>OY856413.1:133177500-134377500 GCA_963693085.1 Alisma plantago-aquatica | reverse complement strand
CCTGGTTTGTTCCCCCCCTTCCCATGGCACTAAAAGTAGGCTCTGGAGACCAAATCTCTGATCCCATCTTGCTATGGATGATCGCTACCAGAGAGCTAAGGTCCTAGGTGGCCTCCTCACCTCAAGCCAAAGACAACGAGCCAATGCTCGAGTCCAAGGGGTGCTGGGACACCAAGCAGCATATGTGCTGCCATGGTTGGGCCGTCAGGAGATGAGACCCCTCCAAACCGGTAGAAACAAGGGAACCAAAAACAACTGATCAGGAGTCATTTTTGGAGTTCGTCGAAGCCAGAAGCACATATACAAGGCAAGAGGGTCTTGACGTTATGATGCACATTAGTAAAGCAGTGAGAAATAGGGAACCACACCCGGAGTCAGCCAGTAGGAACCAAAGTGAGGAAACGTCGACCGAGGATGGGGAATGATTTGCCGAGTTCAAGCAAAGCAACCTGATTGATTTCTATCGCCATGGAGGTAGAGAAATGCCATGATTCCTAATACCGGTGAAGACCTTGAAGAGGTATATGGGTTACAGCGTTTGGGGGCATGGCGAGCCAAACCGACAAAGGAAACAGAGAGAGCAGAGTTTAGAGATGCTTACCGCAAGTTCAATTAAACCAAGAAGGTCAGAGTAGTGAGGACTGACTCATCGTTCCCAGAGGAAGAGAAGGGGTAGGTCCTAGTGTTCGGGGATGTGGGTAGAGAAATTGAAGGTGGACGAGGTCCGTGCAGGGTTTGGTAGTCTTCTTGAGACCCTGAGGTGAGGAGGAGAGGGAGTATGGCGCCGGCTGTGTTTTTCAGCAGAGAGGGCATCACAAGCCCTAATGGGCATTTTTCATATAGGGCACGAGAGGCGAAGTTATAGGGATCGGTGGATGCAGAAAGATGAGGCAAAACTAGAGAAAATAAGATTTTGTGAAATGGATGACTGAGGAGGGAGAAATGAATCGGGAAAGAAATCGCACATCGGCGCCCCACTTGCCTAAACAACTAGAGGTAGGGGATGACATGGATACTGTATGATCCAAATCAGATGGCCAAAAAGGCACGCGTGAAAAAGAAAAGAAAAGGAAAGGCGTGACAGGGAAATAAATATGACTTTAGGGAAATCAAAGACATTAAAAGTAAATCCTATTAAAACTATATACAAGTCTTTCCTATTTTAATTGGAGGGTCAAACAAACTCCAAATGAGCCCAAATTTAGACCATTGACTAACTAGATGCTCTAAAATATTCCTAGCCAATTATATTTAGGTTCCTTGCACGTTTTGTCTATGATTTCTCTTTATTTTACTTATCTTAATTTAAATGCATAACTAAATTAAATAATTGATATAAAAGTTACCATTGTGATTTCTTGCTCCAAATTTTGAGATAGATAGAACTAGTATCTTTAGAAGTCAAGTTACACTTCTTTCTTCTCTTTTTAAGTAATTATTTGGAAGGAGAGAGAAAATAAGAGGCAACATAACTTCCCTCCTATGTATTCATAAAAAAGGGAAAGTGAGTCAATTATGCCAAAAGAGTATATTTTCTCATATTTTTGAAATTATTGAGTAAGAGACGTATTATTATTCCTTTTTGGCAAATCCAAGAAGAGGAAAGAGATAGATGAACATTAAAGATTTTATCTTGAAATCCATAAAAAGGAAAAGCATACTTATTGCCCAAGTCTTTTATATTTTGAATTTCTTTCTTCTTTATCTTTCTCTTTCTCTTTCATTCCTTTTATACTTATTTAATAAAAGAAAAGGGAAAAGGCATTACCATTATTACACAACTATTTGCAAGACATATAAATAAAAAGGGAAAGGTTTTTTTGAGTCCTTTTCCTATTTCTCTTTACATTTTAATCCTAGAAGTAACCCTATTTTTAACTTTTGCATTAAGGCCCTTAAAAAATTTTCATTTAGGGAAAACTACATAAAGGTTTTAAAATACTCATAAAAATCGGGATGTTGCACTCGGTCTGCAAACTGAGATATAAACATGAATAAATAACCACACCATGCACATGGATGCAAGACCCTGACCTAGTTTAATGTTTAATTGTAATTACTTTGCATAATGAGATGCTTAAATATTATTTTAATCTTTAAAGATATCTTAATTTCATGTAACAAGATCACATTTTCATTTTAATCCAATTTGATTGATGTTTGAGTTACTTTGTAATATATGTGCTTGTTTTTACTAATTTGCCATTTACCCAAAAGAGAGGGTTACCTTGCAAATCATCACATGTTGAGAGTGTTTCTTATTCTTTAGCATAATGAGAGAGAATATGATGCAATGAGGTGCCTTTTCTGAATCTTAGTTGGTGATATAACACCTTATGGTGATTCTAGGGTTTCTAGGGTTTGCTTAGTTGATATGGTGATTAAGCTAGGGCTTGATATCATGAACCTTACACCACCTTTAGGTGAGTGTAGTGACCAAGACACATACCCTAGGTAGTGTTTTCTCGACCGAGACAACCTAGGGATGGGATGGTCGAGACAATTGTCTTCTAGTGGAGTGTCTTGACCATGCTATGGTGTTTTAGGGTTTGGGTCGAGACAAGGGAGTGCTTGAGAGTGTCTCGACGGAGACAAAGGGGTACTTGACCTTAGAGGTCATGACACATTGCTGGATAAACATGGACATTTCTATTTTTGCATGTAAATGGAGGAAGGTTATTTCCTTGATAAACATGTGTCCTTTGATGATTTAATATGTTGACACCTCAAAGATCTCTACTTCTCTCCTTTGGGTATATAACCCATCATCTTCACAAGCAAGTAACCTTTTCAGACCCAAAACTCTTTCTTCTACCTTGAGATCATCCTTGGAGCTTGAGGAGCAAGGAAGATCAGATCTAGGACCTTGGGCGGCTGATCCATCTTGCTTTGTTGAGGATTTTGTGCTAGAAGCAACCCATAGTGGTGATTCTTGGTGATCTTTTCTTAGTAAGTGATCTTCTTCTTCTGATCATGTTTTCCCTTTTGAAACCTCCATCTTCTTCTTCCTCCATGACTGTGGATCATCCATGGTTTCACTTCTTGGAGATCTCTCCTTCATAAAGGTTATAAATCATGTTTGACATGGTGAATCCGAGTGAAAGGATGATTTCATCTCTTTATCTTTTCTTTCTTGGTTCGGCCAAGAACTATTTTCCCCCTTTCTTGAGCTTCTTTGTAACCATGATTTTCTTCTCTTTTGAATTGATTCCTTGGTTGAAGTTTGAATCTTGATTGAAGGTTCTTGGAGCTTGAGATCTTGGGAATTATTTCTCTTCAAAACATACAGGTTTTATAACTTTTCCTACCTATTTATGTGCATCTTAAACCTAATCTTATACTATTTTCTATATGGTCCACTATACTTTCACCAGAAAGTCTTGATCTATTATATGTGCACAAGAATCTTGGTTTCCTCTCTCATAACACTTGTCTATGTCCTGGTAGTGGTCAATACATGGTTGTTCTTGGGTCAAAACACTTAGTTGTCAAGGTGGTAACGTCATGCTGCATGACTTGGTCGTGACGCACCTTGGAAGATTTTTGTCATGACACACCTTGTGTAGTGGTCACCACATCCTGCTACTTGTCCCTGGATTTGTGGGAACAAAACCATGTTGTTGTTTCCTTGTTTCATGGTCGTGATGTTGTTCTTAGGTGGTGTCTCAGTTGTAACCAGATATAGATGGTAGTCAAGAGTTGGGTTGTAGGTGGGAGGTCGTGACATCTCGTTGCTGAATAGGTTGAGATGCCCATGCGTTATGATGGTTGAGACCAGGTTCAAGTGTATCGGTCGAGACACTCATATGAAGAGTGGTCAAGACCATGGGATGTGTCTCAGTCGAGACACATGTGTTGTTTCTCGATCGCCACACCCCATTGTTGGTCTGGTCGACACCCATGCGTTGAGGGGTCGAGACACATGTGTTATGAAGGGTTGAGTCATACATGTTGTGAGTAGTTGTGACACCTATACATGAGCATGTACATGATCAATATATGGTGTAATGACCTACTTAAGGTGTTGTAATTAGGAATGAATAATCATTATTAGCAACACTTAATACTTATACTCTCCAACAATATGGGAGGTGATGGATTAGGGTTTGGTGATGAGATTACGTAATGGAAACCTAGTTGTCTATGCATGTATCCCAACCCTAATCTGATGATAACGTGATACGTGTGCTCACTATAATTGGAGATTGATATTCTATGATTGTGTTTTCTCTCTCCTACTTGTATAACATTAACTTACATGTGAGATGAATATCATAGCTATGAGTATGGTATGTTGACCCCTATGTAATACAAGGTGGTATTTATGAGTAATGTTGAGGCATACTATGATATTGAAAGTGCTAGAGTTATATGAATTGGTCTAATGACCTAGCAAGTGCTTTGTGTATAAATTATGGGATTAATATTCCATATTGATGTGATCATGAGAAAAGTTCTCACTAAACACATTTTATATCTTCTGAAATGTTATCTTACCCTTATTTTTGTAGAGCTTGTTTAGGTTTAATACGTTGTAACTTGATTGATGCATTAAAGTGTACACAATTGGAATATCTAATCAAGTGAAACCTTAATCATGTAGTTGCCATGTACCATAGATCCATCTTCACCGTCAATATTTATCTAGATGGGGAAACGAGTAACTCCAACGGGGAACTCAGAGCGCATATTATTGAATATGCGGGGTATCAATGGAGGTAACTCCCTATATCCTTAAATGGTTGTTCTAGTGGTATAATACTTTGTTATAGAACGTCCAAGTGTGGGTCTGTTCTCTAGTGTTGTGCCATATACTAAGGCAGACTAGTTGTTTTATTGGACCATAGCTTTGACTATGAGTTGTTGTCTCTACATGACTATAGATATGACTATAAGTTGTTGTATAAAAGTGAGACTAATAAGACATTGCATTACAGACTCAAACTGACTGAGTAGTGGTGGTGATGATCATGGAGTCCAGTTCTTCCATTGATCTTGTATGGTACTGATTTTGACTTTGTAGTGGGCAGTTGGATTTGAGTGGTACGCCTCAAATCCTCAGGGCATAAAAGTGGTTAAACAACTGTGTAGTATATTTTTTTAGGGTCAAATACGAATCACATTGAATGAACCCATATCTTATTTCTTGTACTATTTAGTTTATAACAGTTATACATGTTCTTCATATTCCTTTTAAAAGAATAAATTGTTCTTCTATTCAGTTGCAAGTACTTAAACTACTTAAACAATATTTATTGCATTACTTAACTATTATATTACATTACTATGCTTATAATATTTAGCGGCGAAGAGTTATGTCTCTCGCTAGGACATTTGGTCTCACCTCGTGGGTTCCACAACTTATTAGGTGGTCATGGACGAGGAGGTCGAGGTCGTGGTGTAGGTGTAGAGCAACAAGGAGAACAGTTATATCTAGAGGTTGGATACATTGTTAGAGTTTTGTTGTACTATCCTATGTGTCGTCCATGTACTCTCAAGTCTTTGGGGGAGATTTGTTGTTTTATCGACACATAGATTTTTGTTTTGTGTCTTGATTGTATATAAATGGCTTGTACATATAAACAGGTTGTAAAATATAATAGTTGCGCTTTGTTAGCCTTGAACATGGAATGTATCAACTTTTGGTCATATATGAAATACATATGACATGTGTTGAAGGCTTGTTGTGATAAACTTCCTCTTGAGATATTGAATTATAAGATGGTTTTAATCTGCCCTATTTTGTGGTAGTATTGTTATTAGTAATAATTTTGCACTTTGTTTTGAGTAATCTCGTTTAGTGTGGCGATGGTCGTCACAATAGATCTAGGGTTATTGCCATAACCATGCTACACATCCACCATCAAAACCAACTTTTAGGGTGATGCATGTAAATTGCATATATATATATATATATATATATATATATATATATATATATATATATATATAATTTTTGACCTTAGATATGCACATCAATCATTTTAAGTATTCAAATCACATACAATAAATAAATGACAAAAACCACAATATGATCATATCGATTAAATCTCAAAGCATAGTAAATTGACGTGGCCCTAATACCATTGTAGGAAAATATAGCGACTATGTAGGTGGCGGAAATAAAAATTTAACTGCCATATTCCCCTTTGAACAGTATATTGCATCAACAATTATGTAATGAGAAGGATGGTTTATAAGGTTATACCTGATCTTGGAGAAAGTCTAGCGACAATTCCCTCGCATTAACTTGCACCTTTCTTCAAGTTGCACTTAGAAAATGTCTACGTCAGTCTCCTAGTTGTTCACCATAGACAACAGTTGACTTTATCCTTTGAGTGGTAAGTAATGACTTCCTCACATCTATAGTAGTATGCACGGACCACCTCAAACTCATATTGTTCTAGAAGAACATATAAGAAGGAGTTGTCCCTCCTAGTCAGTGTACTATAGCACTGACTTTCTCTCCCAATAGTCTCTCCCTTGCTATCCCTCCCTTTGATTGGTAGGACTTGTTGGGGTCCTCTCAGTTACCACAACTAGAGAAGACAATAATTTTTAGATCTTATTGTTGTATCTGAGAATGGGATAGTCAGGGTCAGGGTTTCCAGTCTGAGCGAGAGTCAAAGAGGATGAAGTTTTTTGAATTTTTGCATACTACGAGCGACAAAATGATCGGTTTAGAGGTGAACCGATTGATAGGAATGTGAGCTGATCAGTCAACCCTTGAATTGATTGTTTCAACATGTTTTCCAATCACAATTGAATTGGCAATTAATATTTGATTAGTGCATGACATGGCGTCAACACTAATCCTTGATCTAATCAAATTGATCAACCAACCAATCGGCTCACAGACCTAAACGGATCGGTTCACTTACTAAACCAATCATCTCATGGTTTTGATTGCCAAAGTTGGTTCAATTAACCTAACACTTGAATTGATTGATTTAACACTTGAACTGGACGATTCACATTCTAGTCAGTCAACTTTCAACCATTGTTGTTAAGTTGAATACCTACCTCTTTAGTAATCAAGTTTAAACTATATTCATGAATAAACTCCTATTCCAAGTGAATCATATGTGTGTGGACCTATAGGTTCCAAGTTACTTTGGCAATGAATGTCCATAACTAATTTATGACATCACAAGCAATGAGTGATATATAGCAGCACATCGTTGCTACCCAAGTAATTCGGAAAGTTGGAGAACAACTTCAACCTACACTCTGTGATTGGTGCTACTATGTTCATATAGTTCCTTTGTCACTGATATCTAGATTGAACTTGAGGCATGGAATCATCATCCTCTTCAACATACAATTCATGTTCCTTGAACTAGAGCAAACTATGTTAGATATAGGTAACCTCAATATCACATATTGACTCACGTGATCATGGCCATATATTTCTTAGTCTCGCTTATCAAGTATCCATGTTATCATACTCTTGTGGGAGGGAAAAGTCTGATCTACACTACTCACAGTCATCCCCATGTGTTACAGTGCACCCGAGCATCACCTTTATGGCAACCCTTATTCAAGGTCACGGTGGATGATGTCTAAGTACATCAAATGAGATGTGATGAGTGTAGTGATTTTAGGTCTAAGAACCACAATCACCACAATTATTATAAGAGATGATTCTGACTATCAATCATGTTTTTATGTATCACTCTTAAGGTGGGTCTGCCCGATCACTGTTCTCTAACATGTATCTATGTGTTTGGCTTGATATCACATATCACGACTTAATGAGATTTTTTTATCAACCAACACACACTCTAGTCTTATGTATTATTGTTGTCTATCAACCTTCCACAACAACACCGACTAGGGACATAAAAACAATGAATATAGTCTTGACATCTGTATGATCTCATTGTTCAAATCCTCAATCTAAAGACATGTCATTGAGTAATATCATTCTTTAAACAATTATTACGTTACATCATTATTTCATAACTGAATGACATAGAATAAATTGGAAGTGTGTCTTTATTATTAATCAAATTATTTATAAGATATGCCATTATAATCATCATATGTTTGGCTCTCTGGGCATACATACCGACATTAAACACCTTGGAAAAACTAGGAACTTTGACCACCTCCACACAGAGTGGATGATAGATTCACAAAAAGGGACTACCTAACACAAAATATAAAGTTGAAAGTGGTAGAGAAACTACACCAAAAAAAACCCAAACAAACTAGAAATCAAAGACATGCGAGAAAAAAAAGCTAGGTCGAGAACTAGACAGAGAAATAAGGAAAATGTGGGTTTGGTCCCTACTAGGATGATGACTTAGGAAAAACAAATCAGACTCAACTTGCCTTCATGGACCAACACCAAAGACTCTACATACTTAAGTTTGAACATGTTACAATAGTCAGATGTCATTCAAAGTCAAATGAGTAAATTGTTGGGAACATGACATTTTAGTTTTAGGAACTAAAATATAATTAGAACCTCAAACTAGTGATTCAATGTTAAACAACTAGGTATACTGATAAAGAGGGTAGCAATAAAACTTTTCCTTTACCCTGTCTATTTTATATGTGGATAGACAATTGTTGGCTAATGAGTGATGACCCTTGCCCTGCCCTACATGGTGGGTGATACCCATACCCAATTTCAACCCTAATCCATATCCATACCGAAGAGGGAATATCCCAAGACTATTTGCCCTATAAACAAGCAACACTACACATGTGCCCGAAATGTAGTGGGGGTGTTGGGAGAGGCAGCGAGGCTCAAAAATCTAATGTTCCAATCGTGGCACCACTCCACTCAGTCCCTCTTCATTCCTCCTATCTCATTTATTCCTCTTAATGTTCCAGTCGTGGCACCACTCCACTCAGTCCCTCTTAATTCCTCCTCTTAATTTTGGCTCCTCATGTTGTCAGCCCTCCTCGGTCCTCCAGCTGATGGGTTCATCCTCTGAAATGGGCGGTTCGTCTGGTGTTGAACATCTTCTTCATCATAATAAGAATCAAAACTATTATGATTCTATTTAACATGTTACATGATAATAGGGAAACCTCAGGTTACATTCTAGGGTAGCATAGGGAGGAGAGAATAATACTTCTACATATGGAAGAGAAGATAGAGGCTTGTATGAAAACTGAGATATAAACATGAATAAACAACCACACAACCATGCACACAAATCTTGGTTTATTGGATATAATCATGCTACACATCCACCATCAAAATCAAGTTTTAAGATGACACATGTAAATTGCATACATATACATATATATATATATATAGAGAGAGAGAGAGAGAGAGAGAGTCAGGCTAGTATACACTCGAGTGTACCGGAGGCACCGTACACCTCAGTCATTTTTGAAGATGTAATAATTTTTTGAAAAATCTAAACCGTTGATCTTCTTAATTATCATAAGAACATACTATATAATAAATTTTAGCTCATTTGGACACTTATAGGTCGTGCATCTAAAGGAGGCAAAAATCATGTATTTCAAATTAGTTTTGTGCGTCGATTTTGTTGTCCTTGGATGAGTGACTTACACTCATCCAAATGAGTTCAAATTTTGTATGTGACCTATTATTATTGTAACCATGAAGATCAATGGATTAGATTTTAGACAAATATGGTCTAGATTGGCAAACATCATTGGGGTGTACGGCGTGATCTGTACACTCGAGTGTATGTATATATATATATATATATATATATATATAGAGAGAGAGAGAGAGAGAGAGAGAGAGAGAGAGGGAGAGAGAGAGTCAGGCTAGAATACACTCGAGTGTATTCAGAGCAGAATACACTCAAGTAGTTTTTCATGATGCAATATTTTTTTCAAAAATCTAATCAGTTGATCTTCTTAAACATCTTGTGAATAGTTCATATACAAAATTTGAGCACATTTGGACATTTATAGGTCATTTTATAAAGACTGTAAAAATTATGCATTTCAAATTAGTTTCGTGTGTCGATTTTGTTGCCTTCGGATGAGTGACTTATACTCATCTAAATGGGCTCAAAATTTGTATGTGGCCTAATTATAGTATGATAGTGAAGATCAATGGTTTATATTTTTCAAAAAAAATAGTCTTGATATGCAAACACACTTGAGTGTATTCATGTGATCCATACACTCGAGTGTATTCTAGCCTGACTCTCTCTCTCTCTCTCCTCTCTCTCTCTCTCTCTATATATATATATATACACACACACACACATATATATATATACATATATATACACACACACATATATAGGGTAGCGATCCAGTGAGAAACATATCTTGGTGAGAGCATGAGAGGCATTTGAATAACTCTCCACATAGATTATTTTTCATAATCTAACCATATAGATTACAAGTATACCTTATTATTTACCTTCCTACAAAATTTTATCACCATCTGAGTAGTATATCATTCACAACAACATAATATTTTTTGATGCTCTATATTGAATATCAGGCTGACCGTTGGATGTAAAAAGTGTATATTGTACATATGGACATGTAAACAATGCCCGATTGCAATGATTTTTTGTGATAAGATAAATTAAATGATGTTTTTTCCATCCATACGGTTAGATTTTAAAAAATAGTTCCGAATTTGTAGTTTCAAATGCCTCTCATGCTCTCACCATAGGATGTTTCTCACTGTATCGCTACCCTATGTAAGTTGGGATTGTATGTGGTATTTAACTGAATATGCACATCAATCATTTTAAGTATTCACATCATGTGCAATAAATAAATGACAAAAATCAAAATATGAACATATCAATTAAATCCCAAAACACAGTACATGATGTAGCTCTGATACCACTATAGGGAAATATAGTGACATAGCGGGTAGAGGAACTATTTAACTGGCATATTCCCCTTTGAACAGTACATTGCGTCAACAACTATGTAATGAGATGGATGATTGGAAAGGTTATACCTGATCCTGGAGCAAGTCCAGTGAAAATTCCCTCACAGTATCTTGCGCCTCTCTTCAAGTTGCACTTAGACAATGTCTGCATTGGTCTCTTGGTTGTTCACCATGAACAATAGTTGACTTTGTCCTCTGAGCGGTAGACAACGGCCTCCTTACCTCTATAGTAGTCCACACGGACCACCAAGAACTCCTATTCTTATAAATGAACAGACAAGAAGGAGTTATCCCTCCTAGTTAGTATACTAGAACTGACTTGTTCTCCCAATTGTCTCTCCCTTGCTATCCCTCCCTTTAATGGGTGGGACTTGCTCAGGCTCTCTCGGTTACCACAACCAGAGATGACAACAATTGTCAGAGCTTATTGTTGTATATGAGAAGCCCCCCATTACCCCTATATATATGGGACAGTTAAGGTTAGGGTTCCCAATCTGAGCGGGATTGGAAGGGGATGTAATTTCATAAATTTTTACATCTTGTGAGCGATAAAATTGTTATGACCGCATCTGAGCTTAATTGGTAAACTAGGGTTTACCTGGATGATTATATGCTTAATTGGATTGATTATTTCTTAAATATAATTAATGATGATAATTCAATTAAGATGTTTTAAACCTAATAAGAAAGTTAAGTGTTCTATTGTTTGAGAAATTAGGGTTTGAGAAATATAAACCCTAGTTGGCTGAAATTAGGGTTTTGATGGTAGATGAGTATGGAATTTGATCAAGATAGTAGTATGATAAATAATTTATCATATTTTCTATGTAATTTGGATTTAATTGAAATTTATATATAAATGTACAACTCAATCATTCATTTCAATGAAAAATTTCAGAATTTTTGGATGTTCTTTAAAAGTCATTCTTAGTCAAGATATATTTCAACCGACCATGCTGACCGAATGTTGTTTAGCAGTATATTGTTTGATTTTTTAGTTATTTATTGGTAACTCCAAATGATCTAAAATTTTAATTAGAGATCTGAAACTCAATCATAAACAACATGTAAAATTTTCATAATTTTTGGATGCATTTAAACCTTATCAGTGGATGAATTACAGTAACTAACATTTCTGTAGAATTCTGGATAGTAGTGAACTATTCGATTTTTAATTATTTAATGGAAGCTTGGAATGATATAAAATTTTAACTTAAGCTTTGTATCTCAATTATACACAAAATTATACATTTTCATAATTTTTGGAGAAGGTTTGATCTCTAAAATACATGAATTCACAGAAACCTTTTTATGACAAAAAATCTGTTGAAATAAGAAAAAAGTTTAGTGAGGGGTCAATGTGCAATTAACCCAAGTAGCTCAATTGCTCTATATGGTCAACCTAACACACAAGGAGCTCTCATAATTTGTGATTCAATCCAGAGAAATGAAATCCTAGAGAGAGAGAGAGAGTTAGGGTTTGAGAGGAGAAATTGATGGAGATGCTGACCTAGGGTTTTACGGTCTGAGGAATGATGAAATCATGTAAGTTTAGCTTATTTGGATATAGTTTCATGGTGAATCTTCTCTCACATGTCAAAATTCTGTCCCTCCTCTGATTTGATCCAAAATGGAATCAAAACTTCCCCTTTTCTCACTCTTTCATCATAATCCCTCATTTTTAGGGTTTCCGAGTTGAAAGAAAGAAGAATTGGGTGAATTGCTAGGGATTTGATATGGGATCGAGATTTTCAGGGATGAGCTACATTTTAAAGGTTTTTTCACACCTTAAGGTGATTGGGAACTTCATTTAAATAGTATATTACACGAAAATTGGTTAATTCATCCATAATCTTTAATTGCTAGTATGCGACTACAAGCCCTGAATTGTCTATTTGTTCTAAGTTGTTGCAACATGATATGAAATGGATTCTTCCTCTATTTGTATGAAGTTTAGATGATAAAATCATATTATAAATATATACAATACATCCTAATGAGAATTCCCTAAGTATTCACAGAGGTTATAAGAGTAAACTGAAATATAGGGAATTTGTTTATGACTGAAATTTGTTGTATAAATAAATAGAGAAAGTTGCTTATCTAGATCCCCTTAGTTTTGAATGATTGTTTATCTAAATTCATAGTACATATATGTTAGATACTATCTTGGATTTCATTTAAAGTGAGCAGTGTTTGTTTGGTATCTCAGTGAAGAGGGTGAAACCCTAGATGCGAGGAAAGTTGGATATTTGCGAATAGATATCGTGAAATCCATTTGAAGGGATTTTATTGACATGATAGAATTTATTTATTCAATGTTATTATTGATGCATGATATCCCAGTGAATGGTATGGAAAACCAAATTCAACTTAGTTCCAAAGTTTCATACATATATTGATTTTATATGATTTGTTGATAGTAGCCTTTATTCGGTGAATGTTTATGTCGCATGAAATCTTTATGGGAGCCATGGGAATGAGTTGTTGCCTAGTGAGAGGTGACAAGATGTGTGATGTCCTTGTGAGCCGTGAGAATACTTGTACAACCAGTGAAATGAATACCTTGGTCCAAGGACCTAGAGGTAATGGTTACCTGTTACAGAGGTAACAATGCAATGTGATGATCTAAGGGTTTGAATACCCAGATCTAATAATCATGATAATGATGAGAAGGGATGAGAATTCCCAGTAATGTGATAAGGGATTGAGATCCCAAGTATCATGTGTTTTAAAGATTTGAAAAGTACGTGATAGATGTATTACACCTTTCTTTGTAGCATTTGTGGTGATTAAATGAAACCCTAAGGGTAGGGTGTTCAATGAATCAAGTATTGTGATATCAATGTTCTCAGTTATTATTAATAATTCTTGTCATGATAAGTAATTGACTTGTAATTGAGTTATGAGATGCACAACTCAATATTTGGGTTGATATGCACGATTCTAGTATGTATGTGCCAAGTAGACATGAAATCTATTTATTTAAGAATTTTAGTTTGCCTGCGTGTATAATATGTTGATTACTCAGTATATTACAGTGTTTTGAATATACTGCTCTGCCAAGTTTAGAATGATATACATGTTGTATTATAACTTCAAATAAGTAGATGCGACACCATAGAGATACCAGAGTCAAGTATAAGTAAGAGAAGGGTACAATGTAGAAAGAGCTTTCTAGGAATAATAAAATAATAGACTTAGGAGCCATGAACACCGTAAAACCCCTATGTGAGGTTTGTATCTTAGGGGTGAAACGACCTAACCCTGGCATCATCCAGTATGTGGGGGTTAGAACGTGCTATCATGTGGCACGAGGGACGAAGCCCTAGTAGAAGTCTCCTTAAATTATAGTTTGCAGTGTCCAACATCAACCAGAAGTCCTGGTGGCACTAAAGTATAGAAAAGCCAAGAGGTGGCTTGACTCTTTGCTTGTGTGCTCAGGTTAGAGGAGGAGTCCGGTTTAGGCTAGAGAGCCATTTCCCTCTTGCAGACCAAGAGATAGGGTTGTAAATGGGTACGGGTAGACCCGCAGACCCATAAATTTGGACCCTTAAAAAACCTGTCACGGGTCTAATTTTTTATACTCGCATACCCTTGGACCCATATACCCTTGGACACACATATAAGTGGGTCCAATAATGGGTATGCTTGGACCCAGACCCGCTAGACATGTGCACCTGCTATACATAAGTAACTACTTAAATAACATGTTATATATATAATACTTTACTAGTCTAATTAATATAATTCTTGAGATTATATCCTACTCTAACCACAATAATGTTGAGACTAGTCATATCATAAAGAATTAACTATTCTAGTTTCAATAATGAACATTATATGTAAACTTAAAAATCAAAATGTCTACTAATTTATATTACTTTCTACATAAGTTAAACGTTATGATGATGACTACAAATATGTAAACAATTAAATCAATTAATGTTAATGTATAAAATATAGCATTGTCTGATATAATTATTGCATGTTAACATGCTATATAATAACAATATCTAGTTGTCTTAAAATATATAGAGCATAGTCATTTCTCTTACATAAATAATATGATTATTTATAGAACCGCTTACCCGCATATCCGCTATAATTGCGGGTACAGGTATGGTACATGTCTGTGTTTTATATTATGTGGGTCTAGAATCAGAATCGGACCCGCTAAATTAGATGAGTATGGATATGTGTATGGCCAGACCCACACCGTACCCACACCGTTTACACCCCTACCAGGAGAGTAGTGAGACTTAGCATTTCCCGGGTGTGTCTGCTAAGTCTTGTACGGTGTGATTGTAGTGCACTACGAGTCTTCATATGTAGAGTACACTGCATATGATTAGAGCATAATAAAATGAACGAGAGGTCAAATAAGTGTGTAAAATTATTTAATCATTCTTTGTATGTTTCTGAATTATTAGTTCTCTTTATGATCAATCAAGCATTTCATATATTGATTCACTCTTATAGATATTTAGAGTATCCTACCATATTTATAATTGTCAATTATTAGACTCTTTAAAGCTTACTGTTGTTATAATTGATATCAATTGTTCAAAAGTATATCTATAATTATATCAGTGCTTTAGACTGTTTCTTTGAAGTACTCATTCACTAAGCGAGTAGGCTCACCCCTCTACTCACAATTTTTAGGGAAATCACATGAAATTGAAGAAGATATCATTGCATTAGAGTAGATCTGCCATAAGAGTTAAGTCTGAGTATAGTTAAGTTCAGTCGGTCCCTGTCACTCTAGGTCCTTGTACAGATCTGAGAGAGAGTTGTAAATGATGTTTTGTATATTTGTTTCCTTAATAGGAGAGAATGCAAATGATTGTCATGTCGTATGTACATGGAAGTGTGAGAAACATAATGAATGTATGGATGTGTATCATAAATGCCGAGATTATATTAGAGAAATAAAAGTTTAATTCTCTTGTAAAGTTAGTTTATGTGGTTCAATGCGAGAAAACAAAGAGTTTGAAAAAGAAGAAAAAGTTAAGGGTGATCTTTGTATTACGTTAAATCCTCAATTTATGCCCTAATCTCATGATTAGTGGAAATTGTGAGATCGGGGTGTAACAAAAATGATCCGTTCAAAGGTGAACCGCTCATATTGGCACGTGAGTTGATCAGTTCAACCCTTAAACTGGTCATTTCAACATGTTTCCCAATCGTAATTGAATTAACAATTAATATCTGATTAGTGCATAACATGACGTCAACACTAATGCTTGATCCAATCGAATTGATTTCATGACCTGAACCGATCGGCTCATAGACCTGAGAGGAACGATTCACTTGTTGAACCAATCGTCTCATGGTTTTGATTGCCAAAGTTGGTTCAATTGACCTGACACTTGAATCGATATGTTCAACACTTGAACCAGTCAGTTCACAGTCTAGTCAGTCAACTTTCAACCATTGTTGTTTAAATTGAATACCTAACTCTCTAGTAATCAAGTTTAAATTATTTTCATGAATAAAATTCTGTTCCAAGTGTATCCTATGTGTGTGACCCTACATGTTCTAAGTTACGTTGATAGTAAATGTCCATAACTAATTTATGACATCACAAGCAATGAGCGGTATCTAGCAACACACCATTGCTATCCAAGTAATTAAAAATTTAGAAAACAACTTTAACCTACATTCTGTGGTTGGTGTTACAATGTTTATATAGTTCTTTTATCACTGATATCTTTGAGGCATGAAATCATCATCATCTTCAATGTACAATCCATGTTCCTTGAACGAGAGCAAACTGTCTGCGATATATGTAAGATCAATATCACATATTGACTCACATGAGCATGACTATGCATTTCTCAATCTCGCTTATCAAGTGGACATGACATCATACTCCCGTAGGAGGGAGAAATCACATCTACACCACTCAGAGTCATCCCCATGTGTACCCAATCACCACCTTTATGACAATGCTTATTCAAGGTCACAATGGATGATGTTTAAGTACATCAAACAACATGTGATCAATGTAGAAGTCTAAGAACCAAAATCACCACCATCACTATAAGAGATGATTCTGACAACCAATCATGGTTTCCATGTATCACTCTTAAGGTGAGTGTCTGATACACTGTTCTCTAACATGTATTTGTGTTTGGTTTGATATCACATATCATGACTTAATGAGATTTTGTCATCAACGAACACACACTATAATCTTATGTGTCATTGTTATCTATCAACTTTCCACAATAACATCCGACTAGGAACATAACAAGTGACATCCGTATGATGTCATTGTTCATATCCTCAACCTAAAGACATATGTCATTGAGTAATATCATTCTTTAAACAATTATTACGTTACATCATTATTTCATAACTGAATAACACATAATAAATTGGAAGTTTGTCTTTATTATTAATCAAATTATTTATAAGATATGTCATTACAATCATCATATGATTGACTCTCTGAGCATACATATCGACATCAAACACATTGCAAGAACTAGGGACTTCGACTACATCCACACAGAGTGGACTAATCGATTCACAGAAAAAGACTACCTAACACAAAAGACGACGGTGAAAGCGGTAGAGAAACTAAAAAAAAAACCAAACAAACTAGAAATCAAAGACACGGGAAAAAAACTAGGTCGAAAACTAGATAGAAAAACAAGGAAAAGGGGGGTTTGGTCCCTGCGAGGATAATTAATTGGGAGAAAACAAACCAGACTCAACTTGCCTTCAGGGACCAACGCCAGGGACTCTACGTACTTAAACTTGAATATGTTAGTCAAATGTCATTCAAATTCAAACGAGTAAATTGTTGGGAATGCATCATTTTAGTTTCAGGAACTAAAATAACATTAGAACCTCAAACTAGTGATTCAATGTTAAACAACTAGTATACTGATAAAGAGGGAGGCTGTAAAACTTTTAACTTTACCCTGTCTGTTTTAGATGCGGATAGACAATTGCTGGCTAACGGCTGATGACCCTTGCCCCTCCCTGCCTTACATGGTGGATAATACCCCTTGCCCAATTTCAACCCTAATCCGTATCCATACCGAAGAGGGAATATCCCACATCTATTTGCCCTGCGAACAAGCAGCACTACGCACGTGCCCGAAATGCAGTGCGGGTGTTGGGAGAGGCAGAGAGGCTCGCGAATCCAATGCGCCAGTCGTGGCACCACTCCACTCAGTCCCTCTTAAATTCCTCCTTCCCCATTTATTTCCACCCCTCTTTCCAGTCCACGAACGCACGAACAGACCCGAAGATATTTAATAAACGCTTAGGGGGAGGGGGGTTGCCTATAGAAAATACAATGAAATAAGATAATAGAAATAGAAAGTATCACACCTCTCCCACTCTCGCCGCGCCCATTATCCGGATGTTGCCAGTTTTTGCTCGGTGGGCAGTGTGAGCCAGTGAGGCCACCGATTCATTATTCTTGCACGAACTCACGCAACAAGAAATGAAAGAAAACGGAGAAATGTCGGGAAACATAAACATGGGTGGGATGCGGCTGGAACCAAATCCACGACCACGAGGAGTGGGCCCTTAGGGGGGATTTTTTTTAATAATATTGGAACTTTTTTAGTACTCTTGTTTGGACTTTGGACATGTTTAGGATTTTGTTTGGAATTAGAACCGGATAATAAAATTGAGTTAGTCTAGTTTATAATTATGTGTTATTTGATAATTTAATTGGTACTCAGATTTGACATGTCTCATAACAGTATGTCACATATAAAACAAAATAACGCAATGCTAAATTTAGATTAGGATTTGTAATCATATAAAATAGGATTTAGTGGGTCTGGATAATTGGATTACGAAATCCAAAATAGACCCATTAGTTCAAAGTTTACCAAGATGTATGGACTAGATCCTAACCGAGGTGGTCGAGATTGACACCTACATGGCGCAAAACGACAAACCTTAATTTGGATCCAGTACCTTCTCAAATAGCCAATTTGTTGGTCTGGTGTAAACATGGGAGTAGCATCACCTTAATGTTAACCAAATTTATCCAAACTCAATATCTATGTCTTCTCTTATAAGTGTACGTAGATAGCATAAGCCATAGCATATGCCCTCCCAATCTAGGTGTAAGAAATCCATCTTGTTTTTCATACGTGAGAACCACTTCCGACGGGTTGCAATTGAGAGCTTCTTTGACAATGTAAACCTCTGGTCCCCCTCGTCTACCCGAACAACCAGTGGCGTAGCCACATATAGACCTGAGTGGGCAAGTGCCCTACCCAGGATCTGTATTTTCAAACTATTTGATCTCTATTTGATTTGAAATTTAGTGGAAAATATCCATTGTGCCCTACCATATTCGGCTGCAAATGGCTATGTATATAATGGTGCCCCTCCATCCCAAATTTCCTGGCTACGCCACTGCGAACAACATGTTAAATCATGCAGAGGTCGCGCTACTGACAACATAATTCAGGTTGAAGTACACCGCCGAGAAGTTTTGAACCCGAGTTCCTATTCTCGGGAGTCCATGCCTCTACCATCGTACGACCACTCCCTCGGCAAAATCCAACTTATTTTAAAGCTAAAGGTGTGGTTTTCACTTATCTAATAAAAATTAGTTGGTTAATGACAAAGTTTAATATCCTTTCAAATTCTTAGAGTCTATATCAAAATAATGACATCAAGGTCAAAAGCAGACAAACAAGCCAACTCTTTTTGAATAACAAAATCAATCTTAAAAAAACGTATTGTCACAACAACTTAATGTTACATATCACTATTACTGATGGAACCAATTAACCCCTTCTACCTCACAACATGTAGCAAATAGCGTACTTGTCACAATTTATAAGCCCTAAGTACGGGTTCAATTGGAACATTTAGAAAACAGACTTGTAGCAACAACTAAAAGACCCTCTTTCACATTTATATTTATATTTAGTTTTATATTTCATATTGATCACCATTGAAAATTATCAAAAAATTAAAGAAAAGAAATGAAAGCGTCTCTTAGTTCCATACAATTAACCCGCTCTTCTTATTATCTCTTATTATCTCTCGTAATAATGATGATTCATTAATAAAGAACCTCTCGGAGACCTCATCTCATTCCCGGGACCGGACGCAAAGCAGAGCTTGACCGGCGATGGGGCAATAAAACCCTAGCTACAAGAGAGAGGAGGTTTTTTTCCCTTTGCCTGCTTTTCTTTCTTTCCGTGGCGAACCAACAACAAAACAGTACAGAGTAACACAGCCCAGCAGCAGCCAAAAGCCCCCACACACCCACACCACCATCCGGTCTTACCTGACGTGTTGGCCCAATCGCTTGCGTCGAGTCGCATCATCCGACGGTTGCCAATGACTCCCCAGCTCTAACGCTTATCACACTTTCTCCTCTCCTCAGCTAAGCCCTCAGGAAGAGAGAGAGAGAAGGGGGTAGGGGGCGCTTTTCTAGTTCTATACTACCTCGCTACTACTACTTGCTTCCTCTCTTCTCCCCTCCCTCTCCCTTCCCCTCTCATAACGGCTTCAGCTGCAGCAGGCTGCTTTGCAGCCCCCGCCTCCCATGCCTACTCTAGCCCCTCACCTTTTCTCCTTCTCTTAGCTGTAATGGCGGAATCCGGTGCCGATCGTCGTCTATTGCTAGCTCGATTCCGCAGAGATCGAGTCCTCGGTCACCGATCTTCACACTAGCTACCAGGGCCGCCGCCGGCTGCTGAATCTCTCATCGCCCAATCGTGAACGGCCCACTTTATTCTCTTTCTCTCTCTCTTTATACAAAACATCTGTTGTTTGCCGGCTTCTACTTATTCATCGTTGCAACATATGATCGCATAAAACATTATCTCCAGGAATCAGATAGGGGTTTTCGGTTCCTAACTTAATAATACATCCTTAATAACAACAACAATCTCCGTTGTGCATGTATGTATCACTATCCACCTGTTAGTTCTGTAATCTATCCCCGTCCTGCTGCTCCTAGGCTAAGCTAAAGATCCAATTTTTTGTTTCCCTTCTCCCTTCCCACCTACATACAGAGACACCCATAAATCTCCAGCTCGTAAGAGGCATCAAAACCTCGTCGTTCCCCTTTCTTTCACCTCCTTCCCCCCTCCCATGGTCATCGGCAGCTCAATGGAGATGCTGTCTGAGATGGGAATAAGGCCACTGGTCGGCGGCGGCAACCCTGCCATGGCGGCCGCCGCCGTCCACGGGTTCGACAACGACGATGAGGATTTGGGTAAAGAGATCGGGCTGCTCCTCAGGGAGCAGCGGCGCCAGGAGGCCGTCGATCGGGAGAGGGAGCTAAATATCTACAGAAGCGGCTCCGCGCCGCCGTCTGTCGATGGGTCCCTCACGGGTCTGTTTGGGGGTAACGCCGGGTACGGTTTCGGGGGTGGTGCTCCTGCTGCTACTCGTGGAGGTCCCAATGTTGCTGCCAACAACAATGGGTCTCTGACGGAAGAGGAGCTACGAGCGGACCCTGCGTACCTGGAGTACTACTACTCACACGTCAACCTTAACCCTCGCCTACCGCCCCCTGTGCTGTCAAAGGAGGACTGGAGGTTTGCGCAGAGGCTCCAAGGTGGGAGTTCTGGGTTGGGTGGGATAGGTGATAGGAGGAAGCCTGTCAATGCCAACAACAATAACCATAACATGAACAACACCAACAAATCTGCTTCGTCAGAGGAAGGCCGCGGTCAGTACCTCTTCTCTTCATCCCAGCAGATGAGGTCGGCTTCACCGGCCACTGTTGATAACAATGCTGGAGAGTGGCTCAATAAGGAAGGCGATGGCCTAATTGGCTTGTCGGGCTTGTCACTTGGAGGCCGCCAGAAGAGCTTTGCTGATATCTTTCAGGTTGTATTAATATCTCATTCATCAAACTCACACCTTGTTTACTGATACTGAACCAGTTAAATAGTTTCCACTCTGTTAAGAAGTTTGATTTACTTGGTTATTATTGTTTTTGGTGGAGACATACACTTTGCTGAGAAGACCGTGTTTTGTTTGTTTCCAGTTTTCTTCATTACCGGTGTTTGTGGGATTAGTGATTCCAGTAAATACCCTGTTTTCTTTGACGTGCACCTTGGTGATAATTGATACACTTTATTGTGAAGGCCGCATATTTTAATTTTGCTTTTACATAAGAAGAATTAGATACCCGACTTAAAACATTGACAAGGTTCATAGCCGTCCTTTACCGGCAGATGTTGCCTCAATTTTTGGGCTAATCGAGCGCAGTCCAGGTTATTAAGTACCTTTTCCCTATTTTTGTTTTTGTTTTTTGCCATTGTTAACGGCTGATTAGAGTCGTCACTACTTCAGTTTAGAGGAAATCACACATAAATTTTGATGTGCTGGCATCTTCTCATGGTTATCAGTGAAGTTCAACACTATTTGTAACACGCATGACACAATATTGAGAAGCTATAAACATCCGGAAAGACAATGTTACCAGGAACCACACAGATAATCTAAACAGGCAGGCGTGGTGCCTAAAGTGATAGTATTTTGACAAACTGTAACTAATATCTAGAAAGACAATAGTCGCCAGGCTCCATACGGGTATACTGAAACAGACAGAATATGCAGGTTTCTTCATTTTAGCTCATTGATACTGAGTTTGATAAAAATACTATAGCTCTCCTGAAACTCATTATAAGGTATATCCCACCAAATCAGCATTTTTGGAGACTATTGGCATGATGTCTATACTTGCGCCCATGTGGAGTGATGAATACTAGTGTTTTCTTGCAATTTATATGGATATCTAAGGTTTGTTTCTTTGTTATTTCCGTAATTATTCATGCCTTAATACTACAGTTGCCAATTGCAATTCAAGGTTATCAGCTCTGTTCATTGTTTATTATATAAATAGTACTTACCATGGACTCATCTTTATTAGCACCAAGTAAGATACTATTGCATTGTTTATATACACATAATTTGTATCATGTTATCATATCCATTTGCTAAATTGCTCAGTGTTGAAATAAATTCCTCCTTTAAACCAAATTGAACTCTAATTTATAAATGCAATTATATGTGTTTTCTCCGTGCTAGTGGACTTTTCCATATCATGCCATTGTAATCTGTTTCGGAACACATTGATATTAGTCTAAAAATCGGTAAAAGTAGTGTGAACATCTTACCCAGCCTTATCTTATGCTGTCTCTTTAATTTTCATCACTCTTGAAAAGAGTTCTGCCCAATTTGGCTTTTAGATATCATCATTTTTTTAAGTCTGCTTCATTTGAATGTAGGACAATAAAACACAGCCTGCTCCTCTCTCTGGTCATCTGTCTCGCCCTGCAAGTCGTAATGCTTTTGACAACGGTATGAATTCGTTAGGTTCCGCAGAATCTCAGCTTGGTTTAGATCAGGATATTTCTAAAGTGGATGGTCAGAGGGCTGGTGCAAATGGTCAACTCATTCAACCCATTGGACCTTCGGCATCTCAGACTTTCGCATCTGTCTTAGGCTCATCTCTACAAAGAAGCAAAACCCCTGATCCTCCACTATTGGCAAGGGCCCCCAGTCCTGGTCTTCCTCCTGTGGGCGTGAAAATGAATTCTACCGACAGGAAAACTAACAACGGTTCTTCCTATAATGATGTGCCAACAAGTTTTTCTGACTCTGCAGATATCATGTCTGGGCTATCAGGGTTGAACCTGTCAAGAAATGCAGGGGTGGACGACAATCAATATCAGTCAAACCTCCGTCAAGATCTCAACGATTCTCAAAGCTATCTTTTTGAATCACAAGGATCACAGGGTCATGCCAAACAACATTCTTATGTGAAAAGATCAGACTCAGGGCATTTGAACAGCTCTTCAATGACCCAGTCAGTAAAGTCTCCTTATCCTGATCTAAGCAATTCTGGTTTGCTGCCAGAGGGGCAATCTGATTTTCAGAGACCTGTTGTTTCCTCTAATAATTCTTATTTAAAAGTACCCGCTGCAGCTTCTGGTACGAGCCCTGGAGGTTCTCCTGTTCGTTATGCGAATAATGATGGCGCGACTTTTGCTAACCCTGCATATGGTGGTTATGCTGTAAATCCTTCCTCCCCATCAATGTTAGCGAGTATTGGAACCGGTAGCTTACCTCCACTGTTTGAGAGTGCTGCAGCTGCATCCCTGTTATCTCCTGGTTTGGAATCTAGATTTGGGGCTTTTCCTACAGGTAGTAATGCCATGGATATGCAAAGCCTCAGGCTTGCTAATTATGCTGCGGCAGCAGGACTTCAGATGCCACTAGTCGACCCTTTGTACATGCAATACCTGCGAACCAATGATTATGCGTCTCAACTAGGTTCTAATCTCAATGATCCTTCTCTGGACAGGAATTTCGCTGGAAATGCCTATCCTGATCTTCTTGGTCTTCAGAAGGCTTACCTAGGGACTCTGCTTTCCTCTCAAAACCAGTACAATGTGCCTTATTTGGGAAAATCCAATAGCCTAAATCAAGGTTATTATGCAAATCCTGGTTTTGGGTTAGGCATGTCCTATCCTGGAAGCCCAGTAGCAAACACTGTTCGTTCTGCTTCTGGTAGCCCTGGTAGCCCCCTTAATAGGCATTCTGAAAGAAGCCTGCGCTTCCCTTCTGGCATGAGAAATTTAAATGCAGCTGGATTGGGCTCTTGGAACTTAGATGGAGGTGGTGGCATTACTGATACATTTACGTCTTCTCTTCTAGAGGAGTTCAAAAGCAGCAAGACCAAAACGTTTGAATTGTCTGAGATTGCTGGACATGTGGTGGAGTTCAGGTATATATCTTACTTTACTTCCATTCATGAAACAAGAACATCGGAATTTAAATTCTTGTTACAACTTCCGCAGCTCTGATCAATATGGAAGCCGTTTCATTCAGCAAAAGCTGGAAACTGCCACAGCAGAGGAGAAAGACATGGTCTTTGATGAGATAATGCCCAAAGCTTTAACTCTAATGACAGATGTGTTTGGGAATTATGTGATACAAAAGGTAAACTGTCTTCTACTTCTATCCTTACTGATTTATCATAACCACACCGTTCATGAAGCTGGACATGGTTTTGACCAATACTTGATTCTGCAGTTCTTTGAGCACGGAACTTCTGATCAGACTAGGGAATTGGCAAATCAGCTAACTGGGAATGTACTAACACTTAGCCTTCAAATGTATGGTTGCAGAGTTATTCAGAAGGTTGGTTGCTTTGATGCATATATGATTGTCTTAGCTCATAGATTTTCTGTACCGGTGGAGATTTGACATCTCTTCTACTATATTTTGTTATGGAACCTATTATTAATTCATCATTAATATATGCCAATATGCCATTGTGAATATTCTGAACGATAAAGACTTTAGGAGCAACATATCTATGTTAAATTTTTAGTTGAGTTGATAGATGAGAGTCCTTAGTTTCAATAAAAAGAAAGATAGGTGATGCTCCTTGGAAGTTTCTAAATTTTTCATTTTTTTGTCTAGTAGATATTATATGAGCTTGGACATGTCAGTATATTCTGTTCAACTTCGAACCAGTTATTTCTTGATTACTTATATATGGTCTATATCTACTATGTGTCATGTTTAATATATATAGTACTACTTTAATGCTTGTATCATTCCATTGGTTAACACTGATATTGATTTATATTATTCTCATTGATTCCTTTTGAATACCCTGTTGTGCACTGCTTTATATTGAGATGTTTGGCTATTTTAATTTAGTCATGATGGCTGTTTCTTTGTTAATGTGCTCAAAAAGAATATTTTCTCATGCAAGGCGCTATATTTAGTACGCGGTATGTGTATCATACATTGAGTGCGATGGATCTGCTTGTTCCGCATGTCATTCACACTTTTTTTTCTTCTTCTTCCAATATTTAGTGTTTGAGCTGTAAAATCATATTCTTGAAAAGCACTTTCATATTCGTAGATTTTAGTGTGCAACCAAGAATGATGAGTACAGTACTGGATCCCTTGGCAGTAAGGGTGAAAATGAATTCGAATACTTCAGTCCAGATTCAGATTTCAATTCAGTTTTTTTTAGACATTATGCATGAACGTAACCATCCTTTTATTAGTCAGTAATGGAAACTTTGCTTCATAGATTTCTTGAACATTACAATTATATTTGTTATTTCACAGACGTATATGCTAAACAATCATAGTCTTGTGTGTTGGAGTCCATGATAACAAATTTGGGTTTCCACAGTTTCTTGGCTGGCTTGATAAACTTGAAATTTTAATTCATGTTTCATTAAAGTTTCTATAGTAGGCAGGAAGATATCTGGCATGAAAGCTCTAAAATGTGTAGGATGGTCAACATACACACTACTAGCGCCATTGCCATAGCAGTGTGACTAATGGTTCATCATCTTTATTAACTTATTAGAGACTCTGAAGTAGGTGTCAATAACCTCGATTTGGATACTAGGGTCCGAAAGTATGTTTAAGATCCAAAAGTAGGCACCTAGGCCAAGATGGAAAAAGGCAATCCAAAGTACACACTCTCCACCATTACCGCACATCCTAGAAGATGCTATCTAGCTTGAATTGATCTCACTCATTATTACATGCTTAATTTTTAAAACTGACATCTTCTATGTGATAAATTCAACAAAATGACACGGGTATAATTGAACAGCCACAAATGCTAGAATATCCAAAGAAATAATGTGAAGTAATATGAACATGCAACTAAGCTATTTCTAAAAAAGAATGCATCGAAGTACATTCTAACCTGGGCGTCAGGATGGAAAAAGCCAATCCAAAGTACGATTCTCCACCATTACCAGATCCTAGAAGATGCTATCTAGCTTGAATTGATCTCACTCAATATTACATGATTAATTTTTAAAATCAACATCTTCTATGTGATAATTTGACATGGGTATAATTGAACAGCCACAAATGCTAGAATGTCCAAAGAAATAATATGAAGTAATACGACCGTGCAACTACGCTAAAGAAGGCATCAAAGTACATTCTAACCTGGGCGTCAGGCTGATGAAAGGCTACTTTTTTTATTTACATATAAAGCCACTACTTCTGAAGTATTATGAAATCTGCCTGCCCTAGTTATTGTCAGCCTTTTGAACCAGTCATGTAGAGTTTTATTCTTTTCAAACTGAAGTGTGAAGTTAGTAATAATCAATAGATATAGCTTCCTGCACAGTTACAGTCAAGTGATCCTCAATACTATAGTCCGATTACCACAAAATTTTATTGCTGCAAAGGGTTGCCTATAACTGTAAAATTGCAGATGTATATTTTAGACGTTGATTGGAAGTTGGTTGTATTTCTAATAATTCTTTCAAATTTGTACATCCATTTGTCACCCAAAAAGTTGCCAACGTTGAACAACTTTATGGCGTCCCTAACTTGTTTGTTATAGTCATATTATCCCTAAGATTGTTGCTAAAGTAACGGCTATTAACAGTAAGATTTTGTTGTAAATTCCCACAGCCGTTTGTATCCAAAAAGTTTGAAGCGTTTTTTCAACATTGTTGCAATATTTTTCTCTCCTAAATTTACATAAAACATTTTGCCAAAGTAGCGACTAACAGAGGTATTTCAATATGTTGGGCACATTTCACACAATTTGTGTCAAATATAACATGCGTCTTAATATGCCTATAAAATGTTAAATGATAACCACTAACTCACAAAACCAGACGTCTTAATATGCCTATAAAATGTTAGATGATTATCACTAATCCACAAAACTAAATGTTGGCTTTAAGCAGTTTACACAACCAATCAAACATGAAACTAAGTTGTAGCAAAATGGCATTTCAATTCAGTTTAGTTTAAGGGAAAATAATGTTATCTGGTTCTTATGATACAGGGTGTCATATTTTCTTTATACAAGTCAATGGTCAGATTGAATGGAACAGTGGGGTTTTTTGGGGAGTGGCTGTGTTTTTTGCTGTTGATATTAAGCAACTGAGTCAGTCATACTTGTTAATGCAACACGATGCTCCAGCACTTTGCCCTAGGCACACCACAAAGTGACCAAGGTGTATTAAATTTTGAATTCAGTTTATTCCCCATTTATATCCATATATTTCATAGTTACAATGGATGTATAATGCATCAATTCACTATTGATGATATCAGTACAGTACAATGCATCCTTTATACAAATTAAGGCCAACATACAAGCTATAACGAAGAAATGAGAATAGCACTATTGAATACTGATCAAGAAGTGAAATATGACAGTACTAACAGACTAACAGTACTCTACACCCTCTATAAAGAAGAAATGAGCATAGCACTATTGAATACTGATCAAGAAGTGAAATATGACAGGAGTACTAACAACTAACAGACTAACAGTACTCTACACCCTCTAAAGTTGATGCACATATACAAATTTGTCCTGTATGTCAATCAATGTGGCAGAAAACTTCTTGGGTAATGGCTTGGTAAAGAAAGTAACCACTCAGTGTCTCTTCACTAGACAAGTGTATTTTTCTTGGTCATAGCTTCCTTAACTAAATGAGCACCAACCTCTATTTTCTCTTTCTCATGGAATGAATGGTCACTGGCAATAAGAACACTAGTGATGCTATCATTGTTCATGGGTATAACTTAACTCAAAGACTTCAATTTTTGTTGGCAATGTTCTGCTCCAGCACAGGCCCCTTCATATTGTGCTTTTGGTTTCTCTGGGTAGCCAACTCATCTCCCTCAGAGTACAATAGCTGGGATTTCACTTGTTGATTATGCAACTTTTGGTACAATTTAAGCCACACCTAGAAGTTAACTCATTTTTTGTATCTCATTTTACATGGCTTGGCATACAAAGGAGTGGCAATATCAAGGTTTATCTAGTTTACTCTGCAGAGGAATAAATTCATTGGAAGATAGCTAAGGTCCCTAAAAAATCTTTTGTACATGCGGGTGTTAGGGAAGAGAAGAGGTTGACCATCATCTCAATTCTCGGATTTATTGATTGGTGTATCGTTCCATTTGGACCCTCACATATAGGCCTCTAGTAGGCCATGAGTGTACTTTGTATGATAGAGACAAATAGCAGGAGCAACCACCACTTTTGGGTCTTAGATATGTCCTTAAGTTATACATAATCTAAGTGAGAATGTGTGTAGATAAATACTCTTTTGTAGCTTGGATGCCAATATTGTCACTACTAAATGAGATTATATCATAAACACAATACAATAATAAAATCAAATGCCCCTCTTTTCACAAATCAAGAATGGTCATGCTACGAATTACATAACTTTATCAAATGCAACCTTGGGACTTTGTTTGAGATTATATCATAAACACATGATACAATAATAAAATCAAATGCCCCTCTTTTCACAAATTAAGAATGGTCATGCTATGAGTTATATAACTTTATCAAATCCGACCTTGAAATTTTTTGAATCCTTTTGTTCCGATCAGGGGCCAAATTTAGTAAAATCTTCAAAAAACAGACTCTAAATGCCAATTCTGAAGAGAACGAAGCGAGAAAATCTCATATACTGTATACTCTAAATGCCTAAATGAGCCTTAATTTGGTGAAATCGGACCTGATTTCCCCAAATAAGACATGTTTTCCCCAAATCAGACCTATTTCCCACCCTATCAGACTTAATCTGCCCAAATTAGATCTGATTTGGCCTAAATCAGACGTATTCCTTTCCTAACATAACTATGCTTGATCTAATTTGATAAACTTCAGACCTTATCCTTGCTAATTTGGTCTTTTAGTGTCTAAATTTGGGCCTAAAAGTCTTCGGCGTCCACTTCAGTCATATGAAAACCTAGGCACCCAGTTTAAGGCGGCCTTCCTAGAGCCTAACCCTAGGGGGTTTAGGCGGGAACCTTGATGGCTATGTGGTTTTAGGACCTAAGCGTAATTTAAAGGACGTTGTTGTAGGTTCTAAATTTATCATTTTTCTTTGGTAATAAGGTTGGTGTCTAGTTGCAATTGTTGTGACAATTTGGGTTTCAGTCTGTCCTTAGGGTATGTGTTTGGGGAGATAGATGATTATTATTGAATGTGGCTTTAATTAATAACTAATAAAATGATAAAACTTATTTACGTCCTTGAAATTCGGTATGAAAACTGAACCATATGCACAATAGATATTAGAACACAATATATAATGTAAAACACTAAGAAAGTGTATTTGAATGGGCATGGTTTTGGACTTTGAAACAGGACTTACCTTGCACAAGAGGTTGTGGGGGTGTAATTGGCAGACCCAGCAGCAGCAGGGCCTGATCACACATGTCAAAGTTGTCATGCCTACATGGGGGCTGGTTGTGCATGTTATTTGATGCTGAAATAAGCACCCCCCCACACACACACACAAAAAAAAAGAAGAAGAAGAAGAAGAAAACTGAAGAATCTTCTGAGTAAAGCTGTTGGCATGTTGGGCATCTCAAATTAAAAGTGGCAAGAATCACTCCCCTAAGCTAAATAGAAGGTAGGTGCGTGTCATAGAACCGTGTTTACCCTAATCCCAATCCCACTACGAAGACAATGGTTAAGGGATTGAAGCGCCCAACTTGATAATGTCACACAATCATATACATAAGTTGATATAACATCTCTTACTATTGGAAATGAATCAGAAAAGATTTGACATGGCCCATGAGCAACAATATAGAAACATAAAACGAGAGAAACTAACTATGACAAAATTGCTACATCTCACATGTTTGTAGATTTATTGGTGTAGCTTCAATTCCTCTACCAGAGTTGATAAAGAGGCATGGGTAGGGTCTTCATTATTTACCTAAATAAAAAATCATGACCTAATGTCTATGCAAAAAATTGAGTATGGTTATGAAAATATGAAACAATATATATATTTACCTAAATAAAAAATCATGACCTAATGTCTATGTAAAAAATTGAGTATGGTTATGAAAAATATGAAACAGTATATATATATATATATATATATATATATATATATATATATATATATATATATATATATATATATATATTCGAAAGCAAATAAGCACTTGGCATGTTTATGAGAAACACAATTAAAAGTAAAATAATTTAAAGTGCTCAACAAATAAAGTCTCCAAAATAGTTCGTAATATACTCCGAACAATAGTTAATCACCTCTCATACACGAGAATGGGTAGAAAGACTAACAAGTTGCCACTTAACCCTAAGGGAAAGGCCTTAGTGCCACTTAACCCTAAGGGAAAGGCATGGATTGCCACTTGATCCCTAACATTGATAAGGGGAAAGGCTTAAACGATCAATAGTAAGGAAACAAGGGGAGTCAATTGCAAATCCAGTTATCAAATAAAAGAATGAACCATCTACATATAGAAATTCTAAACACTAGTCTGTAGGGAACGTGGTAGCTCATGAAAGTAATATAGCCTACTGTTCTAGCTATACATATGTACACATACATTACATCACATCAATCATGGTCCAAAGGATGTAGTACACGTACCTTACAAGAATATCTTAGTTCACAAAATTCAAGATGAAAGAGATCAGGGAGTAGGGTCAAGACCTAGTCAAAGGATCATGGTTAGGATTTGATGTTCAAGAATTTTAGTATCCAAAAAAAAGGATCTAGGGTATTTGTTCCACATGACTGTAACAACTAGCAAGATCTCACAACTTGTCAACAAGATCGAATTTATAACATACTCATGTGGCTAGATGATCAAATAGGTCATTGGAACATCTAGAGACCCATAATTTATACATACTATACAGTTTGAGATTATGATCCTAACAACATATTTGATGTGCTCAAGATTAGATAAAGTTATAATCTTTGATTTGAAAGTCACCATTAAAGTCTATTAGTAAAGAGCTTTTAGAAAAGGATTAGGAAATAGATGTTGAAAATATTTCTATCGCGTTTGACTCGCTCTTGCGGTCGACCATTTTCGATATTGTATGAAGAAGATATGACCATAGCAAGAATTTAGAGAGAGAAAATGCCAACCCGAGGAGAGAGAGAGAGGAAGCTCTACGAGCTACTTCAATGGCAATGAGGTGTCAACTGTAATTTGGGCGAATTAGCAATAGTGGAAGAGAGCAATAACCAAGCGTGGGGCAATGAAAGAGATATCGATGATATCGTCGGTATACTGATACATCGATATCGACGACATCGGTCATTGGTTCACACAAACCTGTAGTTGGGATTGCAAATATCGGTAAACCGATGGTATACTGCCAAATACCGCCAAATATTGCCAAATACCGCCAAATTTCGACGACATGTACTGGTATACCGACAAAAATACCCATTTTTTGCGTGCTCGAGTCTGTTTCTTTTGTTTGTGAGGAAATGGCGAAGTAAAGGGATCTCGACAATTAGGGCTCATATAAGTCTAATCTAAGCTATGCCTTTATGTTTTCTACCATTTCTCTCATTTACAATTCATCTATCTCAGTTAAAATGTAAAATTCATCCCAAAATGCCTTAAATTGGCAAAGATCCCGCCACCTACTTTTTTATGTCTTCCTAATTGTATGTGTTCTTAGATCTACAACACTTTCTCATAATCTACATTATAATCATAGTAATATGCCTAAATAATCCACGAAATATAAGTATTATTTGCTATCATTTTTAGTAGTAAGCTAATTAGTATACATATGTTCTTCTTACTAGTATTTTTATCAAACAAAGGAAAAAAATGTACTACTTCACAACACAACAAACAAAAATTATTTAGAAGTATAGATTTTATAATTTCTAGTCTTATATTTGTTTATATATGGCACTTGCTACATATATCCCATAACATGGACATGGTTGACATGTTAACTACAATTTTATATTATCCCATCCCCATGACATGCATAGTGGGCATGGTAATTATGGCTTTTATACCTATCCCGCTATTGTGCATAATCCATGGAGAAACTCACTATCGCATATCAAGATCATGTGGTAACAAACAACAACGGAGAAAAGGTGTCACAATAGTGATGGTACCTAACTTCCTTGACAGTCATGAAGTTAATTGTCAAAGTCACACATTGTAGAAGAGCAATAGAAAGCCCATGTGTATATTTTCTTTTAGAATCTAATATGATGCATATGGAAACATAGTACTATAAAATTCTAAAACATATCGTGTTTAGTTACATAATACGAACGAGTATTATATAGTATTGTACATGACGTGTCTGAGCAACATGTAACTTCATATCACCAACCTTACATAATGTACATGTCATGGGAGCAATATGCCATCCATATCAACTCAATATTGTATGGAGAATCAATGTGTAACTCGACATACAACTGATATGAGTTAGTAAGTTACTATGCTATTCATGTGTTGTAAATTGGATATTATTGCATAAGTGTGTGTGTTTATGTTTATGGATTGTGCTAGTAAAATTCCAAATCTTAATTCCAATATTTTGTCATCAAAATCCGCAGAAAATAGGACATGTTCCCTACCTCCCACATGATGGACACCCCCCACATACCCCTTATAGAATTTTATTGCATAAAACAATGCATTTAGGTGTAGAGATTACACCTGTAAAATTTCATGATTTAATTCGTTCATTTTGGCGTCGATATGGCCATGATTGCATGTGTTGATATTTCCGTCGCTATACCGGTAAATATCTATATCCGAGCTGTCGAAACGGCATCGATATCGGTTGTTTAATTCCTTGGCGTGGGGTTGTGTTTGTAGGGGCAAACAGAATCAAAGGTCTTATATAGGCATGGGGGTCTAGGGTTAGGGCACAAAAGGGAGCTGAAGCTCAATGGAGGAGGTCACTTTTGGGGGCTAGAAGCTTCACAAATAGGTTTGATTGACAGAATGATAGCCGAAAAGGGTGCAATTGATGCGGGATTTGAAAACAAAGCTAAAGGGACGAAAATCACGCAAAATGGTGTTGAATTGAGAGAGAATCGAGGTTTAGGTTTCCCCTAACCCGCCAGCCAGCCAGCCGGCCGACCCTAGGTAGGGGATGATGGGTTGATCGTTCGATCGCAATTCGAGGTTCAACCAGTCTGCCCCTTCTGGACTGGCTTGGCGCGGCCCATTAAGGGTGATTTCAGCCCAAAACATGGAGAAAAAAGGACTTTAAAGGTGATTTAAACATGTGATTTTCAAGAATTTCTATAAGGAGCTAGGAAGCTCCGTTTTCAGCTGAAATTTGGGTACAAGGCTTACAATATAGTCTAAGAATATTCACAAAAAGTTTGAGGTCCATAGGATAAAGTTATATACGGAAATGATGCAAAGGAGTATTAAGCCAAAAGGTATGTGGTAATATGTATCAAGTATCCAATTAAGAGTCACAAACTTGTCAAATGATCCAAGGATGATAAAATGAAGTCTAAAATCAAGAATAAGGAGATTTGAATATAAAATATTAACTATTTGAAAACTTACTTTATCTTAGAGGGATTAGCCATGAGCATAGTCATAAATTCGGTATTTGAGATACATACTACCAAGCTGAAAAATTCGAAATTCGGGAATTATGCGGAAAATTTAGATAAAAATCGGTCAACGTACGGTAGAAGTTTGGTCAACTATTCAGAAAAAGTCGGCAAAAAAGGGATTATATATATACATAAACACTTATAAACATACACACACATATATATAATGATTTAAAATGACTAAACATCAAACTGATTACCCTAATGTTGAAAGATCGACTAATACATGGATGTATCATAAATTGGAGAATAATCACCCGATGGACTGATAATTGATTGCAAATTGATATCACAAATAAGAAGTGAATGAAAAAGGAAGAAAGGTTACATGGTCAGTGGATGTATAGAGGGATGACAAGCTTATTACTCATCTTGAGCTTGAATGTTATTTGACTTGTGTCAAATTCACACGTCCAATGACCCCAACTTCCTTGAAGAGAGAATGGGAAGAAATAAAAATTGCTGCAGCAGGAAGAAATAAGGGAGGAAGAGGGGACGACAGAGGAGGAAGAAGTGGAAGCAACAAGCAACAGGGAGAAATCAGAGAGGAAGAGGGGATGGTGGAGGAAGAAGGGGAAGAAGTGGGAGCGGCAAGCAACATGCACAAATCGGAGAAGAAGGGGGGAGAATGGAGGAGGAAGATGGAGCATACATGTCGAATGTCGAGGGTTACTCCTCCTGGCTCAGGGTGTGTCGGGGGATAGAGAGAAGGTTGGAGGGTTTAGTGGAGCCCTACTGCAAGTAAAGAAGGATGTGGAAAAAACAAATGTGAAGCAAAAATACATAACTTTACGAAACAACAAAAAAACATATTGAACACGTTTAAAACGCAATACGCGAATAAAACACGTTTAAAACATATTATTCGGTTTGGAGTTTAAAACGGCCGTCATATACGACATGTGAATAATACACGTTTTAAACGTGTTTTTTGAAAAAAAAACAGAGTATATTGTGACTATGGCCATGAGGAGTTGGTAAGCATAGTCACAAATTTGGTATTCGGGATACGTACGACCAAGCTGAAAAATTTGGAATTAAGGAATTATGAGGAAAATTCGGATAAAAATCGGTCAACATACGGTAAAAGTTCTGTCAACTATTAGGAAAAAAGTCGGTAAAAAGGATTATATACATATATATATGTATACATAATATATATATATATATATATATATACTGATTTAAAATGACTAAACATCAAACTGATCACCCTAGTATTGAAAGATCGACTAATGCATAGATTTATCATAAATTTCAGAATAATCACCCGATGGACTGATAACTGATTGCAAATAAGAAGTGAACGAAAAAGGAAGAAGGTTTACGTGGTCAGTGGATATTGTAGAGGGCTGACAAGCTTATCACTCATCTTGAGCTTGAATATTGTTTGACTTGTGTCAAATTCACACGTTTAGTGATCCCAACTTCCTTGAGCTAAAAAAGAATGAAAATAAAAAAAACAAAACTAGGGTGAAACATGGGATGTGGATGTTGAATGGTGGATGAAGGGGAAGTAATTGAAGGCTGGGAACGGGAGGAACGGGAATGAGGATGTTGGAGGATATGTTAAAGCAAAAGAAAGGGGGAAATCAGGGAGGAAGGAGAATATAGCCAAAGCTGGATAATAGGAGGATGGTATAGTATAAAGAGGAAACAAACTGTCTAAGTGTCTAACAGGGAAGAAATAGAAGAAAATGAAAAAATAGGTGAAATGAGAGGAGGAAGGAGAAAGGGACAAACAAGATGTAGGAGGAAGATAAAGAAGAGAGGATGAAAAAGAGGTGGAACATGGAAGTTGGAAGCAGCAAGAAGAGGAAGGAAATGGGAGAAGGAGAAAGGGACAAACAAGATGTAGGAGGAAGATAAAGAAGAGAGGATGAAAAAGAGGTGGAACATGGAAGTTGGAAACAACAAGAAGAGGAAGGAAATGGGAGGAGGAGGGGATGGCGGAGGTGGAAGAAGGGGAAGATGTTGAAGCAGCAAGTAGAAGGGAGAAATCAGAGAGGAAGAGGGGATGGTGGAGGAAGAAGGGGAAGAAGTGGGAGATACAAGCAACAGGCGCAAATCGGGGAAAAGGGGGGAGAATGGAGGAGGAAGATGGAGCATACATGTAGAATGTCGAGGTTTACTCCTCCTGGCTTAGGGTGTGTCAAGGGATAGAGGAGGAAGGTTGGAGGGTTTAGTGGAACCCTGCTGCAAGTAAAGAAGAATGTGAAAAAAAAAACAAATGTGAAGCAAAAGTACTGTATAAAATGGCAAAAAAAGTATAAAACACGTTTAAAACGCAATACGCGAATAAAACGTGAATTAAACACGCTTAAAACATATTATTTGATTTGGAGTTTAAAACGGCCGTCATATACGGCAGGTGAATAATACACGTTTTAAACACATTTTTTGAAAAAAAAAATGGAGTATATTGTGACTATGTTGGTGAGTAGACCCTATATATATGTTGGTAATGGCTACATTGGACAAGAGATGTACACTGATTGGTGGTTTGGGACAGGCGTTGTCATTCAAGAAGGTTAACAAGAAGTGGCCGGAGATTACAGTGTGTAACCTTAGTCTGGGATGTCCTCTGTTGGCATGTATAGTGCATCCTGAAAGATCTAGAGGGGGGGGGTGCATAGAGCTTTTGGTACTTTTAAAATTTAATTAAAAACATAAGGCAAAGGAGGAGGAAAACAAGGAAGACACTTCGATTTAGAGTGGTTCCAACCTTTGAATCAAAGACTGCCAGTCCACTACCCAATTGTTACAATTGGGATTTTGAAAGTGATTTATTTTATTTACCTCGCAAGGAACAACAAAATACAATCACCTTCCACTTGAAGTAGCCTTCACCTTGAAGTAGTCTCAACCTCCTTGAAGCAGCCTTCTTGAAGTAACCTCAAACAACCTTAGAGCAGCATTCACCTCCTTGAAGTAGCTCCACCACCTTGAGATAGCCTTTACCTAGAAGTAGCCCCAACCTCCTTTGAAGCAACCTTCTTGAGTAACCTCAAGCACACCTTAGAGCAGCCTTCACCTCGAAGTAGCTCCAAGCAACCTCCTTTCAACAACCTCCAACCCTAGGAGTAGTTAAGGAGAACAAAGTACAATACAAAAGAAATAGATTAGAAGAAACATATACTTAACCAATGAAGTACAACGCCTTGATTCCTATATCAAGCGTTTAGCCCTCCTATCCACTTAAGATGGATGTTTTGTTATGTGGTGGCTAGGAGATAGTAGCTATATGACACAACTTTGGAGCACAAGGAAGAAGATAACAAGTGATTCTCAACTTTGTTGCTCTCTAAAATACATGCTCAAGTGTAGCTTATGTGCTTTAGGTGTCCTATGGCCTCTCCTGTTTATAGGAATGGTTTGCTAGTACTTAGGGACGTTCTAGGGAGTCTCTAGAGTGTTTTTAGTGCTGAACTAGCCGTTAGGTATACATTAGTTGGCTGGTAATGACTAATTTGTTCGTGTTTAAAAGAACAATCCAGAACCCTACTTGGTCGACAAGTTTGTCGACCGAATTGTGTCTCGGTCAAGCTTTTCTTCGACCGATTCTGGGTTTAAGGCTAATGTGTAGCAACGTCTATTTTCAACTCCAAACTACTAACCACTTGGTCTAACAGTCACAAGCTTTGGACCAAGGTTTGCTCGGTTAACAATATTTTTGACCGAAATCCATTTTAGAGCACAATTATGTAAGGTATTGAACAATGCTCATATGTTCGTCCGAGGTGGTTCTCGGTCGACAAAAACTTCGACCAAGTGTGTCTCGGTCGACTAGTTTCTCGACCGAGGATGTCCCTGTTTCAGTCTTTTGAATCACCTATTAAGTGTGTGTTTCAATGAGTGATGGTGACTCTAACTCCAAGGGGAAACCTAGCTAAGGGTTATAAGTGGATAGGGAAGATCTAACGCTTGATTTACATGATGTCTAAGTACTTGTGCATTATATTTTTGTACAAATGTTTACATTTGAGTACAATCATGAACACATATACAATTAATCACGTTTGATCTTCAATTTGCATTGGTCTTCAACTTTCAACTTAGTAGAATCTCCTTATTAATTTGAACCCTGAAATACTCAAATAGCACGTTAGATCCACAAGTATGAAATGTTTGTCATCATCAAAATAAAGGGTATGCTAACGTCCAATTTAGCCAACACATCCATTGTTTCTTCCATGTCATAGTATAAAATAGGGCAACTCATGTATGGATTAGGGAAAAATATGGAAAGTAAGTTAAGAATGTTGGCCACTCATAGCTTGTCCTCGATCCTTGCCACTCCCTCTGCCAGTGTACTTGCCCTTCCCTTTGAAAAACAAACTTCTAGCATATAATTCTATTGCACTTTTGAGACATGCACTTACTTCATTATACTTGGCTCCAACTTGTCAACTTCTAGCTTGGCTGAAAGTGCACTGCATATTCTATCTTTTTTTTCATCCTTATGAAAATCCTTCTCCGTAGCTAAGTAGATGATTCAGTTTATCCTTAATTTCCTCAGCTAGCACATTATTGTCAGACATACATTAATGAACGTTTCTGCAAGGGAATGATGCAATGGTTATTGGACCATGGTACCTATTAGAGGCCTCTGGTTCAATTCCTTTTGGGGTTAATTGATCATGGGATTTCCGGTTAACTTCATGGTTTGTGCCAACCATGCATTGCATTTGCTCTCCGTTTGTTTGTTAAATGATGTGATTACACCATTGGGATTCCATGGGAGTATGGCGGATACTAGTAGGAGGAGCTTCCATATATTTGAGTGTCACTGAAAATTCAAGACAGATATTGGAGAATAATTAAGTCTTCTACTACTTGGTGGATTAAATTCCATTTAGATCATCTTGTCTCTGTTGTCTTGATTATAATTTTTTTGTTTGTTTATGCTGTCATATTCTATGTATAGAGGAAACCATGTGATCTAAGAATTACTTATCTCTTGTAGGCGATTGAAGTAGTTGCGTTGGATCAGCAGACGAAAATGGTTGCAGAACTTGATGGCCATGTCATGCGCTGCGTTCGTGATCAAAATGGAAATCATGTGATCCAAAAATGCATAGAATGCATTCCTCAGGATGCAATTCAATTTATTATTTCATCCTTCTATGATCAAGTGGTTACATTGTCCACTCATCCTTATGGCTGTCGAGTTATACAGGTTTGTATTCTCTATATCCTAGCCCTATGCACTGAATGAATGTAGTCATTTTCAGTATTTGACATTGATCTAATATTGCAGAGAGTTTTGGAGCACTGTGATGATCCAAAAACCCAACAAATTGTAATGGATGAAATAATGCAATGTGTCTGCATGTTAGCTCAAGACCAGTATGGGAATTACGTTGTACAGGTTTGTGTTCATTGCTGCTGAAGTAGTTTATTTTCCTGAGCGGGACTACCCGTTCAAGACCAGCGAGTAGTCCTTTTTTCTTTTCTACATAGTTGTCCTCTCTCTTCTAGCATGCTTTCTTTGTGCCAAACTTTGATGGTTTAGATTCAACATAGTTTGGCAGTACCCTTTTCTCCTAGAGCTTTTATGCTTGTATCTTAAATGTGACCGATTTAACAGCCACAAATGCTCCAGTTCCTGCATGCAATCCTTTTTTTTTGCATGCAATCCACTTGCTGTAAATTGATTGTTACCCCTCTGGGATGCTAATGATTTTGAAATCCAGGGCTAGTTTTGCCTGGTTCAATGGAAGTGTTACTATATTTCTTAGAAAAACTATGAAAATTATTTTGGACATCAAAACATGTTGAATGAGTGTCAAGGGAGTGCCGTTGCTGGATATGTGCTGAACAGAAGTGTTTGTGCTCCTAGCTAGTATCACTGACGCATGCTGATACTGCACACAATCTCGATAGGAGCAATGTAGGAAATCTTTATTAATGGTATTAAATGCACATTGATATTTTGCTATATTACATGCTATGTTTTGTTGCAACAGTCGAGCTGCATATTTTACAAATAAACGAGTCTTTGCTGCAATAATGCTGAACTTTGTCCTCTTAATGCAATTGGTGGTTTCTGATATGTGCATTTTGTGCATAGCTTGATTATCTGTTTTGTTTTCATAGCATGTGTTGCAGTACGGTAAACCTCATGAGAGGTCTGCTATAATTAAGCAGTTAGCTGGTCAGATTGTTCAGATGAGCCAGCAAAAGTTTGCATCAAATGTCGTTGAGAAGTGTTTGACTTTTGGTGGTGCTGATGAACGCAAGATTTTGGTGGATGAAATGCTCCGCACAACTGAAGAAAACGAGCCACTGGAGGTTTGTTATGTTCTAAATGATGGATCCTTAAGTCTGTTGTTATTGAATTCTCACTCCTATAAACAAACTAAGATTTCAAGATTGTAAAAAAACCAGTTTTGAAATATATTTAAGCATGAAGTAAATTACCTTTTTCTTTAGCAACGACGTTCATGACAATTCTGAAGCATAATTTCTGATTCTCGTAAAAATGTCTATTAATGAGTTAGGTTGCTGCATTAAACGAATAGAAGGCGAGCTTTGGTTTCCCATTTGTAGTGTATTGCTTGCTTTGTGTGACTTCCGATATAGTTGTCTAGTATTTTCTTGGATAACATTGTGTCTAGTATTCTCTTGGATAACATTGTTAATCATTGTTGAGTTCTGATTGTCTATTTGTAAATTCTTCATGCTCTGCTATAGGCCTTCTGGTTACAAAATATCAATTTAGCAAAATTGCATTAATGATATTGATGCACTGTTTTGATCTATGCAAGTTTAATTGTGCTAAATATGGGGCAGTGCATTAGAATTTCCTCTTCATTGTTTGTACTCCCTAATTTGCTCGATGGCGGGGTTATGTGCGGAATCGTTTCTTTCTACTTCATGTATATGGGAGTCGAATGGTCTTTATACATTATTTAATGAAAAATAAAGAGATCGTATAATGCAGCTAGCTTAATGACAACAATGTGATTTTGTCAATGAAGTCGAGTCACTCATACTCTATTTTATATATAGATAATGAAAAAAACCCTCACATAGTACAATGCAGCTAGCTTCATGACAACACCACAATTTAGTCAATAAAGTGGAGTTACCCATACTGTATTTTACATATAAATAAATGCACATAGAAAACAGACCATAGTTTTGCTAGCTGCATGACAATAATACAATTTTTGTCGACGGAGTTGATTTACCCATACTCTATTTTGCATTAGTTGCCTACTTACTCCGCTCTCAAGTGGCGTTTGTGGAGTTGTCCTACTTATTACCTCTTAGAAACTGTGTTGCAGTTTTATGTGTGTCAAGTGCTTCAGCTTGCTATCCTATTTGATTCTGTTATTATGCTGTATGTGAGTGGTAAATGGACCGTGCTTTTGAGAACACCATAACTTTGTTTTTAGCCTGAGAAGTTCTCTTCATAAAAAATCTCTTTATTTTTTCAATCTGTCCCCATTTGTTGGCATGACTAGTTAGTATAGCAATTTTTTTATTCATTCAAGAAAATCTGGTATTTCTGTTTTGCTTGACTAGAATTTTCAATGTAAAACGGCCCAATTTGTCCTATTCTTTTACTTCTCCTTGGCTTTAAAATTTTTAAAGTACAAGTCTCATTATTTTTGTAGTTGTGAAACTTTTTTAAAGCCGTGCTTATTCTCGGTAACTATGTAGACCATTAAGATGACATATGCCCTTGGTTTAAAACATTGTGCATCTTATACTTAGGTCTTGAATTTAAGTAACCGGCAGACAGTGAACTGAACTTTTCTTTTTCTTCCCACCTCTTTGCTCTAGGCAATGATGAAAGATCAGTTTGCAAATTATGTTGTACAGAAGGTATTGGAGACTTGTGATGATCAACAGCGTGAACTAATCCTGTCTAGAATCAAAGTTCATTTGAATGCTCTGAAGAAGTATACCTACGGAAAGCACATAGTAGCTCGTGTAGAAAAACTTGTTGCAGCTGGAGGTAGACTCTGTTTTTTTTTTTTTTTTGCTCTTTTAAAAGCTCTCTAATATAGCTTAATGTTTGCAGAAAGGAGGACTGGAGTTCAGACGCAATACCCCTCTTAGACATGTTGAGAAAGGAAATTGTACAGCTAACTGAGGCAACTGTGAGTTCCTGTTGATCTCCGTGTTTAGATGGTACAAGCCGATTGGTAATAAGATTGTTGCCTGTACTATAACTTGTACATTCTGTAGTTTGAGGTTATAGTAAATTATGTTAGGCTGTGGCTCAGATGGTCAATGCAGCTGTGCCCGCTAGAGCGAAGAGTGTGCTAGAAGTTTGGATAAGGCTGTAAAGAAATAGTTGAGAAAAAGAGTAAAGTTGTAGTTGAAAATGTCGATGGTACTGTACAAAGAGTGGCTTGTGAGCCACTAGTATGAGGGCTAAATTTTTTTGTTATTTTTATTTGGATTTATCATTTTAGTTATGAGACTGACAGCTTTGTTGTGTATATAAGCTGTCAAATCTGTGGCTATGCATGCGGTTGCTAGTCTAATTATATGTTATTGCATGAGTTTTATTCTAGCCTGGTCTATATAATTTTCTAGGTTAACTGGATTGCAAGTTTCTTCAACTTATTTTGCAGTTTTTTTTGATGAGAAAGTACAAACTTGAGATATTAGTTTGAGGAATCAAAGTTCGGTCTATGATATTATATGGATTCTCATGTGAAACAGAAAACTGTATGTTAAGTACATATCGATTGGAGCTTAGTTTGTCACTGTTTTGACATATTGTCTTCAAATGTTGTTCGTTTAACCTGTTTCATAAAATGTATATTTTAACACGCTTTCCTAATCTTGTGCCAGAAACCTCCTTAGCATTCTGTCTTTGTGATGCCTTTTGCAAATATATCAACAACTACTGGACTTCTTCTGTGTCGTGCCACTTAGCTGTATCCTTGCACCAATTCTTGTGTTTTCGTCATTTGCACAGTAGGTTACGATTTGTGAAAAAACACATCTTTATCAGGAGTTACAAGATACCACTTAGTGTGATTCTCCCTGTTTTGCATCAGGGTGATTGGTCAGCAGTTACAACTACCATTACTGTTGATTTAGCAATTAATTCACTAAAAATAACTGTTGAAAGAAAAACGTCTAGTATTGTTGTTATCCTTCGGCCTGGCAATATCTCAACGTAAGATGCTGTAGCCCCTGTTTGGCTTGAGATCCAGATTATGCAATCAGGACCGGGTTAGTCGATAGATCCGTATTAGTCTGACCTATAAAACAAAATAACACAAAAGGCAGAGTCAAATCAGAGATCTTAAAATCCTGTTGATAGCATGACTGACTTGGTCTGGATTAGAGGATTACGAAATCCAAAATGGACATTGTCAGTTTGGTTTTTGCCAAACAATATGCTGGCACACGATTGGGATTTTGGAATCTGGACTGGGTTAGTCGGGGTTAGTTTGGATTTCGGGGCTGGGGTAGTCAAGATGCAGTCTGATGTTGTTTGGCAACGTAGTCTGATTCCGTTGGGCAAACTAGTCAGGATTTGCTTATTCTGTCCTGTTTTTGTTGAACTGTTTGAACAAGTACACAAAATGTGTATTTGTGATGCCATTTGAACATAAGTTTAAAATAAACAAATAAAATATTTATTTGTATTTTGTGGGTATTTTATATTTAGAAAAGTGAAAATAAGAGATGACTATGCTCATTTTTATGTGTTGATTCAAAATTAAATAAACGTTACTGTTGTCTTGAATGTCATTTTCATGTTGTATATATGTAATGTTGAACATATTTGACGCAGTAATTGTCAACTAACAAATATTAAAATGTCCTAATATATTTTGTTCATAACATAAACAAATAACAATTTTGTCACTAACACCAAAATGATAATAACATTGTCGTCATAACTTTCAACAAAAACCGTCACTAATAATAAAATATTTGTTTCTCGGACAACTACATCACGAACATACAAGGGAGTCGAAAAAAAGACGTGTACCCTGGACCTAGACATAGACAACAAACACATGTTAAGATTTTGACCAGCCACTTTGGTGGACATTCTTCGATGTGGATGTTGATTTATATTGCTCCCAGGCCGGGCCGTTCCAGTCGGCCTACTTTAGGGCCTCATCGTACTCGTCCCATGACACGGGCATGCTTCCTGCAATGACTGTTTGGATTGTTGTTTGATGTCTGTCTTTTGGTCAATTATACAACAATGGCAAATGAGGAACATGATGACTGACCCGGACCTTGCCTTGTTCCTCGCTCCCAATTTTGCCCTCATGTGTATCATGATCGCAACATGGTTTTTTTGCATACAAGGTTTTCTTCAACATATTTTTGTATTTTTAATGGAGAAATCAATAGTTTTTTGAAGTTTGTCGTTGCCCTTGCCTTTGAACGCGATGTCAACATCTAAAATTAATAATATGACCAAATAATGATAACGGTAATTAATTGTGACAATAATTTATACAAATAAATGTTGCAAGCTAACTTAGCTGATAATAAGTTTGAAACTGATGCAAGTCTTCTAAACATAAGAATGAAGTAGAAAATATGATCAAATTATGGTAGCAACAAACTAATGTAACACATAAGTTGAGCACGTAAAATGTTGCGACGCAAACACAAACAACTACAACATTAAGCAAATATGTTACAAGTTCATTTGTTTGTTTCAATCGTTAGTGTTAAAGTATGCAGAAATTCCAGGTGGGTAAGTGTGACACGTCGTCACAAAGTTGCGTTCAATGGCTTGTTGCGCGACCAATGGGGGGGAGGCAATAAATCTCCCAATATGAAAAGATTTTCTCTTACGGATGCTCTCTTGATGTATTGCCATCGCATTTGCAACTCAGGAAAAGATATATAAGGGCCTCCTGTTATGTTTCGGAACTGGCGCCATGCCTCCATCCAAGCCTGTGCAGTATATACTTCATTTACACATCTACCCACGTCATATTGGGTTCTCATCAGACCCTTGAGAACCATATCAAGCTCTGTAGACCAGATAAAATACGGTGTCGACGGTTGGCCAACCATATTACAGATTCTGTAAGTAATATATTTCAGAAGTAAGGGTGTATATCACAATTAAGGGGATATAAAAATTTTATTTGGTTTTAAATAACGTTAAGCAACGTTACAATTAATAACATACATCCTCCATAAAACATTCACCAACATTACGATTAAAAATCAGAACACTTATAATGTAATACAACGTTTATATCACTGCCTAAATTAAACAAGTGTATGATGTTCATAACATCCAATGATAGACAATCTAAATAGATAAGACAATGTAGATGTATCTGCCATTCAACGTTATGAAGTCATTTGAGGTGAAGGAATGTCTACAAGAAGACGACAATTTTCCTCCAGACTGGCAACGTTGCGTTCTAGAACCTCATGCTCATACTTTTTATTGGTGTATATATCATCATAGTTGTGATGATTTCAACGAAGTCCTTCATGTTCATCGCCTGGCCCCACACTGACTTGCACTCAACAGTTAGTAACATAATCTCTGCTTTCAAAGAATTTGTTGTTGGGGGGAGATCGACTGCCCAATGGAAGTATCTGCATCGGTCTTTTCCCTAAAATTTATTACCAAGTTCAAGTTAATGCTAACGAATGTGCAGCCTCCACAAGGGCAATCTATTATTTATTATTTTACTATCACACCTCATGAGAAGGGCATATGTAATACATTTCGCTTGGCCTTTGACTCAGAATGCCAAAGTCATATAACCCTGCATCCTCTGTGTTAAGCCGTAAGGCTGCATCTAGCCCACAATCACACCTCAGAACTTCAGATGGATTCATCGACATCTAATAAAACATGGTTGACGATTAGTACAATAATGTCGGATTCATGACATAGTTTTCAAAGATAATCTGCAGAATATTTCAACAGGACTAGTTCATTATTTAAACATACAAGTGAAGTTTATTTGGATAGATCATAATATACTATATCTATGACGTATTGTATCTATCTTCCTCTGTTGAAGAGTCCTTATCGCTCATTATGTGAAGTCGATGGCAAAGATATCGACACCTCTCCCACATACTTGAAATTTCTTCATGTAGCCTATCAATGTCTGCTCTTGTTGAACAGACAAAGTCACTGTGTTCTGACCAGTACTTGCGTTCGCTGCGTGTATATGCGAGTTGTGATATCATTGCATCCCTAATTGCAGTCAGCGTGGCCACTGTAGGTTGTACTTGCTGCGCAAGCAACCTCATATGGCATTTGGTCAGAATAAGAACCCTACTACATGTAAAATATGGCCTGTGGGGGTTGTTGTCTTCAAACCGTCAATTTGCCGCATCTGTGACATCCATGTACACTCGTACGGTGCACTGCAGACCACATGGACACGAAGACATGCCATTGTCCCTTTCTAGACAGATAACCTAATGAGACATAATGTGACATTTTTTAGAAGTAGACAGTTGTAGTCAACAATAGAGTTTGAGAACAAATGTTGGCCGTTAAGTTACAAAATTAAATTCAAAAAGGGAATAAGTGAAACATGTTGTAGAACATGTTTTAATGTCTGCAAGTTACACAACATATGTAAATCACTGATTTTCCCACATAGAATTGGCAAGTCTTTCGCGTAAAACATCTCCCTCCCTAGCATCGGCCTGGCTTGCTTGTTGGAGAGAACTCAATTCGTTCAAGATGTCAGTGGTATTATGAGGGTCATCCAAGTTTTCGTCCATCAAAGGATCACCATCATTTTGGCACCGGATAAAATTGTGGACGATACAACAAGCCATTACAATGTGAGACTGTGAATGCACAGGAAAAGTCGCTCCTTTACGAAAGTAGGAAAACCTCTTCTTCAACACACAAAAGGCTCGTTCAACAACGTTACATAGTTGAGCATGTCGGTGATTGAACATCTCCTTTTTGCTGGTGTATGAGTTTCTGTTACTCCGATACTCTGATATATGGTAAGCTACGTTTCGGTATGGTGCAAGAAATTGTCTGATGTTGGCGTACCCTGCATCAACAAGATAGTACTTTTCAACGGTTACTTTGAACCCCCCTGTGGTTGTGGCTGCATGTAGTACCCTTTGGTCAGCCGCAGAGCCCTCCCAACCAATCATGATATATGTAAACTCCATTGAGAAGTCTACTACAACCATGACATTCATGGAAACATTCCCTTTTCTATTTCTATAACGGTTCTGCTTAGTGCGCTTCACCAAAACGGGGATGTGTGTCCCGTCAATTGCCCTAATGGCATCCTAAGACAAGTATATATGAAATTCAGCGATGATGAAAGTGGTTATATTAACAATGGAATTCACATGGTCAACTAAGTGATGGTCATACCTTGAAGTAAGGGTAAAATCTTGAACTCTCCAGTATGCGTCGGTGCGGAGTTGTGGATGCAATTGACATCACAATATATTCATTGCACAAAGCACACACTGCATCCAAGACCTCATTAAACTTTCTGCTTATGGTCTCACCATTGTGAATGTCATCCTGAGCTAGAACAAGGTTGGTATGGCCATGTCCAACCATTTGAAGGAAGTAGCAAACTGCCACCACTGACCTCGGTCCTCAAGTTTGTCCATAAAGGCTAAAACCGTGTTGGGTAGCATATGGTACAGATCATACACCCTCCTTTTATGGCCGGTTATTATTTCTAAAACCTTTTGATGGCATCTCATAATACTAACCGATCTCGGTATTGGTTGTTGTGTGGTTGCGTCGTCTGAATTGTCCATGATATTGTGGGATATTTGGTCAACTATTTGGTAGGATATTGCGTTAGCATTGTCATTAGCCGGACCAGACATAAGATCCAAAAGTTGTAAAATGTCATCAGTTGTTTCTGGTGGATGAATACCGACCATGACGTCTATAATTAAAAGCGATTACTCACATAAGAAATATATAGAGATATTGCAGAAATGAAATGAACATGATAGCGACCAAATAGCAAATACCGACCAAATAGCGAATAATAAGATAAACCGTTACAGAGTACCATAGTTCAGAGATTGTTTCCAAAGGAATCAAATAGTACAACAACAAATTTTGAAATAGTTCATAAATAAAAGCCAGACTACTTATATAGTTCTTAAATTAGAAAACCTCAGAAGAACAACGACGGGGAAGGACCTCTATTATAACCACTTGTGCTAGCAAACGACGACGGTGGAGATTGTCGATATGGTGGTGGCGTGAAGGGTGTTTGTGATCCAGAAGCTCCAGAAGCTGCGTTCTTCATCTCCCATAGGTTTTGCAACCAAACGGTAATTTTGTGTGGGGTTTCCATAAGGCTTAGGTAAATGTTACAGTTTGATGAATCTTTTATGGCGTGCACAAGATTGGTAAAAATAGGGATATATGCGTCATGTTATGTTACATTAAAGTGGTGCAAAATGGTTTGATATTTGTCTTTGTCATTAGATCTAGCAGCAATTCCGCTGCCCATCTCATGTACCTTGGAAAACACCTTTGTGAATTCGGAACCGACTTCATTAGACAGGCCACAACTGTCCTGTGTGCTTGATGCTCGCTTCCTACGTCTGTGCGTGGTGGGAGTCCCTGCACCAATACCTTGGTTTTTTGATCCGTCGTTGGTGTCCTCACTTTGCATCCCATAATAACCCATATCTTTAGTGAGACCAGTTGGACCGATTGGTTCTGGGCTGACAAATGAACCAGATGCATCTAGGTCGACAACATCATCATCTTCAGATGCAACATCAGAAGGAGGCTGCTATCCGTTAAGGACATTGCATGATGGCTCCTAGCTATGTTCCTCCCCCCATCATCTCGACGTCGTGGTAGTGGTAGAATGGTCTGTTGACCAATCTCGCTAGTTCCCTATTTATCTAAAATGGGAGAGAACTACTGATTAGGTTAATATTAATAAGTTTAAGTTAATATTTAATACTCAGGGGACTGCATATTATTAGACATACTGCAAGTGCCTCCCTCCACTCTAGGGTGTCAGGCAATATTGACTTGTGCCTGCTGTCATCCCATCCAACACCACTTTTGTTGGTCACCAGTTTTATCTTTGCATAGTCTCTCCTGAGGTTCTTCCACTGAGTTTTTAACTGATCCAATGTACCCTCGTTCCTCCCCATCCTGATATGCCAATCGCGTAGCGTCTCCCTCCATGTGTCCCTAGTAAATATTCCATCGACGCTTCTACCCAGGTCATATTGTCTCCTCAATGCTGCAACCAGAGCCTCATCCAACTCTTTCGTCCATACAATACGGAACCTGGGGTCTAGTGCAGCCATAGTAGCAATGACACTGCAATATATCACTTTATTTGGAGTGTTTAAACAAAACCTTTATACGAACCTAGTATGAGTCTGCGTAGTTGAAAGCGATAACTTGTATTAAAGTAGTCTAATATAAGGTCGATGTTTAAATTACCGATTGAATGGTGACAACAACAGTAGAATATTGTGCTCTACATCGAATGGTGGTGTATTGAAGTTTATAAGATGATTAACATCAACATAATTTAGGTGATCTACAACACAATAGCTAAATGACCAAATAATATGAAAAACAATCATGTCTAAATTTTGGGCTCTGATCTCCAAACCACGATATAAACACGATTTAAACGTAGAGGAATCGGTTCGATTAACAGCGGAAGACAAAAATCACGGAAAATTAAAACTTTTCGAGATAAGAGCTTGAATCCATAAAAACTTCTTTCATAAAAGGAGATAAACTGTTTACATCTTTGATAATTACTTCTTGAGTAATTATATACAACATGATACAAAATCTCAAGAACTCAGAATCAAAATCTCAGACCAAAAGACTCCAAGGACCTGAGAGTACAGAGAACACATAGGACTGACTATCTAACTACACAACTCAGCAGTCTGAATCTCCACCTGAGATTTACTGTTGATCCTGGTGCTGCTGCTGCTGATACTGTCCACCTGCAGACTGATTCCTTCGCCCTCGACGACCACCTAAAAAGGTTGAAATCTACGGGGTGAGACAATTTTAAATAATTGTCCCAGCGAGAGTTATAACTCCTCGCCAGAAGCTTTATTATAACAATTCAAGAACAACATAGGAAATAAAAGCTTTAAGGTAATCAACAACAGATTGTTATCAATTAGAACAACAACATTTAAGGAATATGAAGAACATGTATACTAAGTAATGTATCTTCAATCAATGTATCTCGTGAATCAACCTAAGCAGATATGCTACGCGGTTGATTATGTTTTACAAACATCATTATGCCCTGCGGAGATGAGGTATACCGCTCATACTCCAACCGATCTCTATTAAGTCGCATCGGTATCATACATAGGTCATCAAAAGAATCAGATTCTTATGACCTCATCTTCCTCAGTCAGTATGAGGATCAACATGCAGGACATCTAATGTCTCTGCTACTATAGCTTACCAGGGTATTCTGGTACTTCGCTATTAGAGTCACAGTGGCATTCTGTACTCTCTTCGCCATCGAAAGATTTCTTGTTTACCTCTCATCGATTGCGGTATAAAATACTTCCTCGGGAGATTAGTGTTACATCACCCCGACATAACCCATAGTGAAGGATTGATAGATTAAGATACATCTACATCAATTCCTACACTAGGATGTAAGGACATTCACATCCATTTTCCTTACATACTCAAAAGTATGTGATCCAGGAGTTCCCTTAGGAAAACCTGTTTCACCATCATTTAACTCCTGACAATGATGGATCTATGATCAGGGCTCTACATGGTATGATTATACTTGATTCGTTAGGTACATTTTAGTATTCTTTTAACATCATACATGTTTTCAAACATTAATCATTAGAACAACAGTTATGAAAGTAGAATACTAAATGTATCAAGTCTAACTCACATAATCATCATTTCTCAGTACTCTCATCACAAGCCATCTCTTAAAGCATGACCTTAATGGTATTCATGGCTCTCACAGCCTATCAATCTCATAAGATGCTATTAACAAGGCATCATGATAAATCACTATTCATAAAGCTAACAACATGCTTTCAATGAATATAGTATCATCATACATACCTAGATATGATCATCCTCATATAGGAACCTGCATGGTTAAATCAACTGATAACAATAAATAACTCATTTAAAGAAGTTGTATCTCCCTACTCATACAAGAGCTAGGTTTCCCTTATTTTCATCAATTAGGGTTTACTATTCACAATACATGTCATCATCCTAGAATTAGGGTTTACTATTCACCTATTGGTGAATTGATCTCATAACATCACCATGTATGAGAAACATCATCATTAAAGTCCTCAGATAGGATTAAGATTCATCAATTATCATAAATAGGGTTTTCATGATCTCACATAGGTGGATCATACCCTAATCATGTACATTCATATATATTGAAGGTATTTTACTTGGATTTCAACCATAATTGGGATTTTCTCTCTCCTCTTGCTCATAGGTTATGATTACATCCCTCTAGATTGGGTTAGGTCTAACCAACATTGATAAGCCTAGCCAAGTCATCACCATTGTAACCATTGGGGTTTGCATGATAAAAAGGGGTTACCTACTTGAATCCATAAAGGGTATTTTGATAAAGTTCACCATTAATCATAACATGGGTTAATATACTAACCACTTGACCCTTAATGTCCCTAGGTATCATTAGGGTTTAGGTTGAACAACCATCAAACCATCAAAGCCTTCAAGGCATTAGGCAGACTTATCCTTAAAAATCCCCAATGGGTTTCACACCTTCAACCTTCAAACGATCCTGAGATCGTTTAAGGTTGTAGACCGTTTAGCTTTGGTTGACTTCAAGACCGCATGACACTCAAGACCGTTTACCCTTAAACGATCTTGAGGTCGTTTTCCCAAGATGGGGTGAAGACCGTTTAGTCACAGTTTGACTTCTGAAGTCGTTTGAGCTCATTCGGACCTGAAGTCGTTTGAACTCATTCGGTCCCGAAGTCGTATGAACTCATTCGGTCCTGAAGTCGTATGAACTCATTCGGTCCTGAAGTCGTATGATCTCATTCAGTCCTGAAGTCATATGATCTCATTCGGTCCTGAAGTCGTATGATCTCATTCGGTCATGAAGTCGTACGGTCCTAAAAGCTCAAGATCGCATGGACCTCCAAGGTGATTCAAAGGGTAAACTCGATTAGGGTTTCCTATGTTGAAGCCTTAAATTGGTCTCAAGCTTGCTAACCACTTATCAATTGAGACAATTAGGGTTAGCCTTAACCAATTGGTCACTCAATTGATCCTCAATTGATATCCAATTAGGGTTGGAGTTGGTTCAATTAAGGTCTATAAACATTCAACCATCAACACTCAACAATGTGAATCAAATCGAAGTTGATCCCATAAATTGACCTCCAATCGGGCTCAAACTTGGCCCAAACGGTCTTGGGATCGTTTGGATAACCTCCAAACGGTCTTGAGACCGTTTGCCCATGAATTCATCAAAATCTAAGTTGATTTGATAGGGGTTGAACCTTAATTAAGTCACAAATCAGCAATTTGATTATTTCAATAACCCACTGTAATTGGGCCCTCAATTGATCAAATTTCCTTAACCCTAGACCTCCAAACGGTCTTGGGTTGACACCAAACGGTCTTGAGACCGTTTGACCATCCATCCTTTGGACTCTAGTGAAAATTCATCAAGGTTTGATCTATTGAGTTGATCATCACATCAATACTTAATTGCAATATGATTTGGTACCTTTGGACCTTCAATTGGTCAACTATACTTGACCCCAAACCTCTAAATGGTCTTGGGTGATCCCCAAACGGTCTTGAGACCGTTTGGATGATTCCCCAAATGGTCTTGAGACCGTTTGGGCTAATTAACCCAAAATCACTAATTAACTCATTGGAATTTCAGCACTGATTTCAATTAGGATTTGCCCTATTAATCAACCTTCAACTCATAACTCGTTTGGAATTAATCCATCAAATTTGGTGAGTCATTAATCAACATCATTATGAACAGTAATCCCAAACGGTCAATGCTTGGTCAACCATCTTAAACGGTCTTGAGACCGTTTGCCCAAAAAGGGCAAATTAAACATATTGAAAATCAGAACTTAATTCAATTGGATTTTCTAATTGATTTGATTATATCTCACGATTCCTTTGGAGTTAACCCCTCAAATTTTTTGGGTGATTAACATACATAATTATAAACAATATTCCCATACGGTCGTCGCTTGGTCAACGCGAAAAAATGGTCTTGAAGTCCGTTTTCCTTCATACGACCCTGAAACCGTTTGCCCACCAAACGGTTGTGTAAACCGTATGGGCAATTGGTGGAGGTCGTTTGGTAAAGTGGAAATCCGTGGATAAGCATAGGAATTAACGCCCTTATCTTCTACCTCAAGAACAGTAGCAATTCTTCACGATTTTGCTTGCAAGGATGCAAGGGAAGATAGGGAAAAGAAGAACTAGCAACTATATGCATAGAAAAAGATGTATAATCAAAACATAAGGTTTAGAGTTATAAAACCCGCCTAAAGGTTGTTCCTTGAGCTCCAAGATTCAGGTCTTTAATGGCATCTTTGAGCTCCACAGGTCGGCCAAGGTGAATTCTCCAAGGAAAAGTTGGAAAGGAATGGCTAGAAAGATAAAGCTAGGTGAGCTAGCCATGAATTCAACCTTGAAATCGAGTTTTCTCCATGAATTCAAGAAAAAGGGATGATCCAAACTTACTGTGAACTCCCTGGTCATTCTCCTATGCTCCAGAGCTCTGCCTTAGTTGGTTTGAGCAAGGGGGATAAGTGAGGGAATGAAAGAAACGTTCCTTTGCTTGCAAAGGAAGTGGTATAAATATTTTGGGTGAAATTTCTCCATAAAGCTTCTACTTTATCCCATTTCTCATCTAAGTCCTTCCTTTCTTCTTTGCTCATCCCTACCCCTTATTTCTAAGGACAATCTCCTTCTAAGGTCAAAAATTGAAGGCAAAGAAGATCAACCCATTACTAAAGTATACATATAAAAGAGCTATTATACTTATTCCTTGATTATTTAATCACAAAGGTGTTCTTTATTATATGATTATTCAAATGAAGTGCCCTCTTCATCATTTCTACTATAAATGATGAAAAAAGTTATAAAAGATATTTTAGAAGATGAAATTTACAAGTTGCACTCCAAATTTTGGGTAAATTGCATTTTACCCCAAAACCAGGGTTTCAAGCACAGGGATTGCTTCCACAGCTGCACCTTGGTGCTCAAGCTTGGGAAATCCTTCAAACTTTAGTATAATCATTCTTATGATGCCTCAACATCAGAGGAACATCTCAACATGTGCAAATTGCAAGTTAACCCTTCTAACTGGGTAAATTGCACATAGGTCCTTGTATTACAAAACAATACTAAAACATTGTTCAATTAGGGCAAAAATGGAAATATGTGTTCCTCAAGAGTTTAATTACATGCCAAAAGATAATCACCAGTATATTAATTACATAATTAGGCAAAACACCTAGGGTTAACTCATAACCCAGGTCAGGGATGTTACAAATTATCCACCCCTTACAAGGATTTCGTCCCCGAAATTGATAAAACGTATTAAGAGAAAAGAACAGGGTATTTCCTTCTAAGCTCCTCCTCTAGTTCCCAAGTGGTTTCTTCAACACCACAGTGGTTCCAGAGGACTTTCACAAGGCTTATATCTTTCTTCTTTAACTTTTTAGTTCTACTATCAAGGATTGACACTAGTCCTTCCTCATAAGTTATATCTTCATTCAATTCTACTTCCATAGGTTGTAGAACTGACTCGGTATCTGGGTGACATTTCCTCAGCATAGAAATGTGAAACACAGGGTGTAACCTCTATAACTCTGGTGGCAGCTCTAGTTTATATGCTACCTTTCCAATCCGTTCAATGATTGGATAAGGCCCCATAAATCTAGGAGCTAACTTCCCTTTTCTTCCAAAACGAAGAACTCCTTTCCAAGGCGAGACTTTGAGATACACTCTGTCTCCGACCTGGAACTCTAAGGGTCTACGACGCTTGTCAGCATAAGATTTCTGCCTATCCTGTGCAGTCTTAATCTGTTGTTGTATTACCTTAATCTTTTCTGTAGTTTGCTGCACAAGATCAGGTCCTAACAACTGATGCTCACCAGCCTCATACCAACACAAGGGTGATCTAAAACGTCTACCATACAAGGCTTCATAAGGTGCCATATCAATACTATGCTGATAGCTATTGTTATAGGCAAACTCTATCAAGCTTAGGTGTAGATCCCAACTTCCGGTAAATTGGAGAACACATGTTCTCAACAGGTCTTCCAAGGTCTGTATGGTCCTTTCCAACTGTCCATCAGTCTGTGAATGAAAGGCCGTACTAAACCTTAACTGGGTGCTTAAAGCATTATAAAGTCGTTCCCAAAAATGACTAGTGAACTGGGGACCTCTATCAGAGACGATAGTAGCTGGAACCCCGTACAAATGCACTATCTCATTTATGTAAATCTGTGCAATCCTCTCAGCAGTGTAGGTTGTCTTGACAGGTAAGAAATGCACTGTCTTAGTCAACCTGTCAACAACTACCCAAATGGAATCATGTCCTTTGCTTGTCCTGGGTAGGCCAACAACAAAGTCCATGGTAACATGGTCCCACTTCCACTGTGGTATGGGTAAAGGTTGCATTGTTCCTGCAGGCTTCTGGTGTTCAACTTTAACTTGCTGACACACAGGACACCTCAGAACAAACTCTGCAACATCCTTCTTCATTCCAGGCCACCAATACATATCTTTCAAGTTTTGATACATCTTGGTGCTCCCTGGATGCATGGCATACATCGAAGAATGAGCTTCTTCCAGGACTAACTTCCTCAAGTTGTCCACATCCGGCACTATCATCTTCCCATGATAACAGGCTATTTGATCATCTGAGTCATGGAAACCATCTCGTTTCTCACTACCATACTCCGATCTAATCTACTGAATTACAGTATCACCTTGCTGTGCTTCCTTAATCTGCTCTCTAAGGGTAGGTTTAATATGCATCTCAGCTAACAACCCGGCTAACAATGACACCTTCAACTGCACATTGTCTTGTCTCAAAGAGATAAGCATATACCTTCTAGAGCATACTAAAGAGTTTAGTTGTGCCCTTTCCATGATTGATGTTGCTGATTTCCTACTCAAGGCATCAACAACCACATTAGCCTTCCCCGGATGGTAATCAATCGTACAATCGTAGTCCTTGATTAATTCCATCCAGCGGCGTTGTCTCATATTAAGCTCATGCTGAGAGAAGATGTACTTAAGGTTCTTATGGTCAGTGAAAATCTGAAACGTCTCTCCATAAAGATAATGTCTCCAGATCTTCAAGGCATGAACTACAACAGCTAACTCCAGATCGTGTGTCAGATAATTCTCTTCGTGTTTCTTCAGCTGTCGAGAAGCAAAAGAAATTACTTGTTTATCCTGCATCAACACACACCCTAGTCCATTCTTAGAAGCATCACAGAAAACTATATATCCTTTGCTTTGCTCAGGTAGCACAAGTATGGGTGCACTTGTCAACTTCTCCTTCAACAGCTGGAAAGATTGCTGACACTTATCACTCCAAACAAAAGGAACATCTTTCCGGGTCAACTTAGTCAAGGGTAAGGCTATGGAACTAAAATTCTTAATGAACCTTCGATAATAGCCTGCTAACCCTAGGAAACTTCGAATCTCTGTCGGCGTCTTCGGTTGTTCCCACTGTACAACAGATTCTACCTTTGTAGGGTCAACACGAATTCCCGATGCAGATATCACATGTCTAAGAAAAGATGCCTCCGGCAGCCAGAACTCACACTTGCTAAACTTAGCATACAACTTGTTTTCTCTTAGCAAGGTCAAAGCTTGGCGAAGATGCTGCTCATGCTGCTGAGCATCCTTGCTAAAAATCAGAATGTCATCTATGAAGACGACAACACACTGATCGAGGAAAGGTCGAAAAACTCTATTCATGAGTTCCATGAATGCAGCTGGTGCATTGGTTAGTCCAAACGACATAACCATGAACTCATAGTGACCATATCTTGTCCTAAAGGCAGACTTGGATATGTCACTATACTTAATACGGAGTTGATGATATCCAGACCTCAGGTCTATCTTTGAGAAGACGGTTGCACCACGCAACTGGTCAAAGAGATCATCAATCCTCAGCAGAGGGTACTTATTCTTTATCGTTACTTTATTGAGTTGTCTATAATCAATGCACAACCGCATTGACCCATCTTTCTTTCTAACAAACAAAACCGGAGCACCCCAAGGTGAAGTGCTCGGTCGCATAAAACCTTTCTCAAGTAACTCTTGAAGCTGTTTCTTGAGTTCTGCCATCTCAGCAGGCGCCATCCTATACGGTGTCTGGGCTATAGGTTTTGTGTCTGGCATCAAATTGATTTCAAAATCAATTTCCCGAGGCAGTGGTATACCTGGAAGTTCTTCAGGAAACACGTCCTTGAATTCCCTGACTATAGGAACTTCAGCAGGGTTGAGACCTTCTTTGGTAACATCTACCACATGGGCCAAGAATGCATAACATCCTTGCCTCATCAGCTTATCAGCAAACATAGCTGACACAAGACAGGTGGGCAGAATCGTCCTTTCTCCCTGAAAGATCCACGTGTTGTTTTTATCAGCAAACACAGCAAGCTTGGATTCACAATCCAAGACAACTCGATACTTTTCCAAGGTATCCATCCCGAGGATTATATCAAATCCTTGCATATCAAGTGGTATAAGGTCCACTTGAATGCGATGATCAGAAAAGAAGAGAATGCAGGGAGAGCATATCTCTTGCAACACGGCAGACCCACTCAACGGAGTCTCCAAAAACAGGCTATCTGCACTATGACTGACTGTCATATTGCAGTTACAAATCAGTCTCCGAGTGACAAAGGAGTGCGTAGCACCCGGGTCAATCAGAACAGATACCACACAGGATTTAGACATATAAGAATATAAAAGTTCCATCTGACCTACCACTACCCGTGGATTGACCACTGCATCAGGTGGGTTCATAGCATAGAACCTTGCTGTTGCCTGGTGTTGAGGTGGTGCTGATGATCCAGCTTGAGATGCTTGTCCACGTCCTCGAGCTGCTCCTTGAGATTGCCTTCTCTGAGATCCCTGTTGACTCTGCCTCTGAGGTTGTGTCACACTGACAGGCCTAGATCGGCAGTCCTTCATTAAATGCCCCACCTTCCCACAGATTAATAGCTCCTCTCCAGTTGTTGTGGTCTGGGTGGTCCTGTGACTGACATCGATGCTGAACTACGAGTCTCTTGTTGAGGTAGGCTTCGTCCCCTGCCTCTACTCGGTGACCACTTTGTCTAAGCACTCGTTCTGGGTGGTGGAGGTGTAGGTGTAGAGAATCTAGGCTTCTTAAAGTCTCTAGATGAAGAACTCTTGAATTGCGGATATCTTTTATGGGTTTGTCTCTTCTCGACTACGGATTTCTCTATCCTTCTGACTGACTCAACGAAGGTAGCAAACATCTCCCGATTCTCTAGGGCAGACACGGGAGTAGTCAAGTCGGCGTTTAAACCCTTCTCGAACCTTCTGATTCTTTCTTCTTCTGTGGCAGCCATGTGCGGACAAAACTGCAGTAACTCCATGAACTTAGCTTCATACTCGCTAATGTTCATCATGCCCTGCCTTAGTCTCTCAAACTGAGAGATCTTATCATCTAGGAAGGTATTTGGAAAATATCTATTGATAAATTCCCGACGGAAATCTTCCCACGAGATCTCCACTTCAGGCCTCTTCTGCTCTTCCATGGTCCACCAGTGACCAGCACTTCCCTTGAGAAGATAGACAGCGTGTCTAACCTTCTGAGCTTCTGGGATGTTGAGGATTCTAAAAGCTTTTTCCAATTCGGTCAACCACAGATCGGCATCTGCAGGATCAACTGTCCCAAAGTATTCGGTTGCTCCGACACGATGAAGTCGCTCGAACGTCTTACCGATACCTTGTCCTTCAGGCTGGGCAGGTGCCCTAGGTGCAGGCATGGGCATCCTGTCGGTGATGTGTGTCATGGTAGTCATAAACTGCCCGAACATAGTTTGAACAGCTGAGTTTTCCATGTCAGCTGGGTCAAACTGAGGCGGCTCTCTGGGTGGCTCAGGTACAAGTTGTTCTATTTCCAAGTTCCTTGCACCTCCTTGGGGTGCAACAACACTACTTTCTGCCACGAACTCCTCATGTGGTTCAGACATTCTTAATTATCTTCTTCTCCTGAGGAGCAGAAGACTCTATTAGATAAGAAAGAAATACTAAGGATAGACTCGACATCCTAATTCCTATGTCTCTGTAGACTCAGTGAACCTAGAGCTCTGATACCACTAATTGTGGGCTCTGATCTCCAAACCATGATATAAACACAATTTAAACGTAGCGGAAACAGTTCGATTAATAGCGGAAGACAAAAATCACGGAAAATTAAAACTTTTCGAGATAAGAGCTTGAATCCATAAAAACTTCTTTCATAAAAGGAGATAAACTGTTTACATCTTTGATAATTACTTCTTGAGTAATTATATACAACATGATACAAAATCTCAAGAACTCAGAATCAAAACCTCAGACCAAAAGACTCCAAGGACCTGAGAGTACAGAGAACACATATGACTGACTATCTAACTATACAACTCAGCAGTCGGAATCTCCACCTGAGATTTACTGCTGCTCCTGGTGCTACTGCTGCTGATACTGTCCACCTGCAGACTGATTCCTTCGTCCTCGACGACCACCTAAAAAGGTTGAAATCTACGGGGTGAGACAATTTTAAATAATTATCCCAGCGAGAGTTATAACTCCTCGCCAGAAGCTTTATTATAACAATTCAAGAACAACATAGGCAATAAAAGCTTTAAGGTAATCAACAGCAGATTGTTATCAATTAGAACAACAACATTTAAGGAATATGAAGAACATGTATACTAAGTAATGTATCTTCAATCAATGTATCTCGTGGAACAACCTAAGCAGATATGCTACACGGTTGATTATGTTTTACAAACATCATTATGCCCTGCAGAGATGAGGTATACCGCTCATACTCCAACCGATCACTATTAAGTCGCATCAGTATCATACATAGGTCATCAAAAGAACCGGATTATTATGACCTCATCTTCCTCAGTCAGTATGAGGATCAACATGCAGGACATCTAATGTCTCTGCTACTATAGCTTACCAGGGTATTCTGGTACTTCGCTATTAGAGTCACAGTGGCATTCTGTACTCTCTTTGCCATCGAAAGATTTCTTGTTTACCTCTCATCGATTGCGGTATAAAAGACTTCCTCGGGAGATTAGTGTTACATCACCCCGACATAACCCATAGTGAAGGATTGATAGATTAAGATACATCTACATCAATTTCTACACTAGGATGTAAGGACATTCACATCCATTTTCCCCACATACTCAAAAGTATGTGATCCAGGAGTTCCCTTAGGAAAACCTGTTTCACCATCATTTAACTCCTGACAATGATGGATCTATGATCAGGGCTCTACATGGTATGATTATACTTGATTAGTTAGGTACATTTTAGTATTATTTTAACATCATACATGTTTTCAAACATTAATCATTAGAACAGCAGTTATGAAAGTAGAATACTAAATGTATCAAGTCTAACTCACATAATCATCATTTCTCAGTACTCTCATCACAAGCCATCTCTTAAAGCATGACCTTGATGGTATTCATGGCTCTCACAGCCTATCAATCTCATAAGATGCTATTAACAAGGCATCAGGATAAATCACTATACATAAAGCTAACAACATGCTTTCAATGAATATAGTATCATCATCCATACCTGGATATGATCATCCTCATATAGGAACCTGCATGGTTAAATCAACTGATAACAATAAATAACTCATTTAAAGAATTTGTATCTCCCTACTCATACAAGAGCTAGGTTTCCATGATTTTCATCAATTAGGGTTTACTATTCACAATACAAGTCATCATCCTAGAATTAGGGTTTACTATTCACCTATTGGTGAATTGATCTCATAACATCACCATGTATGAGAAACATCATCATTAAAGTCCTCAGATAAGATTAAGATTCATCAATTATCATAAATAGGGTTTTCATGATCTCACATAGGTGGATCATACCCTAATCATGTACATTCATATATATTGAAGGTATTTTACTTGTATTTCAACCATAATTGGGATTTTCTCTCTCTCCTCTTGCTCATAGGTGATGATTACATCCCTCTAGATTGGGTTAGGTCTAATCAACATTGATAAGCCTAGCCAAGTCATCACCATTGTAACCATTGGGGTTTGCATGATAAAAAGGGGTTACCTACTTGAATCCATAAAGGGTATTTTGGTAAAGTTCACCATTAATCATAACATGGGTTAATATACTAACCACTTGACCCTTAATGTCCCTAGGTATCATTAGGGTTTAGGTTGAACAACCATCAAACCATCTAAGCCTTCAAGGCATTAGGCAGACTTATCCTTAAAAATCCCCAATGGGTTTCACACCTTCAACCTTCAAACGATCCTGAGATCGTTTAAGGTTGTATACCGTTTAGCTTTGGTTGACTTCAAGACCGCATGACACTCAAGACCGTTTACCCTTAAACGATCTTGAGGTCGTTTGCCCAAGATGGGGTGAAGACCGTTTAGTCATAGTTTGACTTCTGAAGTCATTTGAGCTCATTCGGACCTGAAGTCGTTTGAACTCATTCGGTCCCGAAGTCGTATGAACTCATTCGGTCCTGAAGTCGTATGAACTCATTTGGTCCTGAAGTCATATGATCTCATTTGGTCCTGAAGTCATATGATCTCATTCGGTCCTGAAGTCATATGATCTCATTCGGTCCTGAAGTCGTATGGTCCTAAAAGCTCAAGATCACATGGACCTCCAAGGTGATTCAAAGGGTAAACTCGATTAGGGTTTCCTATGTTGAAGCCTTCAATTGGTCTCAAGCATGCTAACCACTTATCAATTGAGACAATTAGGGTTAGCCTTAACCAATTGGTCACTCAATTGATCCTCAATTGATATCCAATTAGGGTTGGAGTTGGTTCAATTAAGGTCTATAAACATTCAACCATCAACACTCAACAATGTGAATCAAATCGAAGTTGATCCCATCAATTGACCTCCAATCGGGCTCAAACTTGGCCCAAACGGTCTTGGGATAGTTTGGATAACCTCCAAACGGTCTTGAGACCGTTTTCCCAAGAATCATCAAAATCTAAGTTGATTTGATAGGGGTTGAACCTTAATTAAGTCACAAATCAGCAATTTGATTATTTCAATAACCCACTGTAATTGGCCCCTCAATTGATCAAATTTCCTTAACCCTAGACCTCCAAACGGTCTTGGGTTGACACCAAACGGTCTTGAGACCGTTTGGATGAGTTCCAAACGGTCTTGAGACCGTTTGCCCATCCATCATTTGGACTCTAGTGAAAATTCATCAAGGTTTGATCTATTGAGTTGATCATCACATCAATACTTAATTGCAATATGATTTGGTACCTTTGGACCTTCAATTGGTCAACTATACTTGACCCCAGACCTCTAAACGGTCTTGGGTGATCCCCAAACGGTCTTGAGACCGTTTGGATGATTCTCCAAATGGTCTTGAGACCGTTTGGGCTAATGAACCCAAAATCACTAATTAACTCATTGGAATTTCAGCACTGATTTCAATTAGGATTTGCCCTATTAATCAACCTTCAACTCATAACTAGTTTGGAATTAATCCATAAAATTTGGTGAGTCATTAATCAACATCATTGTGAACAGTAATACCAAACGGTCAATGCTTGGTCAACCATCTTAAACGGTCTTGAGACCGTTTGCCCAAAAAGGGCAAATTAAACAGATTGAAAATAAGAACTTAATTCAGTTGGATTTGCTAATTGATTTGCTTATATATCACGATTCCTTTGGATTTAACCCCTCAAATTTTGTGGGTGATTAACATACATAATTATAAACAATATTCCCATACGGTCGTCGCTTGGTCAACGCGACCAAACAGTTTTGAAGGCCGTTTGCCTCCATACGACCCTGAAACCGTTTGCCCACCAAACGGTTGTGTAAACCGTATGGGCAATTGGTGGAGGTCGTTTGGTAAAGTGGAAATCCGTGGATAAGCATAGGAATTAACGCCCTTATCTTCTACGTCAAGAACAGTAGCAGTTCTTCATGATTTTGCTTGCAAGGATGCAAGGGAAGATAGGGAAAAGAAGAACTAGCAACTATATGCATAGAAAAAGATGTATAATCAAAGCATAAGGTTTAGAGTTATAAAACCCGCCTAAAGGTTGTTCCTTGAGCTCCAAGCTTCCAAGCTTCAGGTCTTTAATGGCGTCTTTGAGCTCCACAGGTCGGCCAAGGTGAATTCTCCAAGGAAAAGTTGGAAAGGAATGGCTAGAAAGATAAAGCTAGGTGAGCTAGCCATGAATTCAACCTTGAAATCGAGTTTTCTCCATGAATTCAAGAAAAAGGGATGATTCAAACTTACCTTGAACTCCCTGGTCGTTCTCCTATGCTCCAGAGCTCTGCCTTAGTCAGTTTGAGCAAGGGGGATAAGTGAGGGAATGAAAGAAATGTTCCTTTGCTTGCAAAGGAAGTGGTATATATATTTTGGGTGAAATTTCTCCATAAAGCTTCTACTTTATCCCATTTCTCATCTAAGTCCTTCCTTTCTTATTTTCTCGTCCCTACCCCTTATTTCTAAGGACAATCTCCTTCTAAGGTCAAGAATTGAAGGCAAAGAAGATCAACCCATTACTAAAGTATACATATAAAAGAGCTATTATACTTATTCCTTGATTATTTAATCACAAAGGTGTTCTTTATTATATGATTATTCAAATGATGTGCCCTCTTCATCATTTCTACTCTAAATGATGACAAAAGTTATAAAAGATATTTTAGAAGATGAAATTTACAAGTTGCACTCCAAATTTCGGGTAAATTGCATTTTACCCCAAAACCAGGGTTTCAAGCACAGGGATTGCTTCCACAACTGCACCTTGGTGCTCAAGCTTGGGAAATCCTTAAAACTTTACCGTAATGATTCTTATGATGCCTCAACATCAGAGGAACATCTCAACATGTGCAAATTGCAAGTTAACCCTTCTAACTGGGTAAATTGCACATAGGTCCCTGTATTACAAAACAATACTAAAACATTGTTCAATTAGGGCAGAAATGGAAATATGTGTTCCTAAAGAGTTTAATTACATGCCAAAAGATAATCACCAGTATCTTAATTACATAATTAGGCAAAACACCTAGGGTTAACTCATAACCCAGGTCAGGGATGTTACAAATTATCCACCCCTTACAAGGATTTCGTCCCCAAAATCGATAAAACGTATTAAGAGAAAAGAGCAGGGTATTTCCTTCTCATCTCCTCCTCTAGTTCCCAAGTGGTTTCTTCAACACCACGGTGGTTCCAGAGGAATTTCACAAGGCTTATATCTTTCTTCTTTAACTTTTTAGTTCTACTATCAAGGATTGACACTGGTCCTTCCTCATAAGTTATATCTTCATTCAATTCTACTTCCATAGGTTGTAGAACTGACTCGGTATCTGGGTGACATTTCCTCAGCATAGAAATGTGAAACACAGGGTGTAACCTCTGTAACTCTGGTGGCAGCTCTAGTTTATATGCTACCTTTCCAATCCGTTCAATGATTGGATAAGGCCCCATAAATCTAGGAGCTAACTTCCCTTTTCTTCCAAAACGAAGAACTCCTTTCCAAGGCGAGACTTTGAGATACACTCTGTCTCCGACCTGGAACTCTAAGGGTCTACGACGCTTGTCAGCATAAGATTTCTGCCTATCCTGTGCAGTCTTAATCTGTTATTGTATTACCTTAATCTTTTCTGTAGTTTGCTGCACAAGATCAGGTCCTAACAACTGATGCTCACCAGCCTCATACCAACACAAGGGTGATCTACAACGTCTACCATACAAGGCTTCATAAGGTGCCATATCAATACTATGCTGATAGCTATTGTTATAGGCAAACTCTATCAAGCTTAGGTGTAGATCCCAACTTCCGGTAAACTGGAGAACACATGTTCTCAACAGGTCTTCCAAGGTCTGTATGGTCCTTTCCGACTGTCCATCAGTATGTGGATGAAAGGTCGTACTAAACCTTAACTGGGTGCCTAAAGCATTATGAAGTCATTCCCAAAAATGACTAGTGAACTGGGGACCTCTATCAGAGACGATAGTAGCTGGAACCCCGTGCAAACGCACTATCTCATTTATGTAAATCTGTGCGAGCCTCTCAGCAGTGTAGGTTGTCTTGACAGGTAAGAAATGCGCTGTCTTAGTCAACCTATCAACAACTACCCAAATGGAATCATGTCCTTTGCTTGTCCTGGGTAGGCCAACAACAAAGTCCATGGTAACATGGTCCCACTTCCACTGTGGTATGGGTAAAGGTTGCATTGTTCCTGCAGGCTTCTGGTGTTCAGCTTTAACTTGCTGACACACAGGACACCTCAGGACATACTCTGCAACATCCTTCTTCATTCCAGGCCACCAATACATATCTTTCAAGTTTCGATACATTTTGGTGCTCCCTAGATGCATGGCATACATCGAAGAATGAGCTTCTTCCAGGACTAACTTCCTCAAGTTTTCCACATCCGGCACTATCATCTTCCCATGATAACAGGCTATTTGATCATCTGAGTCATGGAAACCATCTCGTTTCTCACTACCATACTCTGATCTAATCTGCTGAATTACAGTATCACCTTGCTGTGCTTCCTTAATCTGCTCTCTAAGGGTAGGTTTAATATGCATCTCAGCTAACAACCCGGCTAACAATGACACCTTCAACTGCACATTGTCTTGTCTCAAAGAGATAAGCATATACCTTCTAGAGCATACTAAAGAGTTTAGTTGTGCCCTTTCCATGGTTGATGTTGCTGATTTCCTACTCAAGGCATCAACAACCACATTAGCCTTCCCCGGATGGTAATCAATCGTACAATCATAGTCCTTGATTAATTCCATCCAGCGGCGTTGTCTCATATTAAGCTCATGCTGAGAGAAGATGTACTTAAGGTTCTTATGGTCAGTGAAAATATGAAATGTCTCTCCATAAAGATAATGTCTCCAGATCTTCAGGGCATGAACTACAGCAGCTAACTCCAGATCGTGTGTCAGATAATCTCTTCTTGTTTCTTAAGCTGTCGAGAAGCAAAAGAAATTACTTGTTTATCCTGCATCAACACACACCCTAGTCCATTCTTAGAAGCATCACAGAAAACTATATATCCTTTGCCTTGCTCAGGTAGCACAAGTATGGGTGCACTTGTCAACTTCTCCTTCAACAGCTGGAAAGATTGCTGACACTTATCACTCCAAACAAAAGGAACATCTTTCCGGGTCAACTTAGTCAAGGGTAAGGCTATGGAACTGAAATTCTTAATGAACCTTCGATAATAGCCTGCTAACCCTAGGAAACTTCGAATCTCTGTCGGCGTCTTCGGTTGTTCCCACTGTAGAATAGATTCTACCTTTGTAGGGTCAATACGAATTCCCGATGCAGATATCACATGTCCAAGAAAAGATACCTCCGGCAGCCAGAACTCACACTTGCTAAACTTAGCATACAGCTTGTATTCTCTTAGCAAGGTCAAAGCTTGGCGAAGATGCTGCTCATGCTGCTGAGCATCCTTGCTAAAAATCAGAATGTCATCTATGAAGACGACAACACATTGATCGAGGAAAGGTCGAAAAACTCTATTCATGAGTTCCATGAATACAGATGGTGCATTGGTTAGTCCAAACGACATAACCGTGAACTCATAGTGACCATATCTTATCCTAAAGGCAGACTTGGATATGTCACTATCCTTAATACAGAGTTGATGATATCCAGACCTCAGGTCTATCTTTGAGAAGACGGTTGCACCACGCAACTGGTCAAAGAGATCATCAATCCTCGGCAGAGGGTACTTATTCTTTATCGTTACTTTATTGAGTTGTCTATAATCAATGCACAACCGCATTGACCCATCTTTCTTTCTAACAAACAAAACCGGAGCACCCCAAGGTGAAGTGCTCGGTCGGATAAAACCTTTCTCAAGTAACTCTTGAAGCTGTTTCTTGAGTTCTACCATCTCAGCAGGTGCCATCCTATACGGTGTCTGGGCTATAGGTTTCGTGTCTGGGATCAAATTGATTTCAAAATCAATTTCCCGAGGTAGTGGTATACCTGGAAGTTCTTCAGGAAACACGTCCTTGAATTCCCTGACTATAGGAACTTCAGCAGGGTTGAGACCTTCTTTGGTAACATCTACCACATGGGCCAAGAATGCATAACATCCTTGCCTCATCAGCTTATCAGCAACCATAGCTGACACAAGATAGGTGGGCAGAATCTTCCTTTCTCCTTGAAAGATCCACGTGTTGTTTTTATCAGCAAACACAGCAAGCTTGGATTCACAATCCAAGACAACTCGATACTTTTCCAAGGTATCCATCCCTAGGATTATATCAAATCCTTGCATATAAAGTGGTATAAGGTCCACTTGAATGTGATGATCAGAAAAGAAGAGAATGCAGGGAGAGCATACCTCTTGCAACACGGCAGACCCACTCAACGGAGTCTCCAAAAACAAGCTATCTGCACTATGGCTGACTGTCATATTGCAGTTACGAATCACTCTCCGAGTGACAAAGGAGTGCGTAGCACCCGGGTCAATCAGAACAGATACCACACAGGATTTAGACATATAAGAATATAAAAGTTCCATATGACCTGCAGCTACCCGTGGATTGACCACTGCATCAGGTGGGTTCATAGCATAGAACCTTGCTATCGCCTGGTGTTGAGGTGGTGCTGATGATCCAGCTTGAGACGCTTGTCCACGTCCTCGAGTTGCTCCTTGAGATTGCCTTCTCTGAGATCCCTGTTGACTCTGCCTCTGAGGTTGTGTCACACTGATAGGCCTAGATCGACAGTCCTTCATTAAATGCCCCACCTTCCCACAGTTGTAACAGCTCCTCTCCAGTTGTTGTGGTCTGGGTGGTCCTGTGACTGACATCGATGCTGAACTACGAGTCTCTTGTTGAGGTAGTCTTCGTCCCCTGCCTCTACTCGGTGACCACTGTGTCTGAGCACTCGTTCTGGGTGGTGGAGGTGTAGGTGCAGAGAATCTAGGCTTCTTAAAGTCTCTAGATGAAGAACTCTGGAATTGCAGATATCTTTTATGGGTTTGTCTCTTCTCGACTACGGATTTCTCTATCCTTCTGACTGACTCAACGAAGGTAGCAAACATCTCCCGATTCTCTACGGCAGACACGGGAGTAGTCAAGTCGGCGTTTAAACCCTTCTCGAACCTTCTGATTCTTTCTTCTTCTGTGGCAGCCATGTGCGGACAAAACTGCAGTAACTCCATGAACTTAGCTTCATACTCACTAATGTTCATCATGCCCTGCCTTAGTCTCTCAAACTGAGAGATCTTCTCATCTAGGAAGGTCTTTGGAAAATATCTATTGATAAATTCCTGACGGAAATCTTCCCACGAGATCTCCACTCCAGGCCTCTTCTGCTCTTCCATGGTCCACCAGTGACCAGCACTTCCCTTGAGAAGATAGATAGCGTGTCTAACCTTCTGAGCTTCTGGGATGTTGAGGATTCTAAAAGCTTTTTCCAATTCGGTCAACCACAGATCGACATCTGCAGGATCAACTGTTCCAAAGTATTCAGTTGCTCTGACATGATGAAGTCGCTCGAACGTGTTACCGATACCTTGTCCTTCAGGCTAGGCAGGTGCCCTAGGTGCAGGCATGGGCATCCTGTCGGTGATGTGTGTCATGGCAGTCATAAACTGCCCGAACATAGTTTGAACAACTGGGTTTTCCATGTCAGCTGGGTCAAACTGAGGTGGCTCTCTGGGTGGCTCAGGTACAGGTTGTTCTATTTCCAGGTTCCTTGCACCTCCTTGGGGTGCAGCAACACTACTTTCTGCCACGAACTCCTCGTGTGGTTCAGACATTCTTAATTATCTTCTTCTCCTAAGGAGCAGAAGACTCTATTAGATAAGAAATAAATACTAAGGATAGACTCGACATCCTAATTCCTATGTCTCTGTAGACTCAGCGAACCTAGATCTCTGATACCACTAATTGTGGGCTCTGATCTCCAAACCACGATATAAACACGATTTAAACGTAGCAGAAACGGTTCAATTAACAGCGGAAGACAAAAATCACGGAAAATTAAAACTTTTTAAGATAAGAGCTTGAATCCATAAAAACTTCTTTCATGAAAGGAGATAAACTGTTTACATCTTTGATAATTACTTCTTGAGTAATTATATACAACATGATAAAAAATCTCAAGAACTCAGAATCAAAATATCAGACCAAAAGACTCCAAGGACCTAAGAGTACAGAGAACACATAGGACTGACTATCTAACTACACAACTCAGCAGTCTGAATCTCCACCTGAGATTTACTGCTGCTCCTGGTGCTGTTGCTGCTGATACTGTCCACCTGCAGACTGATTCCTTCGTCCTCGACGACCACCTAAAAAGGTTGAAATCTACGCGGTGAGACAATTTTAAATAATTATCCCAGCGAGAGTTATAACTCCTCGCCAGAAGCTTTATTATAACAATTCAAGAACAACATAGGCAATAAAAGCTTTAAGGTAATCAACATCAGATTGTTATCAATTAGAACAACAACATTTAAGGAATATGAAGAACATGTATACTAAGTAATGTATCTTCAATCAATGTATCTCGTGGATCAACCTAAGCAGATATGCTACGCGGTTGATTATATTTTACAAACATCATTATGGCCTGCAGAGATGAGGTATACCACTCATACTCCAACCGATCACTATTAACTCGCATCGGTATCATACATAGGTCATCAAAAGAACTGAATTCTTATGACCTCATCTTCCTCAGTCAGTATGAGGATCAACATGCAGGACATCTAATGTCTCTGCTACTATAGCTTACCAGGGTATTCTGGTACTTCGCTATTAGAGTCATAGTGGCATTCTGTACTCTCTTCGCCATCGAAAGATTTCTTGTTTACCTCTCATCGATTGCGGTATAAAAGACTTCCTCGGGAGATTAGTGTTACATCACCCCGGCATAACCCATAGTGAAGGATTGATAGATTAAGATACATCTACATCAATTCCTACACTAGGATGTAAGGACAATCACATCCATTTTCCCTACATACTCAAAAGTATGTGATCCAGGAGTTCCCTTAGGAAAACCTGTTTCACCATCATTTAACTCCTGACAATGATGGATCTATGATCAGGGCTCTACATGGTATGATTATACTTGATTAGTTAGGTACATTTTAGTATTCTTTTAACATCATACATGTTTTCAAACATTAATCATTAGAACATCAGTTATGAAAGTAGAATACTAAATGTATCAAGTCTAACTCACATAATCATCATTTCTCAGTACTCTCATCACAAGCCATCTCTTAAAGCATGACCTTGATGGTATTCATGGCTCTCACAACCTATCAATCTCATAAGATGCTATTAACAAGGCATCAGGATAAATCACTATTCATAAAGCTAACAACATGCTTTCAATGAATATAGTATCATCATCCATACCTGGATATGATCATGCTCATATAGGAACCTGCATGGTTAAATCAACTGATAACAATAAATAACTCATTTAAAGAAGTTGTATCTCCCTACTCATACAAGAGCTAGGTTTCCCTGATTTTCATCAATTAGGGTTTACTATTCACAATACATGTCATCATCCTAGAATTAGGGTTTACTATTCACCTATTGGTGAATTGATCTCATAACATCACCATGTATGAGAAACATCATAATTAAAGTCCTCAGATAAGATTAAGATTCATCAATTATCATAAATAGGGTTTTCATGATCTCACATAGGTGGATCATACCCTAATCATGTACATTCATATATATTGAAGGTATTTTACTTGGATTTCAACCATAATTGGGATTTTCTCTCTCCTCTTGCTCATAGGTGATGATTACATCCCTCTAGATTGGGTTAGGTCTAATCAACATTGATAAGCCTAGCCAAGTCATCACCATTGTAACCATTGGGGTTTGCATGATAAAAAGGGGTTACCTACTTGAATCCATAAAGGGTATTTTGGTAAAGTTCACCATTAATCATAACATGGGTTAATATACTAACCACTTGACCCTTAATGTCCCTAGGTATCATTAGGGTTTAGGTTGAACAACCATCAAACCATCTAAGCCTTCAAGGCATTAGGCAGACTTATCCTTAAAAATCCCCAATGGGTTTCACACCTTCAACCTTCAAACGATCCTGAGATCGTTTAAGGTTGTAGACCGTTTAGCTTTGGTTGACTTCAAGACCGCATGACACTCAAGACTGTTTACCCTTAAACGATCTTGAGGTCATTTGCCCAAGATGGGGTGAAGACCGTTTAGTCATAGTTTGACTTCTGAAGTCGTTTGAGCTCATTCGGACCTGAAGTCATTTGAACTCATTCGGTCCCGAAGTCATATGAACTCATTCGGTCCTGAAGTCGTATGAACTCATTCGGTCCTGAAGTCATATGATCTCATTCAGTCCTAAATTTGTATGATCTCATTCGGTCCTGACGTCGTATGATCTCATTCGGTCCTGAAATAGTATGGTCCTAAAAGCTCAAGATCGCATGGACCTCCAAGGTGATTCAAAGGGTAAACTCGATTAGGGTTTCCTATGTTGAAGCCTTCAATTGGTCTCAAGCTTGCTAACCACTTATCAATTGAGACAATTAGGGTTAGCCTTAACCAATTGGTCACTCAATTGATCCTCAATTGATATCCAATTAGGGTTGGAGTTGGTTCAATTAAGGTCTATAAACATTCAACCATCAACACTCAACAATGTGAATCAAATCGAAGTTGATCCCATCAATTGACCTCCAATCGGGCTCAAACTTGGCCCAAATGGTCTTGGGATCGTTTGGATAACCTACAAACGGTCTTGAGACCGTTTGCCCAAGAATTCATCAAAATCTAAGTTGATTTGATAGGGGTTGAACCTTAATTAAGTCACAAATCAGCAATTTGATTATTTCAATAACCCACTGTAATTGGGCCCTCAATTGATCAAATTTCCTTAACCCTAGACCTCCAAACGGTCTTGGGTTGACAAGACCGTTTGGATGAGTTCCAAACGGTCTTGAGACCGTTTGCCCATCCATCCTTTGGACTTTAGTGAAAATTCATCAAGGTTTAATCTATTGAGTTGATCATCACATCAATACTTAATTGCAATATGATTTGGTACCTTTGGACCTTCAATTGGTCAACTATACTTGACCCCAGACCTCTAAACGGTCTTAAGTGATCCCCAAACGGTCTTGAGACCATTTGGATGATTCCCCAAATGGTCTTGAGACCGTTTGGGCTAATCAACCCAAAATCACTAATTAACTCATTGGAATTTCAGCACTGATTTCAATTAGGATTTGCCCTATTAATCAACCTTCAACTCATAACTAGTTTGGAATTAATCCATAAAATTTGGTGAGTCATTAATCAACATCATTATGAACAGTAATCCCAAACGGTCAATGCTTGGTCAACCATCTTAAACGGTCTTGAGACCGTTTGCCCAAAAAGGGCAAATTAAACAGATTGAAAATCAGAACTTAATTCAATTGGATTTGCTAATTGATTTGCTTATATCTCACGATTCCTTTGGAGTTAACCCCTCAAATTTTGTGGGTGATTAACCTACATAATTATAAACAAGATTCCCATACGGCCGTTGCTTGGTCAACGCGACCAAATGGTTTTGAAGGCCGTTTTCCTTCATACGACCCTGAAACCGTTTGCCCACCAAATGGTTGTGTAAACCGTATGGGCAATTGGTGGAGGTCGTTTGGTAAAGTGGAAATCCGTGGATAAGCATAGGAATTAATGCCCTTATCTTCTACCTCAAGAACAGTAGCAGTTCTTCACGATTTTGCTTGCAAGGATGCAAGGGAAGATAGGGAAAAGAAGAACTAGCAACTATATGCATAGAAAAAGATGTATAATCAAAGCATAAGGTTTAGAGTTATAAAACCCGCCTAAAGGTTGTTCCTTGAGCTCCAAGCTTCCAAGCTTCAGGTCTTTAATGGAGTCTTTGATCTCCACAGGTAGGCCAAGGTGAATTCTCCAAGGAAAAGTTGGAAAGGAATGGCTAGAAAGATAAAGCTAGGTGAGCTAGCCATGAATTCAACCTTGAAATCGAGTTTTCTCCATGAATTCAAGAAAAAAGGATGATCCAAACTTACCTTGAACTACCTGGTCGTTCTCCTATGCTCCAGAGCTCTGCCTTAGTCGGTTTGAGCAAGGGGGATAAGTGAGGGAATGAAAGAAACGTTCCTTTGCTTGCAAAGGAAGTGGTATATATATTTTGGGTGAAATTTCTCCATAAAGCTTCTACTTTATCCCATTTCTCATCTAAGTCCTTCCTTTCTTCTTTGCTCGTCCCTACCCCTTATTTCTAAGGAAAATCTCCTTCTAAGGTCAAGAATTGAAGGCAAAGAAGATCAACCCATTACTAAAGTATACATATAAAAGAGCTATTATACTTATTCCTTGATTATTTAATCACAAAGGTGTTCTTTATTATATGATTATTCAAATGAAGTGCCCTCTTAATCATTTCTACTCTAAATGATGACAAAAGTTATAAACGATATTTTAGAAGATGAAATTTACAAGTTGCACTCCAAATTTTGGGTAAATTGCATTTTACCCCAAAACTAGGGTTTCAAGCACAGGGATTGCTTCCACAGCTGCACCTTGGTGCTCAAGCTTGGGAAATCCTTCAAACTTTAGCATAATCATTCTTATGATGCCTCAACATCATAGGAACATCTCAACATGTGCAAATTGCAAGTTAACCCTTCTAACTGGGTAAATTGCACATAGGTCCCTATATTACAAAATAATACTAAAACATTGTTCAATTAGGGCAGAAATGGAAATATGTGTTCCTCAAGATTTTAATTACATGCCAAAAGATAATCACCAGTATCTTAATTACATAATTAGGCAAAACATCTAGGGTTAACTCATAACCCAAGTCAGGGATGTTACAAATTATCCACCCCTTACAAGGATTTCGTCCCCGAAATCGATAAAACGTATTAAGAGAAAAGAGCAGGGTATTTCCTTCTCATCTCCTCCTATAGTTCCCAAGTGGTTTATTCAACACCACGGTGGTTCCAGAGGACTTTCACAAGGCTTATATCTTTCTTCTTTAACTTTTTAGTTCTACTATCAAGGATTGACACTGGTCCTTCCTCATAAGTTATATCTTCATTCAATTCTACTTCCATAGGTTGTAGAACTGACTCGGTATCTGGGTGACATTTCCTCAGCATAGAAATGTGAAACACAGGGTGTAACCTCTGTAACTCTGGTGGCATCTCTAGTTTATATGCTACCTTTCCAATCCGTTCAATGATTGGATAAGGCCCCATAAATCTAGGAGCTAACTTCCCTTTTCTTCCAAAATGAAGAACTCCTTTCCAAGGCGAGACTTTGAGATACACTCTGTCTCTGACCTGGAACTCTAAGGGTCTACGACGCTTGTCAGCATAAGATTTCTGCCTATCCTGTGCAGTCTTAATATGTTGTTGTATTACCTTAATCTTTTCTGTAGTTTGCTGCACAAGATCAGGTCCTAACAACTGATGCTCACCAGCCTCATACCAACACAAGGGTGATCTACAACGTCTACCATACAAGGCTTCATAAGGTGCCATATCAATACTATGCTGATAGCTATTGTTATAGGCAAACTCTATCAAGCTTAGGTGTAGATCCCAACTTCCGGTAAACTGGAGAACACATGTTCTCAACAGGTCTTCCAAGGTCTGTATGGTCCTTTCCGACTGTCCATCAGTCTGTGGATGAAAGGCCGTACTAAACCTTAACTAGGTGCCTAAAGCATTATGAAGTCGTTCCCAAAAATGACTAGTGAACTGGGGACCTCTATCAGAGACGATAGTAGCTGGAACCCCGTGCAAACACACTATCTCATTTATGTAAATCTGTGCGAGCCTCTCAGCAGTGTAGGTTGTCTTGACAGGTAAGAAATGCACTATCTTAGTCAACCTATCAACAACTACCCAAATGGAATCATGTCCTTTGCTTGTCCTGGGTAGGCCAACAACAAAGTCCATGGTAACATGGTCCCACTTCCACTGTGGTATGGGTAAAGGTTGCATTGTTCCTGCAGGCTTCTGGTGTTCAACTTTAACTTGCTGACACACAGGACACCTCAGAACAAACTCTGTAACATCCTTCTTCATTCCAGGCCACCGATACATATCTTTCAAGTTTCGATACATCTTGGTGCTCCCTGGATGCATGGCATACATCGAAGAATGAGCTTCTTCCAGGACTAACTTTCTCAAGTTGTCCACATCCGACACTATCATCTTCCCATGATAACAGGCTATTTGATCATCTGAGTCATGGAAACCATCTCGTTTCTCACTACCATACTCCGATCTAATCTGCTGAATTATAGTATCACCTTGCTGTGCTTCCTTAATCTGCTCTCTAAGGGTAGGTTTAATATGCATTTCAGCTAACAACCCGGCTAACAATGACACCTTCAACTGCACATTGTCTTGTCTCAAAGAGATAAGCATATCCCTTCTAGAGCATACTAAAGAGTTTAGTTGTGCCCTTTCCATGGTTGATGTTGCTGATTTCCTACTCAAGGCATCAGCAACCACATTAGCCTTCCCCGGATGGTAATCAATCATACAATCGTAGTCCTTGATTAATTCCATCCAGTGGCGTTGTCTCATATTAAGCTCATGCTGAGAGAAGATGTACTTAAGGTTCTTATGGTCAGTGAAAATCTGAAACGTCTCTCCATAAAGATAATGTCTCCAGATCTTCAGGGCATGAACTACAACAGCTAACTCCAGATCGTGTGTCGGATAATTCTCTTCGTGTTTCTTAAGCTGTCGAGAAGCAAAAGAAATTACTTGTTTATCTTGCATCAACACACACCCTAGTCCATTCTTAGAAGCATCACAGAAAACTATATATCCTTTGCCTTGCTCAGGTAGCACAAGTATGGGTGCACTTGTCAACTTATCCTTCAACAGCTGGAAAGATTGCTGACACTTATCACTCCAAACAAAAGGAACATCTTTCCGGGTCAACTTAGTCAAGGGTAAGGCTATGGAACTAAAATTCTTAATGAACCTTCGATAATAGCATGCTAACCCTAGGAAACTTCGAATCTCCGTCGGCGTCTTCGGTTGTTCCCACTGTAGAACAAATTCTACCTTTGTAGGGTCAACACGAATTCCCGATGCAGATATCACATGTCCAAGAAAAGATACCTCCGGCAGCCAGAACTCACACTTGCTAAACTTAGCATACAGCTTGTGTTCTCTTAGTAAGGTCAAAGCTTGGCGATGCTGTGACTGACATCGATGCTGAACTACGAGTCTCTTGTTGAGGTAGGCTTCGTCCCCTACCTCTACTCGGTGACCACTGTGTCTGAGCACTCGTTCTGGGTGGTGGAGGTGTAGGTGTAGAGAATCTAGGCTTCTTAAAGTCTCTAGATGAAGAAATCTGGAATTGCGGATATCTTTTATGGGTTTGTCTCTTCTTGACTATGGATTTCTCTATCCTTCTGACTGACTCAACGAAGGTAGCAAACATCTCCCGATTCTCTAGGGCAGACACGAGAGTAGTCAAGTCGGCGTTTAAACCCTTCTCGAACCTTCTGATTCTTTCTTCTTCTGTGGCAGCCATGTGCGGACAAAACCGCAGTAACTCCATGAACTTAGCTTCATACTCGCTAATGTTCATCATGCCCTGCCTTAGTCTCTCAAACTGAGAGATCTTCTCATCTAGGAAGGTCTTTGGAAAATATCTATTGATAAATTCCCGACGGAAATCTTCCCACGAGATCTCCACTCTAGGCCTCTTCTGCTCTTCCATGGTCCACCAGTGACCAGCACTTCCCTTGAGAAGATAGACAGCGTGTCTAACCTTCTGAGCTTCTGGGATGTTGAGGATTCTAAAAGCTTTTTCCAATTCGGTCAACCACAGATCAGCATCTGTAGGATCAACTGTTCCAAAGTATTCGGTTTCTCCGACACGACGAAGTCGCTCGAACGTCTTACCGATACCTTGTCCTTTAGGCTGGGCAGGTGCCCTAGGTGCAGGCATGGGCATACTGTCGGTGATGTGTGTCATGGCAGTCATAAACTGCCCGAACATAGTTTGAACAACTGGGTTTTCCATGTCAGCTGGGTCAAACTGAGGTGGCTCTCTGGGTGGCTCAGGTACAGGTTGTTCTATTTCCAGGTTCCTTGCACCTCCTTGGGGTGCAGCAACACTACTTTCTGCCACGAACTCCTCGTGTGGTTCAGACATTCTTAATTATCTTCTTCTCCTGAGGAGCAGAAGACTCTATTAGATAAGAAAGAAATACTAAGGATAGATTCGACATCCTAATTCCTATGTCTCTGTAGACTCAGCGAACCTAGAGCTCTGATACCACTAATTGTGGGCTCTGATCTCCAAACCACGATATAAACACGATTTAAACGAGCGGAAATGGTTCGATTAACAGCGGAAGACAAAAATCACAGAAAATTAAAACTTTTCGAGATAAGAGCTTGAATCCATAAAAACTTCTTTCATAAAAGGAGATAAACTGTTTACATCTTTGATAATTACTTCTTGAGTAATTATATACAACATGATACAAAATCTCAAGAACTCAAAATCAAAATCTCAGACCAAAAGACTCCAAGGACCTGAGAGTATAGAGAACACATAGGACTGACTATCTAACTACACAACTCAGCAGTCTGAATCTCCACCTGAGATTTACTGCTGCTCCTGGTACTGCTGCTGCTGATACTGTCCACCTGCAGACTGATTCCTTCGTCCTCGACGACCACCTAAAAAGGTTGAAATCTACGGGGTGAGACAATTTTAAATAATTGTCCCATCGAGAGTTATAACTCCTCGCCAGAAGCTTTATTATAACAATTCAAGAACAACATAGGCAATAAAAGCTTTAAGGTAATCAACAGCAGATTGTTATCAATTAGAACAATAACATTTAAGGAATATGAAGAACATGTATACTAAGTAATGTATCTTCAATCAATGTATCTCATGGATCAACCTAAGCAGATATGCTACGCGGTTGATTATGTTTTACAAACATCATTATGCCCTGCAGAGATGAGGTATACCGCTCATACTCCAACCGATCACTATTAAGTCACATCGGTATCATACATAGGTCATCAAAAGAACCAGATTCTTATGACCTCATCTTCCCCAGTCAGTATCAGGATCAACATGCAGGACATCTAATGTCTCTGCTACTATATCTTACTAGGGTATTCTGGTACTTCGCTATTAGAGTCATAGTGACATTCTGTACTCTCTTCACCATCGAAAGATTTCTTGTTTACCTCTCATCGATTGCAGTATAAAAGACTTCCTCGGAAGATTAGTGTTACATCACCCCGACATAACCCATAGTGAAGGATTGATAGATTAAGATACATCTACATCAATTCCTACACTAGGATGTAAGGACATTCACATCCACTTTCCCCACATACTCAAAAGTATGTGATCCAGGAGTTCCCTTAGGAAAACCTGTTTCACCATCATTTAACTCCTGACAATGATGGATCTATGATCAGGGCTCTACATGGTATGATTATACTTGATTAGTTAGGTACATTTTAGTATTCTTTTAACATCATACATGTTTTCAAACATTAATCATTAGAACAACAGTTATGAAAGTAGAATACTAAATGTATCAAGTCTAACTCACATAATCATCATTTCTCAGTACTTTCATCACAAGCCATCTCTTAAAGCATGACCTTGATGGTATTCATGGCTCTCGCAGCCTATCAATCTCATAAGATGCTATTAACAAGGCATCAGGATAAATCACTATTCATAAAGCTAACAACATGCTTTCAATGAATATAGTATCATCATCCATACCTGGATATGATCATCCTCATATAGGAACCTGCATGGTTAAATCAACTGATAACAATAAATAACTCATTTAAAGAAGTTGTATCTCCCTACTCATACAAGAGCTAGGTTTCCCTGATTTTCATCAATTAGGGTTTACTATTCACAATACATGTCATCATCCTAGAATTAGGGTTTACTATTCACCTATTGGTGAATTGATCTCATAACATCACCATGTATGAGAAACATCATCATTAAAGTCCTCACATAAGATTAAGATTCATCAATTATCATAAATAGGGTTTTCATGATCTCACATAGGTGGATCATACCCTAATCATGTACATTCATATATATTGAAGGTATTTTACTTGGATTTCAACCATAATTGGGATTTTCTCTCTCCTCTTGCTCATAGGTGATGATTACATCCCTCTAGATTGGGTTAGGTCTAATCAACATTGATAAGCCTAGCCAAGTCATCACCATTGTAACCATTGGGGTTTGCATGATAAAAAGGGGTTACCTACTTGAATCCATAAAGGGTATTTTGGTAAAGTTCACCATTAATCATAACATGGGTTAATATACTAACCACTTGACCCTTAATGTCCCTAGTTATCATTAGGGTTTAGGTTGAACAACCATCAAACCATCTAAGCCTTCAAGGCATTAGGCAGACTTATCCTTAAAAATCCCCAATGGGTTTCACACCTTCAACCTTCAAACGATCCTGAGATCGTTTAAGGTTGTAGACCGTTTAGCTTTGGTTGACTTCAAGACCGCATGACACTCAAGACCGTTTACCCTTAAACGATCTTGAGGTCTTTTGCCCAAGATGGGGTGAAGACCGTTTAGTCATAGTTTGACTTCTAAAGTCGTTTGAGCTCATTCGGACCTGAAGTCGTTTGAACTCATTCGGTCCCGAAGTCGTATGAACTCATTCGGTCCTGAAGTCGTATGAACTCATTTGGTCCTGAAGTCATATGATCTCATTCGGTCCTGAAGTCGTATGATCTCATTCGGTCCTGAAGTCGTATGATCTCATTCGGTCCTGAAGTCATATGGTCCTAAAAGCTCAAGATCGCATGGACCTCCAAGGTTATTCAAAGGGTAAACTCGATTAGGGTTTCCTATGTTGAAGCCTTCAATTGGTCTCAAGCTTGCTAACCACTTATCAATTGAGACAATTAGGGTTAGCCTTAACCAATTGGTCACTCAATTGACCCTCAATTGATATCCAATTAGGGTTGGAGTTGGTTCAATTAAGGTCTATAAACATTCAACCATCAACACTCAACAATGTGAATACATTCGAAGTTGATCCCATCAATTGACCTCCAATCGGGCTCAAACTTGGCCCAAACGGTCTTGGGATCGTTTGAATAACCTCCAAACGGTCTTGAGACCGTTTGCCCAAGAATTCATCAAAATATAAGTTGATTTGATAGGGGTTGAACCTTAATTAAGTCACAAATCAGCAATTTGATTATTTCAATAACCCACTGTAGTTGGGCCCTCAATTGATCAAATTTCCTTAACCCTAGACCTCCAAACGGTCTTGGGTTGACACCAAACGGTCTTGAGACCGTTTGGATGAGTTCCAAACGGTCTTGAGACCGTTTGCCCATCCATCCTTTGGACTCTAGTGAAAATGCATCAAGGTTTGATCTATTGAGTTGATCATCACATCAATACTTAATTGCAATATGATTTGGTACCTTTGGACCTTCAATTGGTCAACTATACTTGACCCCAGGCCTCGAAACGGTCTTGGGTGATCCCCAAACGGTCTTGAGACCGTTTGGATGATTCCCCAAACGGTCTTGAGACCGTTTGGGCTAATCAACCCAAAATCACTAATTAACTCATTGGAATTTCAGCACTGATTTCAATTAGGATTTGCCCTATTAATCAACCTTCAACTCATAACTCGTTTGGAATTAATCCATAAAATTTGGCGAGTCATTAATCAACATCATTATGAACAGTAATCCCAAACAGTCAACGCTTGGTCAACCATCTTAAACGGTCTTGAGACTGTTTGCCCAAAAAGGGCAAATTAAACAGATTGAAAATCAGAACTTAATTCAATTGGATTTGCTAATTGATTTGCTTATATATCACGATTCCTTTGGAGTTAACCCCTAAAATTTTGTGGGTGATTAACCTACATAATTATAAACAAGATTCCCATATGGTCATCACTTGGTCAACGCGACCAAACGGTCTTGAAGGCCGTTTGCCTTCATACGACCCTGAAACCGTTTGCCCACCAAACGGTTGTGTAAACCGTATGGGCAATTGGTGGAGGTCGTTTGGTAAAGTGGAAATCCGTGGATAAGCATAGGAATTAATGACATTATCTTCTACCTCAAGAACAGTAGCAGTTCTTCACGATTTTTCTTGCAAGGATGCAAGGGAAGATAGGGAAAAGAAGAACTAGCAACTATATGCATAGAAAAAGATGTATAATCAAAGCATAAGGTTTAGAGTTATAAAACCCGCCTAAAGGTTGTTCCTTGAGATCCAAGCTTCCAAGATTCAGGTCTTTAATGGCGTCTTTGAGCTCCACAGGTCGGCCAAGGTGAATTCTCCAAGGAAAAGTTGGAAAGGAATGGCTAGAAAGATAAAGCTAGGTGAGCTAGCCATGAATTCAACCTTGAAATCGAGTTTTCTCCATGAATTCAAGCAAAAGGGATGATCCAAACTTACCTTGAACTCCCTGGTCGTTCTCCTATGCTCCAGAGCTCTGCCTTAGTCGGTTTGAGAAAGGGGGATAAGTGAGGGAATGAAAGAAACGTTCCTTTGCTTGCAAAGGAAGTGGTATATATATTTTGGGTGAAATTTCTCCATAAAGCTTCTACTTTATCCCATTTCTCATCTAAGTCCTTCCTTTCTTCTTTGCTCGTCCCTACCCCTTATTTCTAAGGACAATCTCCTTCTAAGGTCAAGAATTGAAGGCAAAGAAGATCAACCCATTACTAAAGTATACATATAAAAGAGCTATTATACTTATTCCTTGATTATTTAATCACAAAGGTGTTCTTTATTATATGATTATTCAAATGAAGTGCCCTCTTCATCGTTTCTACTCTAAATGATGAAAAAAGTTATAAAAGATATTTTAGAAGATGAAATTTACAAGTTGCACTCCAAATTTTGGGTAAATTGCATTTTACCCCAAAACCAGGGTTTCAAGCACATGGATTGCTTCCACAGCTGCACCTTGGTGCTTAAGCTTGGGAAATCCTTCAAACTTTACCATAATCATTCTTATGATGCCTCAACATCAGAGGAACATCTCAACATGTGCAAATTGCAAGTTAACCCTTCTAACTGGGTGAATTGCACATAGGTCCCTGTATTACAAAACAATACTAAAACATTGTTCAATTAGGGCAGAAATGGAAATATGTGTTCCTCAAGAGTTTAATTACACGCCAAAAGATAATCACCAGTATCTTAATTACATAATTAGGCAAAACACCTAGGGTTAACTCATAACCCAGGTCAGGGATGTTACATAACTATAAACATGTCCTCGTATATGAGGTTACACATCAATATATAGGTACTTCTAATAGATCATCCAATATGTTTTTAGCAAACACATCATCCAATATGTTCATTATAAGAAAAGTACATCAATAGCAAGCATTCAACATGGCATTCACAGAAAATGTGTTCGTATTGCTCAGGAGATTGACCTGGTAAGCCGAAATCAAGTTTGAAGAGTGGAGCACGGCCAGTGACAGTGTCAGGGACAGTACATATAAGAAATGCAGAGGGAATACAAATTAGCCAAAATGGTTGGATTATTTGAAATAAATAATGAACAACTTGTTCGATGGTCAAATAATATTATGGAACCAAAGTAGACTAAGTCGGAATCCCAAAATGGTGACAGGAGCAGTTGAATATTGTGATCTACATCAAATGGTAGTGTATTGATGTTTATAAGATGATTAACAGTAGCATAATTTAGGAGATCTACAACACAATAATCGACATTCAGATATATGTTTCAACTTAAATAAAAATAATACATCATATTATTTTATGAGCATATACTACAAACTAGTATGTTCCAACTACAAATTAGTATGTTTATGAGCATATACAATGTGCACTACACACTAGTATGTTCCAAATTAAATAAAAATAATACTTAATAGGTGGATTCCAATTTTATACCATCATAGTAGACCTAGTTCAGGGTGGGGGGAACCTCAGTCACGGGCTGTGTACAAGGTGCCCAAATATATTCAACAAACCAAAGTTGGTACTAAATTTTACAAAATGACTCAAATGACTATGAAAAGATCTACCTATACTAATGGGTGTACAATTTGCACGTATACAAAGCATAAGCAGTCAAGGCACACAGTCATAACATAAATAAAAAGATGTTGAATAATCAAAATTAGGGTGTGCCAGTTCTAGTTTTGAAAAGTTGATACATAAAAAAAACCTACATGAATGATTCAGACCTCAATGTAGGGCTTATAGCACATACTTGTTCCAACTTAAACAAATATATTACATAATAAATTTGTACCTGAACAAATAATGACCTATCAAACATAATACATGATAGATATTAACCTGAAAACACACCTAAAACACACTGATAGATATTACATAAATCTGCTTCCAAATCACGTTAATGTTGTGATGGTGATGGTGATTGGATTATTTCCAAATCACGTTAATGTTGTGATGGTGATGGTGATTGGATTATTTCCAAATCACGTTAATGTTGTTCTACAGGTTATGAAGGAAATGGTTACACCTGCTCATGGCAAGGAAGACTGTATTCTGCTGAAAGGTAAAGATGTTCATAAATTCAAGGAGATTTGGGATTTTATTAGGACTATGAATCCTATTCCCTCCCGGACTGAGTGGCTATGGAGTATCAAAGGGTTGATGAGACACATCATCCAATGGCTGGAGATGCTTCTTGGATGGTCGGTTAACAATTGATCATATTTGGAGAATGGGTTTTCATATGCCTTCCAGATGTGTTCTCTGCAAGGTGGAAGGTGAAGATCTCAATCACATTTTGTTCAATTGTGTCTATGCTCGGGACATGTGGAACCTGGCTACTGGAGATGGATATCTCATATTAATTTATATACAACTCAATAACATAGAATAATTGGATTAATTTATGACTGACTCCATCCTGTGTATATCACATATATGTGCTCCCTTTTCTGACTCAGACTTGTTTCTGACTAAAAATTAGTGCTTAGTATGATTTACATATAACCAACTTAAAAGAAAATTACTCAATTCACTACCTAGTGAATTACTCCAACATGCATAATAGATTACTAATGTTTAAAAGTACCTCCAATATATCAGAAAAACGAATTGTTGTTATTATTCATTTAAAAAAATGACACACAATATGAGTAGATAATTTGACAAACAATAACTGATTAGCATGTTCATGTGATGCAGGGATCACTACAAAGCTTAGACACACCTAAAATAAAAGATCAATATTTGATAGTGTCGATTCACTTGCATATAGAATAATCCAATATCCAAACACATGTCCATTAACAGTTAATGAGCAAGCTTATATATATAAGCAGACACATATTTCTCCATCAGGTGTACACGTATCTATCATGTAGATAATACAATAGCAACTATGTAGGAAACCAGTTTCACAAGTGAAATATATGGACCGAAGCAAGCAACCAGGCAGCCGGATTAGCAGAAAACATGTTCGTATTGATAAGGAGAAATACATGGTCAGCCAAAATCAAGGTTGAAGATAGCAACATGGCCAGTGATAGTGTCAGGGACGGTACATACAAGAAATGTAGAGGGAATACACATTAGCTTACTGATGAAATAATCTCTCGATACAAGAGTGAAGCTGCTAGCCTACTAAAACAAAGAAGAGGGTCGTCGAAGACATACCTCTCAAGCATATGGGCGACTTCTAAGTACAGGGGCTTGAAAGTGGTGGCTTCAGAGAATATTTTGTGGAGTATGCAAAGGTGAACATGGAGGATATTAGAGATGAATCACAATACTATATAGCAGCCGCTGTAGCGCTTACCGTTTCTAGGGTTTACTGGGCTTGTACACAGTGTAAAGGGGGGCTTTGATGGACAAGTCGGGATTCCTGATTCTCACCGTCTAGACTGGCGGTGTAGCTCGGAGATTGCAGATGACCCACCACACCCCTCCGTCGGCTTGATTGACCATCTCTTGCGCCTACGCCACTATCCAGGGTTATCCCTACGCCACTGGCCTGCCATTGACTTGCCGATGGAAACGATGGGCTGTACCTTTAACTCATAGAGAAATAGTAACTGGGAGGGCATCGAGGTCTCGGGAGAGGGAGAGCAAAAGAGAGAGTAGAGAGCAGAAGATAGAGCTGAAGAGGGAGAGGGGAAAGGTGAGGGGGGGGAGGTGTTGGGGGCGATGGCACCATCGAGGGAAGGGTGAGTCAAAAATGGAGTCAGATCGCAGAAACCAGGTTATGAACCAGAATCCCGCCCCTCATGGGACTGGGCTAGCTCGAGTTTGTGGGTCCTGTTATCCCAAAACGGGTTTTTTTGTCGGGATTAGTGCCTACGTGGCATAAAAATATGACACCTAGTCTGGATTGGATCCCGAACCAAACAACCTTGTAGTATTTGCCGTCCTGTTGCATTTTGCCACTTCTCTCCTTTACATGTTCCCTCATTTGTTGTCTTTGTACTTGCATTATTGCAGGAAGCAACGACAAAGATGTAGTAGATACCTAATTTACTATTGCCAGCAACTATTGTGATGCTTGTAGAAGGGGGAGTGTGAATAAAAGAAGGGAAATAAGGATAAATGAAACGACATAATGTTGAAAATGGACCGATCAGAGGGACTGACAACACCATGAAATGATGTGGGACTTTGGGGGACACAAGCCAAGTTAGAGACAACCCTACACTCCTTGTAATGTTGGGAGTGCTCCAGCTAGGGCATCTCCATATGAAATGACTAATCCTTGGACAAAGGATGCTCTGATATGTTATGCTCCACTGAAGGGCAAGAAGAAGAAAACTGGAGGTCTCAATCTTATAGTGAAACAACCTTCTAATGTGCCTTAGGTGCATCGATCTTAGGTTGGAGAAGGCTTGGTAAGAGGGTCTTGTTGGGATTGGTTCAGTCTTTGGGCATATAAGCGGTCCAAAGTGCTAAGAGTAGAGGAGTGACAAAGAGGTGGAGTTGAGAGTTTTTCATATTAGGGGATGTTTGGAAAATTGAAATAAATTGATAGGTTTATGCATGGGAAGAGAGTGAAAGGAGGCCCGTCACATCGGTACAGAAGAGTTTGGAAAAGAAATATGCTAGGTGGACACCATTTTAGAACCCAAAATGGAACCCCCACTCATTCTCCACCACATGTTTGAGGGTATAACAAATAAAATATGTATTTTATTTGTTATACCCTCAAACATGTGGTGGAGAATGAGTGGGGTTCCGTTATGGGTCTAGATAGCAAACCTTTTTGACAAAAATGCTCCCTCAATGGGATGCGACTGCAACTCTTGCAGAGGAAGTGATCCTAATCTGGGTTCTCCTCGATGATTACTTGTATGGGTCAACAATAATGATAAAGGTTTGTGAGGGAAGAAGTAAGATCTATACCGCGACTGAAACAATTGGAGGCACTGACAAAAATGAAGTGGTGTAAGCAATGTAATGATGCATTGCTTTCTTGACTAATGATTTGTAGTCTGGATAACCATCAATGACAAAAATGACTGGATGACGAAAAGCAACAATCATTATTGTTAAATATTCCAAGGTCTCACCATAACTAGCATGATGATTTTATATAGTTGATATGGAAATTATCGTTGTTGGGAATTACATCTTAATTAATCAACCATCTACACTCATGGCAAGCTATATAAAAGAAATTTATTATGCTTCTTGAATCATAGTTCATATTGTGTAGTGATTGAGTACATTCCAATGGTTTAGGAGCTAATCATGGATCTAGTGTTAGGCAACTGATCTCAGATGTGGACGGGGGTAGAGGTCCAGGTTAGGTGACTCGCTTGGGGATCTCCAAGGCACTTCATGTGCTCTCTTTGGTGGCCTCTCCACCTTGGTGGGGATCTCGCCGGTCTCAACCCCCTCACCCCCGCCAACCCCCGATGTCCTCAGGACCCATGATGGAGAATCCACATCTTGGAGCTACAGTCATCATCTACCAATCTTCCAGGCCTGTCTACTCTAGGAAAAGGGGATCTTCCCTCTTTTTGTTCATTGATCCTCAAAAAAATCTAACAACAACCCTTTCCATATTTTAGTGAGAAGGGTGGCTGTGGAACGAAGATAGAACACTACCCACGTTGATCCAGAGGAATCCTCTCAAAGCATTGCCCCCTTGAAGGAAGGACGCCCACCCACACCCCCTTCTCCACGAGGAGCTTTTCATCCTGATACACTTCTCGCCCGACCCGATGATGACAAAGAGGAGCCTTGGCAAGACATACGAAACACATACAAGAAGAGGTCTGGCTCCACAGAGCAAGTCTCCAATGCGTCGACCATTCTAAAACATCTCATGTGACATGTGTTTCTGCTACCTCAAGAGAGGACATTGGCATTTTGATTGTCATTCCTCCCGAATGTGTTACCTATTCCATCGACCGGGCCACCTCACCCATTGTTGTCAATAAGCCGTGGTGCCAAACACATCTAATTCTGCCTCCTTTGTGACTCTCACGCCCCTACCACTTCCAATTTGAGCTCCTCCATATACACTGCTACCCCAAAATTTGTTGTTCATCTACATAGTGATGATCCTACTAGAGCTTTGGTTCGGTCCCACCTTAGGAACACAATGGAAGATAGATGGGAAGATCATGGCATGTGGAACATTACTTTCTTGTTCTTTAGTGAACAATGACCACATGTATATGAGATTGAGAGTTGCTATCGAGAGGCAAATCTTCTTCTTCACACCTGAAGATGCCCCCATAATGTTTAATGACATGCTTAATTAAAGGCAAATCCTACTCGGCTAGAAATGCATAGAATATGGGCACGACTAGGGCAAAAGAGTTGGCTCGGTTCTTGGGTGGAAGCGTTGTCATTGGCATGTAGACCTCAATTTGGTAACTGAACTAGTCAAATCCTTTGGCTTTATTCGAGAGATACTAGACAAGATATCACCTAGGATGCAACACGTGTCATCTTGAAGCTTGAATCTTTCAATATAAATGTTCCATTTCTCATTTGTCTCACCTTCATGAACATAATATTTAATGTGAAACTTCTTAGGTGTCTGATTGGGCTGTAGCAATGATATTCTAGTTCTGACTCAGTTGGGTCATGACCTCAACATTTTGTTGGACGTCTTAGGAAAGAATGATGCCCATGTTGAACCTCCAAAGATTTCTGATGCCTCCCTGAGTTGGATCCCTAATGTGGTCTAGACTCCTATCCTCCTCATTCCCCCTTTGACGATCTGACTTTTGCCCCCTCCTAAGAGACCACCACAACCACCACGTCCTCCTCCTCCTCCTTATGTATCATCTCTTGCATCTCATCCCCCATTAGCCACCTCATCTAGAATACCTGATAGATATATTTCCTTTTAGCCTCGACGTCGAGCTATTGAACCTCATCTTCATAGCACCAAGTGATGTATTTATGATTATGAGGGGCATGAACCTTCTCACTCATTGATGCCTCGATACTTTCATCCCCAAAGCCTCTAACCGTGGGTTTGTTGATCTACAATACCTTAGTAGATCTACATGCCATACATAGATGCTTCGAGTCATATATACATGAATCCTAGTAAATAATCCAGTTGTCCTCCATCAGAGGCTCAAAGATATAAGGAGGATAAGTACACCCATGATTTTGATAGTGGTGATGAAGATGTGTACTTCTATGAGAAGGTGCACAATCCACACCGATAAGTTAGCTACCAATAAAGCTACTTTTGATTCTTCACTCATATTCCTTGTTGACAGTTGAATCTCAGTTTCATGGATCCTTACTTATTTTGATATATTAGAGGCGTAAAGAATAAAAGAACCAGAAGGTGCTTCTGTTAGCTTTATTGATGTTTCAAACCTTGGGGGGTCTTTTTGCTTGAGACCTTCCTTCATGCTATCAAATAAAATGAACTTTGGACATTGTTCACCTTAATTGACTGGTCCGGTTCAAATGAAAAGTAGGGTGGGAATATTTGGTTCTATGCCCAATCGTCTGCTTCCCCTATTATTATCTTCTCGCATCAACAACATGTGATGCTGATCAAGAATGCCCTCTTAACCTTTTCTCTCCATAACAGTGCTTCGAGATTCATACCTATGGGAACTATCAAGCGTATTGACTAGATCTTAACCAACATTGTCTAGCAAGCCTTTGATGCCTCTAGCCGGCAACATTTGAGTATAATGGACTTCAATTACTCTCCCTCATTAGTTGGGGGGCTGGACATTCCTTTATATCATCTCTCATATCAAGCTTAGCACTAGAAATCTATGTGGGAAGTTCACTGAAACTCCTACCCATGGGCTTCCTTACGCAAAACAAAACTTTATTGGCCTCCTTGTGATGGTAGAAAACTTCACAAGGGATTGTTTCCAATGGACATTAGGAGATCTTTATCAGGAGTGAAGTTACTTGGAGGAGCGGTCAACAAGGACACATATTTTATTGAGGAGTTGCCTTGAGGTGGGGTGCCAAGGCTGTTGACTTGATGCATCTTCTCCCATAGTTGCATGATCCACAAGCGAGTTTCATTTACTTCAATCTTGCATGAGAATTTCTAAGTTAATGTTTGGCTTGAGAATGTGTCAACCTTTACACACGAAGGAAGCGACAACATGGTTTGACAAAGGGATACGAGGATCTATTGAGGATATTTTAGTATGTGGGGGTCCTTTATTTGGGAACTTTCAATGGAGAGTGGCGTCACTACCTATTAGACTCAGTGGTCTGGGACTGTATTCAGAAACAAAGGCATCTTCATACTTGTTTGTGGCCGTTAGGGCTCAATCTTGGGTGCTCCAAGATCATATTTTGTGAGGCAGTAAAATATGCAATATAGAGTCTAATTTTAATTGCACTTTGGATTCTCTTTGTGTTACAATTCCATATTTTTATCTTACCTATTTTTCTAACAAGGACACCATCCCTCCTAAAGCCCAAAATGCTTTGGTGAGTGCCCTCTTTAGCAAGATTGTTAAGGACATCGATATCGAATTTGACATGACCGTTACACAAAAGCTATTTTTGGATGTTTACAAGTTGACCATGCTCATGATTTTCTTCTTGCCACTCCTATTGATGGGGTTGGACTACAAATTTCTCCAGTAGAGTATCATGCTATTTGCAAATATTGTCTTATGATTATGCGATTTCCAGTCGATGAAGTTTTCTTAGCCTACCACAAAGCGTACTTAGACTCCTTTGGGGAGCATGCGGTTCATTGCAGGAAACTTCCAAGTTTCAATTACACGCATGATCTTGTTAGGGATGTTCTTTATGATGCACTTAGACAAGCATGAATTTCTACTAAGAAAGAGACAAGAGTGAATTTTCTACTTGATCCACAGGAGGAGAGATCGACTCTTAGGCCATTACATGTCTTGATTTTTGACTGGGTTGGAGGGAAGCACACATGTGTGGATTTAACAGGATTTTCTCCATTTGGTGGGCTTGAAATGTGGAAATTTTATCATGGGACATCCTGCCCTAAAAACTATCTCAGCTAAAGTGGTTAAGCATCGTAAAGTCTGTATTGACAATCAACATATTTTCTTACCTTTTGGCTTTAATACTTGTAGGGTCTTAGCACCACAGGCTATGGATCTTCTTAAGATAGTACAAAAAGTTATGCTAAGTAATGTCATGATTACTAGATCTATGGATATGGTATTGCGGAGGATAGACTTCGCTATTCAAAAGGGGCTGGTGATGCAACATGTTGTTTGTCTGCCTTCTTTTTCATTGTAAATCTGTATTAATTTTTATCATAAGTTCAAGCTTTCCGACTAGAATAAAAAAAAATAAAATGATTTCCACCAGCAACGATACTCTACAGCAGAGGTCCCTCAATATGGGTTCTTATGTCTCTCCCTTCTGGAAGGTGGTTTGGCATTCCTTCCCGATGATGACTCCTTTCTTCTTTTGAATTGTGGGTAGACGAAACATCTCCTAGAGAAATGCATGGGTTGGGAAGGGGTAGGGAGTCAATGTGGTACCTCCAAAATATGGTGGGTCTCAGGTCCTCCTGCTTCAGACTTTTCAGACCACGGTCCCCCTCTCCCTATCATAAATGGTGCTCAACCACTCCTTTCCTTGATTCACTCCCCTCTAGATGTCATCTTTGAGTGGATTCTGGATGATGAGATTGGATGACTCTTAAAACCCTTATCCTCTGTAAAGGTATTGATTTAATCATTGATTCCTATCAGACGATTCATGACATCTCTTCCATGCCCATATGTGCGAGCTCTGCTGATGGCTCTTTTCCCTGAGGTCGACAAACACCTTTATCTTGTCTAGCCCCCAACATCTCCTTCCTCCATTGTAATGGAGGTTTTCCTAAAAAGGGCCCTTCCATGAGGCAACCTCTCTAGAAGGCATTTCGGAGAGGTCTACCCATCGACAATAGAAATAAAAGGTGCACGATTCCCATGGCCTCATGATGTAGTTATTATTATCTCTGACTATCAAATCCCTAGACCACCTCCTCCTTCATGGGGACCTTGCAATGGATGTTTGGACACAACGTGCTCGCTACCCTCAACGATGTTGTGGTTTTCTGGTAGCAGGCCACAACTTTCACCTCTTGTTTAGGTTGTCTTAGAGGTTCCTTGCCATCCTTTATTTGTTGGTGTATTTGGATATACATTTGTAAAAGGATATTGCATAATGGGAATATAACTTTTAATTGTGCTTGGCATGACCTATTAAGAGTGTTGGATCTGATCATGAAAAAAAGATATTTTCACAAGATTAAGGACTATTCATTTTATGAGATGCTATGTCATATGGGTCTTGGCAAGCTGAGATCCATGCTCAGACATTTTGAGCTTTTTGGTGGTTTCCCCTAGATGTTAACAGTGTCAAGATCGATGTAGTAACTAGGTGGCACAAGACTATGAGTGATAGGAAAGTTGGTGCACTGTAGGTGTTGTGAGTAACATGAGAGGGGAGTTGGAAATGGCCTTTAGAATATCTCTTGCTATAAGGGATCATGAGGAGGCCATTATGAAAATCATGATCATGACCTGCAAGATTTGTGATGACAAAAAACCTTAACTTCTTTGCTCTTAAACTTGATGATTGAGGTAAGATTGACTTGATCTGGGGATCTACCTCTCCACACTGGAGAATCTTCCCCTATTTATAGATCTCCAACAACTGACTACCAATTTCAATGTGATCAGGACATACACACCACATGTAGTTAATGCGGTGGAGAGGGACATTGGTCGTAGGGACCCCCTACAATAGGTTTTCATCAACCGCAACCCCCTCAACCTCCGCATGCATAGTAGAGGGATGCTTGCACTTGATAGAAGATGTGTCTCGTGTATCAGAAAGAGTTGGATACACACATGATTTTTCATGGATTTTCATTGTTCTTCGATGCCTTTGTGTTTGCTTATGGGTGCTTTGTATATGTACAAATGGTGTCTTTTTTAGGTGGGTTAGGGTTTCTTGTTGAGATCCCTCGACATCCTATTGTATGGTTGTCATGTGATTTTCTTTCAACATGCCCTGTTTGATAGGAGAGTAATTTGATGTTTATGCCTACTCAATGAGTGCGGAATGAATGAATATACTCCTAGATCAATTAAAAAATAGATCTAGTACTAAATTTTATGTCTGCTAGATTTGTCAAATAGATGGACATATTAAGTTTGAGTTTGGGACATTACGGGTGCACGTTTAAAAAGATTAATAATTTAAATGGAGCAAAACAAAACTGTTTGTGAGGTTGTAGGCCAACATGAAAGTTCTCACATAATATGTGTTTGATGTCATTGACGTTAGATAATTAGTCAATGTTAAAAGAAGGGTGACTAGTTTGTTAGCACTTTTTTGGACTAATAGTAAAATATGAGCTTCTAGGTATTGTGTTTGACGTCAAACACTATTGATTAGTTTTTAATTGGTATTGGTTTGAAATAAAAAAATGATTGTACCAAAATGATACACTTGTTGTAACACGATCTTATTTTTTTGTTTAACATTACATATTTTTGATATATAAATAGTGGTTGTTTAGAAGTAAAATATAATAAAATAATGCAATTATTATGATTTGTATTACAAGTTATCCTAACATGCTTACAAAATCATTGTGATGTCCATTATATCCAAATTTCTTGTTGATGTCTTGATGTCGCATTCAATTGACACTTAGTGATAATGTTTATAGTCTATCAAAATGAACCAATTAACATGTAAAGCATGTTCTATAGCTTATTCCACTCCCCTCTTGTGGTTGTTCATCTCTTATTCAACTCTTAATTCCATCTTAAATTCTTTTCTCCCATAAGTAGCAACCTTTGCTTTATCCTCCCTTGCTTGCCTTCACTCTTTTACCATCACTACATTGCTTCGTGTATTAAAAACAATTATGATAAATTAGAGATTTGTTCTAGGTCATTTTGTTGAATTCAATAATGGAGACACTAGAAAAATAGGAGGGAAGTAGGGGTGAAGAAATATATAGTGTGTATAGGACAAGAATAGGTGGACATTAGTGGTGCATGAGAGTGAACGACCAACAAGGTGAATATAGACTAAAAGGGGCATATGACAAGGCAAACTATAAGGTGCATGAAGATGTAATAATGGATGAGGGAAGGGGAAGGGGGGATGAGGACTGAGGTATTTGAAGTACAAGGATATTTTTTAGAAGGTTGGATGCCTTATGCTTGGGAAAGAGGTTATGGAGATGTACAAGGAAATACTTTTTCTTGGAAGGGAAGAGTTTGACAATAGTAGCTTCCCAACTAGTCGTTGATGGTGGCTCCTTCCTCTAAGAGTAATAGGCTTCCATACATGAACCAATTCCCATTTCTAGAACTTACTTGAACATGGAAAGTATATATAAAATTGTTACATTGTGTAGACGATGAATGAAGATATTGATGGGCATAATCCTAGAGGACCTAGACCTGACAACTTTTAGCAAACACATAACAAAACGTATCTTGTTAAAGATTGCACCATGATGCAAACAAAAAATGAGATAGATCTTTATTTTATTGCAAAAACCAACTCTTGCAACAAAGTGCAAGTGCAATATGTCCTTTTCTATTACTATCAATTTATCAAACTAATTTTTAGTTATATATGGTCTTTGACACACTTATGATCTTTTGAATGTGATTGTATCACAATGATGTCATGAAAAGCCACTATTATTTGATAAGGAATAAGGTTTTCATGTAGCAAGTGAGATATATTGGCTAGCTACATATATATGTATGTAAAGATAAAATACATGAACAATATACATAGACATATACATACGTCATAACTACTAGCATTGATCAAAAGAAAATATGATTTTGGAATGCCATCTCATATGATAAGAACTATAGAAAGATAGAGAGCTCGACCATGTAAATGAACTTAAGATAAAATTTTCATGATGGGTGTCTATCACCAAAGGTTGGTATGGTACCAAAATAATTAACTTGTAGGAAAATATCTAATAATATTCCTTCATTACCAAGATCCAACACTTGAACACTCAATAGGTCCAATCTCTAGTTGATCATGACAAACACACTAATGATCAAATCCCTTTTCAAGATCAACAAACGATGGTCCTCGCAAATTGTCTTATCTCTTCTGCTAGGAGCGTAAGCTGTAGGCTTGATATCATTTGTGGGAGAGTAGAAATCAGTCTATCATCAATAAAACCACTCGATGATGGATATGTACATAACAAAGGGTTACCACTCTTACACCATTTTGGTCAAGGGATTCTAATATAGATCCATGATATATTGACTGAAGCTACAACTAATGATGACAACTATGTTACTTGCTCATACCTTAATAAGACTCATTAAAAACCCCATAAAAAGAAGAACATGTGTTGCTTTTAGGACAATTTAAAGATAAAAAATTCAACAAATACGCACACTAGATCATCATGAGTGAGAAATTTCCAACTTAACATATAATATAATCTTTAACTTCTTTAGTTTTAACCAACCAAACATCTAACAAAGCACACGCATGCCGTTGTTTTTCCTTGTACAAACACATAATTAATTAAACAACCTTCTTTACAAGATACAACTCCCTTAAACATGGTCATATATATATATTTAAAATATTTGAATTGATTACCACTTTATGGAATAAGCATGAGATTAATATATAACTGAGATACGGTGAGATTAAGATATAAGTGAGAAAGATGAAGAAAAGATAATTCCATAGTTATTTTTATTTAGTTTATTATGTCATATCAGCCTAATTGTCTTAGCACATCAGGGTTAAGTTCACTTCCCTTGTATTTGCCGTGTTTCCTATATATAAGAGAGGAACATGTAGTTTATAATTAGGAAATTATCACATTATCCCCTCTTCTTATTTTTCACATGGTATCAGAGCTTGAGGGGGATTCGCCCCTGCACCCTCAAATTTTTCATACCGTTTAATAAAGTCTCATGAGTCCAACGTAGATATGTGTTTCACTCATACTCCAGCTTGAGGGTGAGTATTATAATTATTGTTATTTAGTTTATTACATTATATGGGACTACTATCTTAGTCCATTAAGGTTAAGTTCACTTTATTTATACTTGCCTCCTTTATTATGTATAGTAGATAAGTGTGCCATCTATAAATAAGAAAATATCCCATTAGACTCCCATATTATTTTTCACATGGTATCAAAGCATCAATCCTAACCTAGATAAAAAAGAGAGCCTCCGCCTATGTGTATCCCCTGTCTCTTCTTGACTTGTCTGCTCTCCAGGCATCATCTCGACCTCTATGGTCATCTCATCTCTTCTTCTTTCATAAAAATCTAATCATTTTTCTTGCCTACATTTATGATTCATCCCTGAGACACATTTGGTTATTCCTTTCCCAAGTATTTTCTCAAGATCTATTGTATTCAGATTGAGACCATCTCCCCTATGCTAAATCTCTATTGATCATCCCAATCTCCAAAGATCCTCTGTCACTGGTCATGGTTATTACCTTCTTGGCAATTCCTCAAGACCACATCTAGGAAAACACATTAAAGGAAACTCCATCTCATGGTTTTTGAGATCATCTTCTCATGGTTTCTGAGATCATCCCATGGAAAGTCTGTTGTCTACTATCAGGTATCAACTTCCATTATCTTGATTTTCACATGGTCCATTCCCCTCCCCAAGCTGAAGAAGCATGCTAGTAGGAGTTATCATTCCCCCAAGTCATCACACTCATGCAACGTGAATCTAAATCAACTTCCCTTATTATCCATGCTCCAACCATCAGCCAAGAGGGGCACACAAATCTGACAACAAGCAATGCGAGCAAATTTTTTAGCTCCTCAACTACCCTGTGCACTTCAAGCACTAGCAGTTGGATCACGACTACTATTCCTTAGTTTGTAGTGGAGTTGAAAAAGATAGTAGATTTACCTATGACTAAAATGCATGTAGTCTTTGACCCTATACACATGATGCATCTCTCTATCCCCTCATTAATAGGAACCTTCCTCTTTCTCTATAATATTTTCCCCACTCTCATATACACAATATGTCTGATGCTAATTGGATTTTTTGTCACACAAATATCCATTTTTATATCTATCTTAATCTATCTAACTAGATCAATTAGCACATTAACTTACATTCTTCAATATATCCATGACATATTGTAAGTAAAAAACTCCATGCTTGTTTATAAAGTACCAAGAAACCACCCCTGATGTGCATATTTCCATATGAAGGAGGGAACTTTTCCGCACAAAGTATTCAATCACTTAATAATTGGTGTACACGGGGAGTAGAAGAGGGAGGGAGGGAATGAGGAGAAAGAGTATGAGATAGATAATATGTATCAGTCCAAGCTATTCAGATCTACATGGAGATTCTTGTTCTTCAACACTTCCGCCTTTCTGATGTCTTTGTGACGTTTCATTTCTACTGAGCATCTTTCTTCCAATGCATCAGTGGTATATCTCTTTTATAATGAAATTGCGATTCTTTGTGTTCCATCCACAATATGCATCTTCCTTGGCTATCTACATCTCCTTATTCTAGTTAGCTACCACTTCAATGCGATGAAGCACTAGCACAAAAATGCCCTACATCGTCAATTATTTTTGCATATCTCATCAGTTATAAATTGACGAATAAATGGGCAATGCTATAACTCAGAATGTACATCGCCACTTATTTTGGAAAAAAACCAACAAAATATATATCTCATTGGTTCCACGTTACAACCAAATTGAAAAAATAACACACGACGCATGACAAAAATGTGGTTTCCCTTGGGGGTACTTCGTCAATCATTCCTAGAACTCATGAGGTAAATGTGAATAGTATTTTGTCAGTTTCATTAGTGAAAGGGAAGGTATTTGTCATTGGTCTCTTTTACACAACCAATGAAGTAGCTATATTTAGTCAGTTTCTTATGAAATAACCGATGAAGTATGTTTTTCTAAATAGTGGGTCTAAATACCTGTTGTTCGACCACTAACTTTTTTGGAGCCTACAGTTCATTAGAATTGCAGGCTCTTCAAGAATTATAGCTTAACATCTTGCCAACAAACCTGCAAGAAGAAAGAAATATACATAGAAGAACATTCTATCCATTTCACTTCAATGCATACACATGTGCATGAACCGACAACTCAATTGATTCAATTCTCATCCACACATTCAATTTCATACATATGCACAAATATACATAAAAAAGTGGACTAGATAACATCCAATTCTCCTCATGCACTTCATATTCAATTCAAAAATACATATGCGTGAACACATAAACACATAAGCTGCCACATAGTAAGTCCACATGTATAATATATAAAAAAATATTGACATCAAAGTTTGAATACAATATTAATTAACCATCCCAATTAATTGACAAGTCCACATGTTTGATGAAGCAGTCTGCCCACTCTTTGTGTAGGTCATTCAAATACTCCAACATATAGGCTTGAGTAATGTCAAAAATCTGCAAAGAAAATGAGTCGTAATTCACATTGTATTTGACTATTTGTATGATCAAATGATACTAATTCATTAATTATCCAAGACTAATAATAATAATTTCTCTATACATATGATTTCTCATAACACCTTGTCAATGTTGTCCATGTCATTAATTATGATTACTTCCTACGCATGTCATCCTCTAACTCCTGTGTAGCTTTTTCTACACAATGATGATGCCACAACACCTTAACTAAGGCTATATCCTTCTCCCTAAGCTTCTGCACATGCCTATCTAAGAGAAACATTAGAGCATCAACATAGGTAACATCCTCCTCCAACTCTACCTCTATGGGCTGACATCTACTCTATATCAGGACGATACTTCCTCAAATTGTAACATGGAAAACATCATGCAACATGAAACTCTAGAGGCAATTCCAACCTATATTCCACCTTCCAAACTTGTGCTACGATAAGGAATGGTCCCTTAAACCTAGAAGCAAACTTACCCTTCTTACCAAACCTAAATACACCCTTCCATAGGGATACTTTTAGGTATACACTATCACCAAAATAGAACTCCAATATTCTATAATGATTGTCAACATATGACTTCTGCCTATCCTATGTTGCTTTCAGTTGTTGTTGGATCACTTTGATCTTCTCTGTAGCCCGCTGAACCAACTCAGAACCTAATAAGTGGTACTCACCTACTTCATACCAACGAGGAGGTGCCCTGCATTTCCTACCATACAAATCCTCGCATGATGCCATGTCTATGCTCCTCTGGTAGCTATTGTTATAGGCAAACTCCATCAAGTTCAATCAAACTCAAAAGAATACCCAACTTCAAAGAAATTGAAGCACACATGCCCTCAACCAATCCTACAATATCTGAATAGTCATTTTTGACTGTCCATTTATCTACAGGTGAAGAGGTGTACTGAACCTCAATTGTGTCCGCAACACTATATGTAGACATTCCTAAAACATGCTCATAAATTGAGGACATCTGTCAGACACTTTGGTAATGGGTATTCCATGCAAACGAACTAACTCATCAATGTAGATCTGAGCCAATTTCTATATTGTGTAGGTAGTCTTGACCAACAAAAAGTGGGCTGACTTTATCAACTGATCAATAATCAACCAAATGGAATAATGACCCTTGTCTGTCCTAGGTAGACCAACCACAAAGTCCGTGGTTACATTATCCCATTTCCACTATGGAATAGGCAAAATTTTGCAATGTCCATGTAGGTTTCTGATGTTTTTCTTTGATAAGTTGACACACCAAACACTTGGGCACAAACTTTGCCACTTCACATTTTAGACCTGACCACCAATACAAATCCTTAAGATTACAATACATCTTTATACTGCCATGATACATCATGTATGTTGAGGAATGAGCTTCCTCAAGTACCATCTTCCTCAGATCGTAAATGTCAGGAACCATTGTTCTGTTGTGAAACACACAGTCTCATCACCTGTCTCATTAAAGCCACCATTCTTCTTACTGACAAACTCTAATATGATGTTCTGCGTCACTGTATCATCTTTTTGCACATCTCCAATCTGTTGTATCAACATTGATTTCACTTTTAGTTGTGCCAACAAACCTTCCAATAGAGATACTTCCAACTGTACACTCATATACCAAAGCAACACTAGCATGCCCCACTTGCGGAATGCCATGGACTGCAATTGAGCTTTATCAATAGAAAAAGATGAGGATGACTATCTACTCGAAGCATTGGCCACTACATTCACCTATCCTGTATGATGGTCTATTGTATAACCATATTCCTTGATTAACTCTATCCATATCCTCTACATCATCTTCAACTCTTGCTTAGAGAAGATGTACTATAGATTCTTGTGATCTGTGAAGATTTGGCACTTCTCTCCATAAAGAAAGTGTCTCTAAACCTTCAAGGCAAGAACTATGACTGATAAATTTAGGTCATGAGTTGGGTAGCTTTCCTCATGTTTCTTAATATGCCTAGAAGCAAAAGAAATCACATTCTTGTCATATATTAGCACACATCCCAACCCATTCTTTGAGACATCATAGAAATTGATATAGCCCTTCCCAAGCTCTGGAAACACCAATACTAGAGCACTCATCAACTTCTCCTTCAAAAATTGGAAAGAACGCTGATACTTCTCATCCCAAACAAAAGGAACAACCTTCCTAGTTAGCTTGGTCAAAGATAAATCTATGAAACAAAAGTTCTTAAATACCCTTTTGTAGTAATCAACTAAACCTAGGAACCTTCAAACCTTAGTCGGTGTCTTGGGCTATTCCCATCCCAACATTGCCTCAACCTTCTTAGGATCCACACAAACACCTTTTACAAAAATGACATGACCAAGTAAAGACACATCGGTCATCTGAAACTTACACTTACTGAACTTAACATATAGCCTATGCTGCCTCAACAACTCCAACACCTAGAGAAGATGCTACTCAAGATGTTGACTATCCCTAGAGTATATCAAGATATTATCTATGAACACCATTAACTTATCAAGGTACAATATGTGTGAGAACCCATTACACTAAACAAGATTACTCAAAACACAAAACATGATTACACATCAATTAAACACAAACCCAGAAAATAGGGTAAATTAAAACTGATTTCAACATTTTGCAATTGTTCAAAAACATTTACATAAAAGCCTTACAACTTGTCATATTTCATATTATGCTCAATATCCTTTACCACTGCTCTGTAGCCTGGCACAACTACGTGTTGGGCATATCCAGATTTAGGAATAGAAAAATCTTTCAATTGTTTTTGCCATTTGTCTTCCCTCCTATTGGCTTCTAGGGTTTCTTGTTCAGCCATGTAGGTTGCTCGTAAAGAGACTTCTCTAGCCATGTGCTCTCTTTGAGCCACTAAATCCTAGTTGATCCTACGGGCAACTTCTTCCTCGTCTAACATATTTTGAATTTGATTTTGGCGGTTTAGATGGTGGAAAGTTCTATCTATCTCAAGATCAAATGATTGAAAATCAGCGTTCAGGTGTCGCATGCACAAAATAAATAGTTAAACATGTGTAGAAAAAACGGACTTCCAGAATGGAAACTCGGAAGAAGGAGGAGTAGCACTTCCAAAATGTTACTCGGAAGGCATAAAAAAAAATAAAAAAAGTTTTTCAAAAGTTTTGGGGTTCGAGAAAACAATCTGTTGTTCCCGACAATGGTGTCAAATTGTTAATGCGTTGAAGTGCACTACAATCTCAAAGATAATTATCCTAGAGTTTAATCATTTTTCAACTTTCTGATTAAGGTTATTATAGAAAGGGTCGATCCCATAGGACAACATTTTTAAGATTGTTAAATCTAATCCCAATGGTTTTGAAGAACTTTTTTATTTCTTTTTAGTATTTTTGTTTTTAGAACAGAAAGTAAAGATCGGGTTGGGGGTTTAATGATTATCACTAAGACAGAAAGAAAAATAAAAGAGCAAGATTGCACTTAACAAGAAATAATTTGCCCTGCCACAAGGAAAATTGAGATGATTGTTAGCACAAGTAAACTATTATGAATGAGAGACTAGAATGTAAAGGGAGCATATCAAACACAAGATTAAATCAAGAGATGGAGAATCGAGGCTTTAGGGGTTTTCACCACCTTAGCCTAGGCGAGAATAGACTAAATCTTTAAAAATGACAATTACGATGGAGGCATGTGAATTAATAAAAATCCACAAAAGATGGAATCCACATGAGCCCATTGGTCATAGTGCCCATGTTTCTTAATCTATCATCCCAAAAGAGGAAGATCCACGATCATTTAAAAACCCCTATGCGATTGACTCTACTGTTCTAAATCCAGATTTCCATAGTCATTTCCATCCGGATTAACATGTGATCAAACCAATTAATTACTTTGATAGATCAACAATTATTAGAACCAAAAGCCATCTAGAAGTCATTCTAAGGAATTAGTTGATTTAAGCCATGGCTAAGGAGCTATTCCCCCTGCCTCAATAGATAACTACTCTCTCATGCTTGTGGAGAAAAGGGAGACAGAGGAAAGAATTATTCTAGCCATATTCTAGACTTATCAAAGGATTAGTTCCTTAGGCTAGAGACAATGAAATGGTCGACGCTTAATTCCTTACTTCAGTCCACGGAAGAAGAAGAAGAAGAAAACTAGATCTAAATGAGCAAGGTAAAAGAACAACAATTGAAGGAAACACTTAGCTTGCAAAAACCAATCTTTATTGACGAATAGAACATAATAACTTAATAATGCAAGAATGATTGCTCAGAAATCCCCTTACAAAGATGATACAAAAGATGATCGGAAAGATGGAGAACCCCCCTCCCCCCTTTTATAGGAGAAGGATGGGGTAGGCTTCTCTCAAAAGAGGGGGAAAAAGGGGTGGGGACCGACATTTTAAATTTTTTAGATCTAGTCAATAAACACTTGATTGTCTTTAATTATCTTGATGATGTAACTCTCTTTAATGCAAATTCTCACAGCAGAAATTTCAAGCGAATTCCTGCTATCCATAGAATTTAAAGTACATACAAAAATATGATTTTCTTGTAGGCCTTTGAATTTAATTTCCAAATCATATTTGAACATTAAATTCTGCCTTGGGATGCGAGAGTTATGCCAATTTTGGTGCATGATATATATTTAAATCAGCACTGCGGAAAAACTGAAATGCATCCTACCTTCATCTCTTCTTATCTTCAATAATTCTTGAAAATTGAGAGAAATCTCATAATAATTCATAAAATAAATATTGAGAGAATGAAAGTACAATTGATTTCTGAATTAAAATAAAATTACCAAAAAAACTCTTGATTAATTATCCTAAATGATGCACGAATAAATGATGAATATGCATTCATCAGGTGACATGACAGTGGTGAAACCTTAAAGTTTGTTGTCTACTGGAGTGTTGCATCCTCCTGGTAATCCATATAGACTATGGGAAAATGGGGCTTTTGGCATGTACACCCAATCAAGCTCCGAAGCGTGTTGCTTGGGTGACTCCTTTGTATGATGTTCTGGCTCCTCGACAATAGAGATAAAATTTGCTTGGTGATGTTGATGAGCTGCAATTGCATTCCATGACAATCCTTGATGAATGGGCTTTATTAAGGAAGCCACTTCTGCTGCTAGATGAGAAATTTGATATTCAATGCTACGAAATTGTGCACCTTGATTATTTATCTCCCTCTGTGTCTGGCCAATAATTGCTTCATTTTGACTCACCAACTTGCCTAGCATGTCCTCAATTTTGTCAATCTTGCTGGGGCCCCTGTCCTACTGGTATTGCTGCCTCATGAACATGAAATCCTCTTCTTCACCTCCAGACAATTTTACATCCTTCTAGAACAACTTCATGGCGATGAGGTCAAGCTTATCATTCAATGTCAAGATGACTTTAGATTCCCCAACACTTTTAATGGTTGTTGGGCATTCCCTTTCTTCACCCCACGACTGGTCTTGGCCATATTCTTCAGGATTTCATGGCACTTGGATGTCTTATTGTTGAGGAAGAAGCATGTCCCTGCACTGTCCAATGTGATCCTTTCCCCTAATGTAGCCCATAATAGAAAATCTTTGTTTTCCCTTTAGAGATCAATCCCATGATGAGGGATCTTTCTCAGCATGCTTTGAAATCTCTCCCAAGCTTCAAAATATGACTCCTCTTTCTTAGCATGCTTTGAAATCTCTCCAAAGCTTCAGAATATGACCCCTCTGTTTGTTTCTTGAAGTTGATTATCTTCTTATTTAGCTCGTTAGTCTTCTGTGGAGGGAAATAACACTCAAAGAAAGCATCAATCATTTGTTCTCATGTTTCTATTGACTCGGGCTTGAGGTTTTAGAAACCAAGACTTAGTACCATCTGCTAGTGAGGATGAGAATAGCTTCAAGTAGATCATAGTCTCTTGCACTCGATCTATCTTCACCATGTCGCATCTTTCAAAGAAATTGCTAATGTGAGTCATTGGGTCTTCAGTAATATGGCCATGGAAGGCATGTTGCTTGACTAACACCACTAGCCTAGGATCGATCTTGTAGCTACTCACATTTATAGCATGTATTTTTATCGGGCCCAACCGAGTTGTTGGAGATGACGCCTTTATCTTTTCCCAGATGGTCTGCTCTTCCATTGCATCACCCATTCCTTCCAGTTGTAGATTTTTTGTGGGACCGTAATCAATGGTTTGCGTTTGAACATGCACTAGTACCTGATATTTATAAGTTCAATGTGACAACGAGATACTGGTGATTGAATCAAAAGATATTTGCAATTCAGCTTTGTAAAGAATAAAAATAAAAATAAAAGGGTGACCTTTTTCACCATGATTGACATTGTAATTATACCGTAAGATTAATATATGTTCTTCCTGATTCTGGACAAAGAGACATGTAGCTAAAATTACCCACTTTTACGTATTAATCCACTACCTATCATAATACGAATATCATTCTTGTATCGATTGTGCTATTAGATAGGTGCTTTAACAAACTACTTTGGGTTATTCTCTTCACGTTCGTAGGCGTTCTCTTAAAATGTGGTATAAAACATGTGTTATTATGGATTTTCAATCCTTAATCCCCATCTTGAACCTATCAAGTATCTAATTAATCACCTAGGTGTGCAACATAGATAATTTAATATAATTTCATAGCAACATGCCCAAAAATAAGGAGAAAACAATATACTACTGTAAAAGATCCATATACATTGTACAACCGGGCTACTCCAGGGTCCTAGAGAACACAAGGATTAGCCGTTCATGGTTTCCATGGGAAAAAACATGTTAGAATGAAGGAAAAACATGGAGAACATATAAAACCCAATGAAACCCCTAGAGAAACGCGATTAGGTGCTCCATGCCAACAAACGGATCCGCAAGCTGTGAATTCTACCCATCGAACGTGCCTGGAACCTCCCAAACATGTGGTTCTCCTCCTTGTTCTCCTCTCCCATGCCTTGGTCTTTGTGAAAAGGAATAGAGCATGATAGATAGGTCTGGTCACACTTACCCTAAGTCATAGATGTGACTTAGGGTGAAATAGATCCTCAACTGTCAGATTAAACACCATCTTCATATCTTCCTGATCCAGACGGGACAGTACTACTGACATAGTGTCCGTACTACTGACTCCTTTAATTGTTGCGACCACCTGGCAAGTTTTCAGTACTACTGACAGTGTGTTGATAGTATCGAGTTGCTTCGATAAATCTTGATCAAAATATTGTAATATTGTCGGTAGTATCAACAGTCCCGTCGGTACTACCCACTTTTCTTGATTTCTCTTTTTTCCAAACTGGGCATGTGTCGGTACCACCGAATCCGAAGTCGGTAGCATCGAGCTGTGTAGTTTCATAAAAAATTCCTAAAATTCCTAAAATCCAAACATAAGCTCTAGAAATATAATAAATCATTTGGAAAAATTAAACTATATTTATTTGATGCAATTGAGTCACACATGCTAATATTAATAAAATATGTACAAATTAATATGAAAACGAATAATAAACACACAAAAATCAATAATAAATAGCCTATGAAAATGGCAAATATACAGTGAATCAAATGACAGTCTCCACTTGAGCTTTGAAGGCACTATCTTTGATCTTCCTGGCATCCTTCTCTTCTTGCTTGGCTTCCTCTTCTTGCTTGTCAAGTCTTGGCTCACGAGCTTGTAGATTGCCAATGAGCTCCTCGGTTGGAATGTCACCAAGACTTATAACCTCTTCAATGGAGGTCACATTTGACTCCCATCTCTTTGGTAGAGACCTCAAGATCTTTGAGTTGATTTCTCCTATATCCAAAGTGTGTCCCAAAGTAGCTAGGCCATTGATGATGATGTTGAGCCTAGAGTACATCTTAGCAACTCCTTTCTTCCCCATCTTGAAATTCTCTAGGAGGATGTTCAACATGTAGATGTTTGCCTCCTTCACTTGCTTTGTGTCTTCATAAGTGATGCACAACTTATCCTGTATCTCATAGGCTATATCCCATGGGGAGATGTGGTTGAAATCGGTTGGAGGAGGGCCGCATAGAGGATGCTAATTGCTTTGGTATTGAGCTAGGCATTCTTTAGGGTAGCTTTATCCCATGCTGACATAGCTCCAGTTGGCTCCTTGTATGATATAAAAGTCCATCCCTTGAATGTAGAATTGCATACACCTCTTTCAATAGAGGAAGTTGGTGTCATCAAAGACCGGGGGCGCATGGAGAAGCCTCCCTCTAGGTTGAGTGAACCAAGTAAGTTCTCACCCATCTTCTCATCTCGTGGGAGATTTATTGGAGAAGATCCTAGCTCTGATACCACTTGTTGGATCTAGGGATCTAAAGGGGGGGGGGTTAATAGAGCTTTAAAATTCTCACAAGAATAGTTGGACCTTCAAATTATATCAATTGAAATCAAATGCTTAAGAACAATTTGAAGTCCTATCTAAGCAAGCATAGCAAGGATGAGAGAGAATGAAACATACACTTGGACAAGGTGGTTCCAATCTCCAAACTAGGAGACTGTCAATCCACTACCTAGAGAGGTCAACCTCTAGGACTTTGCAACACATGTATACTTATATTCCATCATAAGAGATACAAGGAGACCACCATACAACCAAGGACTTACCTACTCAAGAAAAGAGTCTTTCACCTACATAAGGACTTACCCACTTGATCAAGATGTCTTCAGCCTTCACCAAGGACTTACCCACACTTGCATCAAGTATTTGTCCTTGAAGGAATTACCCACTCTTCTTGAATCTTTGCATTGTCCTACTCCTTCACCAGGATAAGATCTTCACACCTTCTTTAACCTTGAAGAAGAACAATAGCTTCACCTTCAGTCGGAGAAGCTCAATTCAACCTTTGCTTTTTGAGAAAGGGGATATGGAAGATGGAAGGAATGAGATCTTTACAAGATAACATGGACGTACCTCTCTTACAACATGCCTAAACCACTCATAATCACAAAATTCTTTTTAAATTATAGAGAGAAAGGGGCTCAAAGGGTTGTAACACACTCAACTATAACAAAAAATAAGGATACTATGAATGAGAAAACTTGGAATGAACTCCAAGGGGTCCTATTTATAGCTGGGGGTGTTCCTTTGAGTGTGGGATCACTTAAGAATGAAAAATAGCCATTTTACAACTTGTAACAAATTTATTTTCATTTCTAACAACTCTATAACAGTTGGAATCACTTTTTCTATGTTTTTGGTACAGTAAATTTGGTCGAGTTTCAATAAAGATAAATCGACTGATCCACTAACTAACAAAGCTAATTTTCAAAGTATTGGTCGAGTTTTTCCTAGGAAACTTGACCGATGTGTCAAAATCAATTTTGGTCAGTGAGTCGTTCGGTCGAGTTATGTGAGTGTACAACCCAACCGATTGATCCATTTTTAAAAATCCATCCCTGGTCGGTCGAGATCCAAACTCGACTGGCAGAGTTGTTATGACAAATTTTTCAAAATGATTTATGAGTGACCAAATGTTGGAATTAAGTGACCCTCATTTTTTCATCTTAGTTACAAGTCATATCATCAATACAAGTGATTACAAAAATATTCTAAGGTGGTTTAGAGTGATTTTCCAAATTACACACTTGCATTGCTTTTGACTTGAACTTGGACAAGCTAGGGATTGTGTGATTTGATCCTTTTCATGTACCTAAAACCTAAAATCAATCTTAAACAAACATATTAGATACATATTAGATACATATGAATGGAATGGATAAGTCCTTATCAAAATATGGACAATGTATTACTCTCAAGTCAATACCAACAAGGGTATGCTAATTTTTACTTGATGAATGTTTCAAAAATGTCCTTTGTGTACTTATTCTTCCTCTTGGATGGTGATGGATCATCCAAGGCATCATGATAGATTGGTTCGTGTACCCTATGTTCAATGGGATCGCTATTTAGAAACACAAAATCATCAAAAATCATGGAATTGCCGCTCGATGTAACAATATCACTATTCGTTATCATGGTATCACAATTCAGTGTCATAATATCACCTATTTGTAGAGTCACAATGTCAACATCACAATTTAGCATGGCATCACTACTCAATTTCCTCTTTGTCTACTCAAGAGTCATTCAACTTCTAAGCACCATCACCACAATAACTTGGTTACGAGAAGAAGGGTTATTGTTATGGATGCATAGGTTGACCTTGATTTTTTTGATGTGGAAAACCTTGAGGCATTTGAGGGTGTTGTTGTAGATTCACATGCCCTTAATGAGGTGGATGTAGAGAAGTGGGCATATGATGATTGTAATGTTGTTTCGGCATTAGGTGTTGGTGCATTTTCATATTCATTTATGGATGAGGTCCTTGAGCATATTAAATGAGATCTATTTCACTTGTATTTGAGGTGGGAAAAGGGGGTTTTAGGAACACCCATTTGACCACCTAAGTTGTTTGGGTTTACTATATTTTGGGAGGGAAGTCTTCCTAATGAAAGCATATTCATCCTAGCTTTAGTTGCATTTTTATCTTAGTTTTGCATGCATTTCCATCATCTCACTTTACAACTAGCTCATATTTAGGTTTTCTAAAGTTTTATGTTAATTTATAGGATTTTTATCAGTTTGTCTTATTTTCATGGTAGGCTTTGACTTCATTTCATGGTAGGAGTGTCGGAGATGGTGGTCTTGCTCCCTCATTGGTTGTTATAACCATCAAATCATGTTATACTTGCCAAGCCATCAGTATTCTTCACTCTTTCCCTTCATCAGAAGATGATCCATTAACATAGACCATAGGCCTTATGCCAATACCTCCCCTAGGGTGGGTTTACATCAGTATTCCTAAACTTTGATTTGGCCTCTCTATACAACCATTAATTGACAATGGATGGTTGTCCAGACTTGTCTTCAGATGGTCTTCTGACTTGCCTTCTGATGGCCCTCTTCCAAAGCCTTTTCTGCCTGCTCACCTACCGAAGGAATCATTGTGCATGCACCTACCAATGGTTCTCTTACACGCAACAATTGAAGTTGTGCACTACCTTCCGATCGAGGTCCTGCATGTGCCTTCTAATGGTCTCCCAGTGTTTTCCTACTGGTGTGCTCCTGCACCTATCAACCACCCCTCTTCCAATGGTTGCATTACATTTTCCTTTTGAAGGTACTCCTGCTCTACATATCGATGGATGTCCTGCACCTGCCAACTGATGGTCAATCTATGTTTGTTCATCCAATGATGGTTCCACTGAATGTTGCAAGATGCTTTTTCTTACAATGGAGTTTCTACAACCCAATGACCCATCGTCTTCCTCATGTTGAAAAATCTCCACCTCAATGGCAGTCAAACTTGACTCCATGGCAGCTGGGAGGGGTTCAAACCCTACCATATCACAAAAAAATAGAAGACCAAAATCTATAGAAAAGGGTTAGCAATCTTGTGCCATAAGGCTTCCGCCATAGCTCTTGATCATCGACCTATATCTACCACTGACCCTTCTATTAGTTTGCAAACACCAATAAAAGTCCCTTCCACCTCTGCCCAGACTCCAAGGTCCCAACCTCAAAGGAGGCTTGTTCTACATAGTTCATTCCCATTTATTTTCGACCTCAGCCTTTGTCAACCATTTCTCCCTCCTAGTCATGATTAGATCCAGACATGTAGAAGGAAGAATGGTGCTTCAAGCCTGCTTCTGACGAATGTCCGAGGGTAGATTTTTTGCTACATAAATTCCCATCACTCGAGATCTCAAAGACGAATTTACACACACCGCAGATCAATTTTCATCTTCTTCTATGACTATGGTAGTAACATCCCAATTTCAGAGTAAATTCAAACCTTAATGTGATTCTCCTGATAAGTGTCCACTAAGGGACCAAATAAACCTAACCATGGTTTAATATATAAATGAGCTCAGAAAAGATGATGCACATATAATCGATTAAATATGTAAAGTTAGTAATAGGATGCATATGAATATGAATGATTGTTTCATATGGACAATAATAGACATAGTGTGATAATAATTAGATGTTTAACATGTGTGAAGATAACTGATATGCTTTATGTAAGTTCATATTGAATTGATCGACGTAATGAGTAAAATATCATAAATGATATAGAATAATGCTATGTAGATTTTATGAAAGTAAACTGATGCTAATTAGACTCATGATCCTAAATGTTGATAATTAGTGTAATGTACGGGTCTCAATAGCTTGCTATTAATTTTGAGATGATTTAGATAAACCTAGATAGCACATTATTATTGGATAAGATGATGTCTAGGTATTATGTTGTGATTGATAATTCAATTTGTTGATCTATATAGTGGGACATGTGAAATCACACACACTATAATGGTGTAGTCTAGGTAGTGAATTAGGTTGTGATAATTTTGTACAAGAAGATTATAGTTATAAGAGGTGTTGATCAAATTTTGGAACCAATCGGATTAAAGAGTACCACATAGAAACTATAATAGAAATCTAGAATTTTGATGCACTTTTAAATGGTGAACCAAGCCTGAACCATTGGTTCATATCCTACCCTTTGGTTCAACTGAGCCAAGTCAATTATTTGAAGAATGCTGGAATATGAGAAAGGTTTCACGACCCTCTATTTATCCGAAATAGGCAGACTATCGGAGTCCAGTTTGAGTCCGATCTCTTTGGGTCATTGTAAGATCAAGAAGACAACACCTATAAAATCATTAGCAGTACGGTTTTGTGAAGTCGGAAGTTCCCTAGGGTTTTCAACGAGAAACAAAGATAGAGGTAGGAACCATAGAGATGAAAGGGAGGAAGAGAAGAGTTCTAGCGGACGATGCCCCAGCCCTCTCCAGTGTTGCACCCTCCTCAGGAAGTAAGAGGAGTGAATCTCATACATTGAGGATGTGGAAACTGTGATCCGAGGCGCCAAGGAGCTTCTCAGTCGGTGTGGAACCCACATATAGGAGAATCGAGAAAGACCTAAATGGTCTGTCCTACTCTCACTGCGGAAAACAGAGGAGGAGGCATGTTAGAACCCAGCTTCATCGCCACTAGGGCCACCTGAGATGAGCCCCTATACAACGACAGAGGCTCTGCGGCTACATTGCCCAAATCAAGGTAGCAGATTAGTTGTAGATGGCTGACCTTCCTTGGATGGAGGCGGCACTCTGTTTCACAGAGGAAACAGAGTCGCGTGCACGACCCAACGGACGGGGGAAGGAGACCAACTGGTATCCAGATCAGACATTAACCGGTTCCATGGAGGATCCACAACCAAGAAGGGAAAAGGAAGGGGAGCACATGTTGGCCTCAGTCCCTTGGATTTCAGACCAACGGCTGGGATCAATTCAACTTTAGGTATATTCAAAAATTCATATCTTGAGATATAGAGCTCGGTTTGGGATGATCAAGGTACCTATGGAAAGCTCTTTGAGCATACTATCTGGTAAAAATATCTATAGAATATGATTTGGATGTTTATTATTTATTATATGTTGGGTAGCCAAAACTATATGATTTTGATGTTTTGTCAATTAAAAATAGTAAACGCCTTTAGAAATTCCTACAAATTTTATTGAATGTGTTTTTTGATATGTTTAACATTACTTTAGAGCCTGATCTTTCATATATGAAGTTTTCATGAGATTTTTAATATAAACCCTAATAAGGGTATTTTGGGTATTTCACCCATGATATGATTTTTAAATGACCTGATATTTTAATACATGACTATTCCTACATTATATGAGTACCTTTTTGGAGATTTGATGAGTAGCCATTATGAAAGAATAATAAATGATTACGTTGAGACCACTGTTCGGGAAATCGGTTCGCACGGACGCATATACTCCCGCATATACTTATTCAGTCACCCTACCACACTGCATATTACTAGTTGGTCCACTGAGCAGTCATAGGCCGCATATACTCCCGGTTGGCCGATTAAGTGGCCGATTAAACTCCGCTTTTTGGCAAGCCCACACCTAATTTTCATGCATTTCGTACATACTTGCATATATATACACACATTTCATTATATATATAAATTGAGATATATAGTCATTGAATTATATGTATACATTGTAATACATATAAAAATTTTCCACATACATTTGTACATTTATTTGAATACCTTTTGATATATTAACATGTATAGATACATATACAATATACCTAAATAAATAATCACATATTTGTGCATGTATATATAAATTTTGATTTATTCGCATTTATACACACTATATATATATTTGTAAATTGATTTACCAACATTTTAGTATGTGTACATATATTACAAACACATTCTATATATAGACATATATACATATGTAAGCATATCATTTATCATACATACATATTAATATGTTTATAAGTAAATAGATGTACGTGCCTACTCTATATATTTTAATTTATGATCTCACTATATTATTTTATATATAATTAGTTTATTGAAATAATAAAAAATCCAAAACTGCATATACTCCCGTATATACTCCCGCATACCACATATACTCTATGCAGTACCCTCTCTGCCCATACACCGCATACCGCTTTCCTGAACCATGGTTGAGACAATAAGTGATATATATATGCCTAATTAGTCTAATATTATTTATCTAAATGGTTTTTAATTTGATTTCATAATAGAGTCAAGTAATATTAGTATATATGAATATGTTTGAGATTTTCTTTGATCTATATGTTCATATGAGTGCATAAGACGACTTATGTCTTATTTGAGTATAAAGATAATATTGTTGATTATATAGTATGCGTTTTATTTTATTTCCATGCCAATATTTTATGGTGATTTTATATTAAATTTGTGTTTAGTCTAAATAAGAACCCTAAGTTGGTATATGTAGTTAGATAGATGGGGTTTTGATGTTTAAAAATAGAAAGAGGGAATATAGGCTTGGACTCATAAAACTATGATGATATTCAGGTTATTAAAGGTATGGAACTTAGAGTTGAGACTTCCTTATCGATGCCATCTGTGCGAGAGGTAAGTGGTTCATGCTCATGAGTACTCATGTTTTAAGTTCAGTATGTTTACATGTCTCCTGATAAGATTTTTATAATTTATATAGTTCAATGTTCTAAGATTTTAATGCAAACAAGAATATTCTCATATCTCTATCATTATGTAAGTTCAGATATCCAAAATCTCAAATAGAGACATGTTGCTCAAAATAGTTGTGACCCATTGACCAAGTCCATGAGAAAGTTAAAGAATCATGTTCCTACAAGATTTCTTAGAAATGTTCGAAATTAATGAATAAGATTGTAAGATAAGATATGCAAGTAATGTAGCCATACTTAGTTGGTGATTTGGGATAGTTTTGTATTGAGAATTTAATTACAATTTAAGAATATGAATTTTAGAATATTCAGACATGGTCTACTTTTAGAAATAAAGGTACTTTTGAGATCACAATGTATTATAAAAATGAGTTCATGATGGCATTATAAGATAATGACACATTAAGTTATGATTAGGTTGCAATACAATATTTTATAAGATTTCTATTTTGATATTTAAGGTTTAATATGTAAGTTCATATGCAAAGTTTCAGGGTAACATCATATTTTATAAGAAAGATTGAACCATCTTGTCAGAATTGATATTTTTAAATATGTGGTACTTATGATACTTTCATAAGCTTGACTTAAGATACTTTGTATACTCATAATTTCTATATTCATGTCAGATCCTTTCTCATAAGACATTAGACTCATTTATGATATAATTGGTATAATGAAGTAATTTTACCAAATAAGAGTTTTAGAATAAAGTTTACCCCGATAATGAGATACATGTTCAAATCCAGCAATGAATTCAGTTTAAAACTTAAGAATAAGAGATTTAGATTCAGACTTAGACTACTCACTGTGTGAGTAGCCAAATTTTGAATAAAGATACATGATAAGGGTTTTAGACCCAATCTCAATTATGAAGTAATTGAGATCCATATTCACATTTAGTTCTAGATTAAGTTTATCACTTAAGAATAAAAGATTCATATTCAGATTTAGAATTCAGTACATGCTCAGTACTCAGTAACCAATCTCAGATAAGTTCAGTTATCAGTTTAATATAAGATAAGTTCAGATTTAGTATTCAGTAAAGCTATCAGTATTCAGCTTCAGTTCAGATTAAGAATTAAGTAAGTAAGTTTTAACTTAAGATAATTAAGTTGAAACCTTCACATAAGACATTATATGATAAGTCCTCATTCAGTAGTCCCTAGACGATTCAGAGGCATCTGTTGCCAATTCAGAGGAGTGTTTACTCCAATTCAGAGGTGTTGCGGCACCAATTCAGGGTGTAGCCACGCCAATTCAGAGACACCTCGGTGTCAATCAGGGCATGTAGTGCCATTTCAGGGTACTTCGGTACCAATTCAGGGCATATATACGCCAATTCAGGAGGACTTATTGTATAATGGTGGCCACAAATAGATAAAAATCGTAAATAAAAGATACTTAAGATTAGAGCATGTCTATAATCTCATCCACGAGTGTGATGAGAGGAATTCAGATAAGATATTTATGATCCAGAGACTTTGGTGTTGGCCATGAGACCTAGAGTATAGGTCTCCAGAAAAGATAGAATAGAAAATAAGAGTTTAAGAAATGAGAGATAATATGTTTCTAGATTTAATCAGAGTTTAATGTTCATTTTGTATTTATGATTTCAAGAATCTTTTGTAATATTTCAGTTCTTTAGCGATGTATAGTTTAGAATACTCATGCCACTTACTCTAACGACTGTTTTTCCCAATGCATGGCTGGGGACGCGATGTCCGCAGGTTTTGGAGCAATTGAAGAACAAAGGGACCAGTAAAGGCCTAAGAGATTTTCAAGCTCAACCTAGTGGGGTGCCATCTACCTAGATGATCCTAAGTATTGACATCTTTTTATTATGAACTTATGCATAAACATGATGTAGTTTTATGTTGACAAAAAGCTATGTATGAATCAGTTTTATAGTTTTGCAAAGTGTTTCATTTACTTTCATTGCAATGATAATCATGTTTGTGACACTCCAAAAAAAAATGCTTCCGCTCATTTGATATAAAAATCTGGGTGTTACAATGGCTTTCTTTCTTTCTTCTCATCTGATTTATCAATCCTTAAATTGAGCCTTATTTATATCTAAAATCTCAGTACAATAAAAAAACAATTGTCCTTTTTTGTGTTAAATAGTAGTTATTGCATGGTTAACTTGGTTAGATTACTTCTTAAAAATGTTGTCCTTTGGATTCAATCCTAAACTATACTAAAATAAGATTGTCCACTTGCAGGTGGTGATATCGTGCTTAGTCTAGGTAAACTCTAGGGATTTCACCCCTTATGAATTTGTCGATGTAGTAAAAGCCATGTCAAATTTTGGGGTTGTTGAAGGGGACAAAAATATTTTCTAATATTTTTAACCAACTTGGATTAGTTAGGATTTTTGTTCTCTGATTGATACCATTTCATACGTTATTGAATTCAACTCCACATCAATCATCTTACCTATGGTAGTCTTTCTTCCTTAGGAACCATTTCTAGTGCATGCAACACTCTTCTAGTCTCGGTCCAAGACTAGATTTTGATTGTGAGATTGAATGAACCTACCACAGGCTCCTTCACGCACACCATGCCGAGATGGTCAAACAGGATATTAACCATAGAGTCAAGGTAGCACTAGCAGCCCAAAGAGATAGACTTTTGGTGGAAGCCAAAGCTCTTGTGTAGGCTGAACTATGAGAAGAAAAAGAAGTTGAACAAAAAAAAGAAGTAAGAGAGTTATCCATGCCAAAGTTGTTGATATACACAACCCCATTGTTCAACCTACCATCAAAGATCAAAACTAAGAAACAAAGACACAATGGATGATGATGATTCAAAACAACATGTTTCATGATGAGCCGGTGAGAATGCCCATGACCATTTGTAGATGTTCATAGACCTTTACTGACTAAGCAAGCAATCTAGTATGTCATAGGAAGCCATGAAGTTGATATTATTCTATTACTACCTTACCAAAAAATCTAGGATATGGTACAACTCCCTAGACGATCAAAGCATCAGAATTTGGGAGGAACTTCATGGACAGTTTGTTGAGAAGTTCTTTCTGCCATCACTCACTTATAAAATCAGAGGGGAAATCACATAGTTCAAGAAGGATCCATAGAATACCCTCTTTGAAGTATGGGAATGATTTAGAGTGTTGATACGTAAATGCCCTCATCATGACATCCCTATTTCACAAGTTATTGAGCAATTATACAGGGGAGTTGACGATGACATCATAGTTCCTTCACACTGCTTCTAATGGAGACTTCATGCGGCAAATATTTGATGACGCATGGTAAGTGGTAAGCATGGGAGCTGAGAACCAAGCCAATAAGGGCTCATCACATAAAGGGGGCATTCTCAGGGTGGCAATGGCAAAAGATAAATCTGACCTAAAGGCCATTGCTAAATCTCTAAAGATGTTTGCCCTCAAGCAAGAAAGTCTCGAGTCATCTATCCTCAGGAGAGAGGCCAAACCTCTGTAGCCCTAGAGGTCATTTAGGTCTATAGTTTAGAATGACACACAAGCTTATAATGTAACCATCTCTACCAGACCACCTTGAACATGCATCGACCTCAATTTGATAGCGTTTCGGTTATTGAAGAAGTCAATGATGTCAACTCCATTCCAGGACAGGGGTACTACAACCCCAACAAACCAAGAACCCATCCAAGATCCCAATATAGAAACCTAGATGAAGCGACAAACATTTACCATCTCTAGTAAGGACCCAACCTAAATCAAGTTTGGGGTCCACTTGGTTTCCAACAACAATAAAACTACCATCAGAACAACTACAATCCTAGACAATATCACAACAATCACAATCTAGGATATCATCCCTACAACCAACAAGGCCAACTTTGTCTAGAGCAAGGAATCCAATAGAGTATACCTTCTTAAAACAATTAGAGTTGTCTGAATAGCATGGAGAAGATATTAGCAAGCCAGCATGCCTACAAAAAATCCATGGAGGCACAACTTGCACAGATAGTTGCAACCATTTGACCACTAGCAGGCTCATTTGTGTGTCAACCCGAGGGTAACCCCAAGCATCAGGAGGAGCATTTGAAAACTGTGAGCACATGTTCTGGGCGTGTGCTACCAGAACCCTTAGCCTCCATCAACAACAACAAAAGACTAGTTTTGGAAGATTATGAAATGAAGAATACATTCCAATGGTTGTTTTGATAACTATACAGGTGGAACCAGTTGTTGAACCTTCAGCAACAAATAGCTCACCTAAACCTAAGTAGGCATAAAAAACTACACCACCCTCTCCTCCCTACCCAGTGGTACAGTTTAAAACCCCCAGGTCCCTTACCAAAAAAGTCTAGCTCAGACACATCTGGACTCAAAATTCATGAAGTTCAAGGAGGCGATGAAGAAGTTACATGTTTATATTCACTTTGTTGATGCTCTAGCTGAAATCCCAACATGGACCAAATTCTTCAAGACTCTCCTCACTCAAAAGTACTTAACAGAGGAGGTTGAGACAATAAAACTAGTACGGACGGTATATCATCCATAGTAAGATGCCCAAGAAACTAAAAGATCATGGATCTTTTGGCATTTCCTACTTTGTTGGAGACACAACATGCCATAAAGGACTGGATGATATTGGTTAAGCATTTCCAATATGCCCTAAAACCTATACAAATGACTAGGAGTTACAACTTATATCCTTCCCACCAGCATTGTGATTCAACTTATTGATTCTTCTATGGCTATCCCCATGGGTATTGTAAGACATCCCTATCAGAGTGGGACCCAAATCATATTTTCCATCTGAATTTGCCATTATGAATATATAGGAGGACCTATGATACCTTATAATCTTTGGTTGTTCAATCCTAGCAACTGTCAAAGCATTAATTGATGTTGAAGTTGAGATCTAGACACTCATACTAGGAACATATACAATCGAATTCAAGGTCTTTAAGAGTCTCAAGGGACTATCCTTCCTGGAACGATGCTATTTGATAGTCTTTGTTGATAAAATGGTGCAATTGTAGTAGGAGGAGCATATGTTTGAAGACCCTCTAAAGACCACACTCATCAATGCCAACGCTCATGAATTGAATGATGAAAATGTGGAGAATTTTTTTCCCTCTTAAACTCTACTGAGGAAGACCCCAAGGCTGAATTCGAAGAGATAAAATCTACCTCCTTAGTCAAAGAAGAAGAAAATGAGCTGAGTGCATCAGAGATGAAGTTTCTACAAGAGGTACTTAAATATGTCTTCTTATATGAGAAGAAAATCTACTTAGTCACAGTCAATTCAGATCTCATGACTGAGTAAGAAAACAAGTTGTTGATAAAATTTAGGAAGATATAGAAGGCATTAGATTACAATATGGCATATCTAATTAGAGTGAGCCAAGCCCTCTGCATGCACAGAATCAACATAATTGACAACTACAAGCCCTCAATCGATCTTTAATTCAAGCCCTGAAGGAGGTTTTCGCAAGGAAGTGATTAATCTTTTGACTTCTGGGATCATTTGTCCCATCTCTGATTCACCTTGGGTGAGTCCCTTACAGGTAGTGCTGGAGAAGGGTGCACTATAGTTGTTACTGGATGGCGTATGTGCATATACTACCGCAAGCTCAATAATGCAACTCGAAAGGACCAATTGCCCCTTCCTTTTCTTAATCAAGTCCTAGAGTGACTTTCACACAAGTTCTTCATCTACCTGGATGGATATTCTGACTTCTCTTAGATACCCATCCATCCTAGTGATCAAGAGAAAACTACATTCACGTGTCACTTTGGCATGTATGCTTTTTGCTAGATGCCTTTTAGATTATGCAACACACCTACCACTTTCTAGTGTTGCATGTTTGCCATCTTCTCCGCCCTCAGTAAAACCATGGTGGAAATATTTATGGACAATTTCTCAGTCTATGAAGATTATTTTGAATCATGTTTGCACCAGTTATCCCTTGTCTTTGAACATTGTAAAGAAGCACATCTGGTACTGAATTGGAAAAAATGCCACTTCATGGTGAAGGAGGGCATTGTCCTTGGACATTGTGTTAGCTCTAGATGTATGAAGGTTAACAAAGAAAAGATAGAAGTAATCACCAAGCTCTCTCCTCCAACTTCTGTTAATGAAGTCTGGGCATTCCTTGAACATGCAAAATTCCATGGGAGGTTTATGTAGGGAAATACAACATCAAATAGATAGCAAAAAAAAAGAAGTATTGACATATTTCTCATAAACCAGCGGATCATGTCAATAACTATGCAATGGGAAAGATGGTTTAACAAAGATATACCTGGTCCTGGAGCAAGTACAACAACAATCCTCATCGATGTAGATACACACTCTATCTTAGATAGTGTCTCTGTAGCTCCTGGTTGCACTAGGACTTGTCTGACTGCTCCTCCATGGACAACCATCTTGAACGTCATCATTTGCAGTAGTTCCTCTTGTCACAAACTGCTGGTTGATGTTGTCCTCTTTAGGGAAAGGATACCTTGCCTCTATAGAAGTCCACACGAACCAATTAGAACTATTGTCGTCCTTCTAGAAGGATTAGGAAGGAGTTTTCCCTCGTATTGGTTTACTAGTTACCAACCTACTCTCCCACAATAATGATCCTTTATTGTTTCTCTCCCTTGCTATCCCTCCCTAGTTGGGTAGGACTTTCTTGGGCTCTCTTGGTTACCACAACTAGAGAGGACAAATTTTTTTAGAGCAACTGATTCTCCTTTATCTATGTTGTGCCATGGGAAGCCCCCGGTAGCCCTCTATTTATAGTTGGGGTTAGGGTCAGGGTTCCCAGTCTATGAGAGAGTGGAAGGGATTAGAAGATCTTAAATTTTCATAATAATTCTAGAAATTTACAGCTTGTGGTAGACGAAATGGTTGTCTGGAAAACTAGATGGTTTTCTGGCACGTGATACAGTCATTTTGTAGTTTCCCAGTTTTGAACATGTTTTGGCAATTCAATTCCAATTAATGCATAACATGGCGTCATCACCAATCCTTGATGTAATCGAATTGCACCCCCAAACCGGCCATTTGGTGCATACAAGATGGTCATCTCACACCATGCAAAATGGTCATATCACACAAGTGAGACGGGCATCTCGTAGCCTAGGTCGGGTTGAATTCCAGCCAATGTACAATTTAATCAGCCGGACACTCTAAAAGGCTATCTCAACACTTGAACTAATCGTTTGGCAGTCCATTCACTTGATTTGTTGTGTAAATTGAATACCTAAATGCTTTAGTAATCAACCAAATCACTATTCAAGATCAAACTCCTATTCTATTTGAGTTCCTATGTGTGTGACCCTATAGGTCCCATATTACATTGGTAGTGAATGTCCATAACAACTTAGGACATCACAAGTAATGAGCAATGCCTAGTCACACATAATTTCTATCCAAGTAAATGGAAAGTTGGAGAACAACTTCAACCTACTATTTGTATATGGTGTTATAGTGTTTGTATAGTTCCTTTATCACTGATAACTAGATTGAACTTGAGGCATGGATCTACCATCCTCTTCAACATTCAATCTATGTTTCTTGCTCAATATCATATATTGAATCACATGTAGATGGCCATATATTTCTCAGTCTTGCTAACTCAAGTGGCCTTGGATATCATACTCCCATAGGAGGGACAAATCCCATCTCTATCACTCACACTCAGTCCCCATGTGTCACAGTCACCCAATCATCACCTTTATAACAACCCATGTTTCGGGATTGTGCTTGATGATGACAAAGCATATCGACTGACATGTGATGAGTGTAGTAATTTTAGGTCAAAGAACCACAAACACTACCATCACTATGAAATCTGACTATGACTATCATGGTAATGGTTTCCACGTGTTAGACTCATGGTGGGTCTGTCTGATACACTGTTCTCTAACATGTATCTATGTGTTTGGTTTGATATAACCATATCAAGACTAATGAGATTCTATCATCAACCAACTCAGACTCTGATCTTATGTGTTATTGTTGTCTATCAACCTTCTACAGTAACAACTGACCAGGGACATAATGAGAATGTATATACTCTTAACATTTGTATGATCTCATTCTTCCAAGTCATGTACTTGAAGATATACATCATTGAGTTATATCATTCTCTAGACAATTATTATGTTATTTCATTATATCAAAATTGAACATAAGAATAATTGGAAGCTTTCCTTTATTAATAATTAAATAATTTACAAGTTATGCCTTTACAATCATCAATTGATTGTCTCTCTAGGCATACATACCAACAGTTTATTCATGACTTCGTTAAGATCACCAATCCTCTGACGAACCTTCTCCAAAAAGATTTGAAATTCATCTTCGATTTTGAATTCATGAAGAGCTTCAACACTCTGAAGGAAGCTCTTATCTCTACTCCCATCCTTCGGGCCCCAGACTGGTCTCTTCCTTTTGAAATTATGTAACACAAGTGACTATGTCATAGGACAGTTCTAGGGCAACGTCATTGATAAGAAACATCATGTCATCTATCACGTAAACAAGATGTTAGATCACACATACAAGAACTATGCAACAATTGAGAAAGAGCTTCTTGCCTATTCTTCTCCCCTTCGACAAGTTTCACTCCTATCTAATAGGTTCACAAGTGGTTGTATACATTGATCACATTGCAATCAAATATTTGATGTCAAAAAAAGACGTGAAACTAAGGTTTGATCTAGATATTAAAGACAAGAAGGGGACTAAAAACATTGTTGTTGATTATCTTAGCATATTACATATCTAGAATAGTGATACAATTAGTATCAATGACTCCTTACCTAATGATGACTTACTTAAAATATCCACAGTCACCCCTTGGTATGCAGATTTTGTCATTATCTAGTCATGGGAGTCCTCCATCCAGGATGCATAGGGAATAATAAAATGAAGATCATGTCTGACATACACCATTACTATTGGGATGAGCCTTATAGCTTCCTACTATGATCAAATGGACTCTAACACAGATGGATTTCCCCTTCCACCTCCTCCATGACTCCAAGGTACCAACCTCAAAGGAGGTGTGTTATGTAGAGTTTATTCCCATTGATTGTCAACCTCACCCTTCGTCAATCACAACTCCCTCTTGGTTGTGATTAGATCCAGCCTTAAAGACGGAACAATGGTGCCTTAAGTCCACTTCTGACAAATGTCCAAGGGTAGATTTGATGTTACGTCAACTACCATCACTCTAGATCTCGAAGATGAATTTTCGCACACCACATATAAGCTTTTTTCTTCTTCTATGATCATGGATTTTTTTCTTTCTTCTCTTGTTTCTTCTATTTATGCTACCATGAGCGACTAGTTCCCTTTATATGGTGCGAGGAGTAGCCCCGCTACCTAATTGTTCTCTTGTATCTGCAACTCTTTTTGTGTGAACCATTACATGTTTAGAATCAATCATTTTATGCTTGTATGCTTGTCTGATCAGTAGGTTTATGTGTTTGTCATGATCTTGGATGTAGAGAACTTTGAGCCCAAGATCTAGGAAATTGATCAGATTCTAGTTAAATCCTTTATGAGCATTTCAGATAGGTGTTTTCTAAGGTGTTAGATGTATGACTTCTGGGTAATGCGACAACAAGCTTAGAGTGATATTTGCCCGAACTTTTATCCTAACGCAAAAAGGGGGATTTTCCTGGGCTTAATATATATATATATATATATATATATTCATGCTTAATATGATGCAATTAGAGAGTGAATGATAAGTAGTAGTGGTGAAATCCATTCACCCTAGTGTTTCCATGATCTAATTTATCAACCCTTAAATTGAGCCTTTTTATATCTACAGTCATAATATAATCAACAAAACCATCCTTTTGTGTTAAATTCCTGTTCTTGCATGGTAACTTGCTCAGATTACTTCTTAAAAATGTCATGCTTTGGGTTCGATCATGAACTACACTATAATAAGATTTGTCTACTTGCGGGTGGTGATTATCGTGCTTAGTCTAGGTAAACTATAGGGATTTCACCCCTACTGAATTTTCCGATGCTGATAAAAGCCACGTCACTCTCCTCTTTATAGTGAGATACTGACAATGATAGCTAGTCAAGCCTATGTTCATGCCTCTTAATTTTTTGTTGAGCAAAAACATCCTTCTTGACCTCATCTAGGATACTTAGCCTTGAAAGAACTTCATCTTCAAATTTTGAATGATACTTTCACCCTAGGTGTTGTTCTTGGTAATCTTCACCTGACCTCCATGAAAACTGAGGATGATTTCTCCAATACAAAGTATGAGTTTGAGACAAATGTGTACTAGAGTTTTGGTTCCCACAAGATTGCAATGCCTTCGTCTCTTTAGTAAAAGTATCTGCATCTTGCATATAATCACTAGAAGTGTCCCTTATTGATTTTACAAAATTCCCATCATGGCATAGATGATCTTTATCAACTGTAGATTGGTGTTGTTGGAAATTGGCAGGGGCAGTGGAGGGAGACATAACTTAATAATAGAGTTGGATGCTTGGTGCCTTGGATTTATTGCAAAGTTTTCAAATAATAGTGATCATTCCTCAGGAGGCTCCATGAAGGTTCCACCACAAGAAGAGTCTACCATAGTATTATTCAGTTTAGAGAGTATGGCATAAAAGGATTGTACTAACTACCTTAGTGGTACCTCATTGTGGAGGCAATCTCTCAGCAACTTTTATAACCTTTCCAACTATCATGGAAGTATTCATGACTCAATTGGATACAAATTTGATGGACACACACATATATCTTATCTTGGTTATGGGATGAAACTTCTTCAAGAACTTGTTCTTCACACTTTCCCATGTCATTGCTTAGAAGGGTACTATTGTTTTTCCTTATCCTTGACTGAGAAAGGGGAACATGGTCAAATATATAGTATCATCAATATATACAACAATGTGGAAGAGGAGCAAAATTTCAAGAAAGAGGCCACATGCTTGTATGGATTTTATCATTGAAGACCACATAATTTTGGGATGAGTTCCACTATATAAGGTGTGATTTAGAATGATTGTCCCATCAGTTGTCCAAATCAAGTTGCGGTAGCAGTGTAGTTTCCTAGACTGAAGTAGTATTGAATTGTTCATAGAGGTGGTGGGAGGTTTTATCCAAAGGGACTTTGTTGTTGAATAGTTTATCCTTCTTCATGGCTCTTTTGACCATGTCCATGAGTGGGTAACTATATGGGTTTTCCATCCCAACCTCTCTCGCTTGTTGGTTCAATTTGTATTCTTCAGTGCCCTATCTTGGTATATTCAATGAAGGTCTCAAGAAACAAAGAGAAAATAATGAACATGTATTGTCACCTACACAGTCACAACCAATCAAATGAGAGAGAATAAGCAAAAAAATAATGCAAAAGAATAAGCAATGATGAGGGAATGTATAAAGAGTCAAAGAGAAGAAACTATCTAGTTCTAAGAACTACCATCCTCAGAAATAGTGGCAGAAATCTTAAATCACATAAGCACATCGGGCATACAATACACATAAATAGATAGACACACTCTTTCATAACAAATTTGCAGATGACTAAGCTTGGTATGTGGTATCAATGCAGAAAGTTGGGGTCGAATCCATATGGATGGTGCATGAAAAAGAGATAGGTTTATTCTCTTGGTTCCTAGATGCAAAGGATAGGGTTTTATGGCTTAACTTATTTGGCTTGTTAAGACTAAGGATATGCAACTGAAATAGAGAAGAAGGAAATTAAGGTAACACTGGTGATTAGGACTAACTATCTAGAAGGAAGGCAATTAACAACTAAAATAGCAAATGCAACTAAGAATAAGAAAGACAATTAATTAGATAAGGGATGATAAAGCTACATTAAGATGTCAACTAAAGAATCAAACACAAGTAACCACAATTGAGAATGAAGTACCCTAACAAAAGAAATTCACCATTAACCAATCAATTATCACTAAGAAATAGAGAATTAAACTACCAATCAATTATGAATATGGGTTTTAAGTAACTAATGATGGGACAGGGTTGTTTGGGGATATGGGAAGATCAACCAAGCATAGTTGAATATTCAATCAACATATATTATAATAGTTCTATCAAATCAAACAATAAAGGGAAATTTTTGTTAGGATCTCTACCCTACTAGTGTGACATGGATGGAATAGAGTGTATTTAAGGGAAATAACCCCTATATCACAATCTATCCTCCCTTGTGAGTCTCAATTCATTATACAATTGATGATCCCAATCCAAAATCAATTGTAGTCTAGGTTTCTTAGTATGGTTCTCTTAACCCACTTGGCATCAAGGGGTGATATAGGTGGGTAAGAATAGGATTTTAACCTCCTATTACCCCCTATCAAACCTTGAGGCATGCTCTTTGTCAAGGGAGAGGGGAGATCCACACCTACTACATTGGATCTCCCACCTAGAACTAGTGGAATATGGGGAATATGAAGGTAGAGAGCAAACATGCTAAATGTACGCAAGTGGACTTAGATGGTTTTCCTTCCAAGACTCTAAACTCATCTTTTCTTTGTATCTCAAGTGGGTTCATAGCTAAAAAAATAAAGAAAGAGGCAAGGAGATATAACAAGTGTGAATATCACAAAAAATAAACAATAAATAATATTTTTATAAATATTCCCAAAAAATGATGTCACCATCCCAGATTACATTCCCAAACAATCCACAAAAGTGGTTTAGCTACTCATAACAAAACATACTATGGGAAGAATGATCATGGTGAAATTGGTGAGTTTTCTCTGGGTTGTGTTGGAGTTTTGTATATGGTAGCTACAGTATTTTCGGAGTAGAATACTTGTGGTGTCTTGAGGTACAATGATCATTCTAGAGTAGAATCACCATTTTGGAAAGTGATTGGAATTATTTTCTTGGGTGGAATAGTTTTGGGTAAGGTCAAATTGTTTTTGAATATATGTGAGGTTTTGGTCATGGATATTTTGTAATAGAACAACCATTTTGAGGGCTAAATAGAATAAATTTTCTCATAAGTACTATTTTTTTAGTTGTGACATGTATGTAGTATGGGAATATGGAGATAATGGGGCTAAGTATCTTGTTCCGAAATGACCTCTCTATGATGAGAATGGCCATTTTGAGTGTTTTTTCATAGCACTTCAGTTATTTACTTGATCATCATGGTGAGAATTGCTTCTAAGTGACACTTGAGCACTTGGGTAGGTTGGAGACAACCATGGTGTCTCTTTTGGACTTCTTCATGTGTGGTAAAGTTCTTGAATCTACCTCCTTATCTCCTTCCATCGAGTAGTCCTCACCTACCTAAGAAATATGCAAAAGGTTCCATAAGTTCATTCAAACATAAAAAGGATTTTGTTGGGAAATAAATGTACATTCTAACAATATTAACCATGAATAATGAGAAAAAAGAACATAGCTGAATACCCAAACTGGGGCTCCATCAGACACACATATGCTTCATGTCACATCATTTATAACAACTAACATATCATTCTTAATTATAATTTGCAACATGAGGGACCTACAACTTTCCATTTTGAGATATTTTGGTTGTCCAACATGACTTTATCTCTCTTGTTGAGGATAATTGATATCTCACCAACTAAGACTTCAACTCGAGTTACTCACTCCATAATAACAGAAAACACATCTAATCTAAACTCATCAACTTGAACAAAATCAACTATGACAATGTCTATAACGAAATTACTTCTTTAAAGAGGGACATTCTTCTTTTGGACTCTAACCTTGAGTCTAATCTCGTGACTATTTCATCAAAATTATTGAATTACTAGGAATTTTTTCCAATAAAAAAATCCTTTGGATGTAGAGATCTAAAGATCTTTGATTAGAGAGATGGACATAAATACGAGTTTATTTCACTAAACCTTGCAACTGTACAAAACTAAACTCATACATTTAAAATCTAATAGTGGATAATGTCTTAACCTCTAACTGACATCTTATCAGCAAATATAGTACTAGTTACTTCTCCAATATTGTTAACCACAAACATGATTTTTCTTGCCTTTTCAATTTTAATTGGGATATGTTGCATCCTTCCAAAGTCCAAAATCCTATTTCTCTCCATTCAAATTTAAAAAAGATGAAAATCATCATGGCCTCACTCATATAGGTTGATAGATATTTGGGTCTAGATAACATTAATATGTCTTTCTATCAATCCTCATGGGAGAATATCAAGTCTATTTTTTCTAATATTATTTATGTATTCAACACAATGTTGATATCACTTTCAAACTCAAAATCTCAAGTTAAACTTGCACTGCCTCATTAAGAAAATGGAACATCCTTCAAGCATAAAAATCTTAGACCCATAAGTCTTATCAACTCCTCCTATAATATAATTTTTGAGACTCTTAAAAATCTCCTCAACCCACACCTAGAAGGTCTAATTATCTTGGAATAACTTGCCTTTATTGTAGGAAAACATATACATGATGCTTACATCCTTGCTAATGAAATCATCATTCTTGTCAAATTGTTGGACTTCTTCTTCTAACTCTGAATTATATTTTGAAATTTTGATAACATAAATAAAACTTTCTCATTCTTTCTTTTCAGAGTTTTAGCTTTCCTTATCGTTGGTTAATTAGATTCACAAATGTATCAGATCATGTCACTTATCCACTTTAATCAATAAATCACCTTTTGGTTATTTTGCCAATACCAATGTGCCCAAGAAAGGGTACCCCCTCTTTCCTTTACTCTTAATTCTATCTACTTTTGTTCTTACATGAATGATTAAATTAGTTTTCTATTTTGGCATCTTGGACAAGGTATTCGGAACCATTTTTCTAAAAGTAACATCTTCCAATTCACGTATGATGCCATAATTTTCCTTAATCTAGATGATAAGAATCTCATTAGTATTTTCCCTATACTTGGCATCTTCTCACATCTATTTGGCCTTAAAATCAACTTCAATAAGTCCTCCACCATTGGCTTTTATGTTGATCCTAACAATTAATCATATTCAAACATATTTTTATGAGCATCATTCTATTAAATATTTGGGTCTCCCTCTCTTCCAATTTGAACTCCTTAATGTGTTTTAGATCCTATCATTTTTAAAATCACAAGGCTCTAGCTATGAATCCAACTTCCTCAACAATGTTGGTAGGATGTAATATTATATGAAACTCTGACTTCTTTTTGTTTAATTATTTGAGTTGCATACCTCTCCATTATGTAATTATATAAAATTATGGAGAACATTCTTTTGGTGTGATTTAGAAAGTGTCAGAGATTTCCACCTAGTCAATTGTGACACTATCAGTAAACCCAAAAAGATAGGTGGTTGGTGGATCCTTAATTTACAACTTCATTCTCTTTTCCTATTTAGTAGGATTTTAGCCACTCTTTAGGAGAAGTTTGACATTGTTTGGTATGATGATGTCAATAATAAATATCACTTGAAGAAAGTAACATGGAATGAGTTGACTAAAATCTCTTTTCCTCCCTTTCAAAAATACCTTCAAATATCATGTTCCATTATTTAGATTATTGATACTACTTCTCCTATTTCTTACCCTAAGTTTAGCCTTGGGTCATACCCATGCACATAGTTGGGATGATTTGCAACTACACATATTTGGATATCCCTCATTTTCTTATTTTTTAAGAATTTTGTTGCATCTAAGATGATCCTTTCTAGAAAAATAGTTTACCTAAGTGTTCTCTCCAACGAATTGTCTTATATTTGAATGAGAGTCAAAATATCCTCGTATTATATTGATAATAGTCCATACACTTATATTCATTGAAAATGTGGACCTATTTTCCAAGTATCCAAGGCCTACAGTTCTTCATTCACCCTGGTGTCTAGCCTTTGGAAGTCAAAATGTCCAATTAACTAATTGTTCATATTAGGTTCACAACTCATTGTAAACCACTTTTTAGGGGATTCTATAATATTTACATATTCTCCTTTGTCTCTCTAATTCTCCCTTTGTATGTATGACTTTGAAGATACTACTCATTGGTCTTTCAAGTGTCATGTTGCTCATATATTTTGGTCTCAAATTTTTAACATTGCTCATCTCTTGATGTAGTGCTATTTCTTAAAGATACTACTCATTACCTTTTTCATTCTTGGACCAAGAATTCAAATCACTCTACCTTCAAATAGGTTTGTTACTGCTTGAATTTTATGTGTCATTTGGTGTAAATGTAAAAACTATTTTCATAACAACCATAGAAGTAATATCTTCCATTTGTGTGAACCTTTCTTCTCCTTATTTTTTGAGTGTTGCTTCTTCATAGAAGTACAAAGCTAAAGGTCCCTCAAGGGCCTTTTCCTTCAAGTGGGAAGGAGGGGTCACCACCACCATCATTATTAAAGGATATATCTCCTTTGAATCTCTAGTTAAGGCCTCATATAAGGACTTCTAGGGTGGTTGGCTCATGTTGAGGACTTGAACTGCTTTTATGATGATGATGATGATGACAATGCTTATAATGTGTTACAAAGATACTAATGACAATGTGTTATCAAGTGATTTTTCTTTTTATTCCTTTCCCTTTTTCTTACATGTGGGTTGTTTTACCATTTTGTGAATTATTTGGGTCTGCAAATGAACATAGTTCATACTACTTTATATGCCCCAATTTCATTTACTAATTAAATGACTTAATTTTCATAGCTTGTATATATAATTGGCAAGTAATTGCTTAAATATGTTTTATTAGACTTTTTTGTCATTTATACTAAATGAGGGTGTTTTCATGCATATTATATGAAGTTTCTTTCATTTAGAAACAAGGTCATCCCCTCAACTCAAAGAAAGTTTGAGTCTTGTCTTAACAGTCAACTTCACAACATGCACTAGCCCAAGAGCTTCCTCGACTTCACCAAGTTAGAAATATGACGTGATCACTCCCATGCATGATGTGTTCAATTTTAAAATTGGTAAGAAACAACAAATCCAATGCACACGTGATGCAACATCCTAATTCACTGTGTGCATCACCATTCTAGAAAAATTATGGTCAATAGACTCCATACACAACGTGCTCAGCTAAATGGAACATTGTGCAATCTTGCCAGTAACCACTTCTAATGATCTCATGCACACTGTGCACCTTTAAAGTCATGACTTGCCAAATGGTTTTTGATCTCTATCTTGGTAAATATCAAGGTGCACGACATCGTGCGCAAAGTACAACCTCATGTAGTGGAAAAATATAGAGAGGAAAGTCAATTTTCATAGGATGTCACTCATTTGTTCCAATTCGAACTTTAAGAAAGGAGAGGAGGTGAGTATAGAGAGGAAGAAGATAAAAGGAAGAAGAAAGAATGAAGTGGAGGTAGATATCTACCTCTACAACCCTTAGGTGTACATGAAGCAGCCCCATTGTAGAGGATAGTGTTGGTATGTATGCCCAGAGATCCAGTCATACGATGATTGTAATGAAGCATCATGAAATAGATTTGATTAATAATAAAGGCAATCTTTCATCTATATGTTTGTTCAATTATGAGATGATGGTATAACATGATAAATGTCTAATAGAATGATGTTATTTGATGACCTATTTCTTGAGGTTGAGGACCTAAATAATGATATCATATGTTTGATAGGAGTATACATATTCTTATTATGTCCCTAGTTGGATATTATTATGGAAACAATATAAAAAACAATAATACATAAGTTTAAAATGTGTGTTGATTGATGATAAAATCTCATTTGTCATGGTATATGACATGAAGCCAAACACTTAGGTACTTGTTAGATAATTAGTGTACCTGATAGTCCCACCTTGACAATGATACATGGAAACTATTCAATGGTAGTCAGAATAAGCTCTCATAGTGATATTGGTGATTGTATTTCGTAGAACTAAAGTCACTACACTCATCACATTTCATTTAATGTACTTTGACACCATCCAATGTGCCTTGAATAAGGGTTACCATAAAGGTGGCGCTTGGATATGTTGTGACACATGATGATTGACTTTGAGTGATGTAGATGGGATTCATCCCTCTTGCCACAGTTGATATCCTGGCCACTTGGTAAGCGAGGATGAGAAACGTATGGACATAATCATGTGAATAAATATGTGAAATGTGAGCTCACATGCATATTAGATAATTTGCTATAGTTCAAGTAACATGGACTGAATATTAAGAGGGTGATGATTCCATACCTCGAGTTCAATTCGGATATTAGTGACAAAGGAGCTATATGATCACAATGGCATGAATCATAGATTTAGGTTGAAGTTGTTCTCCAACTTTATGATTACTTGGGTATCAATGATGTGCTGCTAGATACCAATCATTGTTTGTGATGTCATAATTTAGTTATGGACAGGAACTGCCAATGTAATCTGGGACCTATAGGGTCATATGCATATGATAGACCTAGAATAGGCATTTACTCATAGATAATCTTCAACTTGGTTAGTAAAGTGTTCAGGTAATCAACTTAAACAACACTAGTTGTTAGTTGGCTGATTGGAGTGTCCATTTGACTGACTGGGAATGTCATTCGACTGATTGGAGTGTCCAATTGAACAATTGGAAAGTGTAGTCGACTGACTAGATGGTCAGTAAGACTGGATCAAGGAATTTATGTTGATGTCATGATGTTCATTAATCATTGCATTGAAATCTAGTATGTTTGTGAATCAGAAAACATTCCAATCGACTAACTGGATGTTATAGTTAACTGATTGGCATGCCAGTTGATCAAGTGGGAGCCCAGTAGATTAAATCATGATTCTCAACAGCCAAAAATTCATAAAATTTGTGTCCTCGTGTCCCCGAGTTTGCAGAAACCCTAACCCATCCACTCCTACATAGAAGGGGGGGGTGGCCAAGGCTCTCTATATAGACCCTCCTCATATCAACAATGTGATAACATGAGATCCAGAAGCATCTTACTCGTTAAAAGAGATAGATAGCCAAAGGGGAGAAATGTTGATGCTAGTATGTTGACAACACGAAGGGACAACTCCTTCCTGTCAGTTCTAGAAGAACAATAGAAGTTCACGGTGGTCTTTGTAGACAATGTAAATGAGATGACCCACCATCAAACCGACATCCAAATCACCACCAGTAATTATGCAAAATAACCATTAACAGTGGATTAACAAAAATCACTAAAAATTAAAACCGTTTTGCAAAGAAATCCATTTCCAGGAAACTCTTAAAGAAAGAACCAAAACAATATATACATCATGGTTCATATTTTACATCAATTGTACCATCTCATCTCGAGGATAACGTATAACCGTTGCTTTACCAAAACATATACATAAGCAACATAAAACCTCGAGGCAATCAAGCTAAAATCTCAGTTCAATCATAAAACCATTATGTACTAACTTCCAAGGACCTGCGAGTACAGAGACGACACATAGGACTTCTATCTACAAAACACGACAGACAGTACACATAACCTGAGATGTTACTGTTGTCCCTACTATTGTTATCCTAACTTTGTAGTACGGTCTCTACCTCCTAGTGCACGTCCACCTAAAAATTGTGGAATCCACAGGGTGAGACACAAGTCCCAACGAGAGATATAACTCTCCACCAACAATATTATTATCACAGGTAAACAACATAAAACTAAGCAGAGGATCTTTTATGTAAATAAGCATGTTTAATCATTGTTTAATTGTAGTGCAAAGGCAATAGCAATGTTAAGTAGCTTAACTATCCATGATAGAGCTATAGATCATCTATTTGCTTTATAAAGAATATGAAGAACATGTATGACATCTATCAACTAAGATGTATAAAAATAATGAAGCATCAACCAATGTTTCTATATTCATTCGTTAAGCAAATATGCTACACGACTGATTACATGTTCACTATCACACTTATGCCCAGAGGATACGAGGTATACCACTCATGCTCCAACTGACCACAGCTACGTAGAGCATCAATACCATACAAGGTTAATGGAAGAGCCGGCTTCTAAGACCTCACCCGTCTTGGTCAATACGAGTCTACTGGAAGGACATCTTGTGTCAACTACAATTAGCTTACCAGGGTATACTGGTATCTTTGCTATAGATTTATATCCATAGCATGCACTCTCCTTGGGATGATCGCCAAGCTTTCCCGGTTTATTCTCATCGGGATGGTCACTGAGCTTTCCCGATTTATTTAGGGAGTTCACTGAGCAACCCCTCATATGAAGAAGATCAAATATTCAACAATATGTATGCCGAGTTAAATTCATTTCACCATTCAGCAAATTCTGACACGGAATATATCTATGGTTAAGGAAAACTACATGATAAGATTTCACTTGATTAATTAGATGTATTACAATATCTTTGAGCATCAACCAAGTTACAAGCAAGAATTATAACAGATGCTACAAAGAAAGGTGTAACACATTTACCAAGTACTTTCATGATCTTTGGAACACATATAACACTCAGGATCTCAATCCCTTATCACATTACTGGGAATTCTCATCCCTTAGCATTATCATCCTCATGATTTCTAGATCTGGGTATTCAAACCCTTAGTTCATCACTGAACACTGTTACCACTTATCAGGTAACTATTACCTCTAGGTCCTCAGATCAGGTATACATTATACTTGTTGCACAAGTATTTCACATAGCTCACAAGGCCCATTTAGATCTGTATCATATGAACATCATATCTCATACTTGGCTATTCTCATCATCTCATGATACATGCATGGTTATTTCATGATAACAACAATATCAAATACATATAAGCACCATGCAATACAAGAGAAATACAACCTTTCCATTATTAGGGTTAGGGTTTCCCTTCCTTACTTATAGGTTTCAAGTGCATACCATCACCCATTATTAGGGTTAGGGTTTCCCCTATTTAACCATTTAGAGTTTCAAATCATATCATCACCCTTCACTAGGGTTAGGGTTTCCCCCATTTAACAGATTAAGGTTTCAAGATCATATCATCAAGAATCAAACCCTAATTCATTTTATTAAGAATCAAAACCCCAAAGGATAGATCTACACATATAGGGGTATCAATGTATGCTCATAGAATTATTAACACACAGAGTATGAGTTTCTCTCTCATCCTTTATAGGATAATGATTACATCATACTTTATTAAGTTGGCTCAATCCTTCTCTCAAGGTACATTGATCCACAATGTGATAAATGATAGGCTAGATAAAATGTTAGTCTATACCAACTCAAGTGTACAAACCACTTCCACCTTCAAAAAAAAGTGTACAAACCACTAGGGGTTTGGGGTTCCAAAGCATATCGGGTTTCACATTACCATGTTGGGTTTCAACACCATATCGGGTTAGGGGTATATAATTGGCACTATATCATGCACAAGATGTGTGCTTGACCCCATATCATTTATAAGGTGTGTGTATGTGTCACTCATATCATCCATGAAGTATGAACTCATCACTGTGTCATGCTAGTGGTGTGTTTACATCACCATATCGAGTTACTCATAATCTAGGGTTTGTCATATCGGGTTAGAGATACTTCAACCCGATATCGGGTTGAGCCATGATGATGTCATCATCATCAAGCTCAAGATCTTCATTCTTACTATTCTAGTTTGTGGATAATAGGTGTATGCAACTATTAGAACTCAAGGATTCATCAATTATTCAAGAAAATTTGAAATTGAAAGTAGATCATCAATATGACAAGATTGATGGTGAGTAATAACATAATTGGGTTCAAGTTATATAACCCACATCAAGTACAACTTCAAAGCTCCAAGCTCTAAAGCTTTATGTTCCCAAGGTTGAAGATGAGCTTCACAACTCCTCTATATGCAAAGAATCACCATGGATAGGTATTTGGTGAAGAAGAAAAGAAAGGAAGATCACAACCCTAGATCCATGCTTTAATCCAAGGTTGAAGATGGTCATAGCTTCACCTTAGGGTTAAGACTTGATCTCCTTCTTGTTCCTTATCACCATGCACGATACCTCACCACTCGTTGGTACAAATTGCAATTTACCCAAAATGTAGGGTTGATATGCAAATTACCACCTCTAGAGTGTCCCTACTCCCTCCTAGTATCATCTAGAGGAGAGATAAGGAAGGAGACACCATGTTTGAATCATTTTTTAGTAATGGTACTCTTGGTGATGAAAAGACCAAGAAAAGATGTATAGTTGAAGCCTTTTTATGAGTTGTATCAAGTTGTAGAGATCATAAGGGGATGTCTATCGGCCAAGGAGCCATAGAGGAGGTGCCATATCAGTTTATCAACTCTTGGCCTTTGCCATGATGGGCTAAGCACCTCAAGGAAGTGATGTGTATTGCTATGCAACGTTCCTTAGAAAAAGTGTATCGGTTTGTGGATAAAGTGATGTTGAGTGGAAATATCTTGCTCAACAAGATAACTAAGGGCCAAAATCTTACCCTTAGATTATCCTCAAGAATTTTTCATGTCAAGATAAATATGCATGCATGGACATGTGTCAACCATGCATGGACACATGGCACCTAGTAGTGTAAAATTAAGACATCTCATATACACACTTTTTCATGAACAACAACCATATATACAATTCCTTTCACCTACTAGTGAAATTTTTCAAATAATACCACCCTCTTTCTCTTATATATCATGCATAGGTGAAGGGGTATCGTGCATAGAGCCTTTATATCGGCCATAACAAGGTGATATCGGCCATAGTGAAGTGATATCAGCCATAGCAAGGTGATATCGGCCATAGTGAGGTGATATCGGCCATAGTGAAGTGATATCGACCATGAGTGAAGGGATATAGGCCACAAGTGAGGGGATATCATGCACAAGGCACTAGCATTATTCAAACAAGTTTCAATTTGAAATTTAGGCTTTCTACAAGCTGACCCTTAGCATCTTTCTCTTTCTTATGATGCTAAAACACATGACGTACATTCAACATGTGACATTTTGCAATATACCCCCTCATCTTTGGGTAAATTTCAATTTACCCCCAAACTATCATATAATGCACAAATAGTTTGCAAATAAGCTCAAACTTGAATATTAAACTCCAGGAGAGTCTTAATTACTTTTCAAAAGATTAAAACAAGTTTGTAAATAACTTACTTAAGAAAAACTTCCAGTTTAGGCCATAACCCAGGTCAGGGATGTTACAATTATCAACCCCTAAAAGGGATTTCATCCCCGAAATCTCAAGAGAAAAGAGAAGGGTACTTCCTCCTCATTTCATCATCCAGCTCCCATGTGGATTCTTCAACGCCACGGTGATTCCAGAGAATTTTCATAAGAACTTTGTATTTCTTTTTCAACTTCTTGATTCTTCTGTCAAGAATCATCATTGGACCTTCCACATAGTATATATCTTCATTCAATTCTACCTCTATAGGTTGCAACACCAACTCTATATCAGGATGACACTTTCTCAGCATAGATACATGAAACACTGGGTGTAGTCTATGTAGCTCAGGTGGCAACTCCAACCTATAGGATACCTTTCCAATCTGTGTTGTAACTGGGTAAGGTCCCATAAATCTAGGAGATAACTTACCCTTTTTCCCAAATCTGAGAACACCTTTCCAAGGAGAGACCTTGAGATACACTCTATCTCCAACTTGGAATTCTAAATGTCTACGACGTTCATCAACATATGACTTATGTCTATCCTATGCAACCTTCAACTATCGTTGTATTGCTTTAATCTTTTTATTTGTCTATTGCACTAATAAGGACCCATAAGTTAGTATTCTCCTGTCTCATACCAGCATAATGGAGATCTTCATCGTCTACCATATAATGCTTCATATGGTGCCATATCAATACTAGTCTGATAACTATTATTGTAGATAAACTCTATTAAGCTCAAGTGTAAGTCCCAAATTCCTACAAACTGAAGAACACAAGCCCTAAGAAAGTCCTCCAAAGTCTGTATAGTCCTTTCACATTGTCCATCTGTATGAGGGTGAAAAGATGAGCTAAAATATAACTGAGTACCCAATGCTTTTATGTAGTTGTTCCCAAAAATGACTTGTAAATTGAGGACCTCTATCAGACACAATTGTAGCTGGAACTTCGTTCAACCACACTATCTCATCTATGTATATCTGTGTAAGTTTTTCAACAATATAAGTTGTTTTAATAGGAAGAAAATGTGATGACTTAGTCAACCTATCAACTATCACCCAAATGGAATCATGACTTTTAGCTATTCTGGGTATACCAACCACAAAGTCCATTGTCAGGTGATCCCATTTCCACTATGGTATAGGTAAGGGTTGTAATGTTCCTGCAAGCTTTTGGTGTTCTGCTTTAACTTGCTGACACACCAGACACCACATAACAAACTTAGCTACATCCTTCTTCAAACCAGGTTACCAATACATATCTTTTAAGTTATGATACATTTTAGTACTCCATGGATGCATTGCATACATGGATGAATGAGCTTCCTCCATAACTATCTTTCTTAAGTCATTGGCATCAGGTACTACCATCCTACCATGGTAATAGACTACCTCATCCTCTAACTCATGGAAACTGTCTCATTTCTCACTACCATACTCTAACCTGATCTGCTGAATCACAGTATCAGCATGTTGTGCCTCTTTAATCTGTTGTCTCATAGTAGGTTTCACATGTGTCTCATCCAACAATCCAGCTAACAAAGATACTTCTAGATGTACATTCATTTGTCTCAAAGAGACAAACATGTCCCGTTTAAAGCATATTAATGAGTTCAACTGTGCTTTATCTGTGGGTGGAGATGAAGATTTTCTACTTAGTGCATCTGCCACTACATTAGCTTTCCCTGGATGATAATCAATTGTACAATTGTAGTCCTTGATTAATTTCATCCAGAGGCATTGTCTCATGTTCAACTCATGTTGTGAGAAGATGTACTTTAAATTTTTATGATCTGTGAAGATCTGACATGTTTCTCCATACAAATAATGTCTCCAAATCTTCAATGTGTGGACCACTATAGCTAATTCTAGATCATGCGTCAGATAATTCTCCTCGTGTTTCTTAAGCTATCGGGAAGAAAAAGAAACTACATGATCACTCTGCATCAGCACACATCCTAGACCATTTTTAGAGGCATCACAGAAAACAATGTATCCCTTTCCCTACTCAGGTAAAACCAACTCAGGTGCACAAGTTAACCTTTCTTTCAACAACTGGAAAGAACGCTGGCACTTGTCATTCCAGACAAAAGGAACCTCCTTCCTGGTTAACCTAGTTAGGGGTAATGCTATAGAACTGAAGTCTTTAATAAACCTTCTGTAGTAACCTGTCAGACTCAGGAAACACTACTACATTTTTTGCCAATAACGTCGCTGCTGACAGCGTCATTTTTATTAGAAAAACCGACCTATGTACTCTATTGCATCGGTTTTATTATAAAAATGACCCAACAGGTTTCCCACGGAAAAAATTGGCTCGAATTTGCCTTCGCGCCTCGATCTATAGATTCGGTTTTTACCAAATAACCGACCCATCTATTTACTAAAAATTGCAGGCACCACTTTACACTATTGAGTCAGTTTTTTGAAGAAAAAAATGACCTTGGAAGAAGACCTATTGGGTCGGTTTTTAAGGATAACTAACCTTATAGGGTTGTTAGCTTCTTGGGTCGGTTTTATATCTAACCTTGTAGGTCATGCAGTTCGGGAACCGGTGGCCCTCTTGGGTCGATTTTTGACTCGGAACCGACCTCAAAAGTTGGGTGGGTTACGAAGTAAATGAAAATAGCTAGCCTGCACGTGATGCCTTCGTCTTCCTATATGCCTCCTTCTTCTATCCCCCTTTCCTTCTCTCACAGTGGTGGTCAAGAACCCTAGCCGCCATCATTCACCTTGTACCGCCACTTCCAAGCATCATTCACCTTGTGCCACCATCTTCTCAATTGGGAACCTGCCGCTGCCGATTCCACCGTCGCTCTTGGGTTGTTGCCACTGTGCCGCACCGGTCCAACGTGTGAGAGTGCCACTTCCATGCCTACGGAGAAGAAAGTACCTCACCGCTGCCGATGTCGGACCTGCGAAGGAGAAGAAACCCTCGCCGTCGGCACCCAAATGCTGAGGTAAGGTGCTCTGCCTATGGAGAAGAACCTGCTTTGCCGCCTGCCTTTCTCAACTAACCTCACCAGTTAATTATTAGCATGTATTTACAACATGTATTAGCTTCTTCACACATTAATAACATTATGAAACACACATCTCCATTGGCATTATCATATTTAAGATCTTGACCAGTATGTTCCCCAAATGACGCATCAGTTATTTCCAATATACTTTTATTTATTGTAAGTGATGTGTTTGTTTTTATTTTTCCTTTCCATATATCCTAAATGTTCATACAAAACAAGTAAAATGTGGTACACCTAAAACAAATTTTCAAATACAAAAAAATTGACATATAGAATTGCTAGTGATGTAATACCACTAAAAATATGTTCTGTAACTTTTATTTGTATAATTGATTCTGTTTAAAAATGTGTTGCCTACCATGCAACAACTGGTGTTTAGAAAACAAATTTTGTTGTTTTGAATTTTGTAAATTATGTGTTGTCTTTGATGAATATATATATATATATATATATATATATAACCCAAGGTGCATCGAGACAATGACGGGCCATGATTAGTTGAGATGTATTCTAAGAGTATATAAAGCTTCTCGGTATTAGTTCCCAGATTGACACTTTAGGGTTTATAGATGAGATCATCGATGCATGATGTTTAACTTAATATATAAATATGAAAATAATACATTTATATATATTAACTTAGAAACTCGTTCAAAATTTACTCATTAGGAGTACATTTTGGATAGTCCGCGGTCTGGGACTATTTTTGGATATTTAATCTCACTTAGGATGTAAGTGTATTTGTATGTTTAGTTTTGAAGAAAATTTTAGTAGGATTTCCTCATTTGTTCTCTGGGTACATATGTGAGTGGTTATTTGCCATTTACATCGGTGTACTTGGAGAACTTAGGGGAAATGCTGCTAAAATTTTCTTCAAAACTAAACATACATTATACAGTTACTAGTGAGATAAGATATTCAAAAATGGTATAGGTGGTACACTTTAGGATAAATGTAATTAACTTCCTAGAAATAAAAACTTACAACTTATAGTATCAATATTAAATGCTCAGTTTTATAATTAATTTTAATGTGGTCTAGAAAATGGATCGAAGTTGGATGTCTATCAAGAACCGTTGCAATCCAGAGTTTGCCAAAAGTCTTGATGAATTTATCAGATTTGCTGAGGAACATAGAAAACTACCTACAGATAGGTTCTATTGTCCATGTAGAAATTGTGGTAACAATTTAAAAATTGATATTGTTGAGGAAATTAAAAATCATGTCATATGCAATGGGATCATACAAGGTTATAACGAATGGTATTGGCATGGAGAGAAATTTAATTATGGATCAGAAAATGTCGATACTAATAGTGGCATAGAAGATATATATAATGATGAAACGATTCAGGATGAACCGATTCAAGATGATATGGTTGATGAGATTCTACGTAGTTGTCGGGACAATGTCATTGATCCACCTTCTTTATTTGCAAACATTACCGATGCTGAAAAACCATTATATAAGGGTTGTACTAAGTTCACGAGGTTGAGCGTTTGTGAAGCGATTATATACTCTTAAAGCTCAAAACCAGTGGAGCGATAAGAGTTTGACTTCATTGTTATCTTTGTTAAAGGAAATTCTTCCTGAAGGCAATGAGCTTCCAATTTCAACATATCAAGCAAAGAAAATAATGTGCCCAATGGGAATGGAGGCTAAGATGATTCATGCATGTCCAAATGATTGTGTGTTATTTCAGAAGGACTATAGTAATTTGATAAATGGTCCAAAATGTGGTGTGTCAAGGTACAAGACCACGAATTCAATTAAGGCTAAAAATGGCTCTCCTACCAAGGTGATGTGGTATCTACCAATAATACCACGATTTCAACGCTTATTTGCTAATACTGAAGATGTGCAAAATTTGTCTTGGCATGGGGAGTTAAAGGCCAATGATGATGGCATCCTACGACACACAACTGATTCACCACAATGGAAGAATATTGATGTATTATACCCTCAATTTGGTAAAGAACCAAGAAAATTAAGACTTGGACTCTATACAGATGGAATGAATCCTTATGGTACATTAAGCAGTCAACATAGCACTTGGCATGTTATGATTGTTATATACAATCTTCCTCCTTGGTTGTGTATGAAAAATAAGTATGTCATGTTGTCAATATTGATATCAGGGCCCAAGCAACCTGGAAATGACATTGATGTTTACCTTCAACCTCTAATTGATGACCTAATGAAACTATGGGAAGAAGGTGTTATGACATATGATGATTCACGTGAAGAGATCTTTAGTTTGTGTGCTATGTTATTTTGCACGATTAATGACTTTCTAGCTTATGGAAATTTGTTTGGATATAGCATGAAAGGATACAAAGCATGTCCTATTTGTGAGGAAAATACTGATTCAATCTGAATGAAACATGGTGGTAAAATTGTATATCTTGGTCATCAGAGATTTCTCCCACAAGTGCATCCTTATCGAAGACAACACAAAACCTTTAATGGATCAACTAAGGAACGAAGTGCTCCTAAACCTATAGCAGGAAATGTTGTATATGACAGGGTGAAAGATGTTGTTAATGAATTTGGAAAGAGTTCAAGTAGTCGTACTCTTGCATGTGACTAATCTCTATACAAGAAGAGGTCAATATTCTGGGATCTTCCTTATTGGAGATTCTTGTCAATCAGACACTGCATTGATGTCATGCATGTTGAAAAAAATGTTTGTGATAGCATCATTGGTATGCTATTGAATATATCAGGAAAGACTAAAGACGACATCAAATCTAGAAAAGATTTAGAATTAATGGGTATAAGAAAAGAATTATCAGTGGAGATCAGGGGTCGCCGCACATATTTACCACCAACTTGTTACACTTTGTCAAAGTAGGAGAAAAAGACTTTCTGTGAGTGCTTGTATAATATTAAGGTTCCACAAAGATACTCTTCTAATATTCATAGATTGGTATCAAAGAAGGATCTGGAGTTGATAGGTTTCAAATCTCACAATTGTCACACCTTAATGCAACAAATTTACATGTGTCTATTCGATCTATATTGTTGAAGCATGTAAGGTTTGCAATCACAAGACTCTATTTCTTCTTCAATGAAATATGCAACAAAGTGATACATCCTGATACTCTCGATAAATTACAAAAATATGTAATTGTTACCATGTGTCAACTTGAAATGTACTTTCCTCCTTCATTTTTTGATATCATGGTTCATCTTGTAGTACATATAACAAGGGAGGTGAAGATGTTGGGTCCAATTTTCTTACACTAAATGTATCCATTTGAACGCTACATGAGTGTTTTTAAAGGTGATGTTCGAAATCGTTATCGTCCTGAAAGAAGTATTATTGAGGGTTATGTGTCCAGGGAGGTGATGGACTTTTGCATTGATTTTTTGAATTGCAATGAAACTTCTAGCGATCTAAAAAATTACCATCACACTAAATCTTATTGTGGTAAAGGAAATCTGGGAGGACGAGTGAAAGGAATCAGTCGTGAGTTGTGGGAACAAGCACATTTGTATATTTTACACAACATCGATGAAGTTAGTAGCTACATCACAGAACACAATGATATTATCAAGAGAAATCATCCATGATCCAGTTCAATGTGGCTTGCAAGAGAGCATAATCAAACATTTATTAGGTGGTTTGAAGAGAAAGTCTTTAATCAACTATTTGAATCACTGAATAATGTTGCTGAGAACATAAAATGGTCACCTTTAAGCCAAAAATGGATGTCATGTCATATGAAGAAAATGACATAAACGGATTTTCATACTACACAAAGCGTCAAGATGAAAGTAGTACATTCCAAAATAGTGGGGTCACTGTTCAAGCTTGTTTGTTGTATTTTGCTAGTGCCAAAGATAAAAGACCACACGAAGCTTAGATGTCATATTACGGCGTCATTGAGGACATATGGGAATTGGACTATACAAATTTCAGAGTTCCTATCTTTAGGTGTAATTGGGTTGATAACAACAAAGGAGTTTTAGTGGATGAGTTGGGTTTCAAATTGGTGAATTTTGAAAATATTGGTGAGAAAGATGAGTCATTCATCATGGCAGACCAACCAAAACAAGTATTCTATATTGATGACCCGACAAATAAAAATTGGTCTGTCGTTATTCATGGAAAAAGACAGTTTACTGTAGATCCTATAAATGAAGAAGAATACTACGAAAAGTATGATGATTCCAGCCAAAGATAAAAGACCACACGAAGCTTAGATGTCATATTACGGCGTCATTGAGGACATATGGGAATTGGACTATACAAATTTCAGAGTTCCTATCTTTAGGTGTAATTGGGTTGATAACAACAAATGAGTTTTAGTGGATGAGTTGGGTTTCAAATTGGTGAATTTTGAAAATATTGGTGAGAAAGATGAGTCATTCATCATGGCAGACCAAGCAAAACAAGTATTCTATATTGATGACCCGGCAAATAAAAATTGGTCTGTCGTTATTCATGGAAAAAGACAGTTTACTGTAGATCCTATAAATGAAGAAGAATACTACGAAAAGTATGATGATTCCAGCCCATTCTTAGTTGGTTTGCCAAGTGTAAATGTTGAAGATAACACCGATGAATACTATAAACATCAAGACCATGTTGAAGGAATTTTACTTGACTAACAACGCAACCAATGATTGAGGCATGTATTCTTTGAATTATTTATTTTATTATCATTCAAGCACGTAATCTTTTAAATATACATCATAAATCATTCAACCACTTGTGGTTTTATTATCACTTATATTTCTTTTATCATGTATACTTGTAGGTTCTAAAATGGCAAGTGAAGATGAACATTCTGAGCATGAGCACCATGATGATGGTAGTGGTGATGCTAAGAAAAGTAGAGGTCCCACACTGGTGTGTAGGCTGTAGGAGCTCAGGGCCAAAGGGGAGAAATTAGCAGTCCAGTTTGATGTCACAGGAGCACCTATTGGGGAACATGCTAGTGCTTTCAAGCATTACATAGGGGCGACCACACGAAGTAAGGTGGCAATAGATATAGAAAATTGGCATGATGTTTCTAATCCCTTAAAAGACCTCCTATGGAAAGATATATCTGTGAGTGGAAGTGATATTATTTTAATATGTTTTTTGTTTATTGATTCTAATTTAGTTTGCTTGGAAAAACATATCCTTTTTAAGACAACATTATTGCTTCTTTTGTATGTATAGGGTGTTTTTCATCTAAATGAAAAAGATCACAAGAAAAAAGTGCTACAACGTTGTGGTGTACAATGGAGGGCTTTTAAGACATATCTCAAAAGGGAATTTATAGATAATCCTAAACAAAAGAAGAAAACAATAGATATATATGTTTTTATAGATCCTGAGGTGTGGGAAAGATTTGTTGTAGCTAGGAAATCGGAAGAGTTTTAGGTAATAAAGATTGTGATGTATTGTATGAATCTTTAATTTTATATAATTAAAGAGGTGAATCTTTTTATATATGTTTGCCAAGTCTAAATTGTAGTACCTCATTTTAAATGATCAGGCTATTCACGAGGCCCAAAAGGAAAGACGGGCCAAAAATGTGCATGACCATTGCTTGGGGCCTGGTGGTTATGCCTTCCAGCACCAACTATAAGAGAAGCAACTCTCTTATGGAGAAGATTCTAGTACAACTCAAGCTGAGCATCCACCCCGACACTTGCAATGGATTGATGCTAGAAAGAATCGAGCATGTGAAATTATCAACCCTGCAACTAAGGAGGTGGCACAAAAGATGGTAGGTTTATCCCAACTAAATAAAGATTAACTCCCATGAACTTAGTTTTATTTATATCTAATTGATATTGTGATTTGATACTTTTATTAACCATGAATAGATTGATCTCCATGAGAAAAGGAAGGAAGGAAAGTTCATCCCAACTGGCTGCATGGATGAACTATCAGCTGCTCTTGGTACGGGGGAGCATCCTGGCCGTGTTAGGGGATTAGGAGCTAGCATATGATTGAAGTCTTATTTTTCCCTTCGCAATCTAAAAGAGGTCATGCAGGAGGTCTTACACAAGAGGAAGTTGAAGCATTAGTAGCACGGAAAGTAAAAGAAATAATGTCTTCATTTCAGCCTACTCAACCTTCTCAACCTACTCAAACTGTGCATCTCTCAGATGATGAGGTACAATCCCATGCTCCAACTGTAGAAGATCATGGTAGCACTCCCAATGACCCACCACAACAATCTATAGTAAGTTTTTTTTTCTATATGTTGTGTTATTAGTATGATATATATATATATGATTATATATATAGAGTTGTAGTAGGTATCTAGTTTACCGCCTCATATATAACTTATATTATTTCAATTCTAGGTTGGTATGAACTGTAAACTTGAAGTGGAGGTTCTAGAATATAATGTTGTGGCAGCGGGCAAGGTATACAACCTTGGTGGTACATTGCATTGCCAATAAATTACTGATGACATTTGTCGTGTGTCCATCCATCTTGTGTATGACAGAATGGGGCACAAACCACTACCCATACCTAATCCTGAATATAGTATAGTTGAAGAAGCAGAGGGTGCTATGGTGGGTTGGCCTAGACACTTGGTTATCAATGACAAGGTATACTTGAATTCTACCATATTTTTCATATTTGACTGCAAATATGAACTCGTCTAATATAAGTATGTAATTTAATTAATAGGTTTGCAGACCAAAAAGTAAAAATTATACTAGTCATCCTCATATGCCCAAGCCATTTTTTATTCCAGAATCCACATTCGATGAGTTGTGAAGTAAATGTAAATGTTTGTGTCGATACTTAGCCAACCAAAGCTCTGGATTACAAATGTTGGTCAATTTAACAGAAGATGCAACTAGGAGGGACTTTGACAGTTATATTTTTCTTAATGATATTATAGAGTTGTTCTGGTATGATTGGCTGAATACTTCAATATTAGAAGTATGGATAAGGTAAGGATCTATCAATATAGAAAATTCCAATACACATTTTAGTTTATTTCTATATATGAAAATAATTACAAATGTTTTACAACCATTTATATACAGAGACCATAAACTTTGATATAAGGAATGTTGGATTATTAGTTCCCTCAGTCACTAGTCAAGTGGAGACACATATTGAGGTTGTGAATGAGTACTTCTCTACTGCATTCAAATATTTTACTAGTGTGGGAAAGGAAATTATCCTAATTCCTTTTAACGTCTAGTAAGTATTATCATTCAATATAATTTTAATAATGAATAAATTTATTTATTTTAATGTTTGTTTTATTCTTACTCAGATCTAGACATTGGGAATCAGTGGTGGTTGTCCCAAAATTGATGACTCTTTATTATCTTGACCCAATGGGAAAAACAACAAGGGGCCACAAACTAAAATTTCCAGCTATAGAGTAAGCATAAATTTAGTCAATGCTTCCACATGATATTTCTATTTAGAATTTCTATTTTACCAACTATCGTTTAATTGATACAGGTTTAAAGGCTTTTCATGAAGGTGGAAGACAAACACCCACAAAATTAAAGACATTGTCTTTGAAAAATGTCAAGGTAGCTACTTTGACAACTGCTTAGTCTTATATGTATTAATTTTCAACTCTTATATGTCAACTCTTATAGTCTTATCTCAACTCTTTTTATAGTAGTTTACTAATATTAAGTATAATTCGTTATTTGTAGTGTCCTATACAAAATAATGGTTGGTCTTGTGGCTACTGTGTAATGAAATATATGCAAGCTATTGTCAAACAAGCATCACATGACATTCAGACTATAGATTAGGTAATAAAGAATAACATCATTAATTTACAAGTGAGTTGTAGTCATTTTATAAAATATTAGCATGTGCATTTTTTGTTACATATCTTTACAACTCAGCCTTACACACCTGAGGACTTAAATGAATTCCGAGAAGAGTGGTCAGATGCTTTTCTAAATGAAGTCAATATAGCATTGGATTGAATATGTCAGCTCCATTTATGTATGTGGTTTTGGAACTCTTTCATATTTACTTTTGTATCTGACATTTAACATCATCTCAGACTTGCAATCAATCATTTTGTAAATTATGATGTGATTATGTGTAACTCAACTAAATATATGAATCATTTTTGTTATGAATGTATGGTTTGGAATGGTGATGGTTGAGCATCAATGCTCCCCTCTCCCATATCCTGGTTCTTCTTGTTCTTCTGTTATGTTATGTTTCTATAGAATTTTAAAAAAAATTGTACCCTATAGGGTCGGTTATCTTAAAAAACCGACCTTATAGGTATCTCTAGGGTCGGTTTTTTAACCGACCCTAGAGATACCTATAAGGTCGGTTTTTTAAGATAACCGACCCTATAGTGTCTGGTTATCAGGCACAATCTGTAGACTCTATTGAGTCAGTTTTCATCATATAACCGTCCTTACAGAGGATCTCTAGGGTCGGTTATTTAGAAAAACCGACCTTATAGGGTTCTGGTATAGTTTCTTTTCTTGTTTGGGTTAGTCTTTGATAGCCTCTTGGGTCAGTTTTTACTATATAAGGTCGGTTTTCTTTGGTTAAAAAAACCAACCCTATAGAGAAATTTCTCTAGTGACGGCCACTTAGGCGTCGGCTAAATAGTGACGCTATAGGCTTAAAAAAACTGACTCTATAGACCATTACTATACTAGTGAAACTGTGAATCTCAATCAGTGTTTTGGGTTGTTCCCACTCTACAACATATTCAACTTTCTTTGGTTCAACTTGAATACCTAAAGTAGATATAACGTGTCCTAGAAAAGACACTTCTGACAACCAGAACTCGCACTTGCTAAACTTAGCATATCGCTTATGATGTCTCAACAAAGTCAAGGCTTGACGAAGATGTTGTTCATGTTGTTGACCATCTCTATTGTATATCAGGATGTCATCTATGAAGACTACTATGAACTGATCAAGGAATGGTCGGAAGATTCTATTCATCAGCTCCATGAATGCAGCTGATACATTAGTTAGTCGAAACAACATAACTATAAACACATAATGACCATACCTTGTCCTAAAGGCAGACGTAGGTATGTCACTCTCCTTGATACGTAACTAATGATATCGTGACCTTAGATCTATCTTAGAAAACATTGTTTCACTACACAACTGGTCAAATAGATCATCTATCCTTGGCAGAGGATATTTGTTCTTTATAGTCACCTTGTTAAGCTGTCTATACTCTATGCATAATCTCATGGATTGACTACTGCCTCTGGCTAACTCATAGCATAAAATATCATCGTTGCATGTTGCTGACTCCGTGCTCTGTTGTTTGGTGCAGATGAACCCGCTTGGGATGCTTGTCCTCGTCCTCGTGTGCCACTATTGAACTATTGTCTCTGAGAGCCTTGTTGACTCTGCCTCGGTGGTTGGGTTACCTCCATGTCCCTAATTGGACAATCTTTTATCATATGCCCTATCTGCCTACACTTGTAGCAAAGAGTCGTGACATGTCAGATGGAATTGTTTCATTTGGATATGTCTTCATCCTACTTTGTATCTATTTTGATTGATCTGGGTGCTACACATTCCTTTATTACTCGAGAAGTGATTCATGACTGCAATATGAATGTCAGTTGTAGAGCAGATAATTTGTTATTAGAAACTCTATTAGTTGGATCCTTAGTGTTGCGAGAGGTATGTTCTCCCTGTGTTCTTTCTTTTTCAAAACACAACATTCAAGTGGATCTTATACCACTTGAGATGCATGGGTTTGATGTAATCCTTGGGATGGATACCCTAGAAAAGTATAAGGTTGTCTTGGATTGTGGTTCCAAGCAAGCCATGTTCACAAATAGTGATAAGACATGGGTCTTTTAGGGGGACAAAAAGTTTCTTTCAACCTATCTAGTGTCATCAATGGTAGCTGAGAGATTGATGTGATAAGGATGTGAAGCATTCTTGGCACATGTGGTAGATACCAAAGCAGAGAGTCCTAGTCTTCCTGAAGTTCTTGTTGTCAGGGAATTCTTAGATGTGTATCCTGAAGAATTTCTAGATATTCCTCCACCTTGAGAGATTGATTTTGAGATTAATCTAATTTCAAGTACGCAACCAATATCACAAACACCTTATAGGATGGCACCTGCTGAGATGGCATAACTCAAGAAATAGTTACAAGAGTTGCTTGAGAAAGGTTTCATTTGACTGAATACTTCGCCATGGGGTGCTCCATTTCTTTTTGTTAAAAAGAAGGATGGGTCTACGACCTCTACCCTTGCTTGATGTCCACTACGTCTAAGCACTGAACCTCTGTAGTGCTACTGGTGTAGGAAACCTTAGTTTCTTAAAACTTCTAGACCTCTGTCCTTGGAACTGGGCAGGTACTTTCCTACTATTTGCCTTACGTTTCTCAGACACATACCTCTCTATCTGCCTAACTGACTCCACAAAGGTGGCAAACCTCTCTCTATTCTCTAGAGAAGATACATGTGTAGTTAACTCAGCATTCAAACCCTTCTCAAAATGTTAAAGACTCTCCTCATCCGTAGTAGCCATGTGTGGACAAAACCGCAGAAGCTCCATAAACTTATCTTCATACTCACGCATCTTCATCGTCCTTGTCTAATCCGCTCAAATTTTGATATTTTCTCATCCAAATAAGTCTTGGGAAAGTATCTAATGACAAACTCATGTCGGAATTCCTTCCATCTGACCTCAATTCCAGGTTTTTTCTTTTATTCAATGGCCCACCAATGGCTAGTGCTTCCTTTCAAAAGTTACACATCATGCCTAACTTTATCAATCTCTGGAATGCTAAGGATTCTAAAAACTTTCTCTAGCTCAGTGAGCCATAAATCTGCTTCTGATGGGTCAGCTGTACCGATATATTCGGTGGCTCCTACCTGGCGTAACTGCTCAAAGGTTTTGCCAGATCCATGTCCCTCATTGGGAACTGGTTCCCTAGGTGCTGGTGTTGGCATCCGATCTGCCATATGCGTCATTGTGGTCATGAACTCGGGCCATGTTGTCTCCGACTTGGAAGGTAATGACAAAGGCGTCGGGATCTTTTTTCTTGGAAGGCATATTTGCCTTAATAAAAGAACTGGACATATATGCTAACTTCATGGTTTCAACATCTTCTCCTCTCTTCTTCCTTGAAATAAAGTCCTTGAGAAACTTTGCATAGGTGGGAATTTCCTTGATGGCATCCAAAAAAGGGATGTCGAGGTGCAACTTCTTCACAGCAACCATGAACTTCTCATACCTTTTCTTTAATTGAGCTTTCACTAGCTTTTGCGGGAAAGGTATGCGGGGTGCATACCTATCCGGAGAAAGGCTGAGTTTTCTAACATGGTTTGATCAAGCTGGAGATTCTCAGGCACTAATTCCTCTTTAGCCTGATCCCTTACACCTCCTCTTGGTGTAGCAACACTGCTCTCACCAGCATGTTCTTTGTGTGCTCCAGCCATCTTTCAACTTTACTTCTTCTCCTATATGAGAAGAAGTCACTATAAGATAAACTGGAGGACACTAGAACAAACTCAACAATCTTAATCCTATGTCTCTGTAGACTCAGCAAACCTTAGGCAATGATACCAAAACTCTAGAGATGACCTTGTAGGGTTTTAGGGGAGACAGAGAAGGCAGCGGAAACAAAATTTCTCCCCAAACCCATACCGAGGAAACGCGTCAACGTCTATATAATAGGAAAGGATGGTTTGCGGAATCATACCTTGCCCCGAGGCTTGCTCGGCGACAATACCTCACGCAATGCGCGGTCTTCAACTCCGGACTTCGACGGTGTCTGTGCAGCTCCTGGTCGCACCGGGACTGACAACTCCTACTCGAACCGGACTGTCGGATGACAGTTGTCCTCCTAAGCGGCAGTGTCCTCCCGCCTCTGTAGTAGTCCACACGGACCACCTGGAACTCCACACTCCTTGTCCCACAAGGAAGTGGAAGGAGTCACACCCTCCTGTTGACGTACTAGTCGCCAACACGCTCTCCTGCCTCCTGTTGCAACTGCAGTTGTCCTTCCCTTACTGCACCTCCCTTTTGCGGGAAGCACTTGCTCGGGCTCTCTCACGGTTACCAAAACCAGAGAGAACGACAACTTGCAGAGCAACTGGTTGCACTGAGCTGTACTTTGAGAAGCCCCCAATACCCCTATATATATAGGAGAGTCATGGGATAGGGTTCTCCATCCCGGGCAATGCGGGACTAATGCAGGAGTAGAAGGGTTCGAGAATTTTCCACAAAAAGCAACTGGTTCGCAACTTGAAATGATCGGTTCACAACTGAACCGATCGGTTCGTCCATTGAGCCGATCAGTTGGACCTAAGCCGATCGTTTGGGGCACTCCAACCGATCGGTTGGTGCCCTGAACCGATCGGTTCATGGTCCTAATCCAGCTCAAAAAGACTTTCCTTGTTTCTTTCCCAATTGGTATCGAATACAAATATTATTCCCAATCGAATTGGGCAATTTGAAACTAAAGGAAAATTCTTTCCGACATGACTTTTCCCAACTGATCCGTTGCACCAGTTGAGCCGATCGGTTCAACCCTTGAACCGGTCGTTTCAACCTGGGCATGAGCCGATCAGCCTGGACACTCCAGCCGACCGGTTCAGCAACCTCAGCCGACCGGTTCATCACATGAACCGATCGGTTGGGAGCACAGGTTGGGAAAAAATCAGTCAATTGTGATTTCAATCAATTTGATACTCCAATCAATGCGTCCAACACCTTGAACCATATGATATTGAGCTATCGACTGATTGAGTGTTTAATTGAACTACTAAACTCCTTTAGTAATCAATCTAAACATTGCTTTGTGGACAAAACTCCTCTTCCAGGTTAAATCCTATGTGTGTGACCCTGCAGGTCCATTTCACGTTGGCAGTGAAAGTCCATAACACTTATGACTTCACAAGCAAAGAGCGGTGCCTAGTCACACATCAGTGCTACCCAAGTGAAAGTAGAAAGTTGGAGAACAACTTTCATCCTACAATCCGTGAATGGTGTTACAGCGAATGTATAATTCCTTTGTCACTGATATCCCGAATGAACTCGAGGCATGGAACAGTCATCCTGTCAACGCTCATTCACTTCCTTGATCTCAGAGTAGACTGGAAGAGATATGTATGACATCAGTATCATATACTGATTCACACATGCGTGCACGCCTTTCTCAATCCTACTCATCAAGTGGCCATGGATATCAAACTCCCTCAGGAGGGAAAAATCCCATATCTATCACTCACCCCTCAAAAGCCCCATGTGTCAAAGCCACCCAATCATCACCTTTATAACAACCCATGTTTCAGGACTGCGTTTGATGATGTCAAAGTGTGCCCAACGACATGTGTTGAGTGCAGTGATTTCAGGTCTAAGAATCACACTCACCACCATCACTGTGAGTACTGACTGTGACTACCATCTCATGGTTCCATGTGTCAAACTCACGGTGGGTCTGTCTGGTACCTTGTTCTCTAACAAGTACCTATGTGTTTGGTTTGATATCTCTATATCATGACTAATGAGATTCTGTCATCAACCAACACCACAATCTAGTCTTGTGTGTCATTGTTGTCTATCTACCTTCCACAATGACATCCGACTAGGGACATAACAAGAATGTACAAACTCTTAGCATCTGTATGATCTCATCGTCCAGGTCATGAACCTGAAGGCATACGTCATTGAGTACTATCATTCTCTAGACATTCAATCGGTTCTATCACTATCTCATATGACTCAACCAGAAAGAATTGGAAGCTCGCCTTTGATGTTTATCAAATCAATCTCAATGTATCCCACCAATCATCACATGATTGGCTCTCAGGGCATACATTCCAACAGACTCCCACTTGCACTGCGAGCCAATCACCCTTGAATCATATTCATAGTGATCTTCAAACATGTCCCACATGTTACTGTGCTCTAGTGCCAACATAGTGAGTAATGACAACACCTTGCCAAAGTCTGTACAAATTGCATGTCTCGCATCTCTTCGTTGTACGTCATACGTATGAGATGGAGTTGCCGTAATATGCGATCTAGTATTCCTTTTGCTAACCTTTAGCCACATTGCATGATCAAGGATTCCAGACTTGTCATCAATGAGTGGAATATAAGTTCATCTCATGAACTTTCATATCCATATAGTATCCACTGCTGTTCACTAACACATAGATACTCGGCATTTTCCTTTTAAATGGCTTTATTGGAACACTTCCAATTATCAACAAACATTCACTTTTATACATCTCATGTATATATATTGCGATTAATTTTCTGTCCTTTCGGAAGTTCGCATCAATGTAACTCTTTACATCGAACTCTTCTCCATAGAACTAGTGCTTCACAAGCACTTATCAAGTTCTCATGGTATTCCAGTAACACTTACTGGAAGTAGACAGACATCCACTCGTCATGTCACACATACAAGTTATCAGGATGAGCACATCATATTGCCATATCCTACATACAAGATGATGAATGCATTTTATTCTTGCCATGTCATACATGCAAGATAATGGGATGATTACATACATGATAGATCCATATCTATTCTTAGTGTTCCCATTCTTCATAAGAATTGGACACTTGGCCTTGGGATACTAATATCCATGTAACATGGACAAGTTTTCTCCCACTGAATCTGTGCATACTGAACACTTCAGTACAGATTGCCAATGTATGCTTTCTCTTTCAGGTCAAGAGATTTTCGAGAATTATCTCTATAGATCTCTATTCCTATCACATAGGAAACATCTCTATCTTCCTTAAAGATAATTTCCACTTTTGGATTTCCATTCTAGAACAATTCCATTTCACATCAATATGTGGAATGTGAATACGCTCCCACTAAATCACAGATCACTTCTTTATCTTTGACATATCAGTCAAACCCTTTGACTATATTATCAAAATAAAGATCCAATTTTGAGTTGCTTGTACTCAATCAATCACATTGATTAGTCCATTGTAACTTATAGACTTCATTTGCATTAGTGGATTCATAAACCTTATAGGTTGTGTCACGTACACATCCTGGTTTTATTCCTCATAGGAATGCGGTTTTAGTATCCATATGCCAAATGTCTTAGTCATTAAGTTGCAATCAACAAGCATCATCCTTCTCAAAATGTTATCCACGTGTCTTAACACTTAAGACTCATTTGCACTTATGGATATAATCCAATGAGTGCTACCATCAAGGTCATACCTTATGGTTCACATGGATGTCATTTAGGATGTAAAGGTCATAAACCATAACTCAAGATTCGGTTCCTCATATTCATCTTGATAGTTGACTCATCACATGAACAACTCATCACATAGATAATTGAGGTGTATCTGTTAAAGATATAAGAACTCACAACCCTTGTGATTCTTAATTTCTTTTATTAGTATGGGGTATTCTTTTATTAAGAAGAATTCAGTTAATTGATAATCATTCTCTAACTCCTCAGAGTATGATTCCTTCTTGATTCAGACATCACCATGCCTTAATCATGAGTTCACTATGATACACTATCATAATCACTCATAAGGATCTCAAACATTTGGTCCGAGTATTTCATTCATTGATCTCATCAAGAATTAATACTTTATTAAATTTGTACTTCATTTATGATAATCTTGAACATTTCAAGACATTCATATTGGTATTTCTCTAAACACCATTTGAAGTATTAGCATTTATTCCAATAGGTATGTAAATACATCACATGTATTATACCTAATAGGATAATCAATCTTCCACTACTTTAGTGAAGATTGATTAATCATGTCCAAGATATTCATGTCCCTTACTGTTTCTCTTACCAAAAGAGTCTAGTTTTATCCATCACATGGAAACTAGAAATGAATTTCTCATGATTAATGCTAATTAAATTGTTTGAGTTATCTATAACTTTTAGGTATCGTCTTATCTTATGCATATCAAATATCACAAGATAAATAAGGCATTGCCACAAAGATCCTATCTGTAAGATTGAAAACACAACTTTATTAATTGCCATCATTGTCATACAATATGCAAAAATAAAGTGTTTCTATCTATTGACAAGTATGAAATAGCAGTTCATAACTTTATTACATGCCTTATTGGCTGAAAATAAACTAAAGTATTCCTATCTATAAAGGCAACACTTGCCCCAAGTAAGAATGCTTTACACTTTACATCTTGATATCATATATCTCAAAAGTGTTACAAGTTTACTTTCATGACACCTTTAATTAGAGGTTTCAGTCGCCTCCTTCTTCTTTTGTTCTTCCAGGTAGAGAGGACAATTCCTTTTCCAATGTCCTGGCTTTTGACAATGGTGGCAATTTCCTTTCTTGGTCACGCCTCCCTTGGCCTTGAGAGATGAAGATGGCTTGGACTCCTGGCTAGCTTCAGAACCTTTCTTAGCTTTGCCCTTGCCCTTGTGCTTGGACTTGCCTTTCTTGCTCGTGATCACCATCACGGACTTAGGCTTGTCCTTCTTCATCTGTAACTCGGTTGTCCTCAACATGCCCAACAACTCTGACAGTGGCCTATCAAAGTTGTTCATGTTGTAGTTCATCACAAACTGACTGTAAGATTCTGGCAACGATTGCAGTATCACGTCAGTAGCCAACTCTTGGCTCAGTGGAAATCCCAGTCTCTGCAGGTTCTCCACATACCCAATCATCTTGAGTGTGTGAGGACCAACTGGATCTCCTTCTGTCATGACGCACTTGAACAACGCCCTAGAAACATTGTACCTCTCTTACCGTGCCTGATCTTCATACATGTTCCTGAGATGCAGAATCATCTCTATGACACCCATGTTCTCATGTTGCCTCTGCAACTCATGGTTCATTGAAAATAGCATCAAGCACTTTGCATCAATGGCATCATCAGAATGCTTCTTGTAAGCATCCCTTTCTGTCCTTGGTGCATTAGGAGCGGGTTCCTCTGGAATTGGAGTATCCAGGACATAGATCTTACGCTCTTGAGTGAGAACAATTCTCAATGTCTGATACCGGTCGTGGAAGTTTGTCCCATTTAGCTTGTCCTTGTCAAGGACCGATCGCAAAGAAAAGTTGTTGTTGTTTGTTGCCATTTGAACTACAAAAAGGAAAATATGCAATTTTAGTCCAAAACTAATTTTTGACTTATTTTATTGATTTGAAAATTTGACGATATAATTAGGCCTTTAATTAATTATCGCTCCCACTATTTTACTTCAAATTGATAGCCCTCACCATCAATTTGGAAGATTGCAGCGTACAACCTTCTAGTGGGCAAGATCCTGAAACCCTCTAAGCCATGGACCAGCTAGGGCTGTCACCCACAACATAGATCTCTCAGGTAGGCAACTTTTGCCAATTGCATCATATGCAACTCTTTATAAGATGTCATCTACAACTCCTTGCAATGATCATCTCCATGCCTCAAGGCGCTAGATCCTATCTAGGTCACCTTGTTAAGTCCGACCCAAAGCAAACACGATGAATATGCACCCTACTAGGGCAGACCCACACATTCATCCTTCACGCTTCCACGAGATAGATGGTGCACCACGCTAGAGTGTGCCCACACTTGGTCGATCAAGCTTTTCATGTGTGTCGCATTTGGAAGGCATCTAAAACTTAATATTTTAATGAGGGTTTTGGTTTTATATACATATACATATCCAATCACCATAATACATAGTATGTATCATATACATGCTATATCCCACAGAAAACATGCACAAAACAATAAAAGCGATGATTATGGCCATCCTAATGTGATTCCTCGAGCCAAGAGGAATCACGGTCATCTAGGTCTACATCACATGCAACCTGTACAAGATGAAATCTGTGCCTTTGCCTTCCGAGTTGATCAACTCATCACATGAATGATCTGTACTCTCCAGCCGGTCGTCTGGGTGCCACCAGCTGATCGGTTGGCTCCTCCAACCGATCGGTTCGCCTGGTCATCGTGCATCTCGTCATGTCCGCCATCCACTCATCTCGCTCCTCGAACCGGTCATCAACCGATCGGTTCACTCCTTGAACCGACCGTCTAAGAAGTCGTCTTGATGTCTGCCGATCTTTGACATAACAGGAAATAAAATCATATTCTATTTATTACATTGCTTTAAAGGAGAAACCCCGGTTTACATTCGGGGGGAGCAAAGGTAGGAAGAATCTCGAATTATTTCGAGTTACATCAGGAATAAGAGATGAGAAGATCGGTGCGCAGACCGAGATGCAAGCAACCACAAACAACCACACACAGATAGGGGTTTATAGGCCATAATCACGCTACACACATCCACCACAAAACTCGTTTAAGGGCGACGCGTATCGAGTGCATTAATAATACATATCATATATGTAATTTGGGATTTGTGGATTTAGGATTGGACATGCATAAAGCCAATATTATTCGCATCGCATGCAATAAATAAAGGCAACAAACCAAAATTAATCATATCGATATTCCTAAAATATAGAGCAGTTGACGTGGCTCCGATACCACTGTAGGGTTTTAGGGGAGACAGAGAAGGCAGCGGAAACAAAATTTCTCCCCAAACCCATACCGAGGAAATGCGTCAACGTCTATATAATAGGAAAGGATGGTTTGCGGAATCATACCTTGCCCCGAGGCTTGCTCGGCGACAATACATCGCGCAATGCGCGGTCTTCAACTCTGGGCTTCGACGGTGTCTGTGCAGCTCCTGGTCGCACCGGGACTGACAACTCCTACTCGAACCGGACTGTCAGATGACAGTTGTCCTCCTAAGAGGCAGTGTCCTCCCGCCTCTGTAGTAGTCCACACGGACCACCTGGAACTCCACACTCCTTGTCCCACAAGGAAGTGGAAGGAGTCACACCCTCCTGTTGACGTACTAGTCGCCAACACGCTCTCCTGCCTCCTGTTGCAACTGCAGTTGTCCTTCCCTTGCTGCACCTCCCTTTTGCGGGAAGCACTTGCTCGGGCTCTCTCACGGTTACCAAAACCAGAGAGAACGACAACTTGCAGAGCAACTGGTTGCACTGAGTTGTACTTTGAGAAGCCCCCAATACCCCTATATATATAGGAGAGTCATGGGACAGGGTTCTCCATCCTGGGAAATGTGGGACTAATGCAGGAGTAGAAGGGTTTGAGAATTTTCCACAAAAAGCAACCGGTTCGCAACTTGAAATGATCGGTTCACAACTGAAACGATCGGTTCGGCCATTGAGCCGATCGGTTGGACCTGAGCCGATCGTTTGGGGCACTCCAACCGATCGGTTGGTGCCCTGAACCGATCGGTTCATGGTCCTAATCCGGCTCAAAAAGACTTTCCTTATTTCTTTCCCAATTGGTATCGAATACCAATATTATTCCCAATCGAATTGGGCAATTTGAAACTAAAGGAAAATTCTTGCCGACATGACTTTTCCCAACTGATCCATTGCACCAGTTGAGATGATCGGTTCAACCCTTGAACCGGTCGTTTCAACCTGGGCATGAGCCAATCGGCCTGGACACTCCAGCCGACCGGTTCAACAACCTCAGCCGACCAGTTCATCACATGAACCGATCGGTTGGGAGCAGAGGTTGGGCAAAAATCAGTCAATTGCGATTTCAATGAATCTGATACTCCAATCAATGCGTCCAACACCTTGAACCATACGATATTGAGCTATCGACTGATTGAGTGTTTAATTGAACACTAAACTCCTTTAGTAATCAATCTAAACATTGCTTTGTGGACAAAACTCCTCTTCCAGGTTAAATCCTATGTGTGTGACCCTGCATGTCCATTTCACATTGGCAGTGAAAGTCCATAACACTTATGACTTCACAAGCAAAGAGCGGTGCCTAGTCACACATCAGTGCTACCCAAGTGAAAGTAGAAAGTTGGAGAACAACTTTCATCCTACAATCCGTGAATGGTGTTACAACGAATGTATAATTCCTTTGTTACTGATATCCCGAATGAACTCGAGGCATGGAACAGTCATCCTGTCAACGTTCATTCACTTCCTTGATCTCAGAGTAGACTGGAAGAGATATGTATGACATCAGTATCATATACTGATTCACACATGCGTGCATGCCTTTCTCAATCCTACTCATCAAGTGGCCATGGATATCAAACTCCCTCAGGAGGGGAAAATCCCATATCTATCACTCACCCCTCAAAAGCCCCATGTGTCAAAGCCACCCAATCATCACCTTTATAACAACCCATGTTTCAGGACTGCGTTTGATGATGTCAAAGTGTGCCCAACGACATGTGTTGAGTGCAGTGATTTCAGGTCTAAGAATCACACTCACCACCATCACTGTGAGTACTGACTGTGACTACCATCTCATGGTTCCATGTGTCAAACTCACGGTGGGTCTGTCTGGTACCTTGTTCTCTAACAAGTACCTATGTGTTTGGTTTGATATCTCTATATCATGACTAATGAGATTCTGTCATCAACCAACACCACGATCTAGTCTTGTGTGTCATTGCTGTCTATCTAACTTCCACAATGACATCCGACTAGGGACATAACAAGAATGTACAAACTCTTAGCATCCGTATGATCTCATCGTTCAGGTCATGAACCTGAAGGCATACGTCATTGAGTACTTTCATTCTCTAGACATTCAATCTGTTCTATCACTATCTCATATGACTCAACCAGAAAGAATTGGAAGCTCGCCTTTGATGTTTATCAAATCAATCTCAATGTATCCCACCAATCATCACATGATTGGCTCTCAGGGCATACATTCCAACAGACCCGCCATCAAACTAACAACCAAATTTCCACCAGTAATTATGTAGAATAACCATTAGCAGCGGATTAACAAAATCACTAAAATTAAAACTATTTTGCAAAGAGATCCGTTTCCAAGAAACTCTTAAAGAAAGAACCAAAACAATATATACATCATGGTTCATATTATACATTCATTGTACCATCTCATCTCGAGAATAACATATAACCATTGCTTTATCAAAACATATACATAAGCAACATAAAACCTCGAGGCAATCAAGCCAAAATCTCAGTTCATTCATAAAACCATTACGTACTAACTTCCAAGGACTTGAGAGTATAGAGACGACACATATGACTTCTATCTACAAAAAATGACAGACATTACACTTAACCTGAGCTATTACTGATGTCCTTGTTGTTGTTGTTGTCCTTCCTCTCTAGTACGATCTCTACCTCTTCGTGCATGTCCTCCTAAAAATCATAGAACCCACGGGGTGAGACACAAGTCCCTGAGAGAGATATAACTCTCTGCCAACAATATTATTATCACATGTAAACAATATAAAACTAAGGAGATGGTCTTTTATGTAAATACACACATTGAATCATTGTTTAATTATAGTGCAAAGGCAATAGTAATGTTAAGTAGCTTAACTATCCATGATAGAGCTATAGATCATCTATTTGCTTTATAGATAATATGAAGAACATGTATGACATCTATCAACTAAGATGTATAAATATAATGAAGCATCAACCAATGTTTCCGTATTCATTCTTTAAGCAAATACGCTACACGACTAATTACATGTTCACAATCACACTTATTCCCAGAGGAGATGAGGTATACCGCTGATGCTCTAACCGACCAAAACTATGTAAATCATCGATACCATACAAGGTCAATGGAAGAGCCGACTTCCAAGACCTCACCCGTCTCAGTCAGTATGAGACTACTTGCAGGACATCTTATGTCAACTACAATTAGCTTACCAAGGTATACTGGTATCTTTGCTATAGAGTTACTGTTGTAGCATGCACTCTCTTCGGGATGATCACCAAGCTTTCCTAGTTTATTCTCATTGGGATGGTCACTGAGCTTTCCCAGTTTATTTGGGGAGTTCACTGAGCAATCCCTGGTATGAAGAAGATCACATATTCAACAATATGTATGCCAAGTTAAACTCGTTTCACCATTCAACAAATTCTGGCACTGAATGGCTCTATGGTCAGGGCAACTACATGATAAGATTTCACTTGATTAATTAGATGTATTACAATATCTTTTAGCATCAACCAAGTTACAAGCAAGAATTATAACATATTCTACAAAGAAAGGTGTAACACATTTACCAAGTACTTTCATGATCTTTTGAACACATATAACACTCAGGATCTCAATCCCTTATCACATTACTGGGAATTCTCATCCCTTAGCATTATCATACTCATGATTGCTAGATCTGGGTATTCAAACCCTTAGTTCATCACTGAACACTGTTACCACTTATCAGGTAACTATTACCTCTAGGTCCTCAAACTAGGTATACATTATACTTGTTGCACAAGTATTTCACATAGCTCACAAGGCCCATTTAGATCTATATCATATGTACATCATAGCTCATACCTGGCTATGCTCATCATCTCATGATACCTGCATGGTTAGTATTTCATGATAACAGAAATATCAAATACATATCATCACCATGCAATACAAGAGAAATACAACCTTCCCATTATTAGGGATAGGGTTTCCCTTCCTTATCGATTAAGGTTTAAAGTGCATACCATCACCCATTATTAGGGTTAGGGTTTCCCCTATTTAACCGTTTAGAGTTTCAAATCATATCATCACCCTTTACTAGGGTTAGGGTTTCCCCCATTTAACAGATTAAGGTTTCAAGATCATATCATCAAGAATCAAACCCTAATTCATTTTATTAAGAATCAAAACCCCAAAGCATAGCTCTACACATATAGTGGTATCAATGTATGCTCATAGAATGATTAACACATAGAGTATGAGTTTCTCTCTCATCCTTTCTAGGATAATGATTACATCATACTTTATTAAGTTGGCTCAATCCTTCTCTCAAGGTACATTAACCCACAATTATCAAAATGCATTGAACTCTATACATCTTAATGTATCATTTGGCACAACATACTTCATTTGTTACTCAATCAAGTATATTGGATTGAGGTGCTTCCATTATATCGGGCATAGAGGTATATACTTGACACCATATCATGCTTCCAAATTGTGCTTGAGGTGTATCCTCATCACAATATCGTGCTTCCATATCGGGTTACTCAACATTAGGGTTTGCATATCAGGTTGGACCCTTATGCACATATCTCTTCAAACCTTCATGGTATCAGCCTACCCTTCACCATGTGATAAATGATAGGCTAGATAACATATTAGTATATACCAACTCAAGTGTACAAACCAGTAGGGGTTTGGGTTCCAAAGCATATCGGGTTTCACATTACCATGTTGGGTTTCAACACCATATCAGGTTAGGGGTATATAGTTGACACTATATCGTGCACAAGGTGTGTGCTTAACCCCATATCATTCATAAGGTGTGTGTATGTGTCACTCATATCATCCATAAAGTATGAACTCGTCACAGTATCATGCTAGTGGTGTGTTCACATCACCATATAGAGTTACTCATAATCTAGGGTTTGTCATATCGGGTTAGAGATACTTCAACCCAATATCGGGTTGAGCCATGATGATTTCATCATAATCAAGCTCAAGATCTTCATTCTTACTATTCTAGTTCGTGGACAATAGGTGTATACAACTATTAGAACTCATGGATTCATTAATTATTCAAGAAAAATTGAAATTGAAAATAGATCATCAATATGACAAGATTGATGGTGAGTAATAACATAATTGGGTTCAAGTTATATAACCCGCCTCATGAACAACTTCAAAGCTCCAAGCTCCAAAGATTCACATTCTCAAGGTTGAAGATGAGCTTCACAAGGGGTCGCTCCCTCAGCAAAACTTGGATAAACACCCTTGTTGATGATCCTTTACTCCGACAGCATCTAGGTTTCAATACAATTGTTATATGACAGGTGCGTTTTCTTGGAAATTTCCCGAAAAGCTAATCATAGTTCGTTATACCCTTCATGACTATCTTCTATATGCAAATAATCACCATGGATAAGTATTTGGTGAAGAAGAAAAGAAAGGAATATCACAACCATAGATCCATGCTTTAATCCAAGGTTGGAGATGATCATAGCTTCACCTTAGGGTTAAGACTTGAGATCCTTCTTGTTCCTTATCACCATGCACGATACCTCACTACTCTTGCATGATATTCCCTCACTTGTGGTCGATATACCTTCACTTTTGTCTGATATCACTTCACTATGGCCGATATCACCTCACTATGGCCGATATCACCTTGCTATGGCCGATATCACTTCACTGTGGCTGATACCACCTTGCTATGGATGATATCAAGGATCTATGCACGATACCCCTTCACCTATGCATGATATATAAGAGAAAGAGGGTGGTAATATTCGAAAAAATTCACTAGTAGGTGAAAGGAATGGTATATATAGTTGTTGTTCATGAAAAAGAGTGTATATGAGGTGTCTTAATTTTACACTACTAGGTGCCACGTATCCATGCATGGTTGACACGTGTCCATGCATGCATATTTATATTGACATGAAAAACTCTTGAGGATAATATAAGGATAAGATTTCGGCCCTTAATTATCTTGTTGAGCAAGATATTTCAACTAAACATCACTTTATCCACAATCTGATACACTTTTTCTAAGGAAGGTTGCAAACCGATACACATCACCTCCTTGAGGTTCTTAGCCTGTCATGGCAAAGGACAAGAGTTGATAAACCGATATGGGACCTCCTCTATGGCTCCTTGGCCTATAGGCATCCCCTTATGAGCTCTACAACTCGATACAACTCATAAAATGGCTTCAACTATACATCTTTTCTTGGTCTTTTCATCACCAAGAGTACCATTACTCAAAAATGATTCAAACATGGTGTATCCTTCATTCTATCTCCTATAGATGATACTAGGAGGGATTAGGGACACTCTAGATGTGGTAATTTGCATATCAACCCTACATTTTGGGTAAATTGCAATTTGTACCAAAATTGGTGCACAAGGCACTAGCATTATTCAAACAAGTTTCAATTTGAAATTTAGGCTTTCTACAAGCTGCCCCTTAGCATCTTTCTCTTTATTATGATGCTAAAACACATGAGGTACATTCAACATGTGACATTTTGCAATATAACCCCTCATCTTTGGGTAAATTACACTTTACACCCAGAATATCATACAATGCACAAACAGTTTGCAAATAAGCTCAAACTTGAAAATTAAACTCCAAGAGAGTCTTAATTACTTTTCAAAAGATTAAAACAAGTTTTTAAATAACTTACTTAGGAAAAACTTCCAGTTTAGGCCATAACCCAGGTTAGGGATGTTACCATAAATCCATGGAGGTTGTTGCCATCATGCTAGGAGGATGTCGTCAACCGTCATCCATGGTGCTACACCAGGAGGCCGCCGCCGCCAAAATTCTAGGTGCTACTTGAGAAAGAAGCACATCACAACCAGGATTGTCATTGGACTTGCTCCAAGACTAGGTATATGACTTGCAACCTTCCTTACTATTCATATTTATTGATGTGATCAATTAGTTTACAGAGAATATCAAAAGATTTTTTATCTTTCTGCTACCATCAATGTCGCAATATCCATGTAACACCATGATTTTCATATGACCTGAGCGGAAGCTATTTTTTTTCAAGGGGAGTGTTACTAACATGATATACATTACAATAATGGTAGAAAAGAACCATTATAGACTATGTATGAGATAAATTGCCATCATATTCTCTAAATAAAACTGGGTTACATCAAACCTTATATGAAAACCATAACATATGATGTAAAATGTTGTACTTCTATCATAAGATCTGGGATCGTGTAGATGGCACCCTGCCAAGAAAACCTCATGAATTTTTAGCTGCATCCTCTTATCATGACTATCTCCTGTATTTCTGTACCTATGGACATCTCATCCCCAGACATGCATAAAGGAAAAACTAAGTTAGAGTAAGTGGCATTGAATTTCTAATAAGATAAACATGCATACACTATAATTGAAAACTGGACTAATATTTGAAAGTTGTAAACTTATATTGAATCAATGTGTCTTTTATTATGTCTTTTATCTGATTTGTGGCCACCATTATATGATAAGTGCTCCTCTGTGACACCGAAGTGTCCTCTATGGTGAAACACACCCTCTGCTGACACTAAAGTGTCCTCTATGGTGCAACACACCCTCTGTTGACACTAAAGTGTCCTCTCTGGTGCAACACACCCTCTGTTGGCATAATGTGCCCTCTGTTGACACCGAAGTGTCGTCTATGGTGCAACACACCCTCTATTGGCACAATGTGCCCTCTGTGACACCCTCAGTGTCTGGCATATTGCACCCTCTGAATCATCCTGGGACTCTCTACTGAGGACTTATCCTATAATTATTAATGTTCTGATGTTGTTTTTCTATCTCTATTCTCTTATCACTGAATATTAATCTCTTATCTCTAGATATATTCTGAACTTCTTATCTTTGAGTCTTAATCTCTTATCTCTGACTTTGTAATTAGTTTCTTAACTCTGCTTTTATTATCTCTGACTCTTTTTTTTTTGAAAATCCAATCCTCTTTATTTATTCCATTTGTGGTTCCACATCGTGATACATCTCCACACTAGTATTATTTACAAGGACATATTTGAGATGGTGCTTAAGAATACAAGTTGGGGGTGAATCAAAAGAATGTTCGGTTGAATTGCTCCTGAGCTGGAATTTTGCCATTCCATCTGCTACTGAGTTACATAGTCGTCGTTCATATTGAATCTTCATGTTTTCTGGTGTTTCCTCACGTAGCCTGGTTAACCAGTACGTGAATTTGGGGTATTTCAGGGCATCATCCTTTAACATTTTCGTTGAAACTTGGCAATCAGTTTCAACTAAAACACTAGGCCACACAATCCTTTTTATTTGTTGATGAGCGAAGTGTATGCCAACTAGTTCAGCCGCAGTAGCTGACGTTGTGTGAATCCTCCTGGTCCAACCACCCAACCAACTTCCCTCGACATCTCTTGCAACGACAGCTACTGCTGCCCCTCTGTTATTTATTGATGCATCTATGTTGAGTTTGATGACATTTTCTGGTGGTTTACTCCAGTTTCCAGACGTTATCGATGGCTTCTCGGCTTGCCCTTTCCAGGCTTCCTTTATCAACTGGATCGATGATTTGATCTGGATAACCTGATGAGCAATGCACTTGGCTTCACCTTCAAAGATCTCGATGTTCCTGAAGTACCAAATTTTGTTACAAACAATCCAGAACAATTCCTTGGGTCTGTTGTTATCATCAGCAGCCAATTGAAGCTAACCATTCATAGTATCATCTTGCATGAAGCGTGTTGTTTCCTGAGTAGAGAGAAAATGACTCCATATCTCTCGGACCTTGCAACAGTCACAAAGCGCATGCATGATCGTTTCTTCTACCTCCCCACATCTCGTGCATGTTCCATCCACAGTCATATGTATGACTCTGCGGCGGTTATTTGTGAGTAAAGCTTCATGGTAGACAAGCCATGCAAAGACTTTGATTCTCGCCGGCACCTGTAGCTTCCATATATTACTCCAGTTTCTTTGGCTTTGACTCTCCTTCTGCTTCCTAAGAATATGGTATGTCGAACCTGCCGAGAAACGCCCATCAACGGTATGAGTCCAAGCTCGAATATCCTTCTCCTTTGGGCATATCAGGATGTCTATCTTCTTTATTAATCTAAGAATGTCCTCCTCGAACCAAAGCTTTAGAAACTCCCAATCCCAGTTACCTGAGTCCAGAACTAGGCTGCTCACTTTTAGGTCTGAAATATCTTCTGGTATTTGCTATTTTGCATGATCTCTCAGGAGTAAACCAGGTCTAACCCAACTGTCATGCCATATGTTTACTGATAAGCCGCTAATTGGAACCATGAGAGAGTTCTCATAGATAAACTATTTCTCCTCCAAGGCAGCCTGCGCAAGTCTCAACGCTGCTACCTTCTTCCCATATTCGACTTTTTCAAATTGTTTCCTGATTGCATTACACCATGGGGTTTGTCGAGCTACTGCCATATCCCAGGTGTTCTTGAGCACTAGTGCCTCGTTCCAATCTCACATACATTTAATGCCTAGTCCCCCATTTTCTTTTGAGCTTGAAACTTTGTTCCACGCAACTAGTGATATTGGCCTCGATTTTTAGGATCCACCCCATATGAACCGTCTGATAACATCATCAATCCTATCACACAAGCTTCTAGGTAAAACTGTGGTCTACATTGCGTAAGTAGGGATAGCTGACAAGGTGAATTTGGCCAAACAGACCCTCCCTTCCAGAGATAAGCTCTTCGCTGCCCAGGCTTCAACCTTACTCTCCATCTTGGCAATGATGTGTGCATATGTATGCTTGGTAATTCTCGTGTGCAAAATTGGAACTCCCAAATACCTCCCAAGATCATCCGTCAGAAGGAATTTACTCATCTGATGTATATCCTTTTTTAATAGCACGAGGTACGCTTTTAGAGAAGTAAATCTGTGATTTGGATACTGAAATTTCCTGACCAGAAGCCCGTCTAAAGGCATTGAAACAGTGTAGGATAGTCCTCATCTGTTTCTTGTTGGCCTCTGCAAAAAGTATTAAGTCATCGGCAAAACAGACATGAGCCACTGTAAATCTGGTTCTTCCCAGCTTTATCGGCTTCCAACTGCCCTCATTCACCTTCTCGTGAATCATTTGAGATAGTCGCTCTAAACATAAGACAAATAAATATGGTGAAAGCGGGTCACCCTGCCTAAGCCCTCTGCTGGCAGAGAAGGCTTTGGATTGTTTACCATTCCAGACAATTGTAGAGCTCCCCCTAGAAATAGAGTTCATGATGAACTGTTTGATACCTGTAGGGATGTTTACCTTGTCAAGCGTGTCTTGAATGAAATTCCATGACATTCGGTCATAAGCTTTGGATAGGTCGATTTTTATTGCCATGGATTTAGCACATTTTCTCTTTCTCATTCTGTGAATGATTTCTTGCACTAGTGCTATGTTATCTGTTATTCTTCTACCAAGAACAAAACTGCTTTGTTCTGTCAAAATCCAGTTCGAGATGTGTTTCTTCAACCTTTCTACTACCACCTTTGAAGCTAGTTTTAGAATGATGTTATTTAAAGAAATTGGTCTCAGCTGATCACATTTCTCTGGGTGAGATACTTTTAGAATTAAGACGATGGTTGCATTACAAACTTCATCTTGGATAGGCCTGCCTGTGATCATATCCTTCACTGTATTAGATAATGAATGCCCAACAGACTCCCAATTCCCTTGAAGGAATTCAACAGTGATCCCATAAAGGCCTGCAGCCTTGAAAGGTTTCATGCGTTTCAGATTTTCAAGGATCTCCTCATCTGAAGGTACTGCTACGATCTGATCCTTTTCTAACTTAGTCAGTTACCGAAACATGCCTGGGATATTAGAAATCTCATGCCTTCCTCTTCTTGATGTTTCAGTAAGAATATCTTGGAAATGGGCCACTACCATATCCATAATAGCAGACTCATCAGTTATCCAGCACCCAGAAGCATCCTTCAGTGAGGAAATGGAGTTTTGACGTCTGCGTTGCTTAACCCAGGCCTGATAAAACTTGGTGTTATTATCACCATTCTGAAGCCAGTGAATGTGTGACTTTTGTTTCCTATCCTCCTCCTCCTTTGTAATAATCCGTTGGAGATCTACTTGCATCTCAGTGCACAGGTTATCTGTTATCTCATCATAGTTTTCTGCAAGCATATGCTGCAAAGTCGTGATATTTCTTTGTAATCTCATCTTGTCTCGTGATAGGTTTTGCTTTATCTTCTTTTCCGTCGTCATCAGCTCCTGCCTTGCTAGCTTGAGTGTATCATAGAAATCTGCAGAGTCTTTCCATCTTTCACGGACCAGTAGCTTTATTTCTTCGTTGTTGTTCCATGAAGCTTTAGTTAGGAATCTGGCAGCTCGTACCTCTCCTCTGAAGGGTCGCAGGAATAAAGGACAGTGGTCTGAGGAGAGTCTAGAGAGATGTTCAATGCCCCATATTGAGTATATATCAAGGAATGGAGCATTAGCAAAGGCATGATCCAGCCGTTCTTGTAGGATACCATGTTTATATGTGAACCGGACACCTGAGAAGCCTAGATCAGATAGACCAACTTCCATCATTACCTCCTTGAATCTTCTAGCGTCAGTGAAGTTATATCTATTGCTACCCGATTTCTCCTCCGGAGTCGTAGTCGTGTTAATATCCCCCATCACGATCCAAGGATCTGTGATCGTTTCACTAGCTTCAATGATGTGCTTCCATAATAAGCTTCTTACTGATATGTGTGGATTTGCATATACGAAATTGACCATCTCTTCGTTGGCAACTCTACAAGTAACAAATTGTCTATGACTCGAGATGATTTTCACCAAAGCTTCATCACCCCTCCAACAGACCCAAATGCCTCCAACAAAACCCCTTGCTTCCACCTGGTGAGAGTGTGAGAATCCCAGTAATTTGATAGTCCGTACAGCATGTTTCCCACTTATGCGAGGTTCAAGAATGGCTACCACCTCAGGTCGATACAACCTCATGTAATTTGTGAGAACCGAGATACGATCCTTGTTTCCTATTCCTCGAACGTTCCAGCAGATAATACGCATTAAACTATTTTGTATGGATGGGCACAAACCTGCTAGTGACACTCAGTCCCTACACTTCCAACCTCCACTACCTCAACTATAGCTTCGGTAACATGTACTACAGGTGCCGTTTCATCTGAAGGTGTGACTATAGAAGGTATTTTGTAGTTGTTGTTGTTGTCTTGTAGATCCTCCTACAGAGCTAACCGGGTGCTCCATCTTCTTTTGGTTGGAAGGTCGAGAGGTTTGGCTTTTCCTCTTTTATCCGTATTCAAGTCCTTGTTACAGATTGTTTTCCTGGGGCGTAAAGCTTTGTCCATTCCTAGCAATCGTTTCTTAGTAGTGTTTTTCTTTTGCTTTGTTTTGTCTGCAGTTACCCTCACCTGAATGTGCTCATTTTCTTTTCCCGTTTCCACATCATTGTCCTCTGTATCCTCATCTTCAACTATTGTTATGACTTGATCCACATCCGGATTCACCGCAGTGTGCTTCTTTATCTTATTCTGGTTCCTCAAATTCTCCTCGATCACCTGATTCCCAGCTGTGTTTGTAGCTTTTGTGAAGTCCGTCAAAACATAATTTTCTCTCGCTGCTCCCCTCCCTTCCCCTTGATTCTTCTTCTTCCGCCAAACCTTGGCCTTCTCTTGAGGTTCCTTCACGTGATTCTGTACTTCAGTAGGAATATGTGCTGCAGAAGTTTCCTCGTCCCGGGCGAGGGGCTCTTCTTGCTCTAGACTAGCAAAATGATTTGATGATGTTGCCCTGGTGTGATCTGGCGTAATCCTTCTTCTTCTTCTTCCTTTTTTTGATTTCTGGGTCATCCACTCATTGATATTGGTTTCCTTTTGAGCCTGTGTATCCCCGGTTAAAGGTGTTTCACCAGTTGCTGCTCTATTGTCCTCGTTATCTATGTTTGTCATACAGTTCCTTGATATGTGGCCCTCCTTTCCACACTTGGCGCACGCCCATGGCAGACCCTCATACATGACTTCATACTCCACTCCATTGATGAGTATGGACGGAACCATGTCCTTCGAGGTGTTGACTTCCACTGCTAATCTGGCAAAACGACTACGTGATCTGTTTTCCGTATGGCTATCCACCTTTATCAAGCAGCCTAGCGCCCTTCCTATATACTAGAACATAGTTGAGACATAAAGATGAAGCGGCATATTGATAATACGTGCCCAGGTCACCATGTAATCCGGTAATTTTTCAGTAGGCTTGAAATTAGGATACCATTCCCAGACTAGAACATTGCTTCCAAAAATCTTCCAGGGACCCCCGACCAAAGCAGTATCGAAATTGTGTTGGCAAGAAAACTGTATTACGAAGTGCCCAAACTCGAGTTCGAACATGTTAAATCTTCCTTTGATCTACCATAGAAGTTTAATCCTATCTCGGAGCGTCATGTACCCTATATCTGTTCCAAGTAATCTCACTACCACAGTGTAACTCCAGGGTCTTACGAGTTCCTCTTCAGCAACTGGATCAATTTCTAGAGTTGGGGTGTCGTCCATCTCCTCCAATGAGACCGCATCTAGTGCAAGGTTTTCTTCGAACATCTTTTCGATAAACAACGTTTCTGTATTTATCGTGGGCTGATTAGCGTTAGCTCTTTCCTTGCTCCCCATCATAGCGCTGACGTATGATTCAGTGCCCTCCGCACTACCTCCCTGGTGTGTGCTTGTCTGTGCATTTCTTTTACTTAGGTCGGCTTCCTCACAGTTTGCTGCCTTTGTTCCTTCTGAACATTGGTTTTCCTGATTCTGCCCGTACATGCCTGCAACTTCGAACGTGAATCCTAGTTTCGGAATGGACAAGGTTGCTGCCCCTCTACGTTTGGAATCTCTCCGCCTATGTGGCTCCCCCACAGAAACCCTCTCCGTCGCCAACGTCCCGCCAGTTCCCCTATTTGAATCTTGATGTTGCGTGTCGGGCTCCCGTTCCTGGTCATCTCCTTCCCCCTCGTGATCTCCGGAGATGACCACGAACGGGAGCCCGACAAGCAACATCAAGATTTTAACAAAAGTCTATCAAGATTTTATCAAGATTTTGCGCTAATGATGACCTTGTAAAGAGGCGAGATCACCCCTTTACTAAAATTTAAAGGAAATACAAACATCCACAGTTTTAACAAAAAATTTAGACTTTGAGGATGAATGCATAATATTCCAAATAAATAAGCATAATTCCAGATACATAATAAAATGTCAATAGCAGCGGAAAGAAAGAAATAACAAGCCTTCTAATGACTTTATTGTTTATTACATGATTGCTTTCTAAAAGAAAAGATAAGATAGATAAGAGGATCTAGCTATAGCAACCTAGCCATCCTTCTTGTCAAGCTAACGAACTCAGCAGAGGAATCTTCCTTCAAGCCCTTCTTTCTCCTTGCTCAGCACCAACACCTGGGTGGTTGGGAAGACACCCAGCAAGAGGGAAAACAAGAAAAGTATGTGTTACACTAATAATCTATCAAAGGTAAAGAAAGTTGTAACAAGTAAATTAGGCTAGATATTTGCTGTAAGAAGATATCAAAGAGTATGAGGTTTTTATAAGAGAACTTGCCATTAACAAAATAAATAAAGGTTTTAGCATGTCATTTAATATGTCTATCTAACTAAGTAGGGTTGAGGCACCTACCGGACCTCTAACCTTAGGTGAGGGAAGAATTAAAACATTTCCAAATCACCTACAATTTTTAATGGGGAGAATTATAAACATTCCCCTAGGGCGATTTTATACATGCCCTCTATGGGTGGTTGTACATAAGTACCACTACTTAAAGATTAAATAGAACATTTAATTTCATGCTAACAAGAGATTTATGGCAAGGATAAGCAAAATAATATATAACATGGCAGTGGGGTATGATTACCCAAACAAGAGAATACTACATCTACATTTGAGGCAAATAAGCAATTTAGGTTTCAAGGATTCAATGGTTTAGATCAAGTTAAACCTCATAAAAGAAATATAGGTATTGAAATAAAGATTTCCCAACTGATAGGTAGATGCACAATCAAAACTCATACTAAATGCATACCTTAGCCTCAGGTGTCCTAGATTTCCCCTTTTCAACTCTTCACATGAATTATAAACCCAATCTTCCTAATACATCATTAGGTTCATAAATTAGAATTACATGCATTCATTTAAAAGATTAAAAACCCTAATTTACTAACTTTTTGCACAAACTCTCGATTCAGACTTCAAAAACCTCATAACCATCCTAGTTAGGTTTTCCTGATCAAAATAACATATAATATTGTATATTTTGGAAATATGGATTCTTAGGGTTAATTTTAGTGATTTTTAAGATAATTAAATCGATTTTAAAAATACATTTTTGCAAACATCAAAATCAAAACTCAAAAACATTTTTATTAGATAGATCTCGCTTTCCTGATTTCAAAACACTACTTTTTTTATTTTTCGGCCATTGAAATAATTTCTTATGATTTATTTTGTATCAACCAACCAAAACATGCCACGTAGGCAATCGCACATATCCACACACAGAGAGAAAGAATAGGCGGTGATCAGGAGCGTGAGAGAGCGGGGACCTGTGTCTCAGAATCGCTCGCAATGGAGGAGTGGGCCGGGTCAAACACGGTCAAAGCAGACAAAGAGCAAAAGGTCCAAAGCGCCCCTTGCGCGGATCCGAGAAAGCAACCAACCAGGGGGTAAAAATGTAAAACCGCGGGGATCATCTTCCTCCCTGGCTCGCGATCTGGGCAAAGAACGGCGAGAAGCAGCTCGGCCGATTTGGGCAATTTCGCGATACTCAACGAAAACTCGCGTTCAGGTAATCGAAAGAAAGAGGAAGAATAATCGGATTTGCTGGTACCTCTCAATTGAACGGAGACGAAGCGAGCAGGATGCAAAAGATGCCGCAAGAGCAGGGGCAAACAGCGGCTTGATGGTGGTCCAAACATCCACGAAGCTTGAAATCAAAGGTATAGGCGAGTTGCTAAGGTCATGACGGTCCTAGGGACCTAGGTATATATAGGCAACATGTCCTAGGCTAGGGTTTAGCTAGGGGCAAGGTGAGGAGGTCGGCGGCCACTTTAGGCGTTTCACAAATACTCGCCAAAACCCGCAAAATTTGGGATAAAACAATGCGCAATCGCGCCCAACAAGGAAAGTTTGAGCAAAATCCATCGATTACACTCCAAGATAATGCGATTTAAAAAAAATCGGGAAAAAGCACTTGTTGCCTTCTTTGGATAGAGGTAGGAGACGACCGTGGGTCGTCAGATCGGTGGACGCGGGTCCACCAAAAGATCTGGGCCGTCCGATCATGCGCATGGGATAAGGAAATCAAATTTCTAAAAAAATCGATCAAAACTCATTTAAACCTTAAATGGTTTTCTCTCTCTTCATTTGGAGGCTCAAACGTTGCCCAAAAATTACCAAATTTTATATCCTGACTTATTTCGACGCGTAGAATCCAAATATGGAGTTAGTTTTGCATTTTGAGAAAGTTTGATAGGTGAAATAATTAATATATCATTTTCTCTTTCCTCCTTTAAAAGAGGTGATAACATTATCTAAAATTAATGTAACTTCACCCATAAGTCTCCTTAAAGGTTTGGAACACGATTTTGCAATTATCTTCATAAGTTGAAATTATCTTTATATTTATTAAATAAATAGAACATTCTACACACCTTCTCTCTCCTATTTTACTCATTATTCATCTATTATCCAAATTAGTTGCAAATTTGCACAGAGGCTTATTTTTATGTTTAGAATACGAATTTGAAGTTATTTTCCTGATTTGAGAACATTAATTATTTTATTTCTCTTTATTGGCATATTTCCTAAATTCTTTAGATAATGTTATTAATATTTATATTTATGTTCCATTTTAAATGATACTTGGCCCTTAAGTTACTTTTTGCTCAAGGAAACGAATTAAATTATCAAATTATCATGATGGTTTCAGATTATGATATTTGTTGCAAAAATCTTTGTAATTATCTTCTTTACCCATAAATTCTCATATTACCATTAATTATTACATTTATCTTCTTCCTTTTATAAAATTCGGATTTTCTTCATATCTCTCATATTCTAGGAAACACTAGAAGGTTCTACGACGAATTATTTTATACCTTTTTATTTCTTAAGGTGAAATAGCATTTTAGACCCATTATCTAATTCTAACTGAGGCATTTGTGCATGCAACCTTGAAATAAGAATATATGGGAAACATTTATCCAATAACCATCTTAATTTCTTTTAAATCAAAGCCAAGGACAAATGGGACGAACATGAAGGACAAAACTTATAGAAAAGAGTACAAAGAGGTACATAGGATATTTCAGTATGTTACAGCACTCCACCCCTTGAAAAGGATTTCGTCCCTGAAATCTCATACAAAGAGGGAAGGGTGAGTACGCAACATCTCATCTCTGAACTCCCAAGTGGTTTCTTCTAAACCATGGTATCTCCACAAAACCTTCACCAACTCTATCTCCTTATTCTTCAGCTGCTTTACTCGGGAGTCAAGGATCTTCATAGGTAGTTCTTCGTAAGTCAGATTCTCATTAATCTCCACAGGTTCAAAGGTGAGCACATGAGATGGATCCTTAACGTACTTCCTCAGCACAGAAACATGGAACACATTGTGAATCTTATCATAAGCAGGAGGCAAAGCTAGACGATATGCACAATCCCCCACTTTATCTAAGATCTCAAATGGTCCAACATAGCGAGGACTCAACTTGCCTTTTACTTTAGATCTTGTAATAGAACGTATAGGCTTTATCTTTAGAAAAGCATAGTCTCCCACTAAGAAGCTTACATCAGACCTCTTCTTATCAGCATACATCTTCTGTCTGTCTTGAGCAGCTTTCATCCATTTCTTTATCAACTGTACCTTCTCAAGCATCATCTGCATGTCATCAGTCTTCACTAGGGAACGTTCACCAACATCATCCCAGTGCAAAGGTGAATGACAAGGTCTGCCATAGAGAGCTTCAAAAGGTGGCATACCTATACTGGCTTGGTAGCTATTGTTGTAAGCGAACTCTGCTAAAGGTAGATATCGATCCCAGGCACCACCCCAATCCATCACACAAGCACGAAGCAAGTCCTCCAGAATCTGAACTGTTCTCTCGGACTGACCATCAGTTTGCGGGTGGTAAGCAGTGCTGAAACGCAGATCAGTACCCATCTCTTCCTGAATCTGACCCCATAAACGAGAAGTGAATTTCGGGTCTCGATCAGAAACTATCACAGCAGGGACACCATGCAGACGAACTATCCACTCCACATACAACTGAGCCATCTCAGCAACTTTATACGTGGTTTTGAAAGGCAAGAAATGAGCAGATTTTGTAAGCCGATCAATCACCACCCAAACAGCATCATAACCTTTCTTGGACTTAGGGAAACCGGTAACAAAGTCCATTGTGATCTTCTCCCACTTCCATTCTAGAATCTCAAGAGGATGAAGAAGACCACCGGGTCGTTGATGTTCAATCTTGACTTGCTGACATGTCAAGCACTTCGCCACAAACAAAGCTATATCATTCTTCTTGTTCTTCCACCAGAAGCTTCGCTGTAAGTCCTTGTACATCTTGGTTGTGCCAGGGTGAATGGTGTACTTGGAACCATGAGCTTCACTCAGAACTTTCTGTCTCAGATCACCAACATCGGGTATCCACAACCTTTGTCTGAAGCGGATAGCGCCATCCACTCCGACAGAGAAGTCAGATTGCGGTTTCTCAGATAAAGCTTTCAACTCTTCAAGCGCGGAACTCTCCAACTGTACAGACACGACTTCTGAGATCCAGGTTGGTGTAACGGTCAAACTGGCCATATGAACACACAGCTTATCTTCATCCACTGAATCAATAGGATGAGGTCCCCAACTAGCCACATGTTCAAGGTTTTCCCACACAGAACATCTCAGAGCAGCACAAACAGCATCCTTCTTGCGACTTAAAGCATCATCTACGACATTTGCTTTACCAGGATGATAGGTTATGGTGAAGTTGTAATCTTTAAGATATTCCATCCACCTACATTGTCGCAAGTTCAGATCCTTCTGAGTCAACAGATATCTCAAACTCTTGTGATCAGAAAAGACTTCAAACTTTTCTCCATAGAGGTAGTGTCGCCAGATCTTCAAAGCATGAACTATGGCAGCCAGCTCCAAATCATGCGTAGGCCAATTAGCTTCATTAGGTTTCAACTGTCAAGAAGCATAGGTGATCACCTTTCCGTCTTGCATCAGAACACACCCTAAGCCTTGTCAAGATGCATCGGTGTAGATGACATAGGGTATACCCTCAACAGGCAAAGCAAGCACGGGAGCAGAAGTCAGACTCATCTTCAACTTCTGAAAACTGTCCTCACATTCAGGGGTCCATGAGAACTTGACTTCCTTCCGAGTCAGCTTGGTCAAAGGTAAAGCCAACTCAGAAAACCCTTTGATAAACTTCCGATAGTAACCAGCTAGACCAAGGAAACTACGGATTTCTGACGGGTTTTTCGGAGCATTCCACTTTGTCACAGCTTCTACCTTTGCAGGATCAACAACTATATGGCCGGCAGAAATTACGTGACCAAGAAACATCACTTCCTTTATCCAGAACTCACATTTTGAGAATTTTGCATACAATTGATTTTCTCGCAATGTGTTGAGTACAATCTGCATGTGCTCGTGATGTTGTTCCAACGTCTCGGAATAAACCAAAACGTCATTAATAAACACCACTACAAACTTGTCGAGGTATGGGCGGAATACTCGGTTCATCAGGTCCATGAACGCAGCAGGGGCATTCGTCAAACCAAAAGGCATGACCATAAATTCATAATGCCCATAGCGAGTTCTGAACGCTGTCTTCGGAACATCATCATCCTTCACACGCATCTGGTAGTAGCCACTTCGCATATCCATTTTGGAGAACACGGTGGCTGACTTCAGCTGATCGAATAGGTCGTCGATGCGCGGCAACGGGTAACGATTCTTCACTGTCACCTAGTTGAGCATGCAGTAGTCCATACACATCCGCAAAGAGCCATCTTTCTTCTTCACGAACAGGACAGGTGCTCCCCAAGGGGAAACACTGGGGCGAATGAAGCCCATGTCGAGAAGCTCTTCAAGCTGCTTCTTCAACTCCGCCAGCTCAGCAGGAGCCAAGCGGTAAGGGGGTTCGAGATCGGTGAAGTTCCAGGTATGAGCTCGATGGAGAATTCCACCTCGCGAGTTGGTGGCAACCCGGGTAACTCCTCAGGAAAGACATCTGGGAAGTCCTTCACCACATCAACATGATCTAGGGCAGGAGGTGTAGCATCGAGAACAAAGGAGGCTAGGAAGGCTCTACACCCTTGTGAGAGGAGCTTTTCAGCTTTGATGGCAGAGATGACGAACTGTCGCTCTCCACGCTTCTTGCCCTTGACACACACTCTTCCTTCATCAGGATGAAATAGACTAACCTTGGATTCCTCACAGAACATAACAGCTTTATACTTCTTTAACCAATCCATACCCAGGATGATGTCAAAGACGGTCATATCAAGCAAGACAAAAACTGTGGGAAACATTATTCCGGATATACAGAGGTTCAAGGTAGGAGTTTGGAGATACGAGGAGCAGATTTTTCCACTAGGAGTTTTTACATCTAACACATGATCCATAAACTCAGATTCGATTTCAAGCATAGAGGCAAACTGTCTAGATATGAAGGTATTGGAGGAACCAGAATCAAGCAGAGCTTTTAAAGGATGCATATTGAGGTGTAGTGTACCTTCAATCACTTCATTGCCTTCACCATCTTCTTCAGCATTGAGAGCAAACACTCTCCCATTCCGCCTCTCAGCTGGCGGACGCCTCGGGTTCTGGTTGTTGTTGTTATTGTTGTTGTTGTTCCGCGGTGGAGGGTTCTGTCTCAGCTGTTGCGGCTGCTGAGCATTATTCTGCCCTTGCTGGAAATGGGGGCAGTTGGGTCGGATGTGCCCAACCTGGCCGCACTCATGGCAGGTTGGTGGAGGTCGGTTGGCAACACAAGCAGGTGCATTGTTGGTGGGACATCTTCCAGGAGGATGGTGGCAATTGCATCTGTTGCAGCGATCACATCCACGGTTTTCATACTTGTTCGGATTCTTCCTTTTGTTGTTGTTGAAGCCACTGGAAGCCTGAAATCCCAGATAAGACTCGATGGCGAGAGCCTTGTCCACCATTTGTTGAAATGTGAGCGGCAGCTGTGGAACGAGGCTTCGACCAACATGGTAGTTCAGGCCCTCCAAGAACAAGGTCGCTCTTCTGTCAGCTCCAAGGTCGGTGGTGTAACGTTCTAATAGCAGAAACTTCTGAACGTAGTCGGCCACTCTCATGCTTCCTTGCTTGAGACTGTAAAACTCGGCCCCCTTCCTCAGGAAAGCAGGGCAGATGTACTTCTCTCTGAACAACTTCAAGAACTGGGTCCACTCCATGGAGGAGGTGTCTCGAGTGCGGGCAACTCCGTTCCACCAAACACGCGTTGGTCCATCCAGCACGTACGTCGCGAACCGAAACTTCTGGTGAGGAGGGCAAGCCATACCCTCGAAGGTCCGATCCAGGGCCAACACCCAGTCGTCGGCTTTGTCCACCATGTTAGGCTCACTCTCACCCTTGAAGTAGGGTGGCTGCATCTTGATGAAGTCAGTGAGGGTGAACTCCCTTGGCTTGGCGGCAACAACAGCAATGGTGTTGAGTTGTCCCATCATGGTGGAGGACAACAACTGTCGCAACATCGCCAGTTCTTGCTCAGGTGTGAAGGCGGGAACACCAGAAGCTGGTTGGCTAACAGCAGGAGTCGCAGGAGTGTCGGGGTTGTCAGTGGTGGACTCCTGGTTTGTGTTGTCAAACAAGTCACCTCTCCTGAAATTAGGGTTAACATATTAAATTTTCAGGAGTAAAGAATCATAGATGAGAGGGAAAAGAAATAGAGATGAGAAAAAGGATAACTAGAATGCTATTTCCTAAAAGCATACTATTTCGGGCAGTTCGTTTCAGCGCAGGCCAGGCCGGATCATATGGGCACGGGAGTCCCCGTATGCCAAGCTAGTGGGTCGGAGGAAAATCTTGCCAGCCCCCATGCCCTGATCCTTTCTAGACACCCTTGCCTCAACTGCATGCCCTAATAGTCGCCTAAAGGCTATGATACCATGCTGTAAAGAGGCGAGATCACCCCTTTACTAAAATTTAAAGGAAATACAAACATCCACAATTTTAACAAAAATTTAGACTTTGAGGATGAATGCATAATATTCCAAATAAATAAGCATGATTCCAGATACATAATAAAATGTCAATAGCAGCGGAAAGAAAGAAATAACAAGCCTTCTAATGGCTTTATTGTTTATTACATGATTGCTTTCTAAAAGAAAAGATAAGATAGATAAGAGGATCTAGCTATAGCAACCTAGCCATCCTTCTTGTCAAGCTAACGAACTCAGCAGAGGAATCTTCCTTCAAGCCCTTCTTTCTCCTTGCTCAGCACCAACACCTGGGTGATTGGGAAGACACCCAGCAAGAGGGAAAATAAGAAAAGTATGTGTTACACTAATAATCTATCAAAGGCAAAGAAAGTTGTAACAAGTAAATTAGGCTAGATATTTGTTGTAAGAAGATATCAAAGAGTATGAGGTTTTTATAAGAGAACTTGCCATTAACAAAATAAATAAAGGTTTTAGCATGTCATTTAATATGTCTATCTAACTAAGTAGGGTTGAGGCACCTACCGGACCTCTAACCTTAGGTGAGGGAAGAATTAAAACATTTCCAAATCACCTACAATTTTTAATGGGGAGAATTATAAACATTCCCCTAGGGCAATTTTATACATGCCCTCTATGGGTGGTTGTACATAAGTACCACTACTTAAAGATTAAATAGAACATTTAATTTCATGCTAACAAGAGATTTATGGCAAGGATAAGCAAAAGAATATATAACATGGCAGTGGGGTATGATTACCCAAACAAGAGAATACTACATCTACATTTGAGGCAAATAAGCAATTTAGGTTTCAAGGATTCAATGGTTTAGATCAAGTTAAACCTCATAAAAGAAATATAGGTATTGAACTAAAGATTTCCCAACTGATAGGTAGATGCACAATCAAAACTCATACTAAACACATACCTTAGCCTCAGGTGTCCTAGATTTCCCCTTTTCAACTCTTCACACGAATTATAAACCCAATCTTCCTAATACATCATTAGGTTCATAAATTAGAATTACATGCATTCATTTAAAAGATTGAAAACCCTAATTTACTAACTTTTTGCACAAACTCTCGATTCAGACTTCAAAAACCTCATAACCATCCTAGTTAGGTTTTCCTGATCAAAATAACATATAATATTGTATATTTTGGAAATATGGATTCTTAGGGTTAATTTTAGTGATTTTTAAGATAATTAAATCGATTTTAAAAATACATTTTTGCAAACATCAAAATCAAAAATCAAAAACATTTTTATTAGATAGATCTCGCTTTCCTGATTTCAAAACACTACTTGTTTTTATTTTTCGGCCATTGAAATAATTTCTTATGATTTATTTTGTATCAACCAACCAAAACATGCCACGTAGGCAATCGCACATATCCACACACAGAGAGAAAGAATAGGCGGTGATCAGGAGCGTGAGAGAGCGGGGACCCGCATCTCAGAATCGCTCGCAATGGAGGAGTGGGCTGGGTCAAACACGGTCAAAGCAGACAAATAGCAAAAGGTCCAAAGCGCCCCTTGCGCGGATCCGAGAAAGCAACCAACCAGGGGGTAAAAATGTAAAACCGCGGGGATCATCTTCCTCCCTGGCTCGCGATCTGGGCAAAGAACGGCGAGAAGCAGCTCGGCCGATTCGGGCAATTTCGCGATACTCAACGAAAACTCGCGTTCAGGTAATCGAAAGAAAGAGGAAGAAGAATCGGATTTGCTGGTACCTCTCAATTGAATGGAGACGAAGCGAGCAGGATGCAAAAGATGCCACAAGAGCAGGGGCAAACAGTGGCTTGATGGTGTTCCAAACGTCCACGAAGCTTGAAATCAAAGGTATAGGCGAGTTGCTAAGGTCATGACGGTCCTAGGGACCTAGGTATATATAGGCAACATGCCCTAGGCTAGGGTTTAGCTAGGGGCAAGGTGAGGAGGTCGGCGGCCACTTTAGGCGTTTCACAAATACTTGCCAAAACCCGCAAAATTTGGGATAAAACAGTGTGCAATCGCGCCCAACAAGGAAAGTTTGAGTAAAATCCATCGATTACACTCCAAGATAATGCGATTTAAAAAAAATCGGGAAAAAGCACTTGTTGCCTTCTTTGGATAGAGGTAGGAGACGACCGTGGGTCGTCAAATCGATGGACGTGGGTCCACCAAAGGATCTGGGCCGTCCGATCATGCGCATGGGATAAGGAAATCAAATTTCTAAAAAAAATCGATCAAAACTCATTTAAACCTTAAATGTTTTTCTCTCTCTTCATTTGGAGGATCAAACGTTGCCCAAAAATTACCAAATTGTATATCCTGACTTATTTCAACGCGTAGAACCCAAATATGGAGTTAGTTTTGCATTTTGAGAAAGTTTGATAGGTTAAATAATTAATATATCATTTTCTCTTTCCTCCTTTAAAAGAGGTGATAACATTATCTAAAATTAATGTAACTTCACCCATAAGTCTCCTTAAAGGTTTGGAACACGATTTTGCAATTATCTTCATAAGTTGAAATTATCTTTATATTTATTAAATAAATAGAACATTCTACACACCTTCTCTCTCCTATTTTACTCATTATTCATCTATTATCCAAATTAGTTGCAAATTTGCACAGAGGCTTATTTTTATGTTTAGAATACGAATTTGAAGTTATTTTCCTGATTTGAGAACAATAAGTATTTTATTTCTCTTTATTGGCATATTTCCTACATTCTTTAGATAATGTTATTAATATTTATATTTATGTTCCATTTTAAATGATACTTGGCCCTTAAGTTACTTTTTGCTCAAGGAAATGAATTAAATTATCAAATTATCATGATGGTTTCAGATTATGATATTTGTTGCAAAAATCTTTGTAATTATCTTTTTTACCCATAAATTCTCATATTACCATTAATTATTACATTTATCTTCTTCCTTTTATAAAATTCGGATTTTCTTCATATCTCTCATATTCTAGGAAACACTAGAAGGTTCTAGGATGAATTATTTTATCCCTTTTTATTTCTTAAGGTGAAATAGCATTTTAGACCCATTATCTAATTCTAACTGAGGCATTTGTGCATGCAACCTTGAAATAAGAATATATGGGAAACATTTATCCAATAACCATCTTAATTTCTTTTAAATCAAAGCCAAGGACAAATGGGACGAACATGAAGGACAAAACTTATAGAAAAGAGTACAAAGAGGTACATAGGAGATTTCAGTATGTTACAGCACTCCACCCCTTAAAAAGGATTTCGTCCCCGAAATCTCATACAAAGAGGGAAGGGTGAGTACGCAACATCTCATCTCTCAACTCCCAAGTGGTTTCTTCTAAACCATGGTATCTCCACAAAACCTTCACCAACTCTATCTCCTTATTCTTCAGCTGCTTTACTCGGGAGTCAAGGATCTTCACAGGTAGTTCTTCGTAAGTCAGATTCTCATTAATCTCCACAGGTTCAAAGGTGAGCACATGAGATGGATCCTTAACGTACTTCCTCAGCACAGAAACATGGAACACATTGTGAATCTTATCATAAGCAGGAGGCAAAGCTAGACGATATGCACAATCCCCCACTTTATCTAAGATCTCAAATGGTCCAACATAGTGAGGACTCAACTTGCCTTTTACTTTAGATCTTGCAATAGAACGTATAGGCTTTATCTTTAGAAAAGCATAGTCTCCCACTAAGAAGCTTACATCAGACCTCTTCTTATCAGCATACATCTTCTGTCTATCTTGAGCAGCTTTCATCCGTTTCTTTATCAACTGTACCTTCTCAAGCATCATCTGCATGTCATCAGTCTTCACTAGGGAACGTTCACCAACATCATCCCAGTGCAAAGGTGAACGACAAGGTCTGCCATAGAGAGCTTCAAAAGGTGGCATACCTATACTGGCTTGGTAGCTATTGTTGTAAGCGAACTCTGCTAAAGGTAGATATCGATCCCAGGCACCACCCCAATCCATCACACAAGCACGAAGCAAGTCCTCCAGAATCTGAACTGTTCTCTCAGACTGACCATCAGTTTGCGGGTGGTAAGCAGTGCTGAAATGCAGATCAGTACCCATCTCTTCCTGAATCTGACCCCATAAACGAGAAGTGAATTTCGGGTCTCGATCAGAAACTATCACAGCAGGGACACCATGCAGACGAACTATCCACTCCACATACAACTGAGCCATCTCAGCAACTTTATACGTGGTTTTGAAAGGCAAGAAATGAGCAGATTTTGTAAGCCAATCAATCACCACCCAAACAGCATCATAACCTTTCTTGGACTTAGGGAAACCGGTAACAAATTCCATTGTGATCTTCTCCCACTTCCATTCTGGAATCTCAAGAGGATGAAGAAGACCACCGGGTCATTGATGTTCAATCTTGACTTGCTGACATGTCAAGCACTTCGCCACAAACAAAGCTATATCATTCTTCATGTTCTTCCACCAGAAGCTTCGTTGTAAGTCCTTGTACATCTTGGTTGTGCCAGGGTGAATGGTGTACTTGGAACCATGAGTTTCACTCAGAACTTTCTGTCTCAGATCACCAACATCGGGTATCCACAACCTTTGTCTGAAGAGGATAGCGCCATCCACTCCGACAGAGAAGTCAGATTGCGGTTTCTCAGATAAAGCTTTCAACTCTTCAAGTTCGGAACTCTCCAACTGTGCAGACACGACTTCTGAGATCCAGGTTGGTGTAACGGTCAAACTGGCCATATGAACACACAGCTTATCTTCATCCACTGAATCAACAGGATGAGGTCCCCAACTGGCCACATGTTCAAGGTTTTCCCACACAGAACATCTCAGAGCAGCACAAACAACATCCTTCTTGCGACTTAAAGCATCAGCTACGACATTTGCTTTACCAGGATGATAGGTTATGGTGAAGTTGTAATCTTTAAGATATTCCATCCACCTACGTTGTCACAAGTTCAGATCCTTCTGAGTCAACAGATATCTCAAACTCTTGTGATCAGAAAAGACTTCAAACTTTTCTCCATAGAGGTAGTGTCGCCAGATCTTCAAAGCATGAACTATGGCAGCCAGCTCCAAATCATGCGTAGGCCAATTAGCTTCATTAGGTTTCAAATGTCGAGAAGCATAGGCGATCACCTTTCCGTCTTGCATCAGAACACACCCTAAGCCTTGTCGAGATGCATCAGTGTAGATGACATAGGGTATACCCTCAACAGGCAAAGCAAGCACGGGAGCAGAAGTCAGACTCATCTTCAACTTCTGAAAACTGTCCTCACATTCAGGGGTCCATGAGAACTTGACTTCCTTCCGAGTCAGCTTGGTCAAAGGTAAAGCCAACTCAGAAAACCCTTTGATAAACTTCCGATAGTAACCAGCTAGACCAAGGAAACTACGGATTTCTGACGGGTTTCTCGGAGCATTCCACTTTGTCACAGCTTCTACCTTTGCAGGATTAACAACTATATGGCCGGCAGAAATTACGTGACCAAGAAACATCACTTCCTTTATCCAGAACTCACATTTTGAGAATTTTGCATACAATTGATTTTCTCGCAATGTGTTGAGTACAATCCGCATGTGCTCGCAATGTTGTTCCAACGTCTCGGAATAAACCAAAACGTCATCAATAAACACCACTACAAACTTGTCGAGGTATGGGCGGAATACTCAGTTCATTAGATCCATGAACGCAGCAGGGGCATTCGTCAAACCAAAAGGCATGACCATAAATTCATAATGCGTATAGCGGGTTCTGAACACTGTCTTCGGAACATCATCATCCTTCACACGCATCTGGTAGTAGCCACTTCGCAGATCCATTTTGGAGAACATGGTGGCTGACTTCAGCTGATCGAATAGGTCGTCGATGCGTGGCAACGGGTAACGATTCTTCACTGTCACCTGGTTGAGCATGCGGTAGTCCATACACATCCGCAAAGAGCCATCTTTCTTCTTCAAGAATAGGACAGGTGCTCCCCAAGGGGAAACACTGGGGCGAATGAAGCCCATGTCGAGAAGCTCTTCAAGCTGCTTCTTCAACTCCGCCAGCTCAGCAGGAACCAAGCGGTAAGGGGGCTTCGAGATCGGTGAAGTTCCAGGTATGATCTCGATGGAGAATTCCACCTCGCGAGTTGGTGGAAACCTGGGTAACTCCTCAGGAAAGACATCTGGGAAGTCCTTCACCACATCAACATGATCTAGGGCAGGAGGTGTAGCATCGAGAACAAAGGAGGCTAGGAAGGCTCTACACCCTTGTGAGAGGAGCTTTTCAACTTTGATGGTAGAGATGACGAACTGTCGCTCTCCACGCTTCTTGCCCTTGACACACACTCTTCCTTCATCAGGATGAAACAGACTAACCTTGGATTCCTCACAGAACAGAACAGCTTTATACTTCTTTAACCAATCCATACCCAGGATGATGTCAAAGACGGTCATATCAAGCAAGACAAAAACTGTGGGAAACATTATTCCGGATATACAGAGGTTCAAGGTAGGAGTTTGGAGATATGAGGAGCAGATTTTTCCACTAGGAGTTTTTACATCTAACACATGATCCATAAACTCATATTCGATTTCAAGCATAGAGGCAAACTATCTATATATGAAGGTATTGGAGGAACCAGAATCAAATAGAGCTTTTAAAGGATGCATATTGAGGTGTAGTGTACCTTCAATCACTTCATTGCCTTCACCATCTTCTTCAGCATTGAGAGCAAACACTCTCCCATTCCGCCTCTTAGCTGGCGGACGCCTCGGGTTCTGGTTGTTGTTGTTATTGTTGTTGTTGTTCCGCGGTGGAGGGTTCTGTCTCGGCTGTTGCGGCTGCTGAGCATTATTCTGCCCTTGTTGGAAACGGGGGCAGTTGGGTCGGATGTGCCCAACCTGGCCGCACTCATGGCAGGTTGGTGGAGGTCGGTTGGCAACACGAGCAGGTGCATTGTTGGTGGGACATCTTCCAGGAGGATGGTGGTGATTGCATCTGTTGCAGCGATCACGTCCACGGTTTTCATACTGGTTCGGATTCTTCCTTTTGTTGTTGTTGAAGCCACTGGAAGCCTGAAATCCCAGATAAGACTCGATGGAGAGAGCCTTGTCCACCATTTGTTGAAATGTGAGAGGCAGCTGTGGAACGAGGCTTCGACCAACATGGTAGTTCAGGCCCTCCAAGAACAAGGTCGCTCTTCTGTCAGCTCCAAGGTCGGTGGCGTAACGTTCTAATAGCATAAACTTCTGAACGTAGTCGGCCACGCTCATGCTTCCTTGCTTGAGACTGTAAAACTCGGCCTCCTTCTTCCTCAGGAAAGCAGGGAAGATGTACTTCTCTCTGAACAACTTCAGGAACTGGGTCCACTCCATGGAGGAGGTGTCTCGAGTGCGGGCAACTCCGTTCCACCAAACACGTGCCGGTCCATCCAGCACGTACGTCGCGAACCGAACCTTCTGGTGAGGAGGGCAAGCCATACCCTCGAAGGTCCGATCCAGGGCCAACACCCAGTCGTGGGCTTTGTCCACCATGTTAGGCTCACTCTCACCCTTGAAGTAGGGTGGCTGCATCTTGATGAAGTCAGTGAGGGTGAACTCCCGTGGCTTGGCGGCAACAGCATCAATGGTGTTGAGTTATCCCATCATGGTGGAGGACAACAACTGTCGCAACATCGCCAGTTCTTGCTCAGGTGTGAAGGAGGGAACACCAGAAGCTGGTTGGCTAACAGCAGGAGTCGCAGGAGTGTCGGGGTTGTCAGTGGTGGACTCCTGGTTTGTGTTGTCAAACAAGTCACCTCTCCTGAAATTAGGGTTAACATATTAAATTTTTAGGAGTAAAGAATCATAGATGAGAGGGAAAAGAAATAGAGATGAGAAAAAGGATAACTAGAATGCTATTGCCTAAAAGCATACTATTTCGGGCAGTTCGTTTCAGCGCAGGCCAGGCCGGATCATATGGGCACGGGAGTCCCCGTATGCCAAGCTAGTGGGTCGGAGGAAAATCTTGCCAGCCCCCATGCCCTGATCCTTTCTAGACACCCTTGCCTCAACTGCATGCCCTAATAGTTGCCTAAAGGCTATGATACCATGCTGTAAAGAGGCGAGATCACCCCTTTACTAAAATTTAAAGGAAATACAAACATCCACAATTTTAACAAAAAATTAGACTTTGAGGATGAATGCATAATATTCCAAATAAATAAGCATGATTCCATATACATAATAAAATGTCAATAGCAGCGGAAAGAAAGAAATAACAAGCCTTCTAATGGCTTTATTGTTTATTACATGATTGCTTTCTAAAAGAAAAGATAAGATAGATAAGAGGGTCTAGCTATAGCAACCTAGACATCCTTCTTGTCAAGCTAACGAACTCAGCAGAGGAATCTTCCTTCAAGCCCTTCTTTCTCCTTGCTCAGCACCAACACCTGGGTGGTTGGGAAGACACCCAGCAAGAGGGAAAACAAGAAAAGTATGTGTTACACTAATAATCTATCAAAGGCAAAGAAAGTTGTAACAAGTAAATTAGGCTAGATATTTGGTGTAAGAAGATATCAAAGAGTATGAGGTTTTTATAAGAGAACTTGCCATTAACAAAATAAATAAAGGTTTTAGCATGTCATTTAATATGTCTATCTAACTAAGTAGGGTTGAGGCACCTACCGGACCTCTAACCTTAGGTGAGGGAAGAATTAAAACATTTCCAAATCACCTACAATTTTTAATGGGGAGAATTATAAACATTCCCCTAGGGCGATTTTATACATGCCCTCTATGGGTGGTTGTACATAAGTACCACTACTTAAAGATTAAATAGAACATTTAATTTCATGCTAACAAGAGATTTATGGCAAGGATAAGCAAAAGAATATATAACATGGCAGTGGGGTATGATTACCCAAACAAGAGAATACTACATCTATATTTGAGGCAAATAAGCAATTTAGGTTTCAAGGATTCAATGGTTTAGATCAAGTTAAACCTCATAAAAGAAATATAGGTATTGAACTAAAGATTTCCCAACTGATAGGTAGATGCACAATCAAAACTCATACTAAACACATACCTTAGCCTCAGGTGTCCTAGATTTCCCCTTTTCAACTCTTCACACGAATTATAAACCCAATCTTCCTAATACATCATTAGGTTCATAAATTAGAATTACATGCATTCATTTAAAAGATTGAAAACCCTAATTTACTAACTTTTTGCACAAACTCTCGATTCAGACTTCAAAAACCTCATAACCATCCTAGTTAGGTTTTCCTGATCAAAATAACATATAATATTGTATATTTTGGAAATATGGATTCTTAGGGTTAATTTTAGTGATTTTTAAGATAATTAAATCGATTTTAAAAATACATTTTTGCAAACATCAAAATCAAAACTCAAAAACATTTTTATTAGATAGATCTCGCTTTCCTGATTTCAAAACACTACTTGTTTTTATTTTTCGGCCATTGAAATAATTTCTTATGATTTATTTTGTATCAACCAACCAAAACATGCCACGTAGGCAATCGCACATATCCACACACAGAGAGAAAGAATAGGCGGTGATCAGGAGCGTGAGAGAGCGGGGACCCACGTCTCAGAATCTCTCGCAATGGAGGAGTGGGCCGGGTCAAACACGGTCAAAGCAGACAAAGAGCAAAAGGTCCAAAGCGCCCCTTGCGCGGATCCGAGAAAGCAACCAACCAGGGGGTAAAAATGTAAAACCACGGGGATCATCTTCCTCCCTGGCTCGCGATCTGGGAAAAGAACGGCGAGAAGCAGCTCGGCCAATTTGGGCAATTTTGCGATACTCAACAAAAACTCGCGTTCAGGTAATCGAAAGAAAGAGGAAGAAGAATCGGATTTGCTGGTACCTCTCAATTGAACGGAGACGAAGCGAGCAGGATGCAAAAGATGCCACAAGAGCAGGGGCAAACGGCGGCTTGATGGTGGTCCAAACGTCCACAAAGCTTGAAATCAAAGGTATAGGCGAGTTGCTAAGGTCATGACGGTCCTAGGGACCTAGGTATATATAGGCAACATGCCCTAGGCTAGGGTTTAGCTAGGGGCAAGGTGAGGAGGTCGGCGGCCACTTTAGGCGTTTCACAAATACTCACCAAAACCCGCAAAATTTGGGATAAAACAGTGCGCAATCGCGCCCAACAAGGAAAGTTTGAGCAAAATCCATCGATTACACTCCAAGATAATGCGATTTAAAAAAAATCGGGAAAAAGCACCTATTGCCTTCTTTGGATAGAGGTAGGAGACGACCGTGGGTCGTCAGATCGGTGGACACGGGTCCACCAAAGGATCTGGGCCGTCCGATCATGCGCATGGGATAAGGAAATCAAATTTCTAAAAAAAATCAATCAAAACTCATTTAAACCTTAAATGTTTTTCTCTCTCTTCATTTGGAGGCTCAAACGTTGCCCAAAAATTACCAAATTTTATATCCTGACTTATTTCGATGCGTAGAATCCAAATATGGAGTTAGTTTTGCATTTTGAGAAAGTTTGATAGGTGAAATAATTAATATATCATTTTCTCTTTCCTCCTTTAAAAGAGGTGATAACATTATCTAAAATTAATGTAACTTCACCCATAAGTCTCCTTAAAGGTTTGGAACACGATTTTGCAATTATCTTCATAAGTTGAAATTATCTTTATATTTATTAAATAAATAGAACATTCTACACACCTTCTCTCTCCTATTTTACTCATTATTCATCTATTATCCAAATTAGTTGCAAATTTGCACAGAGGCTTATTTTTATGTTTAGAATACGAATTTGAAGTTATTTTCCTGATTTGAGAACATTAAGTATTTTATTTCTCTTTATTGGCATATTTCCTACATTCTTTAGATAATGTTATTAATATTTATATGTATGTTCCATTTTAAATGATACTTGGCCCTTAAGTTACTTTTTGCTCAAGGAAACGAATTAAATTATCAAATTATCATGATGGTTTCAGATTATGATATTTGTTGCAAAAATCTTTGTAATTATCTTCTTTACCCATAAATTCTCATATTACCATTAATTATTACATTTATCTTCTTCCTTTTATAAAATTCGGATTTTCTTCATATCTCTCATATTCTAGGAAACACTAGAAGGTTCTAGGACGAATTATTTTATCCCTTTTATTTCTTAAGGTGAAATAGCATTTTAGACCCATTATCTAATTCTAACTGAGGCATTTGTGCATGCAACCTTGAAATAAGAATATATGGGAAACATTTATCCAATAACCATCTTAATTTCTTTTAAATCAAAGCCAAGGACAAATGGGACGAACATGAAGGACAAAACTTATACAAAAGAGTACAAAGAGGTACATAGGATATTTCAGTATGTTACAGACCTTAACTTAGTATTAATTCCTTGTTCCATAAACTAATCATCTAGATATCATCAAATTTCTATAAGTCCATGTGTATATCCCATTTTCATGTTTAAATCTCAAACTCCCATTACTCTACGCTTGTAACCCAAATTTTGGTTTCTTATTTAGACCAAACATACTTTTAATCTAAAATAGCCATAAAATCTTGGTGTTGAAATCAAATCAAAACTCTTCTTATATAATTACTTTAATCTTTGTACTCAAGTAAGACATAAATCATCTTACACAATAATATAAACATATACCTCATATAATGAGAATAAATATCAAACATATTCACATATACTAATCATATTGAATTAATTATATAATTGAAGAAGAATACCATTATATTAATAATATCCAACCTAACCAGGCATATATCACTTATTATCTCAAGATAATCATCTATTATTCTACATAATGGCCACTTAGGTCCAAAATTACATACTAATATAATAACATAAGAAATTCCATCAAATCTCTAGAAAAAGTAATCATATAGTGTAGTAAGGTCATGAATAAAAATACCAATTCCTTTCATGATCAGGTCATGGGTGAAATACCCAAAATACCCTTCTTAGGATTTATAGCAAAATTCTTAATAAAACTTCATATAAGAAAGATCAAGCTTTGAAATCATGTTAAACATATCAAAATACACTTTCAATAAATTTGCATGAATTTCTAAATTCGTTTGCTATTTTTAATTGATAAAACATCAAAATCATATAGTTTTAGCTACCCAACATATTATAAATTGTAGACATCAAAATCATATTTTGGAAGTATTTTTAGGAGATAGCATGATCAAAGAGCTTTTCAAAAGTATCTTTTTTTGATAAAAACTGAATTCTCAATCCCAAGATATGAATTTTAGAACTTTACCAAAACTTGGTCAATCTCGACGATCAAAATCTGATATGGCGGCCATGGTCTCATGTGCATCCCAGGGCCGGTGCTTCCTCCTGTCTTCTTCTCCATCATGATCCCATGTTCCAAGATTAGGAACACAGTATGGCAGTGCTAGCCAAGAGCTCCACTTCCAGGCCGTCTCGGTGTAAGATCCAATGACCAGTGACTTCGGAGGGCCCTCTATGGTCTTAGCGGCACCAACTTTGGGTGCAGGGTGGTGAAAAACAAAGGTCTCTACTTCCACGGAACTCCCAGCCACTGCTGCAACTGTCTCCTTGCTTCATGGCTTCGGCCATCTTCTTCTCAATTTCTTCTCCTCTTTCTTCTTGTAACTTTGATCCGAACCCTAGAATAGATTTACACCGCACCAAGCTTCACAGATCGAGGACTTTTATAGCCTAATGCCAAAGGATCTCGTGCAGCACCCCTCCCCTCCTCAGGTCCTCTGTTCGGATCCCACAAATAGGCGTTGTGATTGTCCAGTCCGTGCGGATTGGAGTCACACCCTTTTTTATTTTCTTTTGTTTTTTATAAAAGTATAAATCATAGAAATAATTATTTCTACTATATACTAATTCCGTTCAAGTCCAAATTTTGGAATTAACATTTGCTATCAATTGTGTTTTATTGAGAAAGAGATTTGGTCAAAACTAGTTCGATAGTGACTCCCAAATGCTTTTGAAGTAAATTTTGGATAATTACAAATTTAATTACCTATAACACTAGGTAATCTAAAATTATATGAAATTTCTTCTATAATCTTATATTTCATTTCTCTATATGCTAAAAATATATCAAGTGTTTATCATGAGTAAGAAATACTACTTTCCTAAATTTATACTCCAAGGACTCATTTGTGAATCTTAATTGGCCCTAATAGGCTTGAATTAATTTCTAGGGCACATGGCCCATTCCCTGGTCTTTCAAAGGGTCCATTGGCTTAATTCTATCCTCAATCACAAAATCAAAGTGTGAATTTCCATAATCCCTCAATTAAACTTCCTCATGATACTTTTGCTCAATATTACATTATTGATCTATATATTAAGATCATAACTAGACCTAGGGCTCAAACCATTAAGTAGACTCGTTATATTTCCTTCATTGCCGTCACCTCATATTATTGAGTTATATATGTAATCACCAAACTTCACAAGTACATTACAAAACTATCCAAATCGCATAAAAGACCCTCTCTACACTCTGTTTCCCTTACATCCAAAGATCATGCAAAACGTATAAGTGCATATATATATATATATATATATATATATATATATATATATATATATATATATATATATGTGCACTTATACACATCGCCCTAAAATCATTTTTATAGTGTATGTAAGCATGGTTATGGAAATACCCCCAGAATATGTGTGCGTGGTTGAATGGTTTATTTCCTTCCTTTTGACTTTGGTTTGCATACTGAGCCTGTATCTCTTTCTCCATATGAAAGTTGATGTTGTCCTCCCTATACTCCTCTCTAATGTAACTCGAGGTTTCACTTGTACAATGTAATACTTTAATATGATAGTTTTAATTTTTATTTTGACAAAAGAGAAGATACTTTGCACTGGGAAAATCGATTGACTAGGAGTCGAGTAGATCGATTGGAGAACCGAAGAGGCTATAGATCAAAGGAGGAAATCAATCAACTGGATGCCCAATCAACTAACTAGGGGAGTTTAGATATCCATTTGAGCCAGGAGCCAGTCGACCAATCGATAGAGGCCAACTAACTGACATGCAGATAAATCGATCAACTAGAAGAGTTTGATCGAATGACCGACTTGTTTCTAGTACAACTTTTTCTTTATAGGTTGCAACATGTGATGTTTGACCTTTGGTGGATAGAAATTATTTATAGCTCTAAAAAATTATGTTACTGTGGCCATAACCATCACTCTATTTTATGATTGCATGTTTCATTTGTCGATAGAGTATGTATATGATACATACTTTAAGTATGTGGTGATTGGATATGTATATATACTTATATATAAATAAACCTCTCAAAAATATTAAGCCTTATATGATTTGTATAAGCTACACACATGTAAAGCTTGATCCACTAAGTGTGGGCACACCAAGTGTGATGTGTAGTCTATCTCGTGGAAGTTTGATGGTAGTTATGTGGACCTGCCAAGAAGGGTACATTACTATCATGTTGGTTTTTGGGTCAGGCTTAACTAGGTGACGTTAATGATATTAAGTGCATAGAAGCATAAAGATGAGATATGACAAGGTGTTGTGCATACCATCTACTCAAGAACTGCATGAGATATAATTGGCAAATGTTTCCTACCTTAATAATTAGTTAAGGACGTCGGCATTGACTAGGTAATAATGTAAGTTATTTTTACATCTTGACTCACTAGAAGGTTGTACACTGCTATCTTCTGAGTTTATAATGGGGGCTATCAATTTGAATAAAATAGTGGGAGTGGTAATTAATTTAATTCATAATTAATATCATTAAAAATTTAAATCAAATCAAAAGATTTTTGACAAAATGCAAATTTCTTTTATAGAAACAAATGGAAAACAACAACAACTTTTCTTTGCAAACGATCCTTCAGAAGGACAAGTTGAATAGGAATAACTTCCATGATTGGTTCAGGACATTGAGAATCATTGTCATAGAAGAGAACAAGCTCTATGTCTTTGAGACACCAGATCCAGATGAACCCACTCCCACCGCACCTAAGGCTGACAAGGATGCTGACAAGAAGCACTCTGAAGATTTTATAGATGCCAAGTGCCTAATTTTATGCTTAGAGAACTATGAGTTATAGAGACAACATGAGAATATGGATGTTCTTGAGATGGTTACACATCTTAAGAATATGTACCAAGATCAGGCAATACAAGATAGATATGATGTCTCAAAGGCATTGTTCAAGTGTAATATGGCTGAAGGAGATCTAGTAAGGACCCATGTGCACAAGTTGATTAGGTATGTGGAGATCCTAGTAGACTGGGACTCCCCTTTGGCCAAGAGTTGTCCACATATGTGATTTTGCAATAACTACCAGAATCATACATCCAATTTGTCTTGGACTACAACATAAACAATTTTGATAAGCCATTGTCAGAATTGCTTGGCATGTTGAAAGGAGATGAAATGAAAATGAAGAAGGACAAACCTAAATACATGATGATGATCAAAAGAGGAAAAGGGAAGTCCAAGGGAAAACATAAGGATAAGGAGAGTTCGAAATCTGGCCAGAAACCCAAGTCAATGAGTGAATAAAGAAGGCAATTGTCACCACTATCACCAGACGAAACACTGGAAAGGGAATTTTCCTCTTTACCTGGAGGAACTGAGGAAGAAGAAGTAGAGGATAGAGATCTCCACTTCATGTATATATGTTATTGAGATAAATATGTCTACTTCTTCATCTTGGATACTAGATACCAGATGTAGATATCATATATATTTAAATATGCAAGATCTGAAAAGAAGTAAACCTATAAGAAAGGGCGGTCAAACTACACGTTGTGTATCGAACATGAGTTGTTGACACTACAGTTGGAACCTATCATTTATCTTTGCCCAGTGGGATTGTAATATAGTTAGAGAACAGGCATTAATAGAAACATCATTTCTGATGAGATCTTTTATGGAAGTGTCCCAATGTCATATGGTTTTTACATATTTCTAGAGACAAATATTTATAATGTAAATATGAAAAGGTTAAAACTTGATAACTCAAACAATACATACTTTGGCATTGTCTTCTAGGGCACATTAATGAGAAACACATTTCTAGACTCCATAAAGATGATTAACTAGACTCTTTTAACCTCAAACCAATAGAGACATGTGAATCTAATTTTTTAGGAAAGATGACAAACACTCCTTTCACTAGACATGGTGAGAGAGTGAGTGATCTATTGGGACTCATACATATTGATGTATGTGGACCATTTAGCGCAAATGCTAGAGGTGGTTACCAATACTTCATTACCTTTATTGATGATCTCATTAGGTATGGCTATGCGTACTTAATGAAGCACAAATTAGAAACCTTTGAAAAGTTCAAGGATTTAATGAATGAATTACAAAACCAACTTGGTAAAAGTATTAAAACACTTCATTCTAATCATGGTGGAGAATACTTAAGTTGAGAGTTTGAGGAACTTCTACGAGACGTGGTATCATATCACAGTGGACTCCACCTGGAACACCACAATATAATGGTATATCAGAAAGAAGGAACCACATATTACTATATATGGTGCGGTCAGTGATGAGTTTTGCTACCATTTCGACTTTCTTATAAGGATATATCATAGAGTTTACACTTAATTGCATACCATCTAAATTGGTTCAAAGGACACCATATGACATATGGTATGGGAAGCATCCCAATGTGTCCTTTATGAAGATTTGGGGATGTGAAGCTTATGTGAGAAAGTAGTTTCCTAAAAAGCTTGGACCCAAATTAGATAAATATTCTTTTTCTAGATATCCTAGGAAAACCAAGTAATACTACTTCTGTACTCCATTTGACAACAAAGTATTTGTCTCCAGGGATGTTGTATTCTTAGAAAAGGAATTCATTTCCAAAGGAGGCAGTGTCAAGAAAGTAGAAATCAAAGAGGTTTGAGACCAACAATAAAATATTGAACCTTTAGAGGTCCAAAATAAACATGGACAGTGACATACTATTATGAAATATCAAGTTCCTCATGTAACACATGAACCTCACAGATCTAGTAGGACACGCCTTGAACCAGATATATTTGGTTATCTTGTGACTCAAGAAACTGACAAGTTGGTCATACATGATGAGCCAACTACCTATCTAGAAGTTATTAAGGGACCAGAGTCTGAATAGTGGCTTGAGGCCATCAGGTCTAAGATGGAATCCATGTACACCAACCAGGTATGGACGTTGGTGGATAATCCTAAAGGGATAAAACCCATAGGGTTCAAGTGGGTCTTCAAGAATAAAACTAATATGGATGACAATGTACAAACCTATAAAGGATGATTGGTTGGAAATGGTTTCAAACAAGTTCAAGGTGTTGACTATGATGAAACTTTTTCTTTAGTTGACATGGTTAAGTCCATAAGGATCATCCTTGCCATTGTAGTTTATTATGACTATGAGATTTGTTACATGTATGTTAAAATCACATTCCTTAATGGGAATCTACTTGAGGATGTGTACATGACAAAACCAGAGGGTTTTATAAATCAAAAGGAAGCCAATAAAATATGTAAGCTACAAAGGTCAATCTATGGATTGAAGCAAGCATCTCGAAGCTAGAAACTTTGATATGGTAAAACAGTCAAAGAGTTTGGCTTTAGTCAAAATGAAGATGAACCATGTGTTTACAAGAAGGTTAGTGGGAACATGATTGTATTCCTCATATTGTATGTTGATGACATACTATTGATGGAGAATGAAATCCCTACCTTAAAAAGGTAAAAACCTGTCTGAGAAATACATTGTCTATGAAGGACTTAGGCAAAGCATCATATATCGTAGGAATCAAGATCTATAGAGATTGATCTAGAAGGCTTCTTAGCCTAAGCCATAACACATACATTGATGATGTGTTGAAAAGGTTCAACATGGAGAACTTGAAAAGAGGAAACCTACCCATGTCTCATGGTGTTAGTATCTCTAGAGCTCAATGTCCTAGTTCTTGTGAAGAACGAGAACACATGAGTAAGATTCCATCTGCATCTGCAATTGGATCTATCATGTATGCAATGTTGTGTACTAGCCCGTCCTGATAGCTTGTATGCCTTGAGAATGATGAGCATACATCATTTAGATCCCAGTGAAGATCTGTGGACTGCTATGACGAACATCCTTAAGTACTTGAGAAGAACTAAGGATCAATTTATTATCTATGGAGGTGAGGAAGAGTTGGTGGTAAAGGGTTACACCGGTGCAAGCTTCCAAACTGACAAATATTACTTTAGATGGCAATTTGGATTGTATTTTGCCTCATCAACGGAGTTGTAAGCTGGGAGAGTTCCAAGCAAGAAATATTTGTTGTTTCTACAATAGAGGCAGAGTACATTGTTGCCTCCAATGCAAAAAAGGAAGTTGTTTGGATCAATAAGTTTGTCACTGAACTTGGGGTGGTTCCAAGCATTAGAGATGTATTAGAGTTGTATTGTGAAAATTATGGAGCTATTGCACAAGCTAAGGAACCTATATAGCATCAATGTTCCAAGCACATATAACAATCGTTCCATATCATATGAGAGATCGTACAATAAGGAGATGTAAAAATTTGCAGAGTACCAACTGAAAGCAATGTTGTTGACCCCTTGACAAAAGCATTTTCATAGCAGAAGCATGAAGGTGGTCTCCTTTTTATTATGATTGATGTTTCTTGGGTATGACGTTGCACCTAAAATTTCATTATAGTTAGAGTTATGGTTTAGGCGATATGAATTTTTCTAAATTGGACTAAAGTTGCCTAAGTAATTGATAGTTTCATTGATGTGTGACACTAATGCCTTCCTTGTTTCTATCTTGGGAGTTTTCAATTTATTCATGGGTATACAATATCCATCATATGATGATCTGGTGGCCACAAGGCTGTTTTCAAACTTGTGTTTAAAAACCCCCGCAAAAACTCGGTCTGGAAAAATCCGACCCTAATACTGCATTTTAGAAAAACCCGCAAATACCTGACCCTATATAATATTGCATAACTATTAATCAGACCTTATTCATATGTTAACCAAGACCCACTGGATGGATGCAATGTTCTACACTATTTCGACTGAATAACCCACATTTCAACTTAACAAACCCATTTGATGCATTGATGTACACTCTTTCTACTGAATGCATTGCTATTTATACATATCAATACAACACTACAAAATTAGAACTCAACTAAAGATTAAAATTTAGAAAATCACATATACAATAAAGATCACACACTACATACATAGTTGTTTAAAAAAGACATTAGAACTCAAGAACTCACCTGAAGATATGATGAGAAAAATTTAGAGTTTGACGTTGATAACCATATTCACACATTACATAATTCTTTTAAAAATGAAACAAAATCCAGCTGAAGATACGCTGAGATTGATTCATGCACTATAAAAGTTTCAGTTCTATAAAATTCATAGAATACATTTGAAAAATTACTAACTACAAAAGTGTTGAATCCCATGTGAATGAGCACATGGATAGGGTGGAAAAGAAGAAGAAAGGTTGCATTAGGTACATACTGGCTTTACAGCCAGTCTCAAAATGGCATCATGCCAACTTACAACAAACACTAACACACTTTTTCGTATTGTAAGGCATAGAGAAAGATAGCTTTGACCAAGTGGGTTTGATCGATTATTTAATGTTGTCAATCTTGTTGAACAAAGTGTAAAGGGTTGGATGGGTTTTTGAGGAACCCAACCCGGGTGCGATCCCAACTAAGTAGAATTATTGAGGTTTTGAAGCTTCCTACTTGTTAACTTTATATTCTTTACCGAAACACAAGGTAGGGGTGATCCACAGGGGTGCAATGGGGGAACAACATAGAGTATGGAAGATGAAGAAGAATGGAGGGGCTTGAATTTGGAACAATTGGACTGATGAGGTTATAACTTTGGTCAGAATCTATTTGTTGTCTCTAGCCATGGAAGAAACCAGTGGAATCAACCCATCCTTCCCCAATCTGATGAGCATATGGGCAATACAAAAAGTTGAAATAATACAAGAGGAGGAAGACAAAAGAAGATAGAAGAATAGGGCTAAAACATGAAGAATAGAAACCTTGGACCCAAAGATAACAAAATAAGTAAAACACCAACAAGGCAATATGAAAATGAGAATGGATAGGGAAAAAGGATGGGTATTGGTTGGAGTCTAACTCACTCGCTCAATGAACTCCTAGGTGGGTCGTCTGCCTACTTGTACTTGCTCTAGGCTGGTTGATGTCTACTTGGGTGACTCCATGTCTTTCATTGTGTTGGCTCCCTCGTTGGCAGCTATCACTCTACATAATCATTGATCATGTGATAAGTAAGAGGAGGGTGAGAGAGCATGAAGTCCCAGAATGGAACACACACAAGTGGTGTTTCCCGATTCATAAAACATTGAGAAAAGTGAAGGGAAAGGGACAGAAGGCCAAAAACTAGCAATATTAGTTTTCCAGAATGGGAAGGAAAAGGAATCAACCAATGTACCTTCTGAAGATATTGATCAAGATGGACCAAACTCAGTACAAGCCTAGACGTAGAATTAGCTCAAGCCTCTAGCCTCTATCACCGTCACTTTACCCTATGTAGTCGTAGTGACTTTAGATTGGACTTCAGACTGACTAGGAAACCCTAGATTTAGAGAGAGTGGAGATGGGATATGTTCATGAAAGAGTGGATAGTGGAGAAGGTGAGAGAGGATGAAGGGGAAGGAGAAGGTGAGAAATCCACATGCAATTCTCTGTCATCACTCTGATCTCCACGCTCTAGCCTCCGTAGCCATTACTGATTTAGATGGGAGCTTGGGGCCTCAGCATATGGGAGATGGATGTGAGAGAGAAGAATGACATTGGATAGTCAAAAACCCTAGTTTTGGGAAACCCTAGATCTCAACAGCAAAGAAGGAGTTGAGGACTCGAGGGAGGACCAGAGGTGCAGAGTGGCAGAGGACAGATTTAAGATAGGAGAGGGCGAGTGTCGAATGGTGGGTGGAATGGGTGAGTCTCAGTCTGAGAGAGTGAGAAATGAGTCTTCCTGGGACCTTGACTCGTGTCCATGTGACACCCCCGTGCATCCACATACTACACATGTCCATTCTCACAAATCTAAAAATCTGATCAAACCCAAATTTTGTGGCTCGGGTCGGTAGGGTAGGGAAGAGTTCTATTGCCATGCTTATTCATGTTAGATCACTTGGGATAAAATTCATGGGAGATTGGCTCTAAGTGAAAATGGGAGTCTATTGGTATGTATACCTAGAGAGTCAGTCACATGATGATTGTGATGAGGCATCATGAAATATATTTGATTAATAATAATGGCAATATTTCATCTATGTGTTTGTTCAATTATGAGATGATGGTATAACATGATACATGTATAATAGAATGACATTACTTGATGATGTATGTCTTCATCTTGAGGACCTGAACAATGAGATCATATGTATGATAAGAGTATACACATTCTTATTATGTCCCTAGTTGGATATTATTATGGAAACAATACAGACAATGATAATACATAACACTAGAATGTATGTTGAATGGTGACAAAATCTCATTTGTCATGATATATGACATCAAGCCAAACACATAGGTACTTGTTATAGAACAAGTGTACTAGACAAACCCAACTTGAGAGTGATACATGAAACCATTAAATGGCAGTCAGAATTAGCTCTCATAGTGATAGTGGTGATTTTGGTTCTTGGAACTGAAGTCACTACACTCATCACATGTCATTCGATGTACTTTGACACCATCCAACATAACCTTGAATAAGGGTTACCATAAAGGTGGAGGTCGGATACATGTGACACATGGGGATTGACTGTGAGTGATGTAGATGTGAGTTGTCTCTCCTACCGGAGTTGGTATCATGGCCACTTGATAAGAGAGACTAAGAAATGTATGGTCATACTGATGTGAATCAATATGTGATATATGAGTTCACATATATCTTAGACAGTCTGCTTTAGTTCAAGAAACATGGATTGAACATTAAGAGGATGAAAATTCCATGCCTTGAATTCAATATCTGGATATAATTGACAGAGGAACTATACGATCATGGTAACACTAACCACATATGTAGGTTTAAGTGTTCTTCAACTCTCTAATTACTTAGGTAGCAACTGTGTGTTTCTAGATACCTCTCATTATTTGTGATTTCATTTAGTTATGGACATTCACTGCCAAATTAATTTGGGACCTATAGAGTCACACACATAGGATGCACTTGGAATAGGATTTTACTCATGGATTAGCTTTAAATTGGTTACTAAAGTGTTTAGGTAATCATCTTAAACAACACTGGCTATCAGTTGGCTGACTGGAGTGTCCAGTCGACCGATTGGGAATTCCAATCAACCGATTGGAGTGTCCAGTAGACTTACTAGAAAGTTCAGTCGACCAACTAGATGATAAATAAGATTGGCAAGGAATTGATGTTAATGTCATGATGTTCATTAGTCGTCATATTGAAAGCCAGTATGTTTGCAGATAGGAACATTCCAATCGACTGACTAGAAGCCCAGTCGACCAACTCATGATTCATAACAACCAAAAAATCATAAATTTGTCTCCTCATACCCCGGGCTTGTGGAAATCCTAACCCATCCACTCCTATATATATAAAGGGGGGTGTCCAAGGCTCTCTATATAGACCCTCCTCATCTCAACATTGTGGTAACATGAGAGCCAAAGGCATCTTACCCATAAAGAGGGAAAGATAGCCAAATGTGAGAAAAGTTGATGTTAGCGTGTTGACAACACGAAGGGACAACTCCTTCCTATCAGTCATAGAAGAATGACAGGAGTTCTCGATGGTTTGTTTGGACTACGTAAAGGCATGGAGGTCGTTCCCATCATACTAGGAGGACATTGCCAACTGTGGTGCTACACCAAGAGTCCGTGATTGATACAATCTGGGTACTACATGAGAAAGAAGCACATCACAACAAGGATTGTTGTTGGACTTGCTCTAGGACTAGGTATATGCCTTGCAAACTTCGTTCCTGTTCATAGTTATTGACGCAATTAGTTGGTTTATTGGGAATATAGTAAGATTTTTTTTATTTCTACTGCCATCTCTGTCGTAATATTTCCCTACATATAGCTCCTCTACTAGAGTTATATCTCACTTCTTCCCTACTTTAGCTTTATTTTCTTATTATTATTCCATGGAAACTCTTAATTTTATGATCTCTACCTTTATTGGAGCATTGCCCCTCATTATGTAGTATTATTCATTGTATTTGGTGCCTTCATGTTACCTGTTGGTTATGAGATGAACACCATCTTTTAATATTTCAAAATTTCTCTCTTATTTATCTAATTATTACTAATTGTGCATGAGAATTGATGGCCACAATTTTCTATATCCCGGAATATGTGTCTTGAAAGAGATACAAATTTATTGAAGGATGATTATAGCTTTAACCTTAATTACATGAGAATGAATATATGTTTATGGTATCCTAGTTCGATAAACAAAGGTGGTTTTATGATTCTTCAAGAACGACCTTCGTCGGATTAAATTTAATACTAGGTTAATGTGTTTAAAGATAAGTAAACCTAGATGTGTGTGCAATAGTTAGGCAAAAGCCATAAATTGCAATATTGTGTGAGATGTGGACAAGAGAGAGAATGGTATCTATTTTTATCAAATGATTAATGAGTGTGTTGGTGTCAAACACATTCCTTGAACTTGATCATTTAAAAAATACTTGTGAAAAACTTTAATTTAATTTTAGGACTTCATCAGCTAATCGACATTTTCTTTTTTGAATTCCATATTTAACAAGAATTGAGTTTCCACTGAATTTCTTTATCTCTCTATGAATTTTGAATCAAACTCTATACTACTTGTGACCCAAATTGTTGTAGGTGGCAAGGAGTTTCTTTAGTTTTATTATTGACAACACCTTCATACACACATCACATGCTTACCGATGTTGATGATCTTTGCTCTGGTACCCATCGTACCTCATAATTATTATATTTTGTTGACTTTGTCATCTTCACATTTGGGATGGTAGTATTTTCATAACAATATGCAGTTTCATAACAGTCGATCATGTTGTAGCAGTAACACTCACTTGTAACAAGTCAAAACTATCAATCGTGTTGTAGAAGTAAAAGTTAATTATTATTATAAATACAACTACACAATATACAATTTTTATCCTACGGTTGATTTCAATGGATTCACCCCATGGCCATCGTTGCATGTTGAAGAAATTAGTTGCATGAAGAATGAACGTGGAGGGTGTAGATGCATATGTCTAGAGTCAATTAGGAGATTGGTTAATGAATCTTATTATGTTTGTTCAATAGTTTATGTGCATTATATTGGTTCCACATTAAGTATTATCTTTATAAAATGAGATTCGTACAATGTCAGTTTTAGGAAAAAGATCGATGATGGTTCTTTCACTGGGAACCATCTTTTCCACCTATTTGAGAGTTCCTAAAAATGATGAGATTCAGTTATGAATTAGGAATAAAATTTATTTTGGGGTTAAGGAATGAATTTAAAGGACATTTTTTGAAATAATAATATGTAAACAAACATTTACCAATCATACCAATTCGAGTACAATGCATTGTTCATGAAAGTCGATAGATTGGAGTAACACAAATGCATTATGGATCCACTATTTTCTTGATTCATTTCAAATATTTAGTGAACTTCAAAGTGCTTAAAAATAATAGTTATATTCCAACAAACAAAATTGTCCTTTGATATCTTATTTTCCTAATTAAAGATTGTTGGATACAAGGTCAGATACATGAGGGACTGTTGCAAATCCACCCCCCTACAAAAAAATTAAAAAGGCATACATGGATTTGAACAAAAAGAAAAAGAAGATAAGACATTCTATTTGTGAAATTTTACACAAAGTAAAAAGAACCCCACCTCTCATGTGGGAGAATGGTAACAAGAAGGGTCTACTCGTATAATTACTTAGAAACATACATCATGTGTCAGTTATTCAAATGCATCCAGAGAATTGTGGACAACAAATTAATCTATCAACAAATGAACAAGATGGATTCAAAATAAAGAAAGCAAAAAAATAATAATAAAGAAAGGGAAAATTGTGGCAACACATCCCACTATCACACAGACAGCGAGGTGTTACATGAAAATGTGCGGAAATCACCATAACCACAGATTACCAAAAACACGGGTTAATTAAAATCGTTTGCGGAAAGCTGATAAATTGAGAAACTATTACATCCAAGTCCTCATCCTGCAAAGAAACAGGTTATATAAACATATACAAGATCTGATACATGTCCACATCTTAGAGGAACAACTGTCTTGTCATCACATGAGTCCATCACCTGTTATATGTACATAAAGGCCCACATCTGGCCAGCAGTAGGATATACAAGACATCAACAACTATACATCGTGAAACAACGTCAAAACACCTCCAAGGACCTGAGATTACAGGGATGACTCTAAGACTCTACTACAAAACATCCAAAACAGCAGCATATCCATCACTTGCCTTCTGTTGTTCTTCTTGCTGCTCGGCCGCAACTCTGCGACCACCACCATGTCTAGCTCGACCACCTAAAAAGGGTGTAAACCAGTGGGGTGAGACACACAGTCCCAGCGAGAAACATAACTCCCCGCCGAAACTACAAAACCTCAGAAGGATAAAGCAAAAACAACAGATAACTGACAAGAGATATAACAAGAGCAGTTATAAAATAAAGTTGTTCATGCTAGTAAGCTTACCAAATATACAGAAGGCATATACTCAAGTATTTCTTTATGGAACATGATTAACAAGACAAAATATATAAGTCTTACAATAGATGAGGAACATATGAGCAACTGCAAGATATGACAAGATTAACTACACAACCAAGGCCTCAACCAATGTTTCGTGTTTATCTTAAACAGCAAATACTAAGCGGATGTATTACATATTATTATTATGCCCTGAGGAAGTGAGCTGTACCGCTCAGATCCAATTGACGGTTGCGAAACCCAGAGTCGGTGCCATATAAGGTCAAATGAAAGAGCCGGACTCCATGACCTCCTACCTCGTGGTCAGTGCACGAGTACAACACAAGAAGGACCGTAGTCTCATGCTGAAGTGGCCTCTGCCACAGGGTCAGGCTACCCTCTACCTAGCCCACCTCAGTACAGGTCTCGGCGCTAGTGAAACTGAGCCACGGGCCTGATCACCGTGCTCTGAGCCATGAATGCATTCATGCTCCTTATATCACATATCCTGAGCCATGTGCTTGTTCACCATGCTCTTATCACACTTGGGCTACGGGCCTGAATCCGCACCCTGGAGTCTACAACTGAAGTTACACTCTTACCTCCTCACTTTAGGCTAGGAGCAACCTCGCATATTCAACAATATGCGCTCCGGGTTAACCTGTAGGAGAACCCGTTTCACCATCACCAATTCCTGACGATGATGGATCTATGGCCAGGGCAAACTACATGATATATTCCACTGTGATTAATTAGTATCTTTTATATGGATTGGAAGATTCAACCAAGTTGTATAACGTGTAATTATAACAAAAGTAAACAATATAAAACTCAACATTGTGCTTTCACTACAATTCATACCATACTGATCCATCACAAGGATCCCACATCACATGTTATCACTTGACCTCTTGCCAATCATACAGATCCATCTCAAGGATCACCACATACCATGGGATCTCAATCCCTCATCACATGGTGTCACTGCCTCTCAAGGCTTACATCATCATCATAGGATAGCAATCCCCAGTACTTTAGTCATGTCCATTCTACAGATTATTTCAACATCAAGAGTAACAATCACAGCAGAGTTATTCCACATATACATATACCTCATAGCCCTTTTAATTGGCTAAGCATCACCTGCATGGTTAGTAATAACAATCATAGGCTTTAATAAAATGACCATGCTATCACTATAAGGTGACATCAATGATTAGATATACTTTCTTAATCATGCATCAACTTATGATCATATGCATAAGGTACATCATTAAGCAATCCACATTACATGCTCATTATTATCTTTAGCATTATACAGATAATCAAGGTGATCACATTCATGTGTATATCCATGTTAAGTTTAGATGGACAAGCTTTACCATAATAAATACTATTAAACATGCAAAGAGTCACCATCGTTTAACAAGAATATAATCCAACATATCAGCTTTCCATGATAAGCAGGACCCTCACTAAAAGCACCAATAGCCCTCACTGAAAGTGGTATCGGGCAGGGCTCACCCTATCGCCCGACTCACAATGGCCAACACCCAAGTGCAATGCGCAACGCTGCGTTTCAAGGTCAGTCATGCACCTGTGCCGTGCAGGGTGTATTGGGCGACGCTGTGTCGTGCCCAGCCATAACGCCCGTCACAATATGCATATCGGGCAAGGTTCTCTACAGGGGGGTATCGTCCAGAGGTGCAACGCAAGCTACTGGTAAGGGACCTATCATCCAGTCAACTACTCCAGGACCTAACGGCCGACATAAGGCAGAGAGAAGGGGTGATGCCCGTCACAGAGACAAGGGGGTGTCGTCCAAGGCCAAACCAAAGGAAGGGTATCAAGAAGAACATGAAGTAAGGAGTGATGTCTGTCACAAACAGATTCAAGAACCAAGGTATCATTCAACACCACTACAACATGTTGTTCAAGGTGTTAGGTCAAGAGGGCCGTCGGGAAGCACCTCCCCAAGTGCAAGCACAAGGGCACCCAAAACCCTAATGGGTCAAGAAGATGGCTCACCTCAATCGACTAAGAAAGAGGGGTCTTGCACATCAACTATCCTCAAATGGCAACACAAGGAAAAACCCTAGAAAGAGTCATCACTATCACCAAGCTCACCCTTCTAGTCCATGGTGAGAGGAGAGTGTTTCTCAAGCAACTAGAACACAAGCTCACCTCTCAGCTAAAACGAGAGAGGGGTGTTGCCCATGCTACTAGAAGCTCAAACTCACTCCTCTAGACCAAGGAGAGAAATGAGTATTACTCACCAAGAAACCCTAGATCATAGGTTCGTCCAACAAGGAGATACTAAACAAGAAACTAAACTACTAACATGCATAGTCGATCATGGTCGTAGAAACATATAAGAACATGGAAAGAAAGTAGTGTAGCTAGGGTTAGGAGTTATGTAACCCGCCTTAAGTAAGCTCCAAGCTCCTAGCTCCAAGCACCACCAAGCAAGGAAGAAGGAGACTCCAAGGATATCGGCCACCAAGCTTGCTCCTCCAAGGGGTATCGGCCACCAACTTGCAAAGGAGAAGGGTGTGTCGTGCACACCAAGGTAGAGAAGAAACTAAGGAACCAAAGGGACTCTTAGCAAAGGAAAGGAAACGACTATATAGAAGGAAAGGGAGGAGAAAACAAGGTAGATCCAAGCAAGGTGACGCCCACCTAGGGACACTTGTCCTAGTGCACGAGCCACCACTCTAGCAAGCCCTAAACACATGTCCAAGGTCATTGCCACATGCAAGCATCATGCACCAAGTGTCCACTAGGGGTGACACAAACGAGGTCAAAGCTTGGTCAAAGGCTCTAGGGCGACACACTCCCCATGGGCGAAACACCTCCATGGGAGACACACTGCCTTGGGCGACACAGCCTGGGCGACACAAACACTCCTGGCCGACACAAGGGCCCAAACAAGCAAAAGCAAGCTCGACAAAGCCCACCAAGGCTCAACCAAGCCCAAAGGAACTCCAGGCAACGAGCCCAAGCCTTCCTCTCTACACTAGAGGAAGCAAAGAGAGAGAAAAACACCTCACAAGGTGGCAAACTTGCCCACAAACCCTAGACTTGGGTTATTTGCAAGTAGCACCTCCGACTCTCGACAAAGCACGACCAAACCCTAATCACCACTAAAGGTGATTAGCAAGCACCAAAGCATCAAGGTTAAGCAAAACAAACAGGGTAAACCCTAAACGAAGGTCAGGGTCCTTACAAAAACACTTTACATATTATGTCTCTAATCATCTTACTTTGGATAACATTTTGAAAATTACATTATATTTATTCTTCCCATATCATTTATTTTCATCCATTTATTTCTTGATTTTTCTCTCATACATTGTGGTTGTTTTCCAATTGATTTGTGAGTTTTCATCATTTTTTACTCATTTAATATTTTATTTTTGTCCATTCAAGTGTATCTATGGGTATACATAGGGTTATCACATTTTACTTTGGGTTCAAATTCTGATTATAAATTAAGTCACTTTTAGTTTTTTTTTTGGGTACACATCTTCAAGTTTCATCCTCCGTCTTCTATTCCACTATTCCCATCCTCCTCACATTGTTGTCGTTCCTTGAAGTATTGTTGTGATAACCAGTCCAGGCGGGCATGAAATATGACATTCTTCTCTTCAGATTTCAACATCCTTTTAACCAACATATCTACAAGAACATTCTACTCTCTAGGCTTGTATATGATGTGTAGTTGGTTTTGTTCCTTAAGTATTTGCCTAATAGCTCCGATCGTATTTCTGGACAGTGGGATTCTCTATTTCCTTAGAAAATTTCTACTGCCTGTTTCGAATCGCTCTGCACATAGTACTTCAGATGTAGGTTGTGATGAGCATTTCTATAACCTAAGAGTATTGCATTCAACTCTCCCATCAAAGGATCTACGCCAGTGAGTAGGTGTCTGCCTCCTTGTAGCCATTTTTGTGTTTGTCACTGACTACATAGTCGGCCACTGTGATGGCTTTGCCCAAGTTGACATCAGCATCTACTGTGATAAGCCCTTCCGCATCACCTAGATCCCCCATACTCATCTGAATTTGCCTCCCCTTCTGTTTGTCCCTCTTGTTCACGAGTTTATGTCTTCTGCCAATGTTTTGATTCTCATTAGGATTCTTGATTTTCTTGCTTGGTTCCTCTTAAATATGTGCTTGTTCCTCATATTCCATAGTATCCACCAGCAGGCCGAGAAATAAATTTGCCAGTCTTCGTTAGCTCTTTGCTCCTTCAGATTATCTTCTATCCATTCTATAAGGTTTTTGGTAAAAAAACTCATCTCCCCTCGTCCCCTAAATTGCCTTCCATGTTTCCTTGCTAGTATAGCAGTCCCGAATCTTGTGTAGGCTCGTCTCGGCGGCTTCCCCACATCTTTCACATAGAGGTGTATCTATCATCTTCCTGACCCATCTAAGTTGGTTAGTCATTAACCTGTCTTGCTGTAAGTACCAGATAAAGTTCTTTATACGGTATGTACATTGGTTGTTCCAAATGCATTTCAAATCTCCTTCCGATCTTCTTTCCTTTCCCCTTATTAACAATTGGTAGGCGGTATTGGTATTGAATAGCCCTTGTTGGTGGTACCATGCTCATAATTTATTTGCATGTCATTGCATCACACCAGTACTCAAAGAACTCCTTATCCCAATTTCCATCATCCAAGACTGCTTCACTGACCTTCAGGTCTCCTAGTTCCTCTAGAATCGTTCTCCCTTGCTTGAGTTGTGGTTTGGTACCTGTGACAATCCATTCTCCATGCCATAAACTCGTGTGGTTTCCCCTAATGGCTGTCATGGCCGAATTCTCATGCACTAGTTGTATCTGCTTCTGAATGGTCCTCTATATTGGTGATCCATTTTTTGAATGAGTAGCTCCCCTCACATACTTGCCTTCCATAAGGTTTCACCATCCTATTGGTCTATTATTGACAAAGTCCCATGTGATCTTCATCAAAAGTGCTTTGTTTTATTCCCTTGTCGATCTCATGCCCAAACCTCTGTGTTCCTTAGATGTGATAACTTTATCCCAGGCCACTAGGTTCATTTTCTTCTTCTCGTCACTTCCGCTCCACAGAAAGTTGTGAATGATTTGATCTATTCTATCACACACTAAGCTTGGTATCTTTGTGGCTTGCATATAATATGTTGAAGAAGCATTTAGAACTTATCGTGCTAGTGTTGTTCAACCTACAATAGAAAGCATTTTGTTAGTCTAGTGATTGACTTTCTTTGTGATGTTGGCGGACAACCCTTGATAGTAGTTCTTGTTGTTCCTACCATGCACTATTTGGATGCCCAAATGTCTCTCGATTTTTGTGGTTTCGTGTATGTTCATGGTTCTGCAGATCCTTCTTCGAACGTGTGTCGGCATATTTTTTGAGAAAAAGATGATGGACTTCTCTTTGGATAAGCATTTCCCCGACGCGTCCTCGAATTGTCTTAGACATTTCATCATGCATTTGTCATGTTTTGGCATGGCTGCTCTGAAGAAGATAATGGCATCTACAAAACATATGTGTGAGAAGGGAATCTTGTTTTTTGTGAACACAGTCGGCTCCCAGTTGCCAGTATGTACTTCCTGTTCTATGTCTTGACTTAGACTTTCCACACAGATGAAAAAAATATAGGGTGACATCGGGTCCCCTTGTTTCACACCTCTGGACGGTGTAAATTCCTCCAATGTCTCGCCATTCCATAATATGGAGGACTTGCCTGAGGTGATGACATGTATTATAATAGCAATAATATTGGTAGGTATGGTTGTTCTCATCAGTGTCTCATGAATGAATTCCCAACTCATCCTATCGTATGCCTTTGATAAGTCTAGTTTCAATGCCATAGTCAGCTTTTTGCTTACGGATGTCTCCATAGTATGCATAATCTCCTGTACTAGAAGTACATTGTCCACAATTTTCCTTCCAAGGATAAAGCGTGTTTGATTAGTAGATATCAATTCTTTCATGTAAGGTTTGATTCTCGCCACTAGCACCTTGGACAAGAGTTTCACACATATATTATTCAGCGATATTGGCCGAAGATCGCTGCACGTTTCTAGTTACTAAATTTTGGGAATAAGCATGATTGTCAAATTTGTAGAGCCCTCCTCAAGGTATCCTCCTTGAAATAGTCTTTGTACAAACGTTGTAATAGAGTCTTTAATCAAACCCCAGTTTGCTTGCATGAATTGTGCGTCCATTCCATCTGGTCCCGGCGCTTTCAATGGTGCCATCTCCATCAAACATTTCCTGATTTCGTCCTCTTGGGGTGTTTGGCTCAGGGCTTGTTGTTCATTGGTCTCCAAGCCAAGGAACCTACCAATGTACAGTTTACTAAGTTGGGATCTTGCTCCTGGTGCGTCTTCAGTGAAAAGGTTCATGTAGTAACCATTGACGTGTTCTTTCAACTCCATTGTATTTTCAAGCCACACAACTTCCTTGTTCCTTAGTCTGAAGATTTTGTTTTGGGTTCTTCTCGATTTCACCTTCACATGGAAGAAGGATGTGTTCCCATCTCCAAGATTCAGCCACTCACAGTGGGCCTTCTGCTTCCAGTAAATCTCCTCCCTTCGTAGTTCCTCTTATGTTTTGTAGATCAATAATCCTATTTTCTAATTATTCTTCATAATTCTAAGCTAGTTGATCTTGTGCCAGTAGTAGCCTGATCTGAATGGATCGTTTCCTCTTGTTGGTTTCCTTCCTCTCCTTTTTATCCCAATCCATCGCCTTTTCTAGGAACAACTTGGCCGAATTACTAAAGTTGTTGTTTTGCTTCCATTCTTCCTTGACTAGTTTCGTGAATGATGACCTTTCTTTCCAGTGCACCCATGTTCTTTTCTTGTCATTCATCTTAAATAAATGACATTATAAAGGACACTTTAGTTTTTTCATGTAAAAGTAATTCTTTAATGCAATTTTTTCTTAAATAAATGACATTATAAAGGACATGATTGTACTTTTGAACTAGTGAAACGACCCTACTAAAAAATTCAAGAACTAAGTCGGTCTAGGTCCAAATATAGGAAAAGACTTACAAAAATGAGGCAACCTTCTTTTTTAATATATCAAACTCATTAGTGTTATCAGTTAAGAATCTAGATTAGGTACATGTCCACGTTTGGTTAGGGTCTGGGCATTGACAAAATTGAGTCTTAAAATCACATCCTTGTTGCACGGTATCACATTGTGGCAACACATCCCATTATCACACAGATAACGAGGTGTTACGCGAAAACGTGCGGAAATCACCATAACCACAGATTATGAAAACACGGGTTAATTAAAACCGATTGCGGAAAACTGATAAACTGTGAAACTATTACTTTCCAGTCCTCATCCTGCATAGAAACATGTCATATATATACATACACGAGATCTGATACGTGTCTACAACTTACAAAAACAGTTGTTCATCCATCACATGAGTTCACCACCTGTTCATATACATAAAGGCCCACATCCGGCCAACAGCAGGATATACAAACATCATCGATCGTTCATCGTGAAACATCGTCAAAACACTACCAAGGACCTGAGAGTACAAGGATGACTCTAGACTCTACTGCAAAACATCCAAAACAACAACATATTCATCGCTTGCCTTCTACTGCTCGTCAAGCTGCTCGGCCGCAACACCACGACCACGACCACGTCTACCTTGACCACCTAAAAAGGGGTTAAACCAGCGGGGTGAGACAATTGAACAATTGTCCCAGCGGGAAACATAACTCCCCACCGCAACTACAGAACCTCATCAAGATAAACTATAATAACAGATAACTGGAAATGGGTGTAATCAAGAGAAGTCTATATAAAGCAAAGCTATTCTTACCGACAAGCTTACCAACTATACAAAAGCATATAACCATATATCTTTCAATGGAACATGATTGACAAGATAAGATATATCACTATGTAACATGATCATCAGAACAAGGTATATTACCACATAACCAGATTATCAAGATATGACATATTATCACATACCCAACGAATATAGAAGTAATTGCAAGATATAACATGATTAACTGCACAAACAAGGCCTCAATCAATGTTTCATGTTTATCTTAAGCAGCAATTACTAAACGGATGTATTACGCATTATTATGCCCTCAGGATTTGGACCGTACCGTTCAAATCCAACCTTCGGTTACGAAACCCAAGCTGGTGCCATACAAGGTCAATGGAAGAGTCGGACTCCACGACCTCCCACCTCATGGTCAGTACACGAGTACAACATAAGCAGGACTGTAGTCACATGCTGAAGTGGTCTAAGCCACAGGGTCAGCTCCATAGGCTACCCTTACTCTAGCCCACCTTGGTACAGGTCTCGGCGCTAGTAAAATTGAGCCACGGGCCTGTTCACCGTGCTCTGAGCCATGAACGCATTCATGCTCTTCACATCACATATCCTGAGCCATGGGCCTGTTCACCATGCACTATATACGTATCTGAGTCTGCAACCGAAGTTACACTCTTACCTCCTCATTTTTAGGCTAGGAGCAACCTACACATATTCAACAATATGTGCTTCTAGGTTAACCTGTAGGAGAACCCGTTTCACCATCACCAAGTCCTGACGATGATGGATCTATGGCCAGGGCAAACTACATGATATATTTCACTGTGATTAATTAGTATCTTTTAGATGGATTGCAAGATTCAATCAAGCTGTATAACATGCAAGATATAACAGAAAGTAAATAACATTATATTATTATGGAAACACATCAACCTGATCCATCTCAGGGATCCACATCATATGTTACTACTTGGCCTCTTGCCAACCATCCAGATCCATCTCAAGGATCATCACATACCATGGGATCTCAATCCCTCATCATGTACTGTCACTGCCTCTTCAAGGCTCACATCAACATCATGGGACCAACACATCATACATACAACCTAATAGAATAATTATCAAAGTAATGTCACTCATCACATGTGTCTCATAGCCCTCTCATGGATAAACATCACCTGCATGGTTAGGGTACACAATAATCATAGTTTCAACATAAGGGATATGCTCACTATCATGAAATATCATACAAGATACTCTACTTATCATTCTTACACTATTTGGTGATCAAGTGTATTAAGCACATCGTTAACAAACCATATTCATGCTTACCCTTATCTCAGGATTTATATGAATAAACAAGATGCTCACATCAAGCAAGATGTCATATTGAGAATACAGAGCAAACACTATTATTACCAATGTCATTGCTGTCACCATCCACTATCATCATTATTATCTTTATCATTAAGCAACCATTAATGTAACTACCAATTACTATTGCCATTAACAAATAAGCATAAGGATTACTTCATGTATCTCATTACCACTACCTTCCTTATCATCATCATATATTACCATCAACATCATTACTACCATTATTATCATCACTTATCATTATTAACATCATTGCTATCATTAGCACTATTAACATTATTGTTATGTCATTAAGCAAGCCATTAGTGTAACTGTCACTTAGCACCATCATTACCAACATTAACATCGTTATCGTTATCATTAACATTGTGCATAAACATTCACTTCCATAACACATGAGACCATCATTAGAAAACCACATAACCGTCACTAAAACCCATCTTAACCCTCACTCAAACTCAGCTCTCAACGGCAAGCACAAGAGTTGCAGCAACGCTGCGTTGCACCCTACCCCGCGACACAGCGTCACCAGGGGGTGTCGCGCGTCAGTGCCATCGGGCAACGCCCGTTGCACCCTGCCGACCGACACACTTCAAAGTGTGACGCCCGTCACAACTCAACCATAACGCCTGATATGCTAGGGCTATCGTCCAGCTCACACCTCACCTCAACCACCAGGAGAGAGAGGGAAAGAGAGAGAGAGAAGAACTCCCATAAAACGTGCAACAACAACTCAAGGCCTAACGGCCAGCATACACCAAAGAAAAAGGGTGTGACGCCCGTCACAACCCAACTTGGTCGGCCGTCACAGCAAGAAGGTGTATCGCCCGATACACAACAACATCTATTGGCCAACACACCATATGTGCCTATCGTCCAACCCCAAACATATCTATACTTGGCCCTGTCGTCCACCACAAGGACCACTACAAAGAACACCACGACGCCCATGGTCTATCGCCCATCACAAGAAGATATCCTTTAGCACAAGGAGACCATATTGTCCAACAAGAGGTATATCGGCCAACACTCATCCTAGCACCACCTATCGCCCAACAAAAGGGCAAGGGTATCGTCCAACACACCAAACTAGGAAGGGGTATCACTCAACCTAAGTCATCTTCAACCTCCAACTCAAGGGAGCACAAACCCTAGATCACCAGGTATACTAGGTCACAAGGAAACCCTAAACCCTAAGGAGGATCGGCCACCAAAGGTACAAAAGCAAGGAACTAAGCTAAGCTACTAACATAAGAACAAGATTATAACAAGAGGTAAAGGAGTTAGGGTTAGAAGCTATGCAACCCGCCTTAAGCTCCAAGGTCCAAGGGAGAAGCAGCACTCCAAGGTCCAAGGGATATCATCCACCAAGCTTCTCCAAGAGGGTGTATCGGCCAACACAAGCAAGAAGGAGAGGAGTGTCGTGCACTCAAGGTGGAGGAGAGGCCAAAAGAGCAAAGGAAGCTAAGGCAAGGGAAAGAGCTACCTATATAGAAAGAAGGGGAGGAGAAACCAAGGTAGATCTATGCTATGTGTCGTCCACCCAAGGGACACTTGTCCTAGGGTTCAAACCAACACACTAGCACACCAAGAGACACTTGTCCAAGATATGCACCAAGTGTCCACCAACCAAGACCAAGCAACATGGGCAACACATGCATCAGCTCTGTTGGGCGACACACCAAGGCTCCTGGGCGACACAAGCTAGTCTTGGCCGACACAAGGCTCAAGCAACACCAAACAAAGCATCCCAAGGCCCAAACAAGCTCAAGAAAGGCCCAAGAAACTCAAACAACAAGCCCAAGCCTTCCTCTCAACCCTAGAGGAAGCAAAGAGGGGAAAACATCTCACAAGATGGCATACTTGCACAAAAAAACCTTAAACTTGGGTTATTTGCAAGTAGCCCCTCCAACCCTCAACAAAGCACAACAAAACCCTAATCACCACCAAAGGTGATTAGCAAGCACCAAAGCACCAAGATCAAGCAAAACAAACAGGGTAAACCCTAAACGCAGGTCAGGGTCCTTACAAGCTAACTCCCTTTAAGGGATTTCTTCCCCGAAATCCGAAGAGAAAAGCGAGGGATACTTTCTCCTCATCTCTTCCTCAAGCTCCCACGTGGCTTCCTCAACACCACGACGCTACCAAAGAACCTTCACAAGAGCCAGGTCCTTCCTCTTTAGCTTCTTGATCCTTCTGTCAAGGATCGCCATAGGACCCTCCTCGTAGGTCACATCTGCATCAAGCTCAACCTCAACTGGCTGTATCACTGCACCTGAATCCAGATGACTTTTCTTCAACATACTGACATGAAACACTAGATGCAACCTGTGCAACTCTGGAGGCAACTCTAACTCATAAGCTACCTTGCCAACACGTGCTCTGACTGAGTAAGGCCCCATATACCTGGGTGCCAACTTACCCTTCCGTCCAAACCTTAGCACACCTTTCCACGGAGAGACTTTGAGATACACTTTGTCTCCTACCTGGAACTCCAAAGGTCGTCGGCAATTGTCTGCATAAGACTTCTGCCTATCCTGTGCCACTTTCAACTGTTGCTGTATCACTTTGATCTTATCTGATGTCTGATGTACTAACTCAGGACCCAAAAGCTGATACTCACCAGACTCATACCAACACAAAGGAGATTTGCACTTCCTTCCATACAAAGCCTCATAAGGAGCCATGTCAATGCTCCGCTGATAACTATTGTTGTAGGCAAACTCTATCAAACTCAAATGTACATCCTAGTTGCCTAGAAACTGCAAGACACAAGCTCGAAGAAGATCCTCCAAAATCTGAATAGTCCTCTCAGACTGTCCATCTGTCTGCGGGTGAAAAGCTGTACTGAACCTCAACTGCGTTCCCAACGCTTTGTGCAACTGTTCCCAAAAGCGACTCGTAAACTGAGGACCTCTGTCAGAAACTATCGTTGCTGGCACACCATGCAAATGTACTATCTCATCCACATATACTCGAGCAAGTTTCTCAGCTTTATACGCCGTCTTCACTGGTAGAAAATGGGCAGACTTAGTCAATTTGTCCACTATCACCCAAATGGAATCATGATTACTAGTTGTCTGGGGTAGACCAACTACGAAATCCATGCTTATATGATCCCATTTCCACTGCGGTATCGGCAAAGGTTGCAACGTACCTACCGGCTTCTGATGTTCAGCCTTCACTTGCTGACACACCGCACATCTCGCCACGAACTCAGCTACATCTCTTTTCAAACTGGGCCACCAATACAAGTCCTTTAGACTATGGTGCATCTTGGTGACACCTGGATGCATAGTATACATCGACGTATGTGATTCCTCAAGCACCAACTTCCTCAGATCATCAGCATCTGGAACCACCATCCTATCACGATAGCAAACTAGTCCATCCTCAGACTCATGAAACCCATCACGCTTGTCGCTGCCGAACTCTGATCTGATCAACTGTACCACATCATCTGTCTGCTGAGCATCCTTGATCTGTTGTCTCAATGTAGGCTTAACTTGCATCTGTGCAAAAAGACAAGACAACAAAGAAACTTCCATCTGCACATTCATATGTCGAAGAGAAACAAACATATCTCGCTTATGGCATACCAGAGAACTCAACTGTGCCTTCTTTGAAGTAAGAGAAGAAGACTTTCTGCTAAGCGCATCAGCTACCACGTTCGCCTTACTAGGATGATACTTGATCGTGCAATCGTAGTCTTTGATCAACTCCATCCATCGTGGCTGTCGCATCTTCAACTCTTGCTGCGTAAACATGTACTTCATATTCTTATGATCCGTAAAGATCTGACATACTTCCCCATACAGATAGTGTCTCTAAATCTTTAACGCATGAACCACTACTGCCAACTCCAGGTCATGAGTCGGATAGTTCTCCTCATGTTTCTTGAGCTGTTGCGAGGCAAAAGAAACCACATGATCTTCCTGCATCAACACACAACCTAAACCTTTCTTGGAAGAATCACAGAAAACAACATAGCCTTTCCCAGGCTCTGGTAAGATCAACACTAGAGCACTGGTCAACTTCTCCTTCAAACTCTGGAAAGCTTGTTGACATCAATCATCCCAAACAAAAGGTACATCCTTCCTGGTCAACTTCGTCATCGGCAACGCGATCGCACTGAAGTCCTTGATAAACCTCCGGTAGTATCCTACCAACCCAAGGAAACTACGAAGTTCTGTCAGTGTCTTCGGTTGTTCCCAACACGCAACAGATTCCACCTTCTTTGGATCTACTTTGACCCCTTCAACAGATATCACGTGTCCTAAGAAAGTCACTTCTTCCAACCAAAACTCACACTTACTGAACTTGGCATACAACTGGTGTTGATGAAGAAGAGTCAACGCTCGACAAAGATGTTGCTCATGCGCTAGCCTGTCCCGACTATAGATCAAGATGTCATCTATAAAGATTACAACAAACTGATCTAAGAATGGACGGAACACTCTGTTCATCAGGTCCATGAAAGTTGCAGGTGCATTGGTTAACCCAAACGGCATAACCACGAACTCGAAATGACTATACCTCATCCTGAAAGCTGACTTTGGTATGTCATCCGCCTTTATCCTCAACTGATGATATCCACACCGTAGATCAATCTTCGAGAACACTGTAGCACCATGCAACTGATCAAACAGATCATCTATCCTCGGCAACGGGTACTTATTCTTGATCGTGACCTTGTTCAACTACTGGTAATCTATACACAACCGCATCGAACCATCCTTCTTCTTAACGAACAACACGGGAGCACCCCACGGAGACGTACTCGGTCGGATAAAACCTTTCTCCAACAACTCTTGCAACTGCTTCTTCAGTTATGCCATCTCTGCTGGATCCATCCTATACGCTGACTGTGCAACTGGCTGTGTTCCTGGAACCAGATTGATCTCGAAATCAATCTCTCGGGGTGGAGGAACACCAGGAAACTCCTCAGGAAACACGTCTGCAAACTCTCGAACAACTGACACCTCCTCAAGACTATGACCTTTTGCCTTGGTAACCACAACGGTATCCACCACGTGAGCTAAGAACGCCTCACATCCTTGTCGTAACAACTTATCTGCCACCATAGCTAATACCAAGCATGTCGGAAGAATCTTCCTATCTCCCTAGAAGATCCACTTATCTCCAGTGACATCAAACACTGCCTTCTTGGAACCACAGTCCAAGACAACCTTATACTTCTCTAAGGTATCCATCCCAAGGATAACATCGAAACCATGCATATCAAGTGGTATAAGATCCACTTGGATGCAGTGCCCCGAGAAAGACAAGACACAAGATGGACACTCTTCTCGAAGCAAAGAGGAACCATCAAGAGGGGTTTCTAACAACAAGCTATCCTTCTTACAACTAATAGGTAAACGACATTTTTCAAGCATACTATAGGCGATAAAAGAGTGTGTAGCACCCGGGTCAACCAGAACAGATATAAAGCAAGAAGAAGACATATCAGAATGAAATAACTCCATCTGACCTGTCACCACTCGCGGGTTGACTATCGCCTCCGGCTGACTCATGGCATAGAATCGAGCCGTTGCTTGCTGTCCACGACCTCTGCTTCCTTGAACAGACGATCCAGCCTAAGATGCTTGACCACATCCCTGTCCTCTACTACCACTGGGCTGTGGCCTCTCTGACCTCTGAAAACTCTGCCTCGGCTGTTGCGTTACTTCAACATCTCTATTCGGGCAATTGAACTTCCAATGCCCGACCTGTCCACAAAGATGACATGCCTTGTCCTCAAACCGTGGCCTAGCTGGCCCTGACACTGCCACTGAAGCTGAACTGTGCGCCTTAGATGGTGAAGAAACATAACCTCTTCCCTTACCCAGAGACCACTGAGAGTGTACACCGGCACTTCTCATTGCTGACGGTGCCGAAAACTTGGGCTTCTTAAAGCCACCAAACCTCCGTCCTTGAAACTGAGCAGATATTTTGTGAGACATAGACTCTCTTTTCTCCATTACCGTCCTCTCAATCCTTCGAACAGATTCCACGAATGTAGCAAACCATTCTCGATTCTCCAACGCAGACACAGGGGTTTTCAACTCAGCATTCAAACCCTTCTCGAAACGTCTGATCCGTTCCTCATCTGTTGTCGCCATGTGAGGACAGAACCTCAATAGATCCATAAACTTGGATTCATACTCTGTGATGTTCATCGTTCCTTGCCTCAGATTCTCAAACTAACTCACCTTCTTATCCAGGTACGTCTTTGGGAAGTATTTGGTGACGAACTCGCGTCGGAACACTTCCCAACAGATCACCTCGCCAGGCCGCTTCTCTTCCTCGATGGTCCACCAGTGACCAGCACTATCCTTCAGAAGGTAGACAACATGCTTTACCTTGTCTGCTTCGGGGATGTCAAGGATCCGGAAAGCCTTCTCGAGACTTGTCAGCCATAGATCTGCATCCGCTGGATCAGCCGTTCCAGCATAATCCGAAGCTCTGACTCGGCGAAGCCGCTCGAAGGTCTTCCCAATACCCGATGCTTCTCCACGGGGAACCTGTGCTCGCGGAGGAGGCACTGGTAATCGCTCAACCATGAGATTCATCGTAGCCATTAACTGCCCCATAAGCTGTTGGTAAGCAGGATGTTCAAGTATGGCTGGGTTAAATTGGGGAACCTCAGGCACCCGATCTTCATGTGCCTGTCCATCTGCTCCATCAACCGATGCAGCATCACTGTACTCAGCAGAGTGTTCTTCATGGTTTCCAGACATCTTGACTTTTCTTCCGCTGAGGGCAGAAGATATTGTAAGAAAACCTGGACACTCATAATAACAACTCAACCTAGTCCTAAATCCCTGTAGACTCAGCGAACCTAAAGCTCTGATACCAAAACTTGTGTCAACACATCCCATTATCACACAGATAACGAGGTGTTACGCGAAAACGTGCGGAAATCACCAGAACCACAGATTATGAAAACACGGGTTAATTAAAATCGATTGCAGAAAACTGATAAACTGTGAAACTATTACTTTCCAGTCCTCATCCTGCACAGAAACATGTCATATATATACATACACGAGATCTGATACGTGTCTACAGCTTACAGAAACAGTTGTTCATCCATCACATGAGTTCACCACCTATTCATATACATAAAGGCCCGCATCCGGCCAACAGCAGGATATACAAACGTCATCGATCGTTCATCGTGAAACATCGTCAAAACACTGCCAAGGACCTGAGAGTACAGGGATGACTCTAGACTCTACTGCAAAACATCCAAAACAACAACATATTCATCGCTTGCCTTCTACTGCTCGTCAAGCTGCTCGGTCGCAACACCACGACCACGTCTACCTCGACCACCTAAAAAGGGGTTAAACCAGCGGGGTGAGACAATTGAACAATTGTTCCAGCGGGAAACATAACTCCCCACCGCAACTACAGAACCTCATCAAGATAAACTATAATAACAGATAACTAGAAACGGGTGTAATCAAGAGCAGTCTATATAAAGCAAAGCTATTCTTACCGACAAGCTTACCAGCTGTACAAAAGCATATAACCAGATATCTTTCAATGGAACATGATTGACAAGATAAGATATATCACTATGTAACATGATCATCAGAACAAGGTATATTACCACATAACCGGATTATCAAGATATGACATATTATCACATACCCAATGAATATAGAAGTAATTGCAAGATATAACAGGACTAACTACACAAACAAGGCCTCAATTAATGTTTCGTGTTTATCTTAAGCAGCAATTACTAAACGACTGTATTACGTATTATTATGCCATGAGGATTTGGACCGTACCGTTCAAATCCAACCTTCGGTTACGAAACCCAAGCTGGTGCCATACAAGGTCAATGGAAGAGCTGGACTCCACGACCTCCCACCTCATGGTCAGTACACGAGTACAACATAAGTAGGACCGTAGACACATGTTGAAGTGGTCTAAGCCACAGGGTCAGCTCCATAGGCTACCCTTACTCTAGCCCGCCTTGGTACAGGTCTCGGCGCTAGTAAAATTGAGCCACGGGCCTGTTCACCGTGCTCCGAGCCATGAACGCATTCATGCTCTTCACATCACATATCCTGAGCCATGGGCCTGTTCACCATGCACTATATACGTATCTGAGTCTGCAACCGAAGTTACACTCTTACCTCCTCATTTTTAGGCTAGGAGCAACCTACACATATTCAACAATATGTGCTTCTAGGTTAACCCGTAGGAGAACCCGTTTCACCATCACCAAGTCCTGACGATGATGGATCTATGGCCAGGGCAAACTACATGATATATTTCACTGTGATTAATTAGTATCTTTTATATGGATTGCAAGATTCAATCAAGTTGTATAACATGCAAGATATAATAGAAAGTAAATAACATTATATTATTATGGAAACACATCAACCTGATCCATCTCAGGGATCCACATCATATGTTACTACTTGGCCTCTTGCCAACCATCTAGATCCATCTCAAGGATCATCACATACCATGGGATCTCAATCCCTCATCATGTACTGTCACTGCCTCTTCAAGGCTCACATCAACATCATGGGACCAACACATCATACATACAACCTCATAGAATAATTATCAAAGTAATGTCACTCATCACATGTGTCTCATAGCCCTCTCATGGCTAAACATCACCTGCATGGTTAGGGTAAACAATAATCATAGTTTCAAAATAAGGGATATGCTCACTATCATGAAATATCATACAAGATACTCTACTTATCATTCTTACACTATTTGGTGATCAAGTGTATTAAGCACATCGTTAACAAACCATATTCATGCTTACCCTTATCTCAGGATTTATATGAATAAACACGATGCTCACATCAAGCAAGATGTCATATTGAGAATACAGAGCAAACACTATTATTACCAATGTCATTGCTGTCACCATCCACTATCATCATTATTATCTTTATCATTAAGCAACCATTAATGTAACTACCAATTACTATTGCCATTAACAAATAAGCATAAGGATTACTTCATGTATCTCATTACCACTACCTTCCTTATCATCATCATATATTACCATCAACATCATTACTACCATTATTATCATCACTTATCATTATTAACATCATTGCTATCATTAGCACTATTAACATTATTTTTATGTCATTAAGCAAGCCATTAGTGTAACTGTCACTTAGCACCATCATTACCAACATTAACATCGTTATCGTTATCATTAACATTGTGCATAAACATTCACTTCCATAACACATGAGACCGTCATTAGAAAACCACATAACCCTCACTAAAACCCATCTTAACCCTCACTCAAACTCAGCTCTCAACGGCAAGCACAAGAGTTGCAGCAATGCTGCGTTGCACCCTACCCCGCGACACAGCGTCACCAGGGGGTGTCGCGCGTCAGTGCCATCGGGCAACGCCCGTTGCACCCCGCCGGCCGACACACTTCAAAGTGTGACGCCCGTCACAACTCAACCATAACGCCCGATATGCTAGGGCTTTCGTCCAACTCAAACCTCACCTCAACCACCAAGAGAGAGAGGGAAAGAGAGAGAGAAGAACTCCCATAAAATGTGCAACAACAACTCAAGGCCTAACGGCCAGCATACACCAAAGAAAAAGGATGTGACGCCCGTCACAACCCAACCCTGTCGGCCGTCACAGCAAGAAGGTGTATCGCCCGATACACAACAACATCTATCAGCTAACACACCATATGTGCCTATCGTCCAACCCCAAACATATCTATACTTGGCCCTGTCGTCCACCACAAGGACCACTACAAAGAACACCACGACGCCCATGGTCTATCACCCATCACAAGAAGATATCGTTCAGCACAAGGAGACCATATTGTCCAACAAGAGGTATATCGGACAACACTCATCCTAGCACCACCTATCGCCCAACACAAGGGCAAGGGTATCGTCTAACACACCAAACTAGGAAGGGGTATCACTCAACCTAAGTCATCTTCAACCTCCAACTCAAGGGAGCACAAACCCTAGATCACCAGGTATACTATGTCACAAGGAAACCCTAAACCCTAAGGAGGACCGGCCACCAAAGGTACATTAGAAAAGGTACAAAAGCAAGGAACTAAGCTAAGCTACTAACATAAGAACAAGATTATAACAAGAGGTAAAGGAGTTAGGGTTAGAAGCTATGCAACCCGCCTTAAGCTCCAAGCTCCAAGGGAGAAGAAGCACTCCAAGGTCCAAGGGATATCGTCCACCAAGCTTCTCCAAGAGGGTGTATTGGCCAACACAAGCAAGAAGGAGAGGAGTGTCGTGCACTCAAGGTGGAGGAGAGACCAAAAGAGCAAAGGAAGCTAAGGCAAGGGAAAGAGCTACCTATATAGAAAGAAGGGGAGGAGAAACTAAGGTAGATCTATGCTATGTGTCGTCCACCCAAGGGACACTTGTCCTAGGGTTCAAACCAACATACTAGCACACCAAGAGACACTTGTCCAAGATATGCACCAAGTGTCCACCAAGCAACATGGGCGACACATGCATCAGCTCTGCTGGGCGACACACCAAGGCTCCTGGGTGACACAAGCTAGTCTTGGCCGACACAAGGCTCAAGCAAGCCCAAACAAAGCATCCCAAGGCCCAAACAAGCTCAAGCAAGGCCCAAGAAACTCAAACAACAAGCCCAAGCCTTCCTCTCAACCCTAGAGGAAGAAAAGAGGGGAAAACATCTCACAAGATGGCATACTTGCACAAAAAAATCTTAAACTTGGGTTATTTGCAAGTAGCCACTCCAACCCTCAACAAAGCACAACAAAACCCTAATCACCACCAAAGGTGATTAGCAAGCACCAAAGCACCAAGATCAAGCAAAACAAACAGGGTAAACCCTAAACGCGGGTCAGGGTCCTTACACACATACACATACATATATATATTCTTCCAAAAAAGGCAACAAGCATCTAGAGATAATGATTTGTCTTGCTAGTTTGTAGGTGCTTGATATGTGATAAGTGGCTATATAGTGGGTGGTACATGATTTAGTCACCATTAACCTTCTAGGGTTAAAATTCAATAGTTATTTTCTTTCTCTTTTACTCTGATGTATATTGAGAAGAAGAGAAACAATATTAGTCCATTTAGTATTTCTCTTACTCCATTGAGGTTAATAAGAATTTAGATCTACCACTTCTATACAAACAAATTAATCTATTTGCATAGTTAAAATTATAATTTTCCATCTTTTGTTACTAACCACCCAATATAGATATATTGAAAAATAGGTGTTTATATGAACTATATAAAATATTTTGTAACATTTTGATACCGAATAAACCCCATATAATTCAATGTCTTTCTTGTAGTAGTTGGAATATTTGTTTTATTACTAGTTATTGGTTTAGATGTTGGACACAATCTTGACATGAATTGGCTAGTGATGTGGACAAATTTATTAATAGGTACTAAATTCTATAGATTCTTAGATAATTGAATAAACCACTTTGATTAAGTGAAAACTATGATAACTAAATATAACTTTAGTATTAGACCATTAATTAATCTCCCTTATTGCAACTATATATATATGTCACTAGTTAGGTAAGTGTTACAACATCTTTATATGCCACTTTTAGATCTTCAACATAGAACATGACTTTGTAAATAATAATTTCTTCTTTTTATATGTGTTGTATGTTGTATTTGACCCACTAGTTTGATGTATCACAAACCTCTTAGCCATATTTTGTCCCAAATTTCTCACTTCTAAAGTGAGAGAGATCCACTTAGTTGTGAGTGGAGACCAAGGCCTTATGAACCTTTCTTAGGGATTTTGAATTTAAGGTTGATCGAGCTTGTATGTGCTTTGGGATTTGATGAGTTAAAACACACTCACAGAGCATGCGCACACACATTACCTTACCTCATCACACCATGCCACACATGTCTTGTCTCGGCCCAATTTGGTGTGTTGCATGTGTGCAATTTGATATCTTTTATGAAAGAAAATAACTTTATCTTGTTTTGCTTAAAAGACATTTTAATTTTATCTTTTTGGAATTCTAAAGATGCACAATTTACTATTCTCTCACCTTGGAAAAGCAATTCCCTTGACCCACTAAAACAATAATTCTTTTTGAACAAAATCATACCATTTTACCCATCCAGGTTCACTAGTCTTTTGATTGGCTAGTATGAGTCTTTGCGGTTCTTGTTTGGGTGTACCCAATGAACTATGCATTCGGGAAATTATATGTCAATTAATATTAGACAGATAAATGACTAGTTGGGTGCTTACTTTATGGGATTTGACATGTATAAAACGGACATCTTTGAGCCATTTCCAACACATCCAAAATCATAGAAACCTATTGGAAATACCTGAATGTGAAAGAAATGTTGTGTGCAAGATGTGTTCTATGTTGGTGTTGTGTGTTGCTTATAGTTGTTGCATACAATCTCCAATACCTTACCATTATCCCACTACATCACCTTTTTCCAACTCATCTTCTTCCTTCTTCTCCACCTACTATTACACATTGTTGTGCATTTGAGCATGATTCACACGATGTGATTTTCCTACGATGTACGAAGGCTAATGGACTATTTGACACTAACATATTGGTAGCATTAGGAGGCGGTATCAAAAATTGAGTGTGATTGAATATGAGAGACAAGCCGCCGGACATGCTTGTGCATAGGAGCAGTGGATTTTATCTTCATGATAGTGATATTTGTGACAAGCCTTAACTTATAGGCTATTTTCATCTCAATAATCTTTAATTTTTATTTTTGATCAAATTATCTATCATCTATTGTAGTAAAAGAATTGCTAGATAGTAACATGAATAGAAATATTTCCAGCATTAGTGAAGACTAAATCACATTTCAAGTTACTGCTTGTATATATTAATTTGATTCTTTACAATTTACTTAATATGGACCCTAGAGCCATGATGACCATGGAAGACATAGATAGTCTTAGGCCCAACAATTTCATGAAATTATATATTTGTCGTTGGCAAAAAAAAGATGAAATTCTGACTCACTTCCTTAGGTTTGGTTTCTTCTATCACACCACCTGAGGAACGTGAACCATTGGTCAATTTTGTTCCTAATATTGTTGATATCCTTACCACAACCTATAGTGATCCATCTTCTTCATCTTCTCCTACCAAGATTACCAAAGTAATAGACCATCTTTATCATGGTAGGATCTTGTTCGCTCTTTCTGATGAGCTTTATGACATCTACCATAAACAACCTTCTGCCCTTGAGATTTGGAAAGCTTTAGACAACAAGTTTGGAATGCAAGATGATGGGCTAGAACAGTATGTTTTTGTTAAATGGTATGAATACAATATGGTGGATTATAATCATGTTCCAACCCAAGTATTTGAGTACCAAAACCTCATCTCAAAATCTATTTCTAGTGGTTATAAGCTTGATGAGAATGTGAAAGTGGTAGGCTAAATTGAAAAGCCGCCTCCATCCTGGAAGGACTTTGCCAAATCTCTTAGTTATAGGCATGATGTTTTAACCATGTCCTCCTTAGTGAAATCCCTTCAAATAAAAATCCATCATAGAGGAAAGGATGTTAAGGTCAATACCTCTTTCAACCTAGTAGATGATGTCAAACCCAAGAAGAAACCAATCGAGTTCAATCCTAAGTCAAAGCGATCTTTTAAGAAAGGCAAGAAACTTGGTCATAATAAGAACTTTGATTTTGGGATCAATTCATTTGTTATGCATGTGGCAATCTTGTCCATCTTGCTAGTATTTACAAGGACCACAAGGGTCAAAGGAGGAAAACTAACCAAGCCCCTAAGAATGCAGAAGTGAACATGATCAATATGGGGGTTGATGCATCCTCTTCTGAAAGGTTGAATACCATCTATCATCTCATTCTTAGTGTTAACCTTTCCTCTAGTGATAATTGGTCAATGGACTCTAGAGTGGTTTCTTACACTGCTATGATCATTTTGCTTTTTCTACCTATCATGTAGACATCCGTCATGCAATTTCTTAGGGTGATGATGTGTGCATGAAGTATATTGTAGTCTATATGGATGTGCGGATATAAATCTCCATTTGGGGAAGTCTTTAGACTGCAAAATGTTTACATGTTCCTAGTTTTAAGAAAAACCTAGTTAGTGAAGTCTTAATCATGTCACCTGGTTATACTCTTTCGTGTCAATGGTGAATGGAATGAAGTTGCAATTTCTAGATTTGTTTCTTACATAGGCACTGGGTACACCCGTGGGGGTTTAATTAAGCTCAATATCTCTTCTTATAATGGTACTTATGAAATTAAGGATAATTGTTTGAGTACCCTTTCTTCTTCCATTTCTTGTGATATTTTCCATGCTCGTTTAGGACATGTGAAGAAGAACACTATGAAATATACGACTTACATGGAATTAATTTTCAAGACATCTAGAACTGACGACACAGAGCCGACCTTGATTTCAGGACATTGTTGTTGGTTATTTATGAAAAAATTGACGACTAATTCCCTTTCCAAATAAAAAGTTGTTTAGTTCATAGTCGTCGGTTTAGGTAAAAATCAATAGTACAACTACAAATTGTTGTCGGTTATGAGTTCATAAACCAATGCCTGGGTTAGGACATAGTCTCCAGTTCCTTGTAAACAACTTACGATGTATACCTTCATTGACAGTTTTTATAAACAACTGATGACCAAGTTTTATTTTTTAATACCAGCTTGCATGCCTGCTGTCCGACTGGTCAACATGATGCAGAACCTATAGTTCAGTTCAGAACTGTAGGTTTATGAGATCCTGTGATTTCAACCTAACAAACAAGCTACAAATCTACAATAACAAGTTGATCAAGACTATATATATACATCATGTGATTCACACACATGTAGAAACACAATTAATTTATTCACATGATTCACACACATGTAGAAACCAACAGTTCCATTCATTCATCCATTTTTACATTCACACACATGAAGAAACCTACAGTTTCATTCATTCATCCATTTTCACATTCACACACATGTATAAACCTGCAGTTCCATTCATTTCATCCATTTTCAAATTCACACACATGTAGAAGCACATTCATTCATTCATCTTCACATTCACACACATGTATATAGATCAAATTTCAACAAGACAATTAAAAAAAGTCATTTACAAATGTATATATAAGCACCACATATATATAGAAATAATGACACCAAAGTTTAGAAATGTCATTCTTTATCATCAGTACCCCAATCACAATAAAAAAAAACTGCCTCCCTTTCAAAGGTTTTTGCCCATTGTTCTCTTATGTCATATAATTGTTCCATCATATATGGTGCATGTACATCAAATAACTTTTCCCCTGTAATGAATTCACTAGTTTTAAACACCTACAAAGAGAATAATGTATATATATAATTAATAAGTTTAATATTTTCATATTATCTAATGAGACTATATATACTTATGATGATCATGACTATATATTACTTGTTCTATGTTTTCGATGTCTTGTGCATCATATCTGACAATCATGTCCATATACCACATCACGTAGTACACACATGCCCAACTGTTGTCTTGTACAACACACTATAAATTTCAACATATAAAATGTTAATAAATAAAAATAAGCATAGTTCACATAAATAAAATATGCATTGGAGTCAGGAAACTACATCCACATTCTTCCATACTATCACTTTCTTTTTCTTATCCACATTTCCTCTAACATTTTTGAAATCTTTTAAATCCCTATATGTCAATGTAATATATTGAATTGCATTAGTAAATAGTCATGTAATAATAGATGTTAACAAATACAAATATAAAAAATTTCTCATGTGCCTAATGGCCTCTTCAAATCATGTCCCGAACGGTCTAATTTGGTCCTCTTAGAATCTAGATAATAAATAGTCATCGTCTCAGGGACAACAACTAGTAAGTCCCAATGCTTACTTCTAGTGATAAGAAAGTAAAAAATATATAACTCAAAATCCACAATGAAATATAATTTTCTTAATTAAAAAATATAAGCAAAGTAAACTTACCACACCGATGTACATGGGAAAATCCCCACCAACATATGTATTTAAAGAACAGACAGGGAAGTGCTGATGAAATATCATGAAAACTAAATATACATTATACACTTACATCCTAAGTGAGATTAAGTGTTCAAGAACAATCCCAAACTGGGGACTATCCAAGATTTACTCCTAATGAGTAAATCTCGGATGGGTTTCTAGGCCAACAAAATACATGTATGTTGTCATTCCTATACCTACGATCCTAGTTTCATCATTCATATCCTAGGTTTTATGTAACATCATTTAATTCAATTCATTCTTCCATTTGGATCAGTTAATCAAGAAAGAAAGCAAACATTAATATTAATTAAGAGAACTAGATTAGGCACCTTGATTTGAGATTCTTGACTAGATCTTTCAAAAGTGTCCCTCAAAGAGGTTCTAAGATTGCAAATAATGTATGAGTTGATTTACAACAACAACATCTGGTAATCTTAATCATACCCTAGTCTACGTAACATAATCAATAACATTGATTTCAACATCTCCAATGTACATGCATGTTCATCATCAAGGCATAAATTATTCATGACCTTGGGAGGGAGATATGACCTAAGGTAAACTAGAAATTAAGGTTAACAAACTAAGGAAAGAATGTAAATTATACTAACTAAGATATATCAATCCTAATTAACACTAATCAATGCAAGAGAAATAAGTAATTAACCATAAAAAAGTTCACTTTCAACAAGGTAACTACAATATTGGTTGATTGGGGGATATGTAACCTTAACCATCTTTAAGGGCCATATTCATGAACATACATCCAAGAATTAAGCTATGAAAAAAAACAACAAGGTTCAAGATAATCTCTTACCTAACATTAGGGGAAGTAGGCAGTGGATAGCTCACACCCAAGGATCAGAGTCCTCCCAAGCTCACGTCCTCCCAAATCAACAATAACAACTCCTCCAGTGAGCATAGAGAGAGCGATGGCTAAGGAAGAGAGAAGGCACATGGAGGTTGGAGGAAGATCGGAGGAAGAGAAGAGGTGGCAGTTGGAGGAAGTTTGACAAGTAGCTTCTGAGGTGACGGAGGCGGCGACTGGAGGAAGAGCGGAGGCGGCGGCTGGAGGAAGAGCAAAATCACCAGAATTTCCATAAGAATAGAGGTGGCTATTTAGAATCGTGATGAAATCGAGAATGGGAAAAGTTTGTTTCATGCGGGTGCTATCAAACCCTTAGTCGTCGGTTGTTCCAAAAAACCGACGACTAACTATTACAGTCGTCGGCTACTTGTGAAAACTGACAACTAAGTCCAAATCTAAATAAAAAAGTTCCCCCAATTAGGGTTTCAGTCGTCGATTGCTAGAGATAAATCGATGACTAACTCCTAAACCAAAAAAATAGTCTAACATAGTCATCGGTTAACAACGAAAAAACTGACGTCTATATACATATTGAAACAACAAAAAATTGATCTATTATTAGTCCATAGTTTTCGGCTGTCCATCTAAAACTGACGATGAAGGAGCAAATTGGGGGGAAATATTTTTATGTAGACAAGGTGCAAAATCACCTAGTCGTTGGTTTCAAGTAACAAATCGACGCTACAGACCTATCCCCTTAAAAAAAGTTTGTCTTGCGAAGGGTGATTAGTAGTCTTTTTTTTGGAATAGCCGATGAATAATGAGGGAATACATTTTTCTACGGATACATGGCAGGAAACATGTGTCTTCGGTTTGAGAAAAACCGACGCCGTATTGAAAATTTTTGAGGCAAAATTTTCCCCTGAAAAATTGTATTTCGTGGGTAATTTTAAACGTTGGTTTCTATTATACAAAACTGATGTTGAAGTAAAGGCGGTACGCGTATCTTTTCTAAATCGACAAGACTTTACATATGGTGACAATTGTCTTATATACCGACGTCGTTGTTCTATGGAGTTAGTTTTTTATGTGTAACCAATGCCATCAAAGGTGACGTTATATGCCATTTCTATACTAGTGTCAGTAGAATGGAACACGTCTTTGTTTAAGTTTGTTCATACTGATATAAGTGATCGAAATAGAATTATTACTCATGTTGGCGTCCTCTACATTGTGAAATTTATTGATGAATTTTATAAATATTATTGCATTTACTTGTTGAACTCTAAAGATGAATAAATGGGAAACTTAGAATTTTTATGTCACAATTAGAGAACCAACCAGGAAGAACCTTAAGAGGATTAGATCCAATAAAGGATGTAAATATAATTGTAATGAACTTAAATAGTTCTTGAAGAACATGACCTTGTTCATGAAACCACTGCCCCATACAATCCACAATCTAATGATGTATTTAAAAGAAAGAATATAACATTAATCAATATGGTGAATGCCATGTTGGCCTAATATGACCTATATCAAAGAATGTGGGGGGGACTCTTTTAACCGCTAACTATGTTTTGAACTGTATCCCTTTAAAACACAGAGAAAACACCTTATGAACTTTAGTCTAACATGATCCTATTTTGAAATACCTTTAAGTGCGGGGTTGCTTGCCCAAAGTTAAAATCCCTAAAAACAAGAAGCCTAAACTTGGTACCAAAACTATTGATACCATTTTCATAGGCTATGATGAAGATAGCAACACAAATAGATTTCTGGTGATAGATTCAGATATCACTAACATTGGAACAAACTCCATACTAGAAATCAGACATGCAGATGATGTATACTATGAAAACATCTTTCCTTTCAAATCTAGAGTTATGAAACAAGTTGGTGAAGGTTCTTTAAATGTTGAAACTTTAGAACCTTCAAAAACCAATCAAGATTAAACTCCTATTACCAACATACCAATACTTGAACTAGAAATATTGAACCTTCAAGTGGTTGAGCCTTCAAGTGACTTTAGCCAGAGTAAAAGGGCTAATGTAACAAATAACTTTGCATCTGACTTATAAATCTATAAAGTAGAAGACCATAAGACCTATGAATATGCCATGAAATTTATGGGTGTTGGTTTTTGGAAGGAAATTGTTGATGGTGAAATAGAATCTATGATGAACAATCATACTTGAATTTTAATTGATCTTCTTCCAGGCTGCAAAACCATTGGATGCCAATGGGTCTTCAGAAAGAAGATAAGGGCAGATGGTAGCATAGATAAGTTTAAGTCCAGACTGGAAGACAAAGGTTACAAACAACAAGAAGGAGTTGGTTATTTCGAAATATATGTTCTTGTAACAAATATCACCTCTATATGTGTCCTTATTGCCTTGGTCGTGATCCATAATCTTGAAATATGTCAAATGGATGTAAAGACTACCTTCCTCAGTGGCCATCTTGAGAAAGAGATCTATATGGATCAACCTGAGGGCTTTGCTGTCCAATGGCAAGAAAACAAAGTGTGTATACTTGTAAAATCCTTATATGGTCTAAAACAAGCACCTAATTAGTGGAATGGCAAGTTTGATACAACTATTATATGCCATGTCTTTACTACAAATGAATAAGCTAGATGCATTTATTCTAAGATTGTTGACAATGCATATGCAATTATTTGTGTGCATGTTGACGATGTATTGATCTTTGAATCAAATGTTTCTATTGTCGTTGATACTAAATCTTTTCTTTCCAAGATGTTTTATCAAAAAGTTTTAGGAATTTCTGATGTTATTCTTGACAATAAATTGAGTAGCTCTACTTGTAATTATTCCTTAATTAGTCTCACTATGTAGAAGAAGTTTGAGATATATTTGATATGTACTCTTGTGTGCCTTTTAGTAATCCTTATGATTCCTCTTTACATCTTAAGGCACCTAACGGTGATCTTGTAGATCAAAGTAGATATGACCCATGTTATAGGAATTTTGATGTACTTAGCCCACTATTCTAGACCAGATATTGTTGACAATGTAAGTAGGCTAAGTAGGTACACTAGCTGTCCTAATACTGATCACCAGAACACTGGTTAAGATATTTAGGTATCTTAAAGGTACCATGAGTTATAGTCTTCATTATGTTGGTTTCCCAATCGTGTTAGAAGGCTATATGGATGCAAATTGGATTGATGAATCTGATGAAACCAAGTCAATTAGTGGTTATATTTTTCCTAGGTGGTATTGCAGTTTCTTGGAAATCACCCAAGAAAACTATGAGGGATAGAACCATTATGGAGGTTGAGTTTATAGCCTTTGATTTAGCTTATTTTCAGGCTAATTGGCTTAGAAATCATTTGCATGATTTACCTATAATTTCAAAGTGATTTCCTCCTGTCTCAATACACTGTGACAATGGGTCATCCATAGACAGAGGTAAACAATCAAAAGATAACCTGAGAAAGCACTTTATGAGATTGTGGTATGAAGAGGTGAGAGACTTCATTACTCATGGTGTTATATATCTACAGTTTGTTATGTCTATAGAGAATATTGATGATTCTCTCATAAAAGGTCTAGCTAGAAAGCTAGTACTTAGCTCATTTAGGAGGATATGTCTTCTTCCCATGAGTTGAATGTTGCAGTCGTAACCCTACTATTCCAAAATAGGAGATCCCATGAGGAATGATTCAAAAGAGACAACTAAGTTGTGCATGTGCTAGATAGAAGAACACCACTTTAGTTTCACTCCAGACCCTATCCTATGATGTTTTGTGGTTCAGTGTTGTCTTAGTAGAGGAAGAGTTTTTCTCTAAATGCGGTCGAGGTCATATGTTTGTTAGGGTGTAATAATAGACAATACATCCTTGGGAGATCCTTACTATGTGAGTGTAACCCTAGGCCGAGATTCATGTGAGTTGGGCATACTCACTAGAGCGCTAATGAAACAAATTCTTGCGAAGGTCGTAATGCACACATTGATATGAACATGTTTTCATGCCCTCACTATGTTTGCATGGTTTGTTGAAATCCAAATCAGGAAATCTAGTTCAAGATGCAGTTCATTATGTCTCTCTGAATGTAGATTAATCATTGCTAGGCAAGGTTAAAAGCCACCAGCTATCTATGCAAAAAGATATAATTTTCATCCCCTTTTTTAATTTTTACCTTCATATTTTTTTTGAGGTTTATGAATATGTGAGGAGAATGTTATATTCCAACCACTAGTTTACTGTATTTCAATCCCATCAGTCATCATTTATCCCATATTTCTCACTTCTAAAGTGAGAGAGATTCACTTAAGTGGAAGTGGAGACTAAAGGCTTGTGGACCTTTCTTGGGATTTTAAATTTTAGGCTGATCGATTGGGCTTGTATGTACTTTGAGCTTTCATGAATTAAAACAAACACACACACCTCACCTTACTCCACCTGCCCCACCTGACCCGATTCGGTGCTTTGCTTTGTGTGCGTCTAATTTGATATTTTTATAAACAAAAATTATTTTGTTTTGTTTTATTTAAATAATATTTTAATTTGGCCGTTTAAAATTTTGAATATGCACAATTCACCATCCCCTTAATTATTTTGGAAAAATAATTACCTTGAGCCATCCAAATAATAACTCTATTTGAACAAAATCCTATCCTTTTCCATCTAAATTTACTAATCTTTTGGTTGGTTGGTCTGAGTCCCTTTGATTGTTTTTTGAGTAAGCCCAACAAATCATGCATTTGGAAACTCGTGTACTAATTATTGTTAGAGGAAAAAATAGCTAGTTGATGTCTACTCTATGAGATTCGTCTATCTATAAAATAGACATCTTTGAGCCATTTCTAACACATCTAGAATCACCAAAACCTACTAGAAGTATCTAACTGTGAGAAAACTATCATGTGTGAGATCTGATGTCTGCTGCAGCTGTGTGCTGTTTATAGTTGTTGTGTGCGGCCCCACCACCTTATCATTAGTCCACTACATCACCTTGTTCCAACTCATTTTTTCCCTTCTTCTTCATCACCTGTTACCCATTGGTGTGTATCTGATTCTTACGACATGATTTTTTGGTGTCGTATGAGGGCCAATAGACGGTTCGGCACTGACACCTTGCTAGCACCGAGAGTAACACCAAGAACTGGGGATGACTGAATTTGGGAGGCAAACTACTCGACAAGCTCGTGCATAAGAGCGGTGAATTTTATTTTCATGACGATGATCTTTGTGACACACATTCACCCACATATTCTTCAAAACTCAATAAAATATTATTCCTTGTTTTTTATTAGATTATTTGCTGCCTATTCTAGTAAAAGAATTACTAAAACAATAACTTGAAGTAGAAATATTTTCTACATTATAACTTTGTGATACACTCATTAAAATTAAACATGTCATGCTTATAATCAGGTGAAACTAAACATGATAAAGTTCTTAAAATTGAGATTTGGTACTCATAAACATTGAAACAAAAATACATTATGACAAATTTGAGATTGAAATACTAATAAAATAGTTCATAATATACAATGTAAACAAAATAATTGATTCAAATACTGATAAAGTAATTCATGAGATAAACAATTTATTAAAGAAAATAATGAAAACATTGAATGCACTTGGATATTTGGTACATTCAGGCTGAATGCGCCAAATGGCTTGGCGCATCATCGTGAACATGAACAAAATTGACGTATATGTTTTTGTCATTTGAATGTCAACCTTTTTGAGTACATGCATGCCCAATTTGTTTTGGCACATTCACCCCAAAAAGGAAATGCGCCAACCATCTTGAAGCATTCATCCAAAAATTGCATAAACTTAGGAATATTTTAAACATGTACTAGACAATAATATTTTTGGAGAAAATGTGTTACTTTGTTTGCTTTTCTCAATTATATATTTAGATAACATCATATTACTGCGAAGTTGGATTTGAAGGAACAAAGGCGTGTTCCAAATTCCGCAAAATATGGGTGTGAACATTGAATGAATAATTGAAGTATGGCTGCCACCAATTTCAGCAGCAGTTTACGCTTTACACTTCTCGCTACCAGTACTTCTCGTCATGTGATCCAGACTGCCCATTGGGTTTGCCCATTTTGTTTCCTACCCAAACTGAGATGGCTGATTTAGGACACATTTCCTTCCATATCCATCCTTTCGTCGCTCAGGCTTTGGGTTGAGCTCCTGCGCTTCCAGAACCATAAATCCCTGCGGGACACCCTCGCTGCCGTCGTCGGCAGTCGGCTCCGAGAGTCGCCACGTTCTCTTTTCCTGCCGGTTCACGCGGCAGCAGCTCCTCTCCCACTAGTAAGCCTACTTCGGCGTCCCGTTGAGTAGCCGGGTTATCCGAAATTAGCTTGTCAGCGGTCCCCGCCGCGTTCACTCCCGTAGTCCTGTTCCCTCTTCCACCCCTTGGACGTAGCTGGACTATTCCTCGTCTTATTGAAGGACATATACGAATCGGCTGGTTTCATCTTCTTCATCCGCAGGTGCTTGGGCCAAAGGATGAGATGACCAACGTGTTTGTTGGAAAGCCCAAGGTTGCGACGTGAGCCATTCACGTTTTTTCTCCCGAAAGCTTAAAAAATTATCCCGTCGATCCTGTCTTGTAAGTTTGGTAATTCTAGTGTCCAGGGCGTTTGGTTCAGTTTGGCAATTTAGCTACTGAATTGTCCTGTATCACACAGTGCATGAATGGAATATCTCTGCTTTCAACTTCAAACTCCAACACCCATGCTCGTTCGGAACCATCGCCGCCATCGCCGCATCCATTCGTACGTGCCCAAGGCATCTACCTGCAGTTGCACATACACCCATGAATCCTACAAATTTTATTCCATGTCTGTTCTTCCTTGCCCACGAGCACTACAGTCAAGCAGAAGCTTTAGCGGAAGAAGTAAGATGAGGAGGAAGAGATGGAGCGCTCGCACTAGATCTGGTGGCAGAGAATCCCCTTACGAAGTCTTGGGAGTTTCTCCTTCTGCCACGGCTCAAGAAATTAAAAGGGCTTATAGAAAACTTGCCCTCAAATACCATCCAGATGTGAATAAAGAGGTAAGTATCTCCCGTTCCACCTTTTGAATTTTGCATTTGCAATTTACTTTGTGGATTCCCTATGATGCTATATAGTTTCCCTGATATTGTGGATAGTACCTTGAATTGGTGAAGGGAAATACCCAGTTGCGTCAATTTTCATTCACCAATTCAAGGTAAATTTTACCGCATCACGCACACTTTACCAATTTATTCATCAATCTTTTTCTTACCCCATCATGCTTCCCATTATTTTCTTAGATGAACTGTTATTTGGTAGGGTTTTTATTATTTCTGGTCCACACAGCTTGTGCTCTGAATTTCACTCATTTTGCCCAAATTTCGAATCCTTTTTTTCCTTCTGACCATTAGGAAATTTAATACATGTTACTAGTTGAAGAGAATTTGAGCTTATAAATTTGCTGGGTGGGTTGAGACTTGAACATGGGATATTAGAGGGCCGGTATAGTTGTTTGAGGTAATAAAAACTCACTTTTGTATTGTATTCTTTATTGAAAATTTTCTTTGAAAGCAGACATTGATGCCATAGAATGATTCGTGATTGTGAATGTGACACATGATAAGTTGTGGGTGTGTGGAAAACTCAGTGAACAATGTTGTTGTAAAGTAAAAGACGCTATGCGATATATTTGATAAGAGGAATCAACCTCCTATGTATAGGAGAAGGGGGAAGCATACAAACTTTAGACTAAACCCTAATGAGCCAAGACACACTTGGGCCTATATACAAATAGACTCAAATAACTTAATTAACTAAATAAACCAGACTCTCTAATAAATGTTACTCAAATTGTCTGGCACCCAATAACCAAAACAGTAAAAACTAGTGGTGCCCCTGGAAATAAAGCTAATGATTGTCCATGTTGTCATGCAAAGTTACACCACTTTGACACACTTGGTGAAGGCACCACACTGTTTGATCAGAAATTGTGGATGTGTAAAGCTGCAGTTTCGTGTATCGCTGAAGAAAGATATCTGGAATCTCTTTTCTTGAAGATGCGGGCTTGCAACCTACTCTTAATGCTCTGAAGGAGAGGCTTATGATAAAAAAATGGCATTGTTGTTATGTAATTGCTCCTGTAAAATTTACGACCGAATAAAATATCTTATGATATTTTCATTTCTCGACCAAAGAAACAGGTAGAACCTTTGTGAATGGGCTGCTTTGCTAGTCTTGAGGGTAAAAGGCTGGGTTCGTTTGCAAGAGCTTCCTCAACAGTCCGTGTCTCCATTTACTGTTTTCTGCATGTGGAGTGGTTTCTTGGGAATGGAGCAACCTGAACAAGAACGAGAAGAAACGATAGGCCAAACGGTATAAACTATTCGATTATCAGATGGATGAGTGGTTAGAAGAACTTTACTCATAAGCCATAACAAAGCCCGATTAGGATTTGGTTCTCTGATGCTGACCACTCATTTGGTTTGGGTATTGTAATTCTAGCTCCAATAGTGTGGTATGTCATACTTATTTGTAGAAGTTAATTGAAGCTGATTGGCTTTGGTTGGTGATGTAAATTGTATGAGGATCTACTAAGTATGCGGTGCATGATAATTGCAAGAATATCATTGCTGGAACATCCCTAAGTTAGAAGATGTCAGGTTCATGAATAATAACAAGCTTGAAATCATGAACTCGCCACTCTGGTATGACCTGATGATGGCAATCAATCTGCTCTCTGAAAAGACAGTTAAGCTCCATGTGACATAGGAGGGGAGGATTAGATGAGCAAGCTTTTGTTTAGTCAACTGTTCTAATATCTGAAGATTAAGGGTTGTATATCTAGACTAATAGTTGAATGAGTTGATGTGTAGTTCAAGAAGTCTGCATCAATGGATATGGGCTTAATAGGTGCTAGTAAGCTAACCTTAAAATGTTACTTTCTCTGATCCTATATATATGTCAGGTGCTAATCAGGAACATGAGTTTGATTCTCTACTTGCGTTCAAGGGAGTACTAGCAGCTTTAATCAATGAAGAAACTTGGAGGAAAGGCAAATAAAATTGTATCAGATGGTGAACAAATGCTGAGCCATGGAGTTTTGCTTCATGACACGCTGTCCAGTAATTTATCTATCTGCATGTACATCTATGATCACATTGCAGGTTGGCAAAAATATGTGGATGAAACTTTTCTTTTGGCTTGTCTTTTGGTGCATCAAGTCTACCTTGGTTAATGAACGACTGTCCTTCATTTTTTATTTGGTGAAGAAGGATGCTACAGTGGTGCTAGGTTGAGGTCTTTGCTTCTTACTTCATAGTTTCATACCATCCAAGGAGTTAAAAGATTGATTTATTCCTGATATTCATAGCATTTCTGTGCAAGCTCTTAGGGTCAGTACTTATGGCAAACAAAGTAATCTTGTTAGAGTAAGATATTAATCACAGCATGGGTCTCTCTCTTAGACATGTTATCAGGAGCGAGACTCATGAGGGAATGACATTACCTCAGTACAAGTCGGTTTTAGGAAGGGCTTTCACATCTGACATTCACATGTTGTTGCAATTTTTCACAATAGATGGATGACAATATTTTATTTTGCAGATTATTTCCTATAGATATTTATATTGTTGGTTTTGAAAAATTTGCCAAGACGGGAACCACATATTTTAACAATCTAGCATTGTCTGAAGTTTTACTGGAGTATGTGAAGGGTGAGTCGTAAATGAGTCTTACTAGAAGATTTCTCTACTGTGATTGGCCGACCTTCTTACAAATAAGGAAAATGGCTTAATTAAAATACACTTGAGTATTTGAAGATTTGGTAGGAAGTGATGCTTCACATAGGAGTCTGATGCTTCACAGATCCTTTTTGTCTTGACATGTTATCATCAAAAGAGCCCTCCAAAATGACTCCTTGCCTCCTTGGAGGGGGGGGGGAACAAATGAACTCCTTAGATAAGGCGATTCTCGATTGATAATCCATGGGTTTCCTATCATAATTTCATATAATTTAGACGTTAACTTTCTAAATGGCAGTAAACTTGTATTCCCCTTTTAGCATATAGGTCCTGTGTCTCCTAACCCTTCTCCTGCTCCGCCTTCCCACTGCCTACTTCTCTATCCAACACCATTATTTTGGACCATAAGCAGTAGTCCAGAGATAGGTGTGGGTGAGAGAGGGAAAGGATGACAGGGGGAGATGAGAGGAAGATAGGTGTGGGTGAGAGCGGGGAAGGATGACAGGGGGAGATGAGAGGAATATTGGTATGAAGCTTTGATGAAGATGGTTTTGGAAGCCATGTTAGTACCTATTGGTAGTGGCCCACTAATAAATGACAAAAGGAAGATCACAGTAACTTTCATCGTTTGTTATTCTGGAGAGAAGGATGCGGCGGGGGTTGGGAGGGGGAAAGAAGAGCTATAGGCAAGCAAGGGCAAGAGAGAGGCTGCCATTTTGGCTCTTATCGTGGGGACTATTTGAGCATCTTGCAATGTGGGACAAAGAAAAGAAGGTAATTTTGGAAGAAGAAGGGGTAGCAATACTTTCTTTCGGGGTAAGGTATTGGCGATATAAACCTGTGGATGCATGGATTCTACTGATGATAGCTCGAGAATTTTAAGTTTAACTTTAGGAGACTAAAAAATAAGTGATAGGTAGCCTATGTTCTGCCCATTGATTTAATTTTACTTTTGATCTCTATAATCAGTGGTCTATTATTAGTTTAAGGCTTTAATCATTATTTCTTTTAAAAAAAGAACTTCTGATTCTTCAATCTTGAAACTCGGTGTAGTTTGTAGTGACCTCCTATAGGATTAAGCTATGACTGCCTCCTTCAACCCCTATAACTCTATGAGACTGGTATCCTTTACCTCGTGACACTCATAACTACACTGGTAAATTGGTGTTTTTTGGAGGACCTAGGAAGCACAAAGTCTTGTATACAGCCGCCGCGTCTTTGTTGGACAGATTTTGGATATAAACACTTCCTAGACACAACCCAAAATATTTGGAACATGGCCATGGCATGTCCATGGTATTAAATGTCTTCGACATGCGGCGAAATTTTGACGACTTTGTCGATGGCGACAGTTGGCAATGTTGAATCCATGTAAACATCCTCAATCCACAATATCTTCGACATTTTGTGGAAGTTGTCGACATTTCTCCATATGTCGATGAAGTTGGCCTAGGTCCATTCAAACAATGTCCTCGACATCATCGGTCGAAGTTGGCAACATTCTTCCGGTGTTTTGTGGAGTTTGCTGTGTGAGGGGGAAAAAGTATTGGACCTTGAAGTAACTTGATTTTGATGTTATTTTTTATTATTCTAAGCTGATATTAATAGACCGACCCCCTCTCTGCTAGATCTACCATAGATTTACACCATTTTTATGTAGTTTGTTTATTGTCACAAACTTTATATATGGAAGAATTCTGTAGTTTGAAGACGACTGTATGTTTTGTGTATTTTTCTACATATGTAAACCTATACAGATGGCTATATGTAAACACATATAGTGTTTTTAGCCAGATTTGATGATATCTGTCAATTTTTCATAACAAAATGACTATTTTTTAGCTTATATTTGTCGAAGTTGCGTTGAAGTTTAGTTGTGAAAATCCTTGAAGTTTCCTTGATATTTCCACAAACTTCCACTTCCACACCCGTCGAAGTCGAAGTCTTGTTCCATGGACGTGTCTTATCCATTTGGTCCCCTTTTGCAGTCTGGACATGGATGGACACGGCCAGTACATTTCTTGGGCATACCAATGCAACTGTTGCTGCTGCAATAGCCTATTTCAGCGTGTAAATTCTGAAATACAGATAATGTTTAAATGTCTTTCATCGAAAAAATGTAACGCAAAACTGAGATCTATTCAAACTTGCAAATAGAAGATCTTAGAAAGAGTCAATATGTAAAATCTAAGATGAATTAGATGTCATGAATTAGTTGAGTAATGGGAATGCATCAATTCTGAAAATGTGCTATTATTACCCAAAAAATGCAACATGTTTAGTGTGTGTGTCATATTAATCCTATTACACACTCAAAACAAGCACATATTTGTATTCTATATGATTATACATACATGTACATGATTCCGGATAAATTTTTAAAGGCACGTGAGAATTATTGTTATTTAATTTATTATGTTATATGGGCCTAATTGTCTTATCCCATTAGGATTAAGTATCGCTTCCTTATACTTGGCTCCTTTCCTATATATAGGGAAGGAGTGTGGCATCTATCAATAAGAAACATCTCATTAGCCCCCTGTATTATTTTTCACATGGTATCAGAGCATTGATCCTAAACCTTTAGGGAGCAAAGGAGAGTGCCTCTGCCTGCGGGCGGCCGCCGTCTGTTCTTGGCTTGGACGCCCTCCAGGCATCATTTCGGCCTCCATGGTCGTCTCCTCTCTTCTTCTTTCGTAAAAATTCATTCTTTTTCTTCCCTTTGCCAACACTCTCTATCCTGACCATCACCATCGTTATCTACCTCCCCTGAGTTACATCTAGTTGTCCCTTCCCCAAGTCTTCCCCGACATCTACTATATTCAGACCCAAATTGTGACGTCCTAGGATTTGAGGCCTCGGATGAAAAGATCTTATAAGGAATGATTGGACTACCCATATCACTAAGGTGCACCTCCTTTTCCGGGAGCCCATTACTAAAGAACTCCATAGTTAAGCGTGCTTAGCTTGGAGTAGTACTAGGATGGGTGACCAGTCGGGAAGTTGATCCTGGCTTGCGCGTGAGTGAGATTAAAGCGCACAGTTAAGGCTAGTGGTGGTCTGTGGGGCCAGTCGTCATTCCTGAAACTCTACTAGAGCCTTGGGCAGTGGGCCCGGGCGTTACACAAATCATCATCGATTATCACCGAGGACCAAGACAATATCTTTCTCTTATTACATCTCGTCTCCTGATTCTTATATCACGTGTCAAGCATCTCCCATATTTGTGTGCCTCCCGTAGATGTGCGTACATAGCACCACATGCCAGATCATCATCTCATCGTACTTGACGTTCCTGAAAGTCACATATACACACATAGCTTCTATTTCAGCTAAACCCAACCACTGTTCTTGCTCCCAAAGCCACACAACACAGATAAACCTGGAAATGAATTCAATGCGATGCAGATAATATTTGTGTAGGCCACAGGTAGCCAAGTCGTCTCATATGCCTATTGTTTTCCAGCGGCTCTCCAACAACAAGGCCATGGTGCCCGATCCAACAACCACTTGTCCTCAGTATCACTGTTGAAAGGTTTGGTAGGTTTTTAACCATCATGATCCCACACATGATGAATAAGCATGGCTTCAGTCGGTCCCATGCGCTGAACCTGGTCCAAATGAGGCGACCAAAGATTAAGCCATACCTTGTGTTTGTAACGCAACCTGACTTGTTCGAGAAGTTAGATCGATTTAGCATGTTCTATACACAATGTTCCTGGTGTTAATCATATGTTAATCGAATTTGAGTTTTGACCTAGTCCATAAAGATCCATTTATCTTTCTGTCCGGATCTAGCCAATCGGGTCATATAACACGTTGACTCGCATTATCGGTAATATTTACGACATATTGTAAATCAAAAGGCCCCATGCTAGTTTAAAAAATAAAAAAAAGAGGGCATCGTGCTAATTTCTTTTCTTCTTCTCCTTGGACAATTTCATTCCCCGTACCACCCCTCATGTGTGTATCTCTTTCCACGTGCGGGGGGTATTGTTTCTTTTCCACACCAATTACTCATTCACTTCGTATTTGATGTGCGGGCTGATATAGAGAGAGAGTATGAAAAAGAAGAGAAAGAATGTATGGAAAGAGATTATGAGGAAAAAGAGTATGAGACAGATAATATGTATCAGTCCACGCTATTCAGATGTCTATGGAGCTCTTGTTCTCTAGCATATCCATCTTTTGATGTCTTTCGGGTGTTTTATTCCCACGAAGCATCGTGCTTCCAGTGCATCATTGGTGTATCTCTTTCCTAATGTCACTATGCTTCTTTATGCTTCTAGTGTATTATTGGTGTATCTCTTTCCTAGTGACACTGTGCTTCTTTGTGTTTGTGCCACGATATGTACGTAAGTTAGCTATTTGCGCTTCACTTATTTCAATTGGCTACCACTTTCATGCAAGTTGAAGGATATTAGTTATATCATTAGACACACGTCAAGACAAAGCTTGATGCGCTTATTCTAGCCTCTTGCTCCCTTTGGTGCTAGTTTGTGACGATCCTGTTGCATCTTATAAGATGGATGATTATTTTTCAGAAGCTCGTCAATATCAAGCCTACAAATACTACACCTGCAAGTTTGATGATTCATGACTTACTTCTCGTAGTTGTATCTTCAAGTGCCAAGATGGTTCTTCTAGTGATCTGCTTCAACTTTTCTTGATGGCGTCTTTCATTCCCGTCAACCCCCAAAGAGTCATGCTCCAGATGATCCAATTTGGCAATCATCGTCACCTCATCATATATGTGTTTGAAGATACCTCTATTGCTACATCGTTGGATATGTTGATTGTGCTTATTTCAATCACACATTGCTTTCTCGTGAAGATGGTGTTTTGATCATCCACTCCAGATTAATGGTGATGTTCTTTCTCTATGCACTTTAGAAGCTCTTCTCAAAGCTCAAGTATTTCCAGCCTACAGAACGTTAGTTCAAAGGAGGTGTCATCGAATCATTTCTGGAGTTATGTTTAAGGGGAAGAGTGAAAATCTTGTATGAGTGACATTTTTCATTTTCTGTTTGTCGCATCGTCTAATTGAGTCTTGTAAGTCCAATTTGGAACCATACTCCAGGTTGAGGGGGAGTGTTCGAATTATTGTTATTATTATGTTATATGGGCCTAATTATCTTAGCCAATTAGGATCAAGTTTTGTTTCCTTGTACTTGTCTCATTTCCTATATATAAGAGAGGAGTGTGTCGTCTATCAGTAAGAAACATCTCATTAACCTCCCATATTATTTTCCACAACACCAATACATACATACATTATATAGTTACACACACATACATATATTGAAAAATTATGTTCCCTCATCTGATCTCTTGTCTGTGTTTTATATTTAGAAAATTTGTCATGTCCCGTGTTTGTGTTTGCGTCTGTGTCTAGAAACATGTATGTGCTTCGTTAGTGGGTATCTCCTTATGCATGCAACAATGGATGCTTTGATCTCTTTCTTTGCAAAGATGCCCTTCTTTGCTTTGAAATCACGGACCATTTGACTTGTGGATTGGGAAGCTCATTAAAGTGCGATACCCTTTTTGCACAAGGGTGAAATCGTCTTGCGGATTTCCATGGAGCATTAAGATCTAGTAGTCCATTGCTTCATCCTCGTGACTCCTTAGTGGGGGATATGATTTCTAGATTGGTGCATGGGGCAATGGCCTCGATTGTTACTCTCTATTGAGATATAAATTTAGTGTCTCGGATAGTTATTCTCTCTATATACAAAATAGTTGGATCAATGATCCTCCACCATATTGCAAGGATATTTGTTGTCGTCTTCTCTATTAGTGATCAGCCTACTATGTGTATTCTTAATTTACATGCATGAAAGGTATGCATCATAAGTAGACCATCGAAGGAGTCTCTATAGTCTATGCATCTCCCTTCACATGTTTAACATCAACTCCTTTACCTAAATATTTTTCCATGATTTCCATTTTTTGGCCCTTTCAAGCCAGTGGGATTACATGACCTTTATATTACATTTTGGCAGTCTAGAACTTGATGATTAGTCTGTAAGCTGTATACTTTTTGTCATAAATTAGGTTGACATTTATGGAATATGTATTTTTATACTTGATGAAAGAAAAATTGTTTGGATGCATAAAAAGAAACTATGGATACATATAAAGCATAGTTGTCAAGGCGGTTAGGCGGTCAACATGTCCCAAGCGGCGCCTAGCTCGCCTTGGCTATTCTGGGCGTTTTTATTTTTGTATTTTTTTTAGTATGTTAATTTGCTTCTTATTATACATATATACTACATATAATACCATATAGGAAACATAAAAAGAGGGCAGAATGAGGCTATGACAGCAGTAGCAGGAGATGGTGGTAGGAAGAAAAAGGGGAAGTAATATCAACAAGCCTGCAACAACAACTGGAGCAGGAGATGTAGAAAAGAAATTAAAGAAAATAGGGAAAAAAAGGGTGGGAAGAGGTTGTAACTCAATAGAGAGGAAATGGAGGATGGGAAAGAAAAGAAAAGAAATATTAACAACAACAGCAACATCATGAGGAACATGTGATGTAAAAGTGGAAAACAGAAAGTACAACATCAACAACATTACGAAGCATATGTGATGTAAAAGAGGATTAGAACAAAACAGAATTTATGAAAAAAAAACACAGCAGTAGTAAGGATTTAGGAGGTGGTATAGGAGGAATAACTAAAAAAAAAACCCGCAGCAGCAGTAGGATTTAGGAAAAAAATGCAGAAAGGATAAAAAAAAGACGAGAAAAAGAAGCAAGAACAACTGACATATAAGGTAGTAAATTTTTTTTAACAAACAAGCTATGATGACTTGCCAAATTGATCCAAATCAGACCTGTTTTCCCCTAATTTTCCAACTTGACCTGAATTTGCCTAAATCACACCTATTTCAACCATAAATTGACTCAAGATTATCCAATTTGACCAAATCAAGACTTGATCCATGCTAATTTAACCTTTAAATGGCTTAATTTAGGCCTAAAAGGTCCTCGGCGCCCACATAATGCAAGTAATAGGCTGGGCGCCTGATAACACCCATTTTATGGCTGTTAGAACTTATATTCCATCGTTACAATAGCCTGCAAACTCAACTTCCTCTTCATTATGTTCTATTTATCATGAAAAATCGTGCCCGCTGCGTTTCTGACAATAGTTCCCATCTTTTGAAGGGTTTTCCTATTTTTCTACAAAAAAAGGACAAATGGGCCCAATAAGCCCACCGACAAAGGATATCGGTTTCCATGTCCCGACTGCCCGTCACGTGGACTCAACTATTCACAAGGCACATGACAAGTCACAACCCGCTACGACTTTTAGCCGTCATGGTGTCAACCCGTCACGCTTACAGCCCAGTACAGTCATAACACGACCTGATCACCCGGCGGTGTCATAACCCGATATGACTTCAACCCGTCACGACCAAATGCGGACATTACCACTACGCGACACAACAACAAGCCCGTCACGCATCGCCGCCCGATATGCCTTGATGCCCGACACCACAATAGGCCGGCACGGTCGCTGTCCTATTGACTACCAGCAAGGACAACTCGACACAGCATAGTGGGCGACAACCGTGACAACCCCATTCAAAGCGCCAGCTAAGGTAATGACTGGCCAGACACGTGGACCAATAAAGCTACAACCTCCACCAACCTACTGCCTATGAATAGCAGCTACAAGCGTACGATGGGACGGGTTGGATTCTAGGGGAAGCTAGTGCCTAGAGCAAAGAAGCTAGTGTGCCGAGTTCCCAGGAGTTTGCGAAGCGATAGTTAGGTGAGCATACTCGGGATGGGAGGAGTTCACTTAGAGATCATTTTGGTAGCAGCAAGCAACGCCCAATGATCCTTGAAGCTTCTCCGAGCATGTCAGGTTTCTGTCTGAGCTCAAACCTGAGACGGTCCGCCTAGACAGAACAACCCGACATGAAGAACCCGAGAGCCGGGATAGTGTCAACCCGACTTGTATCTTACCCGATACACAACCTAACCCGATACGGTCTCTTTGCCCGTCACAGTTGCAACCCAACACGGTCGCAACCCAACACGGTCGCAACCCGACACGACTGTATCGCGTTGAAGTCATATCCCGATACGATCACTACCGTCACAGTTGCAATCCAATACAGTCAGCAACCCGACATGATCGTAACCCGATATAACCAGTGAAATAAAAAACGCCCAGGCGGGCCGCTTAAGCGCTCGCTTAAGCGCCCATGACCCCCAGCCGCTTAATTTTGCCATTAATCGCCCGCTTAATCATTTTGAACAAAATCGCCCGCTTTTTGCCCGCCTCACCCGCTTTTTCCCGCTTTTTTCCCGCTCTTTTGCCCGTTTTTTTCCCGCTTTTGTTTAAAAATCCTAATGTAAGCATCTAACATTAATTAATTACATAGCCAAGTAGTATTGACTATAATATACGAAACTTGTATACATTAAATGTTCTATGATATAGCTAGTCCTAATTTAGAATGCATACTTTGTGTGTAAGCTGTAATAATTGGGTACTGCTGTAATGCATCTAAGTAAATATCCTATTGCTCTATTATACTAGTAATGCATGATTAGTTTTACTGATTTCCTTGCTGCTTTCAGTGATTAATGATTGGTACTGCTGGTTAGTATTACTTTAGTGATTACTTTAATTCAATAATTCATAGTTTGTTATATACAATTACTGATCTGCTTGCTGATTTTAGTGATTAGAGATGCTGATTAATAGTAAGTATTGATGAATACTTAGTTAATTACTGATTTGCTGATTAGATATGTATAGACGTTCCTTATAAATATATTTTTTATATACACATACATGTAATTTTGTATAAAAATATATAAAATTTAGACACCCGCTTTTTCAAAAATCGCCCGCCTACCGCTTAATCGGTTACAGGGTGCCGTCCGCACGCTTCCCGCTTTCTAATACATTGGATATAACTACAACCCAGTATCGGGTTAGCACTGTCCCGGGCATAAGCTGCTGTGCATATCGATTTCCTAAATCAAAGAGACCGATACCTACCTTCCTTTTACAACATTTACTTTCATTCACTATAGCATTGTAACCAAACCGTTATCTCTCTTATATGATTATAAGAATTTGTGGAGCATTTCTCATATCATTTTGTGTATGGCTTTATTCCGTTGAATGATCTCTTTCTAGCATCCGAATTCTAGTCCCTTCTTTCCGTTACACGCTTTTGACTAGCTATCGAATCGTGTTTCCTATTTTGACTTCTTCGAGAGAGGAAAGTCATGAACTTCTAGAGCTCGGTCTGGTTCGGGTGTACGAGAGTACCTGGGACCAGAGCTGCATCCAGTTTATTTCCCGCGTGAGTCCGTGTCTGGCCCCCTTGAGAGAGATTTCCAGTACACGGTTCGTTGGCACTTTCTTTGAGAGAAGGCGTCGGGTGTAGACCGCTGCCGCTTATTTTGTTAAAAGTTTTCTTTCTCCAAGCTTGCCCAGATGATTGTCCTTTCTCTTCAGTTTTCCTTTATGCAAAACTACCCTAAAAACTGCTAAACCCCAAAATACCAAAGCCCTTATCTTTCTGGTAACTCCCCTTGGAGATAGATTTTAGTTTAATTCTTTTAATTCTTTCCGTTTACGCTTTCTTACAACAAACCTTATCCCTTGGCTTTTCGACGACTTAGATAAGTAAAACTTAGGTTCCGAAGCGCTTTTCCCCCTCGTCCCTGTGTTCGACCCCGAACTGCTACTTCGACCCCGTGCTCGTTGCGGGCGTCTTAAACATTCAGGTATTATAAATTATAAAAGTCCGATGACCTAGACCTGCTTCCTTCTCCTTTTTATACCCATGCTTAAGGCTAATCAACTTTCTGGCGCCGTTGCCGGGGACTAGGCAACGAATACCGTTTTACGAACCCGAGTTTTACTTGCACTTTGCCTAAGACTTTGTATAGATGTATATCAAACTATAGATACATATTGCACATATCTACCTCACCACCCTTATCTTTTTACATTTCTTCCTTTCAGGTACTTACATCCCTTTTCTCTCACAAGCATGGCTGACCAGGCTCGCGAGGCTAGATCCCTTCGATCTTTTGTTCAAGTAAGGGCAAATGAGGAAAGGAACCCAGTGGTGGAGCAACCGCTCAATGTGCCAAACTTTGAGCTGAAGCCATGTTTTCTCTAGTTGTTGCAACACAACCGTTTTGGAGGAAACAACTGCGAAGAGAACCCTTACAATCATCTCACGACATTCAAGAGGACCTGTAAGACTTTCAAGATTAACAGGGTCCCGATAACCTATATCTACACCCTGTGCTTCCCTTTTTCTCTGAAGGACAAAGCACTAGAGTGATACTCAAGCCTCCAGGACGGGAGTGTCCCAAACTGGGAGCATCTCGCTAATGTCTTCATAGCCAAGTTCTTCCCTATTGGGAGGACTATAAAATGTCAGAACAAGATTAGCCAATTCTCGCAGAAGGTTTCGGAGAATCTGCATGAGACGTGGGAGCGATTCCAAGGTTATCGGTGCGAATGTCCACATCACGACTTTTCTAAGCCAAGCTTGATTACCACCTTTTACAATGGTTTGTGTATTGGCGAGAGGAAATCCTCAAATGCTGCAACAAGCAGTGATTTCTTGAGGCTCAATGCTCAGAGAACCAGGGAGATCATCGATAATATGGCTACAAATCAACAAGACAACAAGTACGATAGAGAATCAACAAGTCACTCTACCCCTGGAGAATCAAAGGTGATGGAAGAACTATCAACCAAACTAGACAAGATAGTGACCGATGTTCAAACCTTGAAACAACAGAGCTATAAAAGCAAGGCTCGACAAGAAACTGTCAGAAACAGTGTCACGTGCGGAGAGCCTGATCATCTTTCTGACTTCTTCCCGTACACAGCTGTGCAGAGTGATCCTGACAAAGAAAGTACGGAGAATGTAAGCTATGTTCAGTACCGACGCCCCGACCACCCAGGGTTCTCCTACGGGAACACCAGTGCTGTGGAAAATTCACACCAGCTTATCAGCGGGACCTCTTCTGGTGGCCCGCAGAATCAGCAACGCCAAGCTAACTTTCAGCAACAAAGAAGTTACCAGAATACACAACAAAATCAACAGCAGCGGCCATCAATGATGACCGAGTTAATGTCTTTCTCTAAAAAACAGAATGACTTAATTGAGAAGCTACACAAAAGTTCTGTGGATAGCTCAACGTTGCTCAGTCTCATGCAACAACAGATAGGAGGTTTCTCAACCCAGATCGAGGAGCTCCAACAACATAACAAGCAGATAGATCAGCAGTTGGCGAGCCTGGCTCAGAGCATCAACCATCAGGTGGGACGATTTCCGTCCAACATCGAGGCAAATCCACGAGGAAATGAAATTGCAAAGATGGTTGTCCTAAGATCATGAGCAATGCTGCATTCTACTGATGAACAAAGAGCAAAAACCAACCGTACCACAATACCGGTAAAAGATGTAACACCTGAGGAGCCTGCAGAAGTACCTGCCAACCAAAGGAAAGTAGCAGACAAGGGAAGTAGTGACGTGGCCTCTGAAGAGCGTCCAGATAGATATGCACTCCGCATACCTTTCCCGCACAAGCTAGTGAAGGCCCAGTTAAAGAAAAGATATGAGAAGTTTATAGCTGCAGTCCAAAAACTGCACCTCGACATACCTTTCTTGGACGCCATTGAAGAGATGCCCACCTATGCCAAGTTTTTCAAAGATTTGATTTTGAAGAAAAGGAGAGGTGAGGACATCGAAACGGTGGAGTTGGCCCAGATGTCCAGCTCTTTCGTGAAGCAAGTATGCCTACTAAGAAAAAGGACCCTGGCGCTTTTGTTATCCCTTTCCAAATTGGAGATAACGTCACCCAAAAAGGACTAGCTGATCTGGGGGCGAGCATCAGTCTCATGCCGCTCTCTTGCAAGAAGATTGGGCTTACTGATATAGTAAGCACCAATATTGATTATAGAAAGTTAAACGCTGCCAATCTTCTATATTGAACAGCTGGCGTGCCCCTGTTTCGTCAGCTAGACAAAGATCGTTGAACAACATGGGATGGGCAATGTAGAGCTGATCGATCTTTGCTTGTAATATAGGGATGTAAGCTAGTGCCACTGTCATAACTTAGCACCCACCTGTTTTGACTAAGTCTCTGAGATCATATGTGGGGATCACTACAAAGTCTTTTTCATAGATGACGTCTGCAGCGTTGGAATCATCAAGATGTATCAGGATGTGATTGACCTGTTCCTGAGATAGAGAGTTGCAGACTGAACGGTCAAAATTGCTGATGGCTGAGTCTGGGATTATAGGCGAAACAGATGCGCTGTCGTTGTCGTGCAGGATGTGCAGGTCCCACAACTGCTTGCCCAGCCTGCCATGGTATTGGACATGAGAGAGCTTGGTCTCTTCCCTTGGTTGGCTGCCTGGTTGCGAAGAGTGGGCATCAGATTCCGTTTCCAGGAAATCTTCGGGAAGCTCGGGATCCAAGAAGTAGCGCTTGTCTTTAATCACCAACAGCGTGTAGATGCTCCTCAATCAGTAGAAATTCGTGTCTTGGAGCTACAACATGTATCTAAAGATATTTAGAAGCTCCATAGCTCGTAGCATGATAAAAGCGTTGTTACCGCTTCCTGGACTAGTGCTAGCCCCCCATAAGCACAGGCAGCGTTGGTTCCTCTGCGTCGCAGACCTCCGCTCTCATGACGTAACACTCTTTAACTGTTGTGCAGGGGAGATTCCTCACTTAGATCAGGACTTCATTCGTCCTGAAGATAAGCTTCTAAAGCTCCTGCCACTCCGACTTTACTGGGTCATCAAACAAGGCATCAAACGCCACAACGTTGTTTGGAACTTCTATGCAATAAGAGACTTCCCAGTCCAACAAGATCTGGGAAGCGGTAACAGGACTTTTATCGTGCTACGAGCCATGGAGCTTCTAAACATCTTTAGATACATGTTGCAGCTCCAAGACACGAATTTCTACTGGCTGAGGAGCATTTACACGTTGTTGGTTATTAAAGACAAGCGCTACTTCTTGGATCCCGAGCTTCCCGAAGATTTCCTGGAAATGGACTCTGATGCTCACTCTTCGCAACCAGGCATCCAACCAAGGGATGAGACCAAGCTCTCTCATGTCCAATACTATGGCATGCCGGGCAAGCAGCTGCGGGACCTGCACATCCTACACGACAACGACGACGCATCTATTTCATCTATAATCCCAGACTCAGCCATCAGCAGTTTTGACCGTTCAACCTGCAACTCTCTATCTCAGGAACATGTCAATCACATCCTGATACATCTTGTTGATTCCAACGCTACAGACGTCATCTATGAAAAAGACTGTAGTGGTCCCCAGAGATGATCTCAGAGACTTAGTCAAAACAGGTGGGTGCTTAGCTATGACAGTGGCACTAGCTTACATCCCTATATTACAAGCAAAGATCGGTCAACTCTACATCGCCCATCCCATGCTGTTCAACGATCTTTGTCTAGTTGACGAAATAGGGGCACGCCAACTGTTTAATATATAAGATTGGCAGCGTTTAACTTTCTATAATCAATATTGGTGCTTACTATATCGGTAAGCCCCAATCTTCTTGCAAGAGAGAGCGGCATGAGACTGATGCTCGCCCCCAGACAATGTTTTAAAAAACGTTAAGCGGTAAGCGTGCAGACAACACCTTGTAACTGGTTAAGCGGTAAGCGGCCGATTTTTGAAAAAATGGGTTTTGATTTTCTATACAATTTTATAAAAAAATGCACATGTATGCATATATATACTATACTTTTTGGAACCTTTATACATATCTGAACACCCTAAATAACCATACTAAACACCCAAATACTTTATAACACAACTATAAAAAAATGATTATAGCTAACTATTAAACAATAGACTTGTCACACATAAAACACCCTATACAACTATAAAACAAAAAAGTATTAAGTATATATGCATGATACAATAACTATTTTGCATCACATTACAGCAGACTTATCATTGATACCTTACTAACTTATTGCTACATTTACATATCATCACTTGATCAAAAAATACAGCAGTACATTTAACCAAAGTATGCATTCTAAAATCTATGTCATGATTAGTTACATGTAATTTACTTGAATATACAGCAATACCCGATTACTATGTCTTACATACAAAGTATGCATATTAAATTAATTAAGGCTTATCGTAGAACATGTATTGTATATAAGTTCAATATATTACAGTCAATAATTATTTTACTTTAAAAAATTACTTAATGTTACAGACTTGCAGCAGTTTTCTTAAAAAAATGGGTATGAGCGGTCGATTAAGCGGCTGATTAAGCGGGAAAAAACGCCCGTTTTTTTGAAAAAAATTAATCGGGCGCTTAGGGGGTATTTTAAACGGCTGGACTGCTGAACCGATTAAGCGGCCGCTTAAGCGGGCGCACAGAACGTTTTTCATTTCACTGCCCCCAGATCAGCTAGTCCTTTTCGGGTGACGTTATCTCCAAGTTAGAAAGGGATTACAAAAGCGCCAGGGTCCTTTTTCTTAGTAGACATACTTGCCTTCACGAAAGAGCTGGACATCTGGGCCAACTTCACCGTTTCGATGTCCTCACCTCTCTTTTTCTTCGAAATCAAATCTTTGAAAAACTTGGCATAGGTGGGCATCTCTTCAATGGCGTCCAAGAAAGGTACGTCGAGGTGCAGTTTTTGACTGCATCTATAAACTTCTCATATCTTTTCTTTAACTGGGCCTTCACTAGCTTGTGCGGGAAAGGTATGCGGGGTGCATATCTATCCGGACGCTCTTCAGAGGCCACATCACTGCTTCCCTTGTCTGCTACTTTCCTTTGCTTGGCAGATACTTCTATAGGCTCCTCAGGTATTACACCTTTTACCGGTATTGTGGTACGGTTGGCTTTTGCTCTTTGTTCATTAGCATAATGCAGCACTACTGATCTCATGACGACCATCTTTGCAGTTTCATTTCCTCATGGATTTGCCTCGGTGTTGGACAAAAATCGTCCCACCTGATGGTTGATGCTATGAGCCAGGTTCGCCAACTGCTGGTCTATCTGCTTGTTATGCTGTTGGAGCTCCCCGATCTGGGCTGAGAAACCTCCTATCTACTGTTGCATGAGACTGAGCAACGTTGAGCTATCCATAGAACTTTTGTGTAGCTTCTCATTCAAGTCGTTCTATTTTTTAGCGAAAGACATTAACTCGGTCATCATTGATGACTGCTGCTGTTGATTTTACTGTGTATTCTGGTAACTTCTTTGTTGCTGGAAGTTAGCTTGGCATTGTTGATTCTGCGGGCCACCAGAAGAGGTCCCGCTGATTAGCTGGTGTGAATTTTTCGCAGCACTGGTGTTCTCGTAGGAGAACCCTGGGTGGTCGGGGCGTCGGTACTGAACATAGCTTACATTCTCCGTACTTTCTTCGTCATGATCACTCTGCACACTAGCTTCTTTGCTCTAGGCACTAGCTTCCCCCTAGAATCCGACCCGTCCCATCGTAGGCATGTAGCTTCTATTTATAGGTAGCAGGTTGGTGGAGGTTGTAGCTTTATTGGTCCACGTGTCTGGTCAGTCATGACCTTAGCTGGCGCTTTGAATGGGGCTATCACAGTTGTCGCCCACTATGCTGTGTCGGGTTGTCCTTGCTGGTAGTCAATAGGACAACGACCGTGCCGGCCTATTGTGGTGTCGGGCATCAAGGCATATCGGGCGGCGATGCGTGACAGACTTGTTGTTGTATCGCGTAGTGGTAATGTCCGCGTTTGGTCGTGACAGGTTGAAGTCATATCGGGCTACCGCCGGGTGATCATGTCGCGTTACGACCGTACTGGGTTGTAAGCGTGACGGGCTGACACCATGACGGGTAAAAGCCATAGCGGGTTGTGACTTGTCCTGTGCCTTGCGAATAGCCGAGTCCACGTGACGGGCAGTCGGAACATGGGAATCGATATCCTTTGCTCGTGGGCTTATTGGGCCCATTTGTCCTTTTTTTCTTGTAGAAAAATAGGAAAACCCTTCAAAAGATGGGAAATATCGTCAGAAATGCAGCACACGATTTATCATGATAAATAGAACATAATGAAGAGGAAGTTGAGTTTGGAGGCTATTTTAACGATGGAATATAAGTTCTAACAACCATAAAATGGGTGTTATCAGTGCCTAGGCGGGCGCTTTGATAACTAAGATATAAAGTGGGCATCCCATTTATCATTGTTGAACCACCATATTTTAGTTTTATTGTATCAATATAACTAGAGTAGGATTTGTTTACTCTTCTCCTAATAGGATTAGGATTTTCTTTTTAATGTTTCTCTTATTCTTAACGCTACTTTGTAATTTCCAAGTCCCCACTTACAAGATGATTATTGACGTATTAGAAATTATTGAATCCCGTTTGTCCTCAATCATGAAATTCGCTTGTGGGTAACCCCTAAAATGCATTTCTGTGTCCTTGCTTTTGTGCCCGGAACGCACTATCCGTTCTACCTTTTTCTACCTCTACTCTCCTTGCTCCTTTCATCATGTACCTCTTTCCACATATTCCCATGTGAACCTAATTGCTGCGTTGCACGCCTTGATGGAAAGAGAGGAACACACCTTGATTTTTCCCAAACCATTTTTATTACAAACTTTCTCTCTCTTCTCTTTCATCTTCATATAACATTATGCACGTTTGAATAGAGCCCTCTCACCCCTCTTTCGTGGGATGGTCATGACACTTCTATTTGTCAATCTATTCAAAGAGGTGACCGTGGCACATCTTTACTATTGCTACTGTAGTACTGTAGTCTGTAGCTTTTAATTATTACTACTACTTCCACTATTGTTGCTCTAGATTTACTGTTACAAATTGGTTGCTACTATGAATTGCTGTGATGCTCACTACTCTTGCTAGTCTAGCATGACCGAAAGACTTGTCTATCCTTTCTTGAGGTTGCTACCGATCATGCTTCTAGGGAAAGATACTTAATATTCTGTGGGCTTTGCGTTTTTGGGTATCCTCTGGCTAAATGTAAGATTCACCAATGCTCCTATTTGAGTAGTGTCAAGAGATATAATCAATTTATATTATCTTGAGTGTTGATGTCATAGTAGGGTTGATTTTACTTCACCAATTGAGATTAGAAATGTATCCTATTCCTATATACTTTGTACTTACCAAGACATACTTGTTAAGGCAATAAGGCGCTAAACGACTAAAGCAACAAGGACGGGCGTCTAGACCCCTTGGTGTGTCAGCTTCCTGAGCGCTTCCTTTACAAACTTGGTTTTCCTATGATATGCATATGCATTTTTATGATTATTCTGAGTATTTACCTCTTTGTATGCACATATTATGTTTATGCACATATGTATGGACACACGCATGAACGCGCACACACACACACAAAGCATACATGCAAAACATGTAAAAGTACAAATAGATCTGTTTATTATTATATATTCCTTTTGATTGGTTTCTAAAGTAGTTTGTGTATGAAGGAATTTACCATTGTCAACTTGTAGGGAACAATTTGCTTTGTTGGGAGAGGGATACAGAGGGGTTTAATTATTATAAAGTTGTTGGGAGATTGGGATATTGATAATAGTGAGAATACATTCCAAGTTCCAACTTCCAAGTTCCAAGGATACATAATTGAGATAAAATGGAAGAAAATAGGAGAAAAAAATATGGGAGGAGAGAGTTAAGGAGAGTGCAAGGATCTTGATTTATCTTCCAATTCCATTCACTCTATTTATAGCACCATAGTATCTGTATTTGTTTGTGTCTATGGTTAACCCCAAGATAGACCATACACCATAAAATATACTCTAAATACACTCTACTAGTTTTGAACTTAAGATAAAGCCATAAATCAAGTAAATAGTTGTAAATAAATATTATAGACAAAGAAACAACGAAGAATTTAAATTATTGTGGCAAACTTAAAAGTCTTTAACAATGTTATGAATTATGACATACTTTTCACAATAGTTTCTAAAATACCCTAGGCAACTAAATGTTGTCATATAGTTGAGTCTTATATGCCAATCCTTAATGATTAGTTTTCATATTGAGGGTTCCTATGATATATAAGAGTAATTTTGATATAAGTAAATATCATTTTTTCATTGCTATTGTTACCCAAGATACAAAAAGTCATCATAGCCGAATCCAAATTCAAGGCCGTATCATCACTGTGACAAACTATAAATTTTTGTCAAGGTATTAATCCCAATTGATAATGATATTAGACCATGGTGCAAGACTTCGACTTCATGTCGAATTTGCCAAGTATCGAAGTGGAAGTTTGTGTAAACTTTGAAGAAGTTTCGAGGAAGTCTAGATGCAAACTTTGATAAATTGTTTTGTCACTTTTCTAAGAAATCGATGTGAATTTGAAGGGAAGGGAACTTTGATTGAAAACTTCTAATTATGTTATACCTCTATCTTATATATGTTAATTTAACACGAAAACATGATTCACGATTCTCTAGCCCTAGGTATGTTGATAATACAATGTGTTGCTTGCAAGGCTCAAATCTAGGAAGCACGGACACGGATATAGACACGGACACGGGACACGGCGATTTCCAAAAATATAGGACACAGACACGACACTGGACACGACAAATATATAAATAAATAAATATATTTGTAGAACATAATATGCTATATGTATAAACACACAAAATGATCTAAATAGATTATCCAAAGGGACAATCAGCATGAAATCCAAAGCACTTAAGTTTAACAAATAACATCATATCCACAAGTCATAATGGATTAAATCACAACATATATTAAGATGTTTGATTATGATATTGTTGCAGTAAAAATATATGGAATTATGAAAATTAAAGAGCAATAGATATTGGGACAATAGTTTTTTTCTTGTTGGTGGAAGTAATGGTGAACATGATTTACTATCAAGACGAAGAAGGGAACGGGGTGAGGAAATATGTTGTTGCTTGTGGTGAAGATGGAAAATGAAGGTGTCTTGGAGATTGAGAGGGAAGAAAGGGAGGGGGAATACATTGGAGAGCTACTTAAGATGAAGGGGAAAGAGAAGAGGAGGGGAGATGGAGACATAGAGAAGCAAGAATAAGAGTAGGCGTAGGGAGGACAATACTCTGCTACAATTGCTAAAGAAGGACGTTGACGGCTTGCCTATAGAGCTGAAGGTTAACTACCTGGTGTTAGTAGGGCAAGGAGTAGTGGAGGACAGACGACAGGGATTTGGAGAAGGCCTAGGTATTTTTCTTACATGTAGGCTTAAGTGGGTTGGGATGGCATGTCTTGGATGTGTCCATGGAGTGTCTAATCCATGTTTGGCGCTGAATTAAAGTGGACACGCGGAAGTCGTGTCCGCCATGTGTCCAGGCGTGTCCAAGGTGTGTCCATGTTGGACACGTGTTGGACACGGACACGGCGGCCTCCGAGAAGTGTCCGTGCTTCCTAGGGTCAAATGTGCAATATACATATACAAATATAGTTCGCCATATGTATTCTATACAATATACTGTTAAATAGTAGTTACAACGCCCTCTTTAGAAAAGAGTGACAACAATCATAGGACTTGATATTAGAAGTTGTGAAGAGGGTCGGAGGCGACACTCATGCCTTATATGGCCTTTAGGGCACTATTTAGGATTAATGTTTTGTACCGTCTCAACTTTGCCCCAACTTCGCCCAACTTCGTCAACTTTGACAACATCGAAGATGTTGGAACGAAAATACACACAAAAAGTCAACTTTGTCGACAATAGTGAAACTTTGCCCCGAAGTTTGGACGAGGGCGAAGTATTTGGTATTCCACTTTGCCTATGGTTGAAATTCAAAATTTTGGCAAAATTTCACCAAACTTCGTCGAAGTTATGTTCCATGTATTAAACACATAACATGCACAATGATACTTCAATTGAATAAAAGAAAACTGAAACAAAATATTGATACCCATTGATTAGAACATAAATCTATAGAAATCCCAAGTGGCAAACTGATCCAGGCGCATACCAAGTCGCAACCCCCCTTGGACGCCTTGATGCCCACGGTGTGCCCCTTGATAAAAATGTAACATGCCCCGACTTATAAATTGGGCTGGTCACATAATGCATGTTATAAACCTGGTTTATATTTTTCATAATCACAAAGTTCAACTTACTTTTTAACTAGATGTTTTTGTATGTTTGGTGTGCTAAGCTTTTGCCATTGACGAGTTTGTTACTAAATGTCTTTGTAACAAAATTCTCAGGCTTTTACGAAAAATCAGCATTTCTTTGCAATTTTATGAGCTCCTGAATGTTCTTGTGGTGACTTTTACAAAAAATTGCTGATTTTTCACGACCTTTCTCTGTTTCCCCATTTTTTCATGAATTAAATTATTTTTCACGATTTACTTGACTTTTCTCAATTTTTCTCTTTTAACTCACTTGCTCTGTTTTTTAGAAAACCAAGTACAAGCTCCCAATATACATTAAACCCCCACTCTCTCGACAATCATGTTTCTTCACCTCCTTTTCTCATTTCTTCTATGATGTTGTTTCCTCATCCTCGACTTAATATCTTCTCTTCAATCAGTAAATATGCAATCCTCCTAATAATTTTAATTTTTTTTCTTATTCACCTCTTATTCTTCATTATAACTACCACATATGCTCAATGTTTCATTAATCATTATTGTTGTTTCACATCTCTCTCTCAAATTGTTATATGTATTGTTACTGTTCAACTTTTCTTTAAATTTTCCCTACTTTTTTCACCCAATAAGGTTGTAATTGTATGTCTGGTTACTTATATATATATATATATATATATATATATATATATATATATATATATATATATATATAATACCGAATTATTTCCGATTATTTCCAAACAGTTGACCAAACTTTGACTGAAAATTATTGTATTTTTCTGATTTCCCGATTTGTTCCAAATTCCGAACTTTTCCTGGCAGACGAAAAATTGTGAAATCCCGAATTTGTCACTATGCTACATGTAGTTGGACATTTTTCCATATGAATTGGTACTTCAGTTCGAATTCTCCTCCTTGATTTGCATGTTTTCTTGATGAATAATGTAATTGATAAATCAATAATAAGTAAAATATATATCTGATTTTGTCCTTAACCACAGTTTTTATTTTTATTTTTAAATAACTTTACTGTATGTATAACTGCCTATGAATGTTTATAATTGGCACCTTCTGATGACTTATGGGTTTTGTTCAATAGGTAAATGCTCAACAGAATTTCATGAGGATCAAGCATGCGTATAACACATTGATAAACACGAACAATAGATCAAATAATTATAACGATACTGCTGAAAGGAGCACTAATTGGAAAGTCCAAGAAGAAGAAGAATTTTATGGCCTCGGTATGACTTGCTGTCTCATATATCAACATATTTTTCACAGAAGTTGGTTTTATGTTGTGTAAGAATGAAATACCAACTCTTCAATGATAGTGCTCTGGCGAGGTCAAGGTTCTTGCCTAGATGAATAAACAAAAATTAGGTCTCTCCGATGCCCACTGATTTCTGACGGCCAAGGTGTCTGCCTTCTTTTTTGTGTGACAGTTATCTCATTTTTTTGGTGGGCTTCTGATCATTGGGTGTTTTACTTTTTGCATGTCCAAATGAGGTCGTTATCAAAAGTTGATTCATTTGTTATAGTTCTCGAAACAAGTAAACATCTTATAATATATTGTGTACCTTGATGCTAAAATATCATTTCATATGACCAATATTCCTTTAATTGGTTTTATGAGACAAAAGTGGGTTAGCTCAGCTGGTTGTAATCCGTTTGCCAATGAGAAGTTCTTGGTTCAAATCACAGTGGTAGCCATTGTGTGTGTTTGTCTAAAAGGAGATGAGATGAATGTAATTCTCTCTCTCTCTCTCTCTCTCTATCTATTTATCTATCTATCTGTCTGTCTCTCTCTCTCTCTAGATTTTGCTCTTTGAACTTTTGTTGAACATTTGAAGTGCCTAATTTATCACCAGAATATTGCATTTGTCATAACAGTGTTTAGGAACAGATTTTAAATTCAGCCTATTTTAGTTGCATACGTCCAGCCAAGAGGATTTTTGAAACTGGGATCTCTAGTATACTCCGGTTTTCTTCTTCATCTGCTGTTTTGAGTAGCAGTGTAGGTTGCTGGGTGAGTGAGGGTAGGGAGGTGAGGAAGAGATCGTTAACCTAGAGGTTGCTATATTGGCACTCATGGTGGTACTTGTGGAGGATACATGCAGTTGAAGAATGAAAAAAGATAGAAAAGGAGGGTATTTGGATTTTCAATTTCTAAAACCTTTTCGGATACAAAATATAACTTATCTAGGGTTGTTTCAAAATGTAATTTTGGAAAAGCTGTGATAGATGTGGTACATGGGCCATAATTTGGACCCTTTTAATTCAATTTACTCCATGTTCATGATTTCTCTTGTTTGAACATTCGACCCTAAAAAGCATACCCTTTGCACTTAATAATATAGTTTTAAAAAAAGTGTGTTTTTAAGCAGAGTTTTGAAAAGTAGATGAAGCTGGTGTATCCAATTGGCCAAACTGAGAAAAACCCTGCCAGGTTCAGAACTAAAAATTCCACACAAAACCAGTTAAAGTATTGAGGAGGCTAGTTCCACTGGTGAGCCACTAGTCACTTGGTCACTAGACTGGGTCTGTTGAAATATGTGGCCAGAGGGAACCAGTATCTACACTGAGCTCGAGGCACATCCACTTTTTGCTCTCAGTAGCTCATAGTAGATTTTCTGGAAGTGTTTCCGGCAATAGGATTGCTACTTCTGAAGTATTTCAGCTGTTGTACATGTCTAGCAGATTAGGAATATATATAAGCAATAGTTGGTTACATGAATAATTATTTTTGCTGGGGCGGTTGTGGTGGTGATGGCGTTCTGATTTCTTCAACTTTTGAATATTTCCCGATATTAATGGTCAAACTAGTCAGTCCAATGGTTGAACAGGTAAGATGGGAATTGGTGGCCAAGGGGCTTTGGTCTGAAATTCGATTTTGAAGAAGTCGACCTTCCATAAACACATTGCCTGTTTGTGTGACGTAGGTGATGGGATTATTCCGTCGAATCACTTTAAAATAGGTAGCCTAATGTCATATATTTTTTCTTATTATGTATTGTCATTCCTTGTATCTCTATGAAGTTCATGTATTAATATCTTTAATATTCATGAAGGAGGTGTACAAGGAAGAAAAAGATTGCATTTTCATTACCTATATAAATTTGAGTCTGTGCATATGGTTAACTACTAATAACTTGTTTGATTCTCGTTCGCCCCTTTATGCTGCAGGTAATTTTTTGAGAGATGTTCATATAACAATAGGTAGATGTATCCTTACAAAACTAGACCATAATTATATTGGCGTCGACTTGGCTTTTGAATAATAAATCTAGCATCTCAATCTGCGAAGATCGTGACAGGTGACTTCATTAAAGATTTACAAGCTGAATTTCGGAACTGGGAAGCAAGCGTCAACTCAGAAGAAAAACCAAAAAGTTTGTGGGAAGAATTAGCTGTAAGTATATCTTGAATTTTATATTTCAAGTTGTATCTGAACATCTCTTGAGAAACATTTGTGTGTTACAGGATATAGGTGAGGAGTTTGTTGAATTCTTGGAGAAGGAGCTGAATAGTTCTGATACGAACGGTGAAGATATGTATGACACATCTGCAGATAGGTTTGACACAAAATCATCTAGTAATGCAAACAAAAATAGGGCAAGCGCAGATGACAGCATCAAGGATAATATCGATGAAATAGAAGCAGCTCTAGCTCAGTTGAAAAAAGAGTTGGGGCTTTAGAGCTTAGTTTCCCTTGAGTTGGTGTATATAATTGCTTATGGCTGTTTTGGGGTCGATTTGTTTTCTTCAACGTTTTTTTTTTTAATCTTTGTTGTTTGTAGAACGGAATTGTAGTGTAAAGTGGTACCGCACCTGTTGTATATGATCTGTCATATATTGTGATATTTCTTTTGGTATTAATGATAAAAGTAGATTATTAAATCATATTATGTATTCTTAATACCGATGCCTTAAATCCGGAATGAGATCCCGAAGAGATGGCTCCACCTAGGCGAGGGACGTCTCCACCTAGGCCCACTGGGCATGGTGGATCGGCAAATCGGTGCTCATACTCGGCGCATATCAGCACCAACATTGTCTCCCTTTTTCTTTTTATTCCTGCACCCCTTCATCAGTGGCCAAGGTGACTAGTTGTAATAACCCATTATCCTCCACCTTATGAGGGAAAAGAAGAGTAAGGGGATATTACGTACGTGAACGTGGTTTTGAATTAGGCATGTCGTTGGACGAGGGGGCGAGAGCCTATTTTTGTTGTTGCTTTAAAGAATTCATTTATTATTTCACATCCTTATACAACACACGATACAGAAATAACATCCTTTGAATCCCAATGAAAGAAGGCTTGTTATGCCTTGTTATATAGATTGAGATAATTTGGTAGAATCTATACTATATGAGGAAGTCTGTGGGAGGCCGAAATTTATTTATTTTTTCTCATTTTTTTGGGAATTACATATAGGTTCCTGTTGTACAAATTATGCTTTTATCTTTACTTTATAAAATATATATTATATAAGAGGATCTATTTATACCATGTGAAAATGTCCGTGGAAATGGCTATAATTTATTATTACTTTTTCAAATTATAAATTGGTCCTTGTGTTTGTAAATTATAATATCGTCTACTTTTAAAAATAATATACTATATAAAAAGACTCATCTATACTATATAAGACATGCTCCTATTTTCTTTTGAATTATAAATTAGTTCCGGTATGTGCAAACTATACATTTATTTATACACAGAATCTTCTATGCTATATAAGAAAGTCAATGGAGGGAGTTAAATGTAGTTTTTATTTTATTTTTTAGAATTACAAACTAGTTAGATATATGAACTAATTTTCTCTTTACTTTTTAAATTTATACATTATATAAGAAAATTCATCTATATAAGAAAGCCTATGGAGGAGGCATTCATCTATATAAGAAAGCCTATGAAGGAGGCTGAATGTAATTTTTTCATATTTTTTGTAGAATTGCGAATTGATCCTGTGTGTGTGTAAATTGTACTTTTGTCTTTACTTCTTAAAATTATAGTGTATAAGACAATTCATCTATACTATATAAGAAAGTTTGTGGAGGGTACTAAGTGTATTTTTTTCAGTATATTTTAGAATTACAATTTGGTCCCTGTGTGCGCAAGCTACACTTTTGTCTTTACTTTTGAAATACAATTTTTATTATTTTTTAAAATAAAGACCAGTCCTTGTGTAAAAGCTACAATTTTGTCTTTACCTCCTAAACTTATAGACTATATAAAAAGAGTCGTTCATGCTATATAAGAAGTCAATGGAGAGGGTGAAATGTTTTTTACCATTATTTTTTTAGAATTACATACAAGTCCATGTGCGTGCAAACTATACTCTTATCTTTATTTTTTAAAATTATATATTATGTAAGAGGACTCATCTATGCTATATTAGAAAGCATTTGGGGGTGAAATATATTTTTTCCCTTTATTTCTTGCGATTACAAATTGGTCCTTGTGTGAGAAAATTATGCTTTTGTATTTACTTTTTAGAATTATATATACTATATAAGAAAACTCATCTATACTATATAAATAAATCGAGGGAGGGGGCTAAGTGCATTTTTCCATTTTTTTAGAATAACAAACTAGTCATTGTGTGTGCAAATTATACTTTTCTTTTTACTTTTTTAAAACTACATACTAGAGATGAAAGCCCTGGGAGGGGTTAACTGTAATCTAAGCATTATTTTTTGGAATTACAAACTGGTCCGATATGCACAAAGTATACAATTGTCTTTGCTAAAATTATATGTGCTATATAAGAAGACTCACCTATACTATACAAGAAAGCCTCTAAAGGGGGCTAAGTGCAATTTTCCTTTTTTTAAATTATAAATTTGTCTCTGTATGTGAAACTACACTTTTTTATTTATTTTTAAAATTATATAGTATATAACGACTCATCTCCATTATATAAGATATCCACAAATGGGAATAAATGCATTTTTTTCTCTTTTTCTTTTGAAATTACAATTGGTCCATGTCTGTGCAATTCACACTTGTGTCTTTACTTATCAAAATTATATACTATATAAGAAGATTCATCTATGCTATATAAGAAAGTCCATGTAGGGGGATAAATGTAAAATTTCCTTTATTTTTTAGAACTACAAACTAGTTTTCCTGTGTGAAAATTACACTTTTGACTTAATTTTATAAGAATGTATACTATATAAGAAAACTCATCTATAGTATATAAGAAAGCCAATGGAGGGGGAACGAAAGCATTTTTTTCCCTTTTGGGAATTACAAGTTGGTCCCCATGTGTGCAATCTATACTTATCTGGTTGCTTTCTAAAATTATATATTATATAAGAAGACTCAACTATACTATATAACAAAGCCCATGCAAGAGGCCAAATGTAATTTTTTAGAATTATAAATTGGTTTGTGTGTATGCAAACTACACCTTTATCTTTACTTTATAAAATTATATATTATATAAGAGACACATCTATACTATATAACAAAGTCCCAAGGGGACTAAGTGAAAATTTTCTATTATCTTTTTTGGAATTACAAACTGGTCTGTGTGTGTGCAATTTATACTTTTATCTTTACTTTTAAAATTATATACTATATAAGAAAACACATTTATACTATATAGGAACAGAGGGCTAAATGTGAATTCTTTATTATTTTCAACAATTACAAATCGGTCCCTCTGTGTGCAAACTACACTTTTCTCTACTTTTACCATGTAAGAAGTCTCATCTATATTATATAAGAAAGTCCCCTCAGAAGACTAAATGTAATTTTTTTCCATTATATTTTGAAATTACAAATTTGTTCCCTTCTATACAACTACACTTTAGTAGCTACTTTTTCAAATTAAATATTATATAAGAAGACTCATCTATACTATATAACAAAGCCCACGGAGGGGGCTGATGCAAATTTTTTTTATAATCATTTAGAATTACAAACTAGTCTCTATGTGTGCATAAGAAGACGGTGGCTGGCAAAGCTAGGGTTCACAAAAAACCAAAAAAGAGGGGGGATCAGCTCGAAAGATGGTTTTATAGGCCGAGGGGTGCCAAATTTGCCTCTAGACGCGGGAATAAGTGGTGCCCAAAATGGCAGTTGGTGAGTGTGAGCCAACCAAGAAGCTTCATATACTGTTGTACTGTCAAAAGGTAGAAAAAGAGAGCAGGACCGTTAGATCATGACCTAGATCCATGGCCATAAGATCTGAGGGTCCTAGTTTGTCGAAGCCTATCAAAGTGGATCACTGATGTGTTAAATGAAGAGGGGAAGAGGCACCCACTTTAACTGGGCCGCACACCCTATTTGGGCCCTGTAAGGCTCAAAACAAATTAAGTCAAAGTTAAAACAAAGATTAGAATAGTAAAGTTCAAATGGCCATAACTTATGATTTATAGCTCCAATTGAGGCGATTTTTGGATTGTTGGATTTGAAATTGAATATAGTACATCATGAAATATAGTTGACAGCAAGGAGAGTTCATTAATTGAGTTAAATTGATTGCAAGTTGATGATACATAAGAAGCATGACACTTAGCTCCAAACTCCATATAGGGTTACATATAGGTCCAAAGGGAAATTAAATCAAAATCAATCCATCAATTGAGCATAAAGTGACTTAAAGTCATCAATATGAGGGTAAGGAAGGTTGTCAATGATCATGGGTATCTAATGAATGGGAGATAAAAAAACTAGGTTATCACATATTTGTAATTTTTAAAATAAAAATATATATTTTCTTCAAATTTCCTTCACACTCTTGAAAATTACACCCGAATCCCTTCATATCATTTCTTATAGAGACGAGCATTGGTCCAAGTTGGTCCAATATGTATCCAATGTGTTTGCATAACTTTCTCAGATCCAACTCACTTACAAACATTTGAATGAGATTTTTTACGGACTTGTCCTGGTAAATAATGATAAAAAACTCAAATATCCAAATTCATTATTCATACATGCAAATTTAAGATTATGCATATATAACATGTATCTTTGTAGGATACATTAACTATAGATTTTTGAATTATATTTTACCTAAAGTTTATTTGATGAGTCACGCTAATAAGGTTACAAGAACAATAGACCAAATCATAATTAAGTTATATTATCCCATTTGATATCAAACATATTTGTAATAACATACAACATAATATATCCATATATGTTGGATGAATACTTTATTACATGTTTTAGATATCATATCAACCAAATAATGTCTTTTATAATCAATAGTAAGTTAGTAAGATTTTAAAAATGCTTGGATGATTCTTTATGATCATGGTTTATCCAATCAATGTTGGATCAAGGGCTCTAAAGGAGGGGGGGGGGTGAATAGAGCTTCACAAATCTCACAAAATGAATTAGACCTTCAAATAATATTAAGTGAAGAAACTTAAGCATACAACCAATTTGAAGTCCTAACTAACAAGCATAGCAAGGGTGAGAGATAAGGATAGCATACACTTGGACAAAGTGGTTTAGAGTGGTTCCACACTTCAAACTAGAAGTGAGTCAGTCCACTACCTAGAGGTGGTTAATCTCTAGGAATTTGCAATCTTGATGCTCTTATATTCATTCATAAGATTACAAGACAAAACTACATTCATCCAAGGACTTAATACCTCAAGCAAGGATCTTCAACCTATCGAAGGAGCTTACCCACTTGAAACAGGGAGTCTTGAACCTTCAACAAGGACTTACCCACTCCATCTTCAAGTATTTGGCCTTTTAGGGATTACCTATCCTTCTTGAACGTCTGCCTTACCTATCTCCTTCACTCGGAGATTTGTATCACCAACTTTCTTCACTCAGAGATGGCCGGGTTCTAAAATTTCTATGGCTGGTCGTCTTGTTCTTATCAAGCACTGTGCTATGGGCTTGATTGGCTACTGGCTACGAATGGGTGACATTCCTCCAGGTGTTCTACGTAGAATGGAGTTGTTACTTTCAGATTTCTTATGGGTTAGTTCAGTGCATCCTTCTTGTTGGGCACGACTTGCCTACCTGCTTTGTGAAGGAGGTCTTGGTTTAAAGAGACTTGATGAGCTTGCTGATTTCTATACTTTACGCCGTATTAAAAGGTTCCCTCAAGTTCAATGCATATGGAGCTCATGGCTTTCTTGTAGGTATGGAAATTTCTTGACTACTATCTCCAAGAATAGCTCTACTTGTCATAGGCGTATGACTGCTCTTTGGCCTTCCTTCTCTATGTGGGAGGGAAAGGATATTTGGGATAACACCAGGAAAAAGCGTCCTATTGATAAAGCTTATGGTAATCTTTGGTTATCTAAGCACTATCCTAGATGGAGTCTTACTACATTTAGAGCTCTCATTAATGTCCTTCCTACTTTGGAAAAGATCAGCTCCTGGTCTGGGGCTCCTGTCTCTGCATGAATTTTGTGTGGCCAACACAATGACTCAGTTGCTCATCTCTTCGGGAGCTACAAATATTGGAAGTATATATGGGGCCGATCTCAGCTTAAGCTCAACATCAGATCCTCTTATTCTCTTTATGGCTGCCTCACGGATCTTGGTAACAGGTCTAAACACTCCAGAATCATAGAGCTTTGGGCCATCACTGGCGGTTCACTTCATTTGGGAGGAACGTAACAAAAGGCTGCATAATGGTGGCGCTTCTGACTTTGTTGGCATCTTCAACCATCTTGCTTTAGAGATCAAGAGAATGTATTCCGCATTTAAAACTTGTCTTGTTATCTCTCCTATGATAGCTAGGAATTAGGATCTGCTATAACCGATTCCTAGGAGTTTGTAGTCACATGTAAGGGTGTGGCTTATAACTTTGTCCCCCTTTCTCGGGGGTTTTTGGAATATATTTACCAATTTTCCAAAAAAAAAACTCCTTCTCCTTCATTTGGAGAAGATCTTCAAGCCTTTTCTTCAATAAGGAAAGGGAGTAGGAAGATGGAGGTGGAGAGGTTTACATAGATACAAGGGATAGCTCTCTTACAACAAATCCTAACTCACTCAAATTCACAGATTTGAATAGAAAGTAGAGAGAGAGAAAGGGGCTCAAAGGTGTGCGTCACTCTCAACTAAGCAAGAACCAAGCATATATGGAATGAGAAACCTTGGGATGAACTCCAAGTGCTCCTATTTATAGCTGGGGGTGCCCCTTTGAGTTGGGGAACACTTAGGGTCAAATTATATCCATTTTTGCATAAGGCAACAGATCTATTTTATTCCAAGCAAGTCACCAACGGTTAGAATCATTTTTTTGCATTTTACGTACAATATATTCGATCGAGATTCAATAAAGGTAACTCGACCGATTGGATAAAATACAAACCCAATTTTCAAACCATCAGTCGAGTTTGTCTTGAGGAAATTCGATCAAACAATGAAAATAGCATTTGGTCAATAACCTGATCACTCGAGTTCTGTGAGTGCACAACTCGACCGATGCACTCTTCAGAGAATTGATCTAGTAGATCGGTCGAGATTATAACTCGACTTATTAATAGCCTGTGATTGATTTTCTAAAGTGCTTAAAAAGTGATTAAAATTTTGTTCTAAGTGTCCCACATAATTTTCTCATCTTAGTTACAAGTCATATCATCAATACAAGTGATTAAAAAATTCTTCTAAGGTCATTTACATGGATTTCCTAATTTGCACACTTGCATTGCTTTTGACTTGAACTTTAACAAGCCAGGGCTTGTGTAATTTGATCCTTTTCATGTACCTAATACCTGAAATCAATCTTGAATACACATATTAGATACATATGAATGGAATGGTTGAGTCATTATCAAAATATGGACAATGTATAACCTCAAGGTCAACATTCTCCCCCTTTTCGACAATGACAAACCATTCCTCAAACATATTAAAAGGATATAGAAATTATACCTTTGCCTTATGAATTAGGGGGATTCAAGATGTGAAGAATGTGAATTGCTCCCCCTCAATCTATGCTTACTTTAACCTGCATAGTTAGTCTATCTACACAAAGCAATTATAGCATACATGTACTCTATGGTCCTTTGCAAGTCACATGAGAAAGTATATAATGAACAAGAAAAGGATCTCATAAGCAATAAGTAATAGTATGATAAAGAATAGCAATATGATTGAGTTTCAAGACATTAAAGTTCTCCTCCCTTTTGACATTATCAAAAAGTGAGGGGGGGGGTAGAAGAGCATACAACCAGGTCTTCTCCAAACACAATCAAGAAGATATACAAATAAACAATCTCATATCATACATCAACCAGAGACGAAAGAAACACACAAGCTAAGTCATAATAAAAATATGGTGAAATATGGCCCCAACTCATAGGATATCACTAATCAAGGAGCAAGAGTGCACATAACATATATTACAACTTAGAAGCATGTTCTCATAAAAGCAGCTATAAGCAAGAAGTTATGAAAAACTGAAGATAAAGTAGTACATCTCAGATAATGTGCCCAGATGTTTGTAATACAAAATATCCTAGAAAGATATATATGATTAACAAACTAGACTAAAAACTAAGATATAACTAGACATCTAGACTATCTATGTCCATATCATCATCATCATCATCAACTCCAGTCTCATAGTCCTTGTCTCCATCTGAAGGTGCATCAATAGTAGTGGCTTCATCAACACAATCACCACCAGAGCCATCACCATCATCAGAAGCATCCTCACCATCACCATCATTGTCATCAGCAACAACTATCTCAGCATCAGCCTGGTCAGGCATCTCCTCGTCTGTAGGAGGACCAAAACCATGATTGGGTCAACGCGCATTCTTTTCATCCCAATTCATACCAAGAGAATAGAGCTCATTGACCTAAGGGAAGGATGGAGCAGAATTGCCAAGACTGGCAAGCAGGGTGGCCAAGGGGCCAGCAGGCAACGACAGGTAGATAGGAGCAGAACCACCAGTAGCAGAGGGTGTGGTAGCAACAACAGAAGGCTCGGGGGTAGTGTAGTAATGATGATATGCATAGGAAGCATAATCACTACCAGGGAAAGGTTGGTAGGTGGGGTAGAAGTGTGTACATGATAAGTTCATGTTTGACATGATTGACTATAAATCCTAGTATAGGTGCTCCTGAGCCTAAAGGTTGTATGCCTGTTGGTGCATCATGTAGCCCATGAGGGTTTCATTAGACATACGAAACGAGGCACATAGAGGTTGTGGTGGATGAGGAGGAGGAGGTCGGGTAGAGGCAGAAGCAGGGGATACAAAGGTAGAGGCTGAGGGTGAAGCACTGGGTGTGGTGGAGGCAAAGACAGGTACAGACTTCTGAATTGTGGTCTCACTGACACACACACCTTTCCTGGCAAGTTTGTAATGGAAGTAAAAAAGAGTGATTTCTTAGTGGCGAATTGAAACAAACCACAAATCAGGGCTGGATAAGGTGGATGGGTGCCTCGGGTGTTCTTACAAGAGTCAGAATAGGTCATGTGGTGGAGAATGTATCTTGACCATTTGACTCCGATGTTCTCTAGAATGTAGTACATTATGACTGCAATGTTCTCTGTAATATCTGTTTGATTTTTCTTGGGATGGATGTTGTAGTTGACCACTAGGGATAATATATGCTTTTTGAGATCTAGGGAGGAGGAGGGTAGGGTGTACGGCTATAAATGGGTACGGGTATACCCGTGTACCCGCAGAACCATACCCGCTAAAACCCATCACGGGTCCAATTTTCTAGACCCGCATACCCGATTACCCGCATACCCGTATTATTCCGGTTCCAGTAATGGATATGGTCATACCCGTACCCGCTATACCCATGTACCCGCATTAAAAGATAAAAAATAAAATAAAATTATATATATATATATATATATATATATATATATATATATATATATATATATATATATAAGTCTACGGCTAAAAAACCACCTAACATGATCTAACAGTTTATGTTTCTAACCTAATCTAAGTCAAAAACCAAAACTACCCAGCTGCTTCGATTTACTTTCTGCTTTCAGGCTATCAGCCGTTCTCCTCCCATCATTATCCTTTTCGCAATACGAAACCATGAACTAGGCAAGCACTCATCCACCACAACTGGCCACTCCTCCTCGGGCGCCTCTTAGATTCTGTCAACCACGCCTTCAGTTCGCCGACTAGACTTCCGTCACTCCACAACCAGAGTCTGCTCCAGCTTCAGGCTGCCCTGCCTCAACAACCACATGACTCCATTCACACATCCACACCCAAATCCCACTAGTCGCCCCAGCTCCAGGATGGCCCCCAACCACTCCCACCATCCCATCTGCAGCAGCTTGCAACTCTGGTATGTCACCTGTCTGGTTTGCTTCCAAATCCACGGCTAAGAGTAGCCATCTCCCGTCGGCTCCCAGCAAAACCAGAAACACCCAGTTCAGGCAGTGCTTAGTAGGAGCCTTGAATCTACTTCCCCCTTGGAAAAAGCTAGGAACTTTGTTCTTGAATCGAACTCCCATAACATGCGAGCCGCTCCGATTCTTCTATTACAATGTCCATTATTCTTCTTCTTCAGTCTTCATCTCGTTGCTTCTGTATATTGACCGATAGCATGGGAAAAGGTACTGCTACTAAAATTGCATATTTTTTCTATGCTACTTATTTTATTATTCTCTTGCAACTCTCATGCTTGTTTCTTGTTATGCCGTTTGATTCGATCTTTTGTAGATCATTTAGTTTTATGCAATGTTTCCAATGTGCATCTTTCTTCCTAGAATCGAGTTCAATGTAATGTGCTACTCACTGTCAATGCTTGTTTATTTCTTCATATGCGTATCCCAATAGTTTACTGTAATGTGCTATTCACTGTCAATGCGTACTTCTTTCTTCATATGCCTATAAAAAATTTGAGTTTCCTGTAATGGATGTCCTCTTTGCTACCCATCTCACTTTAAGTCTTTAAGTCCAAAATGCACTCAAACAACAAGTTTGCATTTAGTTAGTAGCAATCACATTGAAAATTCTGAACTGCACTCAATTTTTACATTTTTAGGGACAATTTTTTTTTATTGTTTTGGGCCTAAAAAATGTGTCTAGAATTTACCTTTGACTATTGAAAAAAGTAATTTTGTACAGAACCGTATACCCTCGCACCCGCACCGCTTACCCGTATTGTATGCGGGTCTGGGTACACTGCGAGTCTGGATTTGAGTAATGCGGGTCTAGACCCGTACCCGTACTCACTAAATTAAATGGATATGGTTCTGGGTATGGTCATACCCGCACCGTACCCGCACCGTTTACAACCCTAGTAGGGTGCTCTTCTTCTTGTAAGGAACATCATCTTTCTTTAGGTAGCGATGGATATTGGGAAGAGTGATCTCATTCTGCTTGTAGAAACTCTTAGGATCCAAAAGGTCAAAATACTCCCCATAATCCTTATGCCAGGTGTCATTCTCATCATCTCTGGAAAAGAAGACATTCATGATATCTTTAGAAATTTGAAATCTCTCCCCGGCGATCATGGATGTAAGGATCACTTGATTATTCAGTGGGGGTACAAGGGTGTCATAATTCTAACACAAGTTAGCGTAGAATTCGTAAACTACTTTTGTGCTTGTCATAGAATTATGAAAGAAGTCACACTCGACAGCCAGGGTAGAAAGGTGATGAATGGCTAGCAACCTGGCCACTTGGTATATGACCACTTGACGCCTTGGTCTAGGATCAAACAAGGCTCTAAACAGAAAAGGACTCCTAGGAAGAAGGTCCTTATACCTATTTACAACCTCTATTGAGACAAAGGAGGTGTCATCAATGGGAATCAAGTGAGATGACAAAGAGGATGATGGAGCATTGATAGGGGTGGGTCTCTTTCTTCTATGAGAAACCATGGAGGCAAGAAGAAGGAGAAGAAGAGAGCAAGCACATAAAGTAAGCCACCAAAACCATTCACCTACCAAGGAAGAGCAAAAGGGAAGGTCTAGGGCAACCTATCTAGGTCAGAAAAGGGCTAGGATAGGGAAGGTAAGGGTTGGGGTTGAGAGCTTAGGGCTAGAAGAAGGGGAATCAGTCGGATATTCTCTAGTTGAGAGGGAGAATAGTCGGCCAAACCCAAGTTAAGTTGGATTCGGCCCACTGATCGGCCGAGTTCTGAGAGTCAGAAACTCGACCGATTGGTCCATTTCAGAATAACTCTCGGCCACGGATGGGTCAAGTTTGTCCTTGGGGAAACTCGACCGATGGTCAACCTGACCTAAAACCATCAAACTCAATTTCTAGCCATATGAATGCTAATTAAATTCATTTTGTAAGTCTATTATGTATATTGAACATACTTAGACACACATCACTCATCATTGGGTACTAATTAGCGATAAAAACCGGAAATTTGAGAAATGCCCAAAAACAAGTGAAACTAAGCATGTCAACAAACAATTTTAGGCAAGTAAGGTGATATAAGCATGAGAAAGACATATAGAATGAAAGCAACTTGCTAGATAACATGTCAATATCATCTGAAGCAATTATGAGCAGTTTAGATCTAATGAAGTTAAATTTCTCTCTAGCTAGAGGTTTGGTGAAAATGTCTGCCAACTAATTTTCTGTGTCCACATGCATGATATAAATATCCTTTTTGGCAATGTGATCATGAAGAAAATGATGATGAACCTCTATATGTTTAGTTCTACTATGCAATATATGATTATAAGAAAGATTGATTGTACTAATATTATCACAATAGATAGGAGAAGCATCAAAATGTATGTTAAAGTCTTGGAGCATTTGCTTCATCCATAGGACCTGGGCACAACAACTTCTGACTGTAGTGTACTCAGCCTCGATAGTTGATAATGCTACTGTGCTCTATTTCTTGGAAAACCAAGACACCAAGCATGGTCCTAGAAGGAAGCAAGTGACACTTGTGCACTTTCTATCAACCAAACAACCTACGTAATCAGCATCACTATATGCTATAAGAGTAAAGTCCCTTGACTTAGGGTACCATAGTCCAAAGTTTTGAGTTTTGGATAAGTACTTCAAAATCCTCTTAACAACAATAAGATGTGATTTCCTAGGACTTGATTGAAAGTGAGCAAACAAGCCAACACTAAACATTATGTTAGGTCTAGAGGCAGTTAAATAAAGTAAGCTTCCAATCATACCTCTATAGAGATTCTCATCTACCTTCTCACCTTCATCTCTATCAAGTTTGGCGGTGTTGGACATGGGTGTATCCATCAACTTCATGTTCTCCATTCCAAAGCATTTGAGTAGCTCATTGGTGTACTTGCCTTGGTTGATGAAGTTTCCATCTTTGGTTTGCTTGATTTGGAAGCCGAGGAAGAAAGTAAGCTCACCCATCATACTCATCTCGAACTCACTCTGCATAAGAGAACTAAGCTCCTTGCAATGATCAAGATTAGTTCTGCCAAAAATGATATCATAAACATAAATTTGAATGATAAGAAAATTGCTAGAAGTGTGTTTTAGAAATAGAGTAGAATCAACTTTGCCCATGACATAGCCATTGTCTAACAAAAAGTTCTTTATTTTCTCATACCAAGCTTGAGGCGCTTGTTTGAGTCCATAGAGAGCTTTTGTAGTAGATAAACATGGTTAGGTAGCTTGTCATTTTCAAAGCCCAGAGGTTGAGCAATACATACTTCCTCCTGGATTGTACCATTCATAAATGCACTTTTAACATCCATTTGATATAGCAAGAAATTCTTATAACTAGCAAAAGTAAGTAGTATTCTAATAGATTTAAGTCTAGAATTAGGAACATAAGTTTTATCAAAATCAATACCTTCCTACTAATTGTAGCCTTGAGCCACTAACCTTGCTTTGTTCCTTACCACCTTGCCATTTTTGTCAAGCTTGTTGCGGTAGACCCACTTGGTGCCAATTTTTATTTCTGTCACTTGGTCTTGGAACTAGAGTCCACACTTGGTTCTTCTCGAACTACTCTAGTTCGTCCTGCATGGCTAGGATCCACTCATCATCTCTAAGAGCTTCCTTGATGTTCTTTGGCTCCAGCTGTGAGATGAAGGCACTGTCTGCTTGTTCTTTGTTGTAGGCAGCTCATGTCTTCACTCTCTCGAATGGGTTACCAATGATTAGCTCTTTGGGATGATTATTTTCAAAGCAAGGAGTGGGATCCTTCTTCTCTTCATCTTCTGCTTCAACCACCTTCTTACCTTTGTTGTTGATGTTGAGGTCTTTTAAGTTTGGAATTAAGTCATCTACAACATCATTATCAACACCATTCTTTCCAACAACATGGTTAGATTCAATAAATTTAACATTAATAGATTCTTTAATTTTAGACAGTTCAATATTGAAAACTCTATAAGCCCTGCTTGTAGTGATATAGACTAGGAAGAAGGCCTTGTACGATTTCTCAAACTTTTCAAGAGAATCCTTCGTGTTCAAAATAAAACAAGGACATCTGAAAACATAAAAGAAGTCAATGGATGACTTTCTACCACGCCATATCTCATAGGGGGTTTTCTTCAAAGATGGATGCGTAAAAACTCTATTCTGCACAAAACATGAGGTGCTAATGACTCCAGTCCAAAACTTCTTTAGAGTGTTATACTCTAGAAGCATGGTCCTAGCCATCTCCTATAGTGACCTATTCTTTCTCTCTACTACCCCATTTTGTTGAGGTGCACGAGGAGAAGAGAAATTGTGCGAGTAACCAGATTTTTCACAAAAACACTCAAAAAGATCATTTTCAAACTCTCCCCCATGGTCACTACAGATAGAAATAATTCGGCAAGAAGCTTCATTTTCAACTCATTTAAAAAAGCTCGAGAAAACATCTAGAGTATCACTTTTTGAAACGAGAAAAAACATCCAAGTATAGTGAGAGAAATCATTGACAATCACAAGACAATACTTAGAACCACAAAGCGTTTGAGTTCTCATAGGTCCGAATAGATCAATATGAAGAAGCTCAAGAGCTCTTTTGGTACTAAGGACTCCTTTGGATTTGAAGGAGGACTTCATTTTCTTTCCTTGTATGCAAGGTTGACATTCCTCATCCTTTTCAAAATCCAATTTAAGAAGTCCCCTAACCAATTCCTTTTTGCTCAATTTCTTCATTTGATGCATATTCACATGACCCAACCGATGATGCCAAAGAGATATGTCATTTTTATCCACAACTAAGAATCTATCAAGTACAGGCTTTAGATCATCAAGCACAATAACATATAGATTACCATTTCTAGTTCCCTTATATATAACATTGTAAGTGAGGGAATCTAGAAGCAAACATTCTAAAGAGGTAAACAGAACAAAATAACCATTATCACAGAGTTGGCTTACACTTATCAAATTGTGATGTAGACAATCAACAAGCAAAACATTTTTAATACTTAGCGCATTGCCTACATCACCCTCACCTATTACCTTACCCTTTTTGTTATCCCCGAAGGTCGCCGATCCTCCTTTCTTTTTCATGAATTTGTTGAAATGGCTAATTTCACCTGTCATATGCTTTGAGTAGCCATTATCAACAATCCACCTTCTTTTGACCTACATGAAATAAGCGTGTCAGTACCTAACTCAAACTTCGGGATCAGGGGTTAGCTTGGGGACCCATTTCATCTTTGTGTTGGTCCCCTTTGGATTGTAAGGATAATAAGTAGAGTAATGATCATCACATTTACAATGAGCACATACCATTGGGTTCTTAGAGCTAGAAGTCTCTCCATAGAAGAAAGGAGGTTCCATACTCTTTGTCTTACCATTACTCTTGTTCTTGTTCTTACCCTTAGGAGAAGTCCCATCATATCCTAAACCACTAGTACCAATTTGTTTGGTAGAGTGTTCTAGGACAACATTAATGGATTTCTTTCCCATAAGAAACTTTTGCAAAGAGTCTCTAAATTTAGCATTATCATCACTAAGACTAATGACAATAGAAGATAATCTAGCAAGATCATCTCTAGAATGCAATATGTCAATATCTAAATAGAGGGTTTTAGTATGAAAAGAATCACATTCTAGAACAGTGCTAGCTACCTCATTACCTTGCAAAATAGGTCTAGAGGATAGATCATTAACTTGAGCAAGTAACTTAGCATTTTCATATTTAAGCAAAATAATTTCTTTTTGATAAGCATGAGTTTCTTGATTTCTAGCTTCAAGGTTATGTTCTACATTTTCAATTTTAAGAACATCAATCTCATCTTGGAATTTTTGGTTTTCTTCCTTAAGAGTAGAAATAGTCTTAAGGTAGACACCATTCTCAACTTCAACTCCATTGGATTGGAGCTCAAGATAAAGAAATTTCCCTTACAAAGTATCAATACTATCAAGGTGCAACTTTTCATTTTGATCAAGAATCTCAATCTTAGCATAAAGATCATCTATAATTTTTCCTAACCTTTTTTTTAGCTTTGCATTTAGTAAAAGATGACCGACAAGCATTAAGCATATCAATAAGAGTTTTTTTAGACAACTCATGTAAGTTAACTTCACTTACTTCACTTACCTCACCTACTTCATCACTTGTAGAGGCAATGAGAGCAAAGTGGCATTCTCCATCTTCAGAGCTAGAAGAACTTGAGTAAGACTCCTCCCAAGCTGCATGAGCTGCATCTTTGCTTCTTCTTTCTTTCTTTTCCTTTATCTTGTATTTTCCTTCCTTCTTATACTCCTTGTCCTTCTTGTGGCTACTCTTGTGGTGGCTCTTCTTGGCCTTGGGGCAGTCACTCTTATAATGGTCTTTTTGGCCACATTCATAGCACCTAGGAGTAGATGAAGAAGACTTCCCTTTGAAGTGCTTGCCCTTGGAGTAGTTAGCTTCATGCTCATTTGGACCTTCATCTTCACTTGAGAAAGGAGTAGGGGACTTGAGTGCAAGTTGTTTCTGCCGAACCATCTCTTCAATTTGAGCTTTGACGGTTGTGTCCTTGATCTTCTTGGACTCCTTCTCTTCTCTCTTTTCTTCTTCCTATTGCTTGTCAAGCCTTGGGTCATGAGCTTGGAGGTTACCAACCAGCTCCTCAGTTGACAATTCACTAAGCTTGTACACTTCTTCAATGGATGTCACCTTGGGCTCCCATCTCTTTGGAAGAGATCTCAAGATCTTTGAGTTTATTGTGCCTTTATCCATCACACTACCAAGGGCTGTCAATCCATTGATGATGACATTAAGCCTTGTGTACATGTTTGCCACTCTTTCATTCTTGCCCATCTTGAATTTCTCAATTAGACCACCAAGCATGTAGATCTTGGCTTCCTTCACTTTCTCCGTTCCCTCATAGATGACACATAGTTTGTTCCAAATCTCATGTGCAATGTCCCATGAGGAGATCCGATTGAACTCGGATGGAGTAAGGGTTGCATAGATGATGCTCACGACTTTGGCATTGAGCTAAGCTTGCTTCATTTGGGCTTCCATCAATGTGGAGATTTCCCCCTTTGGATCTTCATACTTTAGGTGCACCACCTTCTACATCTCGTAGCTTACTCCTTGGAGATAAAACTGCATTCTTTTCTTCCAATAGAGGAAGTTGGTGTCGTCGAAGACTGGGGGTTGCATGGAGAAGCTTCCCTCCAAGTTATGAGATCCAAGTGCTAAATCATTCATCTTCTCCTACTTGTGGAAGTAGCTTGGAGAAGACATTCTCTGATACCACTTGTTGGATCAAGGGCTCTAGAGGGGGGGGTTGAATAGAGCATCACAAATCTCACAAAATGAATTAGACCTTCAAATTATATTAAGTGCAGAAACTTAAGCATACAACTAATTTGAAGTCCTAACAAACAAGCATAACAAGGGTGAGAGACAAGGATAGCATATACTTGGACAAAGTAGTTTAGAGTGGTTCCACACTTCAAACTAGAAGTGAGTCAGTCCACTACCTAGAGGTGGTTAATCTCTAGGACTTTGCAATCTTGATGCTCTTATATTCATTCATAAGATTACAAGACAAAACCACATTCATCCAAGGACTTAATACCTCAAGCAAGGATATTAAACCTACCGAAGGAGCTTACCCACTTGAACCAGGGAGTCTTCAGCCTTCAACAAGGACTTACCCACTCCATCTTCAAGTCTTTGGCCTTTCAGGGATTACCCATCCTTCTTGAATGTCCGCCTTGCCTATCTCCTTCACTCGAAGATATGGATCACCAACGTTCTTCAACCTTGAAGAACAACAACTCCTCCTACATTTGGAGAAGATCTTCAATCCTCCTCTTCAATAAGGAATGGGGGTAGGAAGATGGAGGTAGAGAGATTTACATGGATACAAGGGATATCTATCTTACAATAGATCCTAACTCACTCATATTCATGGATTTGAATTGAAAGTAGAGAGAGAAAGGGGATCAAAGGTGTGCAACACTCTCAACTAAGCAAGAACCAAGCATATATGGAATGAGCAACCTTGGAATGAACTCCAAGTGGTCCTATTTATAGCTGGGGGTGCTCCTTTTAGTTGGGGAACACTTAGGGTCAAATTATAGTCATTTTTGCACAACGCAACAACTATATTTTTGTCCAAACAAGTCACCAACGGTTAGAATCACTTTTTCTACATTTTCTGTACAGTACATTTGATTGAGATTCAATAAAGGTAACTCGACCGATTGGGTAAATGACAAACCCAATTTTCAAACCATCAGTCGAGTTTGTCCTAAGGAAACTCGACCGACCAAGGAAAATAGAATTTGGTCAGTAACCTGATCGATCGAGTTCTATGAGTGCACAACTTGACCGATGCACTCTTCAGAGAATTGATCCAGTGGATCAGTCGAGATTATAACTTGACCGATTAACAACCTCTGATCAATTTTCTAAAGTGCTTAAAATGTGAATAAAATTTGGTTCTAAGTGTGCCACATAATTTTCTCATTTTAGTTACAAGTCATATCATCAATACAAGTAATTGCAAAATTCTTCTAAGGTCATTTACATGGAGTTCCTAATTTGCACACTTGCATTGCATTTGACTTGAACTTTGACAAGCTAGGGCTTGTGTAATTTGATCCTTTTCATGTACCTAACACCTGAAATCAATCTTGAATACACATATTAGATACATATGAATGGAATGGTTGAGTCATTATCAAAATATGGACAATGTAGAAGCTCTAGGTCATCAATCAAGACAATATTATTTTGAACTATATGGTTAGAATGAATGCATAAGTTATTGTTGGATCCTAGATGGAGGGGGGGGGTGAATAGAGCTGAATGCACTTAAACAAAATTCATTAGACCTTCAAGATATATCAAAATATAAGGTTGCTAAATAGGAAGTTTGAGTGCAACTAAAACATGTATAGCAAGGGAGAGAGATTGAACATACACCAAGTGACAAGCTATGTAGAGTGGTTCCACACTTCAAACTAGAAGTGAGTCAGTCCACTACCTAGAGAGATCAACCTCTAGGATTTCTTAACCATTGCACTCTTATATTCATTCATAAGACTTACAATAGATGACCAACCAAAGGGCTTACCTATCCAATACAAAGAGTATCCACCTTACCAAGGACTTACCCACTTTGCAAGAGTCCTCAACCTTCACCAAGGTCTTACCCACTCAAGCACAAGTCTTCCACCTTCAAGGACTTTGCCACTCTTCTTGGATCTTCAACCTTTGACTTCACCTTCACTCGGAGAAGCTTCCACCAAGGACTTACCCACTTGAGCAAGGAGTCTTTTCCTTCACTAAGGGCTTACCCACTCTTTCTCCAAGTCTTCAGCCTTGATCTTCACCAAGGGATGCCTTCCCTTGTTCTTCTTCACCTCTCTTAGCTAAGAGAGAGAACCTTCATCTTCATGGTTGAAATGAGAGATAGGGAGGTGGTGGAAGTGAGAGCCTCACAAGATATACATGTAGGACGAGCTCTCTTACAAATCTCCTACTCACTCTAATGGATGTAGCAAGTGATTAATCTTAGAGAGAGAGAGGAGGCTGTTGGATCACTTGACTATAGAATAGGGACCTTCATAGTGCTTGGATAACCATGGGATGAAGCCCAAGGGGTAATATTTATAGTTGAGGATGCCTAGAAGCCTTAGGGAACACTTAAGAAAAAAAATTAGCCATTTAGTGGCTTGCAACAGTTATATTTTCGATTGTTGCAACTCCACAATGGCTAGAAACACTTTTTCGTATAGTGTAATCGGTCGAGTTTCTATAAAGGTAACTCGACCGATCCCACTAAATGACAAGACCAATTTAGGCCATCGGTCAAGTTTGTTCTTAGGTAACTCGACCGATTCACTTAAATCAGTTGTGGTCTATAGAGAGATCGTTCGAGTTCTTTGAAGTGTAAACTTGACTGATCAAAAGTCATTTTCAAGATCTAATCAGGATTGATCGAGTTTGCAACTCGACCAATGATCAACATGATGTGAATTTTGGAAAATGGCTTTCAATCTAAGTGGTCTTAATTTTTTCTAAGCTTAATTACAAGTCATACAATCATTACAAGTGATTTACAACATGATTCTAATGGATTTACATCATATTCTAAAAATGTGCACTTGTATTGACTTTGACTTGTCTTTTCTTTAATTTGATATGTGCAAGTTAGGGCATTTGGAGTGTGTCTATACCTAATCTGAAATCACTCAAGTAGAGACATTAGACACAAATAAGTGGAATGGTTTGGTCATCATCAAAACAAGGGTTTAGTCAATTTATACCTTGAGTCAACATTCTCCCCCTTTTTGAAGATGACAAACCATTCCATAAATATATTGAAAGCATTTAAGTAAAGTCAAACCTTTGGAGAAACCTAGGGGTTTCAATAGAATTGAGTTCATATGCTCCCCCTCAATTGATGCTAGTGGAGTTCTCATACTCCCCCTCAATTAATACTATTTCTCATGCATGGTTAGCTTTCATAACATTTATAGAATACTATGTCTTCTACTCATATATGTTCTACACATATATGTCTTCTCCCCCTTACATGGACATACTTCTCCTCTTCATGTAAGACAAGCCTTCTCCTTGTATTATCAAAAGAAGACATACCTTTCTCCCCCTTTGTCATTTCAAAAAGTGGGGGTATGAATAAATAAGAAACACCACTTGTTAAGAGAAATGAGATAACAAAAAGTTATATAAGGAGAGTATAAGAGCACAGATAGGGGCTTGTCCAAGCATAGAAAGAAAAGCAGGTTAAAGCATGTACTTGAACAACCCAAAAAGCAAGATAAAGTGTAGTAGAAAAATAATAAATCACAATTTTGACCCTCAAGATGACAGAATTCACCCAAAAAGTGTCAGGGCTCATTGCAAAGCGATGAGCCTTGCTCAGAAGGCTGTTTCTGCATAAAAAACACTAGTCTTGCACTAAAAACTAAAACTGGAGCAAAATCTACATGAAAGCCAAAAATACTCTAATTTATACATACAATGTAGATCTATGTATCCTGCATCACAATGTTGTGCAAGCAACTTAAGATAGTAGATATGCAACTCAAGGAACAAGCTTGAGCAAGTATGAAACAAGATACAAGCATAACATATAGTGAATACCACTTGATGAACAAGGCTAGAACTACATGTATATGAACTACTAGTATATGATATCACAAGTTAGGGATATTAGTAGGATCTAGATCATATCAATATATACATAAGATAAAGAAAGCTATGAGTAGATGTAGAGATATATCCAAACAAAGAGATATGCAATTTCATAAGCATGAAAGGATATAAATCACTAACACGCATGCGTCATTACCAAAAGATGATCACCACTAAGAACCTCAAGGTTGTATTCAAACAAGATATACAACTATATATATGTAGCAATTTTGAGCATAACAGAAGCAATTTAAGACACAACCAACAGATCCAAAGAGATCATCATCAAAACCTGCAAAACAACTCAAAGCAAGTAATTATAAGATATAGATATACCAATTCAGAGCAATTAGAGAGATATAATTGTAAGCAAGATAGGAAATTTAAAGCATGACAATATGAATATATAAAGGTACTGAGGGAGTGCCAAATAATAAGGCTATTGATTGAGAAAATCTAGTTGAGAGGGAAATTCTCATTCAATAAGCCAAATGTATATTCTACGCACAGTGTTTCCGGTCGAGTTTTGTGTATTGACAACTGGACTGATGACAACTGTTGGCAACACCCATTGCTGCTGGTCGATCGAGTTTCTAATAGGACAAACTCGACCGAAAAAGCTACTGTCAAAAAGCACATATATTTCATAAAAACATATTTAAAGACATGCTAAATATACAAACCATATCCAAACATGTGTAAGCAAGTTAGTAATGCACTATAAAAGCATTTGAAATAGTTTTTGATCAAGAGTGTGAAGAGAAACACAAAATATCACTTTTGACTCAAAAACCATATGTATAGTGCACACTATCTTGACAAAAACAAGTTAGGATTGGTTATAAGCAAGAAAAACATTACCTTTGTGCTTACCATTACTTTTCCACTTGTTTTCACCTCATACACATCTCACCTTACTTCTTTCATGTGGATTGAAAAGTCAATTTGCAAATCCATAGCTCATGTCAATCCATTATCAATATGCCTACAAGAGGAAAGATGAAATAGTCCCCAATCATGTTTTTGGGTCTGGAGGGGTTATCTTAGCAACCCAAGTCCTATTGCTCTTGGATGCTTTCCTAAAAGGACAACAAGTATAATAATGACCAAAAACATTGCAATTGGAGGTCCTTTACCTTTGTTGTTCCTTTGACTACCATCATACAGTAAACCATGTCTACCAATTTGTTTAGTAGTATGGTGTAGGATATCATTAAGATTATTTTTACCAACTAAGAATCTTTACAAAGAAGATCTCAAACTATGATTATCATGCATAAGAGAAAAAATAGTAGAAGACAAATGATTGATATTTTCTCTAGCATGCAAAAGATCATTTTCTAAGAAAAGATCTTTAGTAAAATAAGAATCTCTATCAATATGAAGAGCAATAACATTATTCTCTCCACTAGTAGAACTAGAACAAGATTCAAGCACTTTGATTTTAGCAAGGAGGCATTTTCTGGTTCAAGAAAAGTAATCTTAGAAAGATAAACATCATTTTCAGATTCTAATCCTTTCACAACAAAATCTTTGTCCTTATTTTTAGATTTAAGAACATCAATATCATGCATGAGAGAATCAACAATTAAAGAATGTTCATCATTAGAACTAGGCATAAGAGGTTGAGCTTTTAGAAATCTAATCTTATCAAGCAAACTAGCATTTTCAAGTTTAAGAGAGTCTACTTGGCTAAGACAAGCATTTTTATCATCAAGCAAGAAAGTGTTAGCATGTTCAATGTGACGACCGTCTCGCGAAAACAAGATTAACTAATGCGGAAGTGTTCATCAGCAGCGGATTAGCGAAAATCACTAAAAATTAAAACTTGTTGCAAAGAGATCCACACATGGGAAATCTTTTTCTTCAAGAGCCAAAGTATAACACATTCACATTCTGGGTCAAAGGTACATATCATGCATCATCTCTTTCTGAGAATTACAAGCATCAACTGTCCTGTCAAGCTAAACACAGGCAATATAAAAATCTCGAGGCACTGAGCCAAAATCTTGAAATCACTAACTACTACTACTCTGAGGACCTGAGAGTACAGAGACGACACATAAGACTCTATATACATCTGAACATGGCATACCAGTCAATGTCTCCACCTGAGACTTCACTGCTGTCCCTGCTGCTGCTGCTGTCCTTCACCTACTGAAGGGTTCCTGTCTCTTCGTCCACGTCCACCTAAAAATGTGGTTCCCATGGGGGTGAGACAATTATAAAAATTGCCCCAGTGAGAGTTATAACTCTCCGCCAGTAACATTGTTATTGCAACTTAAGAAGATAAATATGAATGGAAGAATCATATTTGTATAGCAGCAAATATTTTAATGTCTAACAGATTAGAACATTATTCTATATCAGAAGCATTGAAACTATAACTTGATAGAATCAACATGTCATTTATCCTTTAAGGAATATAAAGAACATGTATAACATCTATTCAAACTACAGAATCATTACCACTGCTTTAACTCTCTTCAGGATTAGATCATATATCTAAAGCCTGGTATTATCATTGTCAAGTCATGGCCCGTAGCCATATTCTTTTCATAAAGTGTTGGGATCTTAATCCCTCAATTCACCACTGGAAATTCTCATCCTTTCACAATTTCAATACCCTAACCATGGGATTCTGGGTGTTTAAACCCTTAGCTCATCACCTGAGCATTGTTACCACTTCCTTAGGTAACTAACATCTTTAGGTCATTTGACCAAGGTAAGTATGATACTTGATGCCTATTAACTCTCTTGCTACCTCTTATTAGACAACAAGATATATTATGGCACACAAGGCCCAATAAACAAATTCAAATTAATAACATATCACAGCTCATACCTGGCTATGCCCATCATCTCATGATACCTGCATGGTTAGCACATATGATAGCAGCACATCAATTATCTATCAACATCATGCAAAAACAATGTATTAATAATTCAAGGGTATTACCCTTAATCCTTTACCAGGATTAGGATTTCCATCACACATCTCATGTATCATTCATCCAATCATATTGGACTTATATCACAACAAGGTATACCAGTATTTGGGGTGTTGGATATGATATCTATCATATCTTGATGTCTCACTTCCCTCAACACCATTAACTTTCTTAAGTTCACATACTTAGCTTGTATTAGGGTATTACCCATCCTAATACCTTATGCACCGGTTTATCACATTCATCATGTAAAGTAGTGATCAATTGTCACTTACTTGGAATATACAACTATTGCCAATACTATGGATTCATACATAAGTCAGGAATTAATAAAAAGACCATGCTAGGTCCTTTTCAAAACAACTCTAAGTCAATCTTAGAGTACCACGGCCGTGCAACCAAAAATGACCGTGCTAAGGGAAGCCACCACGGCCGTGCTACCTTGCACGATCGTGCAAAGTGAAAATACCACTGCCGTGCTACCTAACATGGTCGTGCTTCAGGAGTTCACCTCTTGAATCATATTCAAGCATGAATTCTATTCTCTTATTAGGGAATTATGGTTTCACATACCATTTCCCTTCATTAGAATAGGGATTGCATATAGCATCACCCTTCATTAGGGTTTCATATTACATTACCCATAATTAGGGTTTACTACTCAATCCCCATTAGGGTTTCTAATAGAATCACCCTCAATTAGAGATTTACATGGATACACCTTCAATTAAGGTTTGAGTTCAATAACCCTGTCAATTAGGGTTTATGTTCATGTTTAGGGTTTCATGATCTCTTTTCTTAAGGATCATAACCCTTAATCATCACATGAATCACATTCATGTATGAATTCATACTATCAACTTCTCAACTTGATTAGGTCATATCAACCCTTCATTCGAGTACATACAACTATGATTAACATAGTGTACCAAGTCATTGCTCCTATAAGCAATTAGGGATTCATCCCTTAATTGGCACTCAATTACTTAGGTACTATTAGGGTTTCAACCATTTGTACCTTCATTGATTATCATTACTAATCATTATTGGATCAATAGAACATTCATCATCTTAATTCTCAAAGATTCAATCACATTGGACCTCCATTACATAATGTATCCAATTGAATTAGGGTTTACTATTCATCCTAATTAGTGATTTCACATGTAGACAACCTCTTAATAGGATTATACATGGAATCGGCCTCAATTAGGGTTTACATCATATATTGGATCCATGCATTTGTTATGCATTAATGATTAGTACCATTAAAGGTATCTATCACCTAATCACATTAGGTTTACAAAAATGTTTGATCAATTGGACCTTCAATAACTTGAGGTATCCAAATAGATTGATCAATAGAACCTTCAACTGCACTGGGTATCCATTTGGATTAGTCAATTGAGTCTTTAAATTCATTGGGTACTCAATTGAATCAACCAATTGTTCCTTCAATTACTTTAAGTACTCAATTGGATTAACCAATTGATCCTTCAATTGCATTGGGCATCCAATTTAATTAACCAAATTGAATCACAAACAGTTTGAAACCGTTTAAGCAAAAAGCTTTGAAACCGCATGGACTTGAAACCGCATGGGTCTCAAACGGTTTGAGACTGTTTGGTATCAAATGGTCTTGAGACCGTTTGGTCCCAAACAGTCTTGAGATCGTTTGGACTCAAACGGTCTTGAGACCATTTGGTCCAAACCTCTCAATACCGCATGGACCAAAGAGTCAATCAAGACTTCAACAACACTCAATTCCAATCTATGGAATCTCAACCAATTGGATCATCAACTCAATCATCAATTGAGTCATGAACTCATCCCTTAATTGGAACTTCAATTAGGGTCTGATATCAATGTAATTAGGATTTATAAACACCAATTAGAGCTTTGAAGTTGATCATCAATCAAGCTACTAATTATGTTTCAATTGATTGCATTGGATCTTCAACCATTGAATTCATGGAACCAATCATCAATTGGACCTATGCTCATACTTCAATTGAGTTTAGTAGTTCAACCTTCAACTTATTTGAACCTCAATTGACCCTCACTTGGTCATCAATTATAGTTTGATTCAATTGGATTAGGGTTTAGAATCGATGATTCAACAACACTCATCAATACAAGATTGTTTACTTTGAAACTGTTGAACCATCATCCAAATTGGGTATGACCTGACCCCAAACGGTCTTGAGGTCGTTTGGATGACCTCCAAACGGTCTTGAGACCGTTTTTCCATCATATCACTCAAATCCAAGCCATCCAATTAAGGTTTGGATCATGGAATTGATCACCAAATCAGCATTGCATTGTATATCAGCTTGGTACCTTTAGACCTTCAAACACCTAACCATACTCAACCCTAGACCTCCAAACAGTCTTGGGTGACCACCAAACGGTCTTGAGACCATTTGGATGAGCTACAAATGGTCTCGATACCGTTTGTCTCATCCAAACTTTGGATTCTAGTGAAATTTCATCAAGGTTTGGTCTATCGAGTTGATCAACAAATCATCACTTAATTGCAATATGATTTGGTACATTTAGACCTTCAGTTGGTCAACTATACTTGACCCCAGACCTCCAAACGGTCTTGGGGTGACCCCAAAACGGTCTTGAGACCGTTTGGGTGATCCCCAAATGGTCTTGAAACCGTTTGGGCTAATCAACCCAAAATCTCCAATTAACTCATTGGAATTTCAGCACTGTTTTCAATTAGGGTTTGCCCAATTGAATAGCCTTCAACTCACGATTCCTTGGGAGTTAATCCCTCAAATTTGGTGAGTCATTAGACCACATAATTAGGAACAAAATTCCCAAACGGTCAACGCTTGGTCAACCATCTGAAACGGTCTTGAAACCGTTTGCTCCCAAATAGTTTCAAACCGTTTGCCTTTAAACGGTTTGCTGAAACCGCATAGCCAATCAAATTAAAATGATTTGGAATAGATATCAAAACCGTTTGGCTTGGTACTTTTCTTTGGATAAGAATCTAGGATGATTTCATCATCCACTTACTTCGAACAACCAAGAACAGAAACCGTTCTTGATGGAAATTGCAGCAAAGAAACAAGAGTGTAGCAATTTAAAGAAAACAATCAACAAAGTATAGAGAATTGATGCAATATCAATGATTAAGGGTTTGAGTTATAAAACCCGCCTCAAATCTGATCTCTAAGATCCAAGATACACGGATCTAATGGTGGATGAAGCTTCTCCAACTATTCCAAGGCTCAACTTCAAGATTTGGAGTGAAATGATCGGCTAGAATTGAAGATTGAGTGAAGAAATGAAGGAATTACACATTGTTTTATGATTTTCACCATGAAATCATGAAGAACGAAGATCAAAGGCTTACCAACAGGTTGGGGACGTTCTCCCTGCTGTCCTTAGCCTTCTTGGTCGGTTTTGCAAGCAAAGAGAAGAAGTGGGGTCGTAAAAGCCTTTCATTTGGCTTGGAAAAGGTACTTTTATAAGAAAATTGAGGAGAGAGAAGATACTTTATAAAAGTCTTTTAATTCCAAAATTGTTGCCACCACTTCCCCCTTGGTTTCTTGCATGCAAGGGAATATTTATCCCCACCGAACTCCCTTCCATTATCCATGAATTAAAGGAAAAGAAAATAAGCACCTTAATGCTTATTATATTAATATCCCATATGTGAGTGGAAATTACTTTCCTTTATAATAAGGTGAGTGGAGTTTCACCTCCTTTAGATATTTTCGTTCCTTATCTTGGAAAAATAACGTCCATCCTTATTCAAAATCAACCAATAACATTTTGGTTGAAGGCCCTTTAATTAATACATTCATTTTTGCCCTAAATTGGATTAGGGTTTCACTTAGGATTAAATCTTGATTATTTTAATATCAAGATTCTCTCTCCTCCATCTTAATTCAAATGAGATTCCCCTCTCATTTTATTTGCTCTACATTATGCCAAGAAACATTAGGGACTTTATTGAAGTGGTAATTTGCATATCAAACCCTAGGTTTTGGGTAAATTGCACATTACACTAAAACTATGTTTTAACGCACAACATTGCTTTATCAGCTCTTTCTTGGTATTTAGGCTTCCATAAGCCATACCTCAACATCATATTCACTCTCATGATGCTTCAACACATGAGGAACATATTATCATGCACAATTTGCACATAAACCCCTCAACTTGGGTAATTTGCACTTTAGTCCAAAATAAACAAAACATTGATTCAACATTGTTCAAACAGGACCAAAATTGAAACATAAGTTTCTCATGAGCCCTAATTACTTTTCCCAAGATAAGATTAAGAATCTACTCAACCTTATTAAGAAAAACATCTAGGGTTAACACATAACCCAGGTTAGGGATGTTACAAATTATAAACCCCTAACAAGGATTTCGTCCTCGAAATCCCAGGAAAAGGAGGAACAAATTGTTCATTAATCATGCCCTCAAGTCTCCACATATCATCTTAATATCCTGGAGATATTATGAACTCTGTGATTCCACACAAAGCTCCTTTCATTAATTCCTCCATATCACTGTTTATGTTTATGCAAAGCATAAACCCCTAACATATGATGTCCATGTTATTGAAAGGAAGAAGCATAAAAGAACATACTTCAATAATCACTCAAGAATACTTATCAAAAGGAAAAACATATATATCTAATACAGATAATTCACTTAGCAAACTCTATGTAATTGGGAATATTCACATAGTTCTTCCTATTAGTTAGGAATGTCACATAGCTTTTCCCTTTTTGTTTAGGGTTGGAATTGCACAAAGCATCTTCCTTTATTGGAATTACACAAAGCATCTTCCTTTATTGGAATTGCACAAAGCATCTTCCTTTATTGGAATTGCACAAAGCATCTTCCTTTATTGGAATTGCACAAAGCATCTTCCTTTATTGGAATTGCACAAAGCATCTTCCTTTATTGGAATTGCACAAAGCATCTTCCTTTATTGGAATTGCACAAAGCATCTTCCTTTATTGGAATTTCACAAAGCATCTTCCTTTATTGGAATTGCACAAAGCATCTTCCTTTATTGGAATTGCACAAAGCATCTTCCTTTATTGGAATTGCACAAAGCATCTTCCTTTATTGATTCCATATTTCTTATTTCATGATACTCATTAGATTGTATCAGAATGACTGCTTGATCAGAGCAATAAAAAAGATATCAATCTAAGAGTTTCCATACTCACCTTATCATCAATAGTTGTATACCTGGCCAGGGTATATAAGTATTGAGATTAGGTAGTATGCACCTTATTTGCTATCGTATTCCTCACTTTTCATATCATTGTACACACATGATTTTCCATTTCCTAGATTTTCTCCAAGCATCACTTCTAGATTTCATCTTTTGACACACAGATAAGGGAGATTATAAAACATTTTAAGGAATACTGAGTAAGATATAAGTTCTCATCTCTCTTGTGTCCTTATAGGACTAGTCAAAGGAAGTTCAAAAACAACTACTTTCATATCTTTAACACAGAGAATCATGAAATGAAGTATCAGGGTGAATATATTTTATTTAAGTATTACCCTTCAAGGTCACCTACCACATTAGGTTGATTTCAACCCATAGTGTCCAATTATCTCATATTGCTGCTTTTGTCTTTACTTAGTGGCTACTGCCCTGGCGTACTAGGCATTTAGTGCACTGGTAACACCAAAAACTTTGGCTTTTCAGAATATCCAGGAAAATGTCTCTAAAATTGTAAAGACCTTACCTTAATTCATAGCTTATGGCCCCTCCTTGGGTACTACCATCACAAATGTACTGTTTGTCTAAACTTATGGCAGAGTCTACTTTCTTGCCATATGTTAATATTTTCCACATTTCCACTATTGTAACATGATCATATCACTCAGGAATCCTTTCAAAGCCCAAAGTTTATGCATTAAAGACTGGTAACTTAGGTTATGATACTAGTATCCAGTCTTCTATATGCATTACAGTTGTCTTATTCTGCTCTTCAATAACATAGCATAGGATTCTCTATCGTGATTAGGTCAAGGTGGGAATTCTCAGACATTTGTTCTCCACTTGCCTGGTCCCATGCACCCTCTCCTGGTGCAACAACATTGTCCTTAGCAATGTGTTCCTCATGTTCTCCAGTCATTTTCAAGTTCTTCTTCTCCTATGTGAGCAGAAGATACTATCAGATAAACTGGAAGATACTTAGAGCATACTCTACAACCTTAGTCCTATGTCTCTGTAAACTCAACAAACCTAGAGCTCTGATACCACTAAATTGTGATGACCGTCTCGCGAAAACAAGATTAACTAATGCAGAAGCGTTCATCAGCAGCGGATTAGCGAAAATCACTAAAAATTAAAACTTTTTGCAAAGAGATCCACACATGGGAAATCTTTTTCTTCAAGAGCCAAAGTATAACACATTCACATTCTGGGTCAAAGGTACATATCATGCATCATCTCTTTTTGAGAATTACAAGCATCAACTGTCCTGTCAAGCTAAACACATGCATTATAAAAATCTCGAGGCACTGAGCCAAAATCTCGAAATCACTAACTACTACTACTCCGAGGACCTGAGAGTATAGAGACGACACATAGGACTCTATATACATCTGAACATGACATAACAGTCAATGTCTCCACCTGAGACTTCACTGCTGTCCCTGCTGCTGCTGCTGTCCTTCACCTACTGAAGGGTTCCTGTCTCTTCGTCCACGTCCACCTAAAAATGTGGTTCCCACGGGGGTGAGACAATTATAAAAATTTCCCCAGCGAGAGTTATGACTCTCCGCCAGTAACATTGTTATTGCAACTTAAGAAGATAAATATGAATGGAAGAATCATATTTGTATAGCAGCAGATATTTTAATGTCTAACAGATTAGAACATTATTCTATATCAGAAGCATTGCAACTATAACTTGATAGAATCAACATGTCATTTATCCTTTAAGGAATATAAAGAACATGTATAACATCTATTCAAACTACATAATCATTACCACTGCTTTAACTCTCTTCAGGATTAGATCATATATCTAAAGCCTGGTATTATCATTGTGAAGTCATGGCCCGTAGCCATATTCTTTTCATAAAGTGCTGGGATCTTAATCCCTCAATTCACCATTGAAAATTCTCATCCTTTCACAATTTCAATACCCTAACCATGGGATTCTGGGTGTTTAAACCCTTAGCTCATCACCTGAGCATTGTTACCACTTCCTTAGGTAACTAACACCTTTAGGTCATTTGACCAAGGTAAGTATGATACTTGATGCCTATTAACTCTCTTGCTACTTCTTATCAGACAACAAGATATATTATGGCACACAAGGCCCAATAAACAAATTCAAATTAATAACATATCACAACTCATACCTGGCTATGCCCATCATCTCATGATACCTGCATGGTTAGCACATATGATAGCAACACATCAATTATCTATCAACATCATGCAAAAACAATGTATTAATAATTCAAGGGTATTACCCTTAATCTTTTACCAGGATTAGGATTTCCATCACACATCTCATGTATCATTCATCCAATCATATTGGACTTATATCACAACAAGATTTACCAATATTTGGGGTGTTTGATATGATATCTATCATATCTTGATGTCTCACTTCCCTCAACACCATTAACTTTCTTAAGTTCACATACTTAGCTTGTATTAGGGTATTACCCATCCTAATACTTTATGCACCAATTTATCACATTCATCATGTAAAGTAGTGATCAATTGTCACTTACTTGGAATATACAACTATTGCCAATACTATGGATTCATACATAAGTCAGGAATTAATAAAAAGACCATGCTAGGTCCTTTTCAAAAAAACTCTAAGTCAAGCTTAGAGTACCACGGCCGTGCAACCAAAAACAACCGTGCTAAGGGAAGCCACCACGGCCGTGCTACCTTGCACAGTCGTGCAAAGTGAAAATACCACGGCCGTGCTACCTAACACAGTCGTGCTTCAGGAGTTCACCTCTTGAATCATATTCAAGCATGAATTATATTTTCTTATTAGGGAATTATGGTTTCACATACCATTTCCCTACATTAGAATAGGGATTGCATATAGCATCACCCTTCATTAGGGTTTCATATTACATTACCCATAATTAGGGTTTACTACTCAATCCCCATTAGGGTTTCTCATAGAATCACCCTCAATTAGGGCTTTACATGGATACACCTTCAATTAAGGTTTGAGTTCAATAACCCTGTCAATTAGGGTTTATGTTCATGTTTAGGGTTTCACGATCTCTTTGCTTAAGGATCATAACCCTTAATCATCACATGAATCATATTCATGTATGAATTCATACTATCAACTTCTCAACTTGATTAGGTCATATCAACCCTTCAGTCGAGTACATACAACTATGATTGACATAGTGTACCAAGTCATTGATCCTATAAGCAATTAGGGATTCATCCCTTAATTGGCACTTAATTACTTAGGTACTATTAGGGTTTCAACCATTTGTACCTTCATTGATTATCATTACTAATTATTATTGGATCAATATAACATTCATCATCTTAATTCTCAAAGATTCAATCACATTGGACCTCCATTACATAAGGTATCCAATTGAATTAGGGTTTACTATTCATCCTAATTAGTGATTTCACATGTAGACAACCTCTTAATAGGATTATACATGGAATCAGCCTCAATTAGGGTTTACATCATATATTGTATCCATGCATTTGTTATGCATTAATGATTAGTACCATTAAAGGTATCTCCCACCTAATCACATTAGGTTTACAAAAATGTTTTATCAATTGGACCTTCAATAACTTGAGGTATCCAAATAGATTGATCAATAGAACCTTCAACTACACTGGGTATCCATTTGGATTAGTCAATTGAGTCTTTAAATTCATTGGGTACTCAATTGAATCAACCCATCGTTCCTTCAATTACTTTAAGTACTCAATTGGATTAACCAATTGATCCTTCAATTACATTGGGCATCCAATTGAATTAACCAAATTGAATCACAAACGATTTGAAACCGTTTAAGCAAAAAGCTTTGAAACCGCATGGACTTGAAACCGCATGGGTCTCAAACGGTTTGAGACCGTTTGGTATCAAACGGTCTTGAGACCGTTTGGTCCAAACCTCTCAAGACCGCATGGACCAAAGAGTCAATCAAGACTTCAACAGCACTCAATTCCAATCTATGGAATCTCAACCAATTGGATCATCAACTCAATCATCAATTGAGTCATGAACTCATCCCTTAATTGGAACTTCAATTAGGGTCTGATCTCAATGGAATTAGGGTTTATAAACACAAATTAGAGCTTTGAAGTTGATCATCAATCAAGCTACTAATTATGTTTCAATTGATTGCATTGGATCTTCAACCATTGAGTTCATGGAACCAATCATCAATTGGACCTATGCTCATACTTCAATTGAGTTTAGTAGGTCAACCTTCAACTGATTTGACCCTCAATTGACCCTCACTTGGTCATCAATTAGATTTTGATTCAATTGGATTAGGGTTTAGAATCGATGATTCAACAACACTCATCAATACAAGATTGTTTACTTTGAAACTTTTGAACCATCATCCAAATTGGGTATGACCTGACCCCAAACGGTCTTGAGGTCGTTTGGATGACCTCCAAACGGTATTGAGACCGTTTTCCCATCATATCACTCAAATCCAAGCCATCCAATTAAGGTTTGGATCATGGAATTGATCACCAAATCAACATTGCATTGTATATCAACTTGGTACCTTTAGACCTTCAAACACCTAACCATACTCAACCCTAGACCTCCAAACGGTCTTGGGTGACCACCAAACGGTCTTGAGACCGTTTGGATGAGCTCCAAACGGTCTTGATACCTTTTGGCTCATCCAACCTTTGGATTCTAGTGAAATTTCATCAAGGTTTGGTCTATCGAGTTGATCAACAAATCAACACTTAATTACAATATGATTTGGTACCTTTAGACCTTCAATTGGTCAACTATACTTGACCCCAGAACTCCAAACGGTCTTGGGGTGACACCCAAACGGTCTTGAGACCGTTTGGGTGATCCCCAAATGGTCTTGAAACCGTTTGGGCTAATCAACCCAAAATCTCCAATTAACTCATTGGAATTTCAGCACTGTTTTCAATTAGGGTTTGCCCAATTGAATAGCCTTCAACTCACGATTCCTTGGGAGTTAATCCCTCAAATTTGGTGAGTCATTCGAACACATAATTAGGAACAAAATTACCAAACGGTCAACGCTTGGTCAACCATCTCAAACGGTCTTGAAACCGTTTGCTCCCAAACGGTTTCAAACCGTTTGCCTTTAAACGGTTTGCTGAAACCGCATAGCCAATCAAATTAAAACGATTTGGAATAGCTATCAAAACCATTTGGCTTGGTACTTTTCTTTGGATAAGCATCTAGGATGATGTCATCATAACCTTCCTTCGAACAACCAAGAAAAGCAACCGTTCTTGATGGAAATTGCAGCAAAGAAACAAGAGTGTAGCAATTTAAAGAAAACAATCAACAAAGTATAGAGAGTTGATGCAATATCAATGATTAAGGGTTTGAGTTATAAAACCCGCCTCAAATCTGATCTCCAAGCTCCAAGCTACACGAATCTAATGGTGGATGAAGCTTCTCCAACTATTCCAAGGCTCAACTTCAAGATTTGGAGTGAAATGATCGACTAGAATTGAAGATTGAGTGAAGAAATGAAGGAATTACACATTGTTTTATGATTTTCACCATGAAATCATGAAGAAAGAAGATCAAAGGCTTACCAACAGGTTGGGGACGTGCTCCCTGCTGTCCTTAGCCTTCTTGGTCGGTTTTGCAAGCAAAGAGAAGAAGTGGGGTCGTAAAAGCCTTTCATTTGGCTTGGAAAATGTACTTTTATAAGAAAATTGAGGAGAGAGAAGATACTTTATATAAGTCTTTTAATTCCAAAATTGTTGCCAACACTTCCCCCTTGGTTTCTTGCATGCAAGGGAATCTCTATCCCCACCGAACTCCCTTCCATTATCCATGAATTAAGGGAAAAGAAAATAAGCACCTTAATGCTTATTATATTAATATCCAATATGTGAGTGGAAATTACTTTCCTTTATAATAAGGTGAGTGGAGTTTCACCTCCTTTAGATATTTTCGTTCCTTATATTGGCAAACGAATGTCCATCCTTATTAAAAATCAACCAATAACATTTTGTTTGAAGGCCCTTTAATTAATACATTCATTTTTGCCCTAAATTGGATTAGGGTTTCACTTAGGATTAAATCTTATTTATTTTAATATCAAGATTCTCTCTCCTCCATCTTAATTCAAATGATATGACACTCTCATTTTCTTTGCTCTACATGATTACAAAAAACATTAGGGACTTTATTGAAGTGGTAATTTGCATATCAAACCCTAGGTTTTGGGTAAATTGCACATTACACTAAAACTAGGTTTTAATGCACAACATTGCTTTATCAGCTCTTTCTTGGTATTCAGGCTTCCATAAGCCATACCTCAACATCATATTCACTCTCATGATGCTTAAACACATGATGAACATATTATCATGCACAATTTGCACATAAACCCCTCAACTTGGGTAATTTGCACTTTTGTCCAAAATAAACAAAACATTGATTCAACATTGTTCAAACATGACCAAAATTGAAACATAAGTTTCTCATGAGCCCTAATTACTTTTCCCAAGATAAGATTAAGAATCTACTCAACCTTATTAAGCAAAACATCTATGGTTAACACATAACCCAGGTCAGGGATGTTACATTCAAGATCATCTAATTCTACATGCATATTATCAACAATTCTAACAAGCTTTTTTCTTTTCTTTTTAGAAGACTTAAGAGAGGCACGAGTAGCATTAATGATAGCAATTAAGGGTTCTTTATATAAAGAGTTTAGATTTACCTTATTTGAGTCTTTTCTTGTAGAAGCCATAAGAGCAAAATGACATTCTACTTCTTTACTAGAGCTTGAGCTAGATCCTCCACTTGATTCTTTACTTGAGCTTGAGTTGGAGGAGTCACTTGAGCTTGAGTGTCAATTCTCCTTCATCTTGTACTTCTCTTCTCTTTTCTTGTGATGATGGGTCTTCTTGCCTTGTAGACAATCTTGAAGTGACCCTTCTTTCCACACTTGAGGCACCAGATGGAGTAGGAATTCTTGCCTTTGTAGAATATACCCTTGGAGTGCATGGCATCTTCTTTAACATGAGAGGATGGAGAGGCTTGTCCCATAATAGCTTCAATTTGAGCCTTCATTTCAGCCTTCTTCATTCTCCTGAGCACTTTCTCCTCTTATCTTTCAACTTCTTCTCTTTTGTCAAGTGTGGCTTCAAGGGCTTGTAGATTTCTAATGAGCTCTTAAATGGGGATATCATCAAGTGACCTTAATTCTTCAATGGAAGTCACCTTGGGTTCCCCTATCTTGGGGATAGTGCTAAGGATCTTTGAGTTGATCTCTCCTCTATTCATAGGATGTCCTAGAACAACAAGACCATTCACAATGGTGTTGAGCCTTGAATACATGTTGGCTATCTTCTCCTCCTTTCCCATCTTGAAGTTCTCAAACAACCCATTGAGCATGTAGACTTTGCTTTCCTTCACTTGTTGAGTTCCCTCTTAAGTGATGCATAGCTTTCTCCATACCTCATAGGCCGTATCACAAGAAGAAATCCAGTTGAACTCAATGGAGGTCATGGTGGCATAGAGGATGTTGATAGCTCTTGCATTCAAGGTGGCTTTCTTCATGGTAGCTTCATCCCATTCTTCTATCTTTGTCATCGGTAGCTTGTATGGATGGTCCACCATTTTCCATAGCTCAAGACTTGATCCTTGGATGTAGAATTGTAGCCTTCTTTTCCAATAGAGGAAGTTACTCCCATCAAAGATTATAAGGTTGATGAACTATCTCCCACCTTAGTAGTCACCTATCTTCTCCTACTTGTTGAATTATGCTTGGAGAAACCCGTTCTAATACCAATTGTTGGATCTTAGATGGGTGATTGAATGCTCTAAAGGGGGGGTGAATAGAGATGAATGCACTTAAACAAAATTCATTAGACCTTCAAGATATATCAAAAGATAAGGTTGCTAAATAGGAAGTTTGAGTGCAACTAAAACATACATAGCAAGGGAGAGAGAGATTGAACATACACCAAGTGACAAGCTATGTAGAGTGGTTCCATACTTAAAACTAGAAGTGAGTCAGTCTACTACCTAGATAGGTCAACCTCTAGGATTTCTTAACCATTGCACTCTTATATTCATTCATAAGACTTACAATAAATGACAAACAAAAGGGCTTACCTATCCAATACAAAGAGTATCCACCTTACCAAGGACTTACCCACTTTGCAAGAGTCCTTAGCCTTCACCAAGGTCTTACCTACTCAAGCACAAGTCTTCCGCCTTCAAGGACTTTTCCACTCTTCTTGGATCATCCACCTTTGACTTCACCTTCACTAGGAGAAGCTTCTACCAAGGACTTACCCACTTGATCAAGGAGTCTTCTGCCTTCACCAAGAGTTTACCCACTCTTTCTCCAAGTCTTCAGCCTTGATTTTCACCAAGGGATGCATTCCCTTGTTCTTCTTCACCTCTCTTAGCCAAGAGAGAGAACCTTCATCTTCATGGTTGAAATGAGAGATAGGGAGGTGGTGGAAGTGAGAGCCTCACAAGATATACATGTAGGACGAGTTCTATTATAAATCTCCTACTCACTCTAATGGATGTAGCAAGTGATTAAGCTTAGAGAGAGAGAGAGGAGGTTGTAGGATCACTCAACTATAGAATAGGGACCTTCATAGTGCTTGGCTAATCATGGGATGAAGCCCAAGGGGTCCTATTTATAGTTGAGGATGCCTAGAAGTCTTTGGGAACACTTAAGAACAAAAACTAGCCATTTTGTGGCTTTCAACGATTATATTTTTGATTGTTGCAACTCCACAACATCTAGAAACACTTTTCTAAACTTTTCCGTACAATGCAATCGGTCAAGTTTCTATAAAGGTAACTCGACCGATCCCACTAAACGACAAGACCAATTTAGGCCATCGGTCGAGTTTGTTCTGGGGTAACTCGACTGATTCACTTAAATCAGTTTTGGTCTACAAAGAGATCGATGGAGTTCTATGAAGTGTAAACTCGACAGATCAAAAGTCATTTTCAAGATCCAATTAGGATCGGTCGAGTTTGCAACTCGATCAATGAACAACCTGATGTGAATTTTGGAAAATGGCTTTTGAGTGCTTAAGTATTTGATCTAAGTGCTCCTGATTTTTTCTAAGCTTAATTACAAGTCATACAATCATTATAAGTGATTTACAACATGATTCTAATGGATTTACATTATATTCCAAAAATGTGCACTTGTATTGACTTTGACTTATCTTTTCTCCAATTTGATATGTGCAAGTTAGGGCATTTAGAGTGTGTCTATACCATATATGAAATCACTCAAGTAGAGACATTAGACTCAAATAAGTGGAATGGTTTAGTCATCATCAAAACAAGGGTTAGTAAATTTAGACCTTGATTCAATAGTTATAAATTTAGTACTTTTACAAGTGATACGTAGAAGTGATATGTACCAGTCGTTACACTTTTTCTATACTCTATTAGTAAATACAAATCTATATAAATATTTAAAAATATTTTATTCTAGTATGTTATTATAAACGATCTGGCTCATTCGAAATTCAAATCTTTTATGCAAGCTATGCATGTGGCAAGATTTCAAATATTATTCATGCCCAAAGAATGCTCATAATCCATTTAACAATGCCGACATGGACAGGGTTGAGCATCGAGTTGGGTTGTTCTGGGTTTAACAAAGCCCATAACCTGAACCAGAACCAGATTTTACTAGCGGGCCGCGGGCCGAGTCACGACCCAACAATTTTCACATGTTATAGGCCCAAAGCCATCCCATGTTATATACTCAGGTTGCGGGCCCGATTTGGGTCCAACCCACGATACTTTTTTACATATTAAGGACAATGACACACTCTTGTTTTTAATTTATTTCATTAGAATAAGAATATGTTGAAATGTTTATATTGCAAAGTATACATCCACATTATTTGGCTATGTTCGAACTTGGAAAGGTTTCATGATGTACATAAATTTTGAGTGAATAATGCGATGAATGTTTCAATAAGTTAATCTATAATGTCCATTGGACATCAAATTGATTCTGGAGGGAAATTTGTTATTGAGTTGTTATCTTGTCAGTATCATAATAAGGAGTTATAACTGGGCAATACTTTGTATCTAAACATATTATTAATATTTGTCAAGACATAAAATTATTTACCCACCATTAGAAAATATAAAGTGTAACAAAGTTGCATGGTTGAGTAAAAAGGAGAAAGCAAGAAAATGGAAAGGATAACATCATGAACATGGTGTCAAATGAATATAGATTGTCTAATGAAGAGACAAAATAATTTATGAGGACAATCATCCATTACATGAATGCTATTTAAAATATGATAAATGGTTACATACGACTTTGTATTGTAAAATATAAATAAGATAAATCACTATATCGTATACAATATCTGATAAAATTGTTTAAATAGTTTAAAAAGAGAAAGATTACATAAGTGTCATGGTTGACCAAAAAGGATATAATAAATAAATTAGTGTATATAATGGGCATAAACATATTTTGAAATAAATGTAGTGTAATGAATGAATGTGCAAGAAGTTGACGAGGCTCATTGTCCATTAAATTGTATCCTTTCCAATACAAAAATTAGAAGTTATGCGTATGCCTTTTTTTCTTGTAGCATATAACTACAGTAAAGAATTATACCATATAATATGTGATAAATATGCTATTACATATATGTATATATATGTATATATATGTATATGATATGTATATTTATATATATGATTGGGTCCTCAAGTTTAGACTTACCTAGACCCTAACCTAGACCATATTAAAATTTGGGCCTAAGGTTAAGGCCTTAGCTCACCCACAGAAAATTAATGCTCAACCCTACATGGACACATGCATGTCAAAACTCAATAAGACGATCATACTTCTATATTATATATATATATATATATATATATATATATATATATATATATATATATATATAGTAGCGATCTAGTGAGAAACATCCCACAATGAGAGCATGAGAGGCATTTGAATAACTACAAATTTGTAACTATTTTTTAAAATCCAACCATATAGATGGAAAAATCATCATTTCATTTACCTTCTCACAAAAAATCATTGCAATCAGACATTGTTTGCATGTCCATATGTACAATATACACTTTTTACATCCAACAGTCATCCTAAAATTCAATATGGAGCGCCGAAAAATATTTGGTTGTTGTGAATGATCTACAAATCAGATGGTGATAAAAATTTTATAGCAAGGTAGATATTAAGGTATACTTGTAATGTGTATGGTTGGATTCTGAAAAATTGATCTATGTGGAGTGTTATTCAAATGCCTCTCATGCTCTCACCAGATATGTTTCTCACTAGATCATTGCCCTATATATATATATATATATAACACAGAAGGATAAATTATAATTTAAGAAAAAAAAGATGAATACTGCATCAAACTTCCTTCAAACACTTCTATCAGAATTGTATATGTCACTTGACTATTTTGTTAGAACCCCAAGACTAATTTATGTTTTTAAAATAAAATAAAATAAAATATTATGCAAAACATCTACCTTAACTACGTGTGTTGCATAAGATTAATGACAATATGGTTGTAATACATATGTATTAAAACACAAAAAGGCCAGTTAAAAACTATAGAAAATAAAAACAAAAACAATTCTATCTATATCCTTCAATGTGTTTCTTATATAGTATTTTTTATAAATAAAGATAAAATTTAGTTTACACACATATGGATCAATTTATAGTTCCAAAAAAGTGGTGCAAGTATTTAACCACCTCTATGAGCTTTCTCAAATAGTCCATGCATCTTTATTAGAACACAAAGATCAATTCATAATCATATAAAGCAAAAATAAAATTGTTTACACACTACATACTAACTTGTTTATCAAATTAAGTCTTAAAATATCACATTTAGATCATTCCATGAGTTATATTCTATAGTTCACAATTTTAGAAAGTATGGAAAATAGTGTAGTTTGCACACTGATGGACCAAATTGTAATTTCAAAAAATAATAGAAAATTATATTTATCCCCATCCACCTTATTTTTTATTATAATATAGATGAGGCTTCTTACATAGTAAATAATTTTAAAGATTAAATATAAAAGTATAATTTGCACACATGGGGACTAGTTTATAATTAAAAAAAATGAAAAAAATGTATTTAGCCCTGCATGAGCTTTTCTATATAGTATAGATGTGACTTATTATATAATAAATAATTTTAAGAAATAAAGATAAGTGTAGTTTACACACATGGTGACCATTTTGTACTTTTAATTTTTTTGGGGAAAAGTGCAATTAGCGTCATCCATAGGTTTTATCTTATCTAGAGGAGACTTCTTATATAATATATAATTTTTAGAAATAAAGACATAAGTGTAGTTTTCACACATAGAAATTAGTTTTTTATTTCACACAATAGAAAATTACACTTAGCCCCCTTCATGGTCTTTGTTGTATAATATAGAAGAGACTTCTTATATAATATATAACTTGTTCTTCCATACACACCCATGGCGGCGCCCCACAACTACCATGGATGCTTCCTTGCCTCTGACCACCTCAACGCCTGCTTTTGGTTTCTGTGGATTCGTAGCCCCTTTATGAACCTGGATGACACGGTTCCAAGTTTGGGGGATGCCTCATTCTCCTTTGACCTTTTGTTCCCAGTGAGCTTATTCCATCACGAAGACGACGCCCGCGCAGAAGACAATGCGGAAGAGTCGATCAGGCGAACCAGCAGTTCAGATGGCTTGGCTGGGCAAGCCACGAGCCTACCAATCGCTTGGCTGGCTCAGATCTGAACCATCCGGTCTTCTAGCCTAGGGCAGCATGACGCTGCTGGCCGTTGATCAATGGGAGGACCACAATAGCCAAGGATCCAACGCTCAAGAATTTTTCACAATATGGTAAATGCTCTCTCCCTCAGCCATAAATGTTAGAAATCTCCACATCTTACAAAAAATGCCATAAATAGCTCGATTGTCCAAATATTGTCATATAATATACCATTTTGATCGCAAAAATGAGAGATGTTTCAATGAAAATACTTCCATACTTTAGATCTACTTCATGCTCTACTGATATCCTAAAATGTATGTTTATGAAGTCTTTTTAAGATGTGGTATGCTATTTGAATGCATGATCTTAATCATTTATGTACCAAACGTGATGATAGTCCAATTTCAGTAACTTGAACGTTTACATGCATAAATATTTGAAGTCTACCTATCCTACACTTTTGAATGGTCTAATGTTGCATAGATGACCTGAAATGGGCTTTCATTGTTAAAGACTACTTCTTTAATGTTTAACCTTGTTGAATGTTCCTCAATCCTCATGCCTGACCTAAATTAGTAATTCTTGATGTATGTTAGACCATGGTTCGAACTTGTTTATGATAGCATCTTATCTTGGTTTGATTATGTGTCTTGAACCTTAAACTTGCCTTATGTGGATACATTGATGTTGAATCTTAACCCTTGCTCCTATGTGGGTCTTTGATGTCCAAGTTGTTTATATGGCCCTGAAATAAGTAATCTTCCATGCCTTGTATCCCTATATGCCTTATGGAACATTCTTATGAACTTATGTGATCAATTGCCCTAATCTTGACTTGAAATATAATCTAGGATGCATGTTGATAACTAGTCTCTAATCTTATGCAAATCTTTCCCTAATGACCATCCACTATATTTATTGGTATCAAATCAGTAGTTTGATGATGTTTGCAACACCTAACTCAAATGTACCCAATCTTTACTCTAATGGTGACAATCATGCATGGTTATGACTCAATATGACTAGTTGAGGCCATGAAAAGTATGATGAAAAATATGATATCTAGACTTAGGTGACACATAAAACTACCATGATAATGATTCGTGAACCTAATATTGCTGATGTTAATCCAATTGCACTGATCGGAAATGCCAGGATCTCTGTGTCGACTCATTTGCCAAGATCTAGTCAATATTGATACATGGTTTTCCTAACCAATGCTTGATCTTGTACTCTACTCACAAGGTACACTTACTCTCTTGACCCTACTATGGTATTGGCTTTTTTGTATGTATGCTCATATAAATGCTTAGCTAGTTAATTACTTGTTTGAGCTACTTGTTCCCTAAGATTAGTATGTTTGTTGTGCTTGAAATATGTTGAACAAACCTTGAACATAATTAAACTTGTCCATTATAAAAACCTAGTGTACCTGCATGTATTCTCGGGGTAAGGGCACAAGGTTGGGCACCTTACTTGAGATGTTAAGATAAGGCAGACCATGTCGATAAAAGGGTAGCTAATCTTGATCACCCTCACGGACCCTTCCAATGGGAAGCTAGTCAATGGCCATAAAATGTTGTTGAGTATAATGGAAATACACCTAAAATATGCTTTGGATAAAAGAATGTTGTTAGTTGTTCTCATCTTGTTTCATCTTCTCACTTATATGATGTTTCTAGCCAAGAGAACTTTTATAGTACTCTTAAACTGTTTACATGCCTTTTCATAGCGTACTTAATTTTTTAGCATTAATATATTTTGTTTATCAAATTTGTAGTTGTCAAATGAAGATCCTATGCACTCAAGACTCTAAGATCAGAAATGAAACACCAATGGGTATACTTAAATCTAGAAATGGATACATGTCTCTTATCTCCATGTTTAATATCTTTTTCTCTTACCTTATTCTTGTTTGTGGTTTTATTCATGCATATGTTATGTGATCCATTTTAGGGATGGGCGCCCAAGTCCACTCACCTTTGGTTATGTAGCCATTAGGAGTATGGACTTAGGGTAACAAATGGCTTCGTGACAAAATTAGTCCTTCATAATGTTTATGCTTATCTATATTATATACAAAAAAGTGAGGAGAAAATTGGATAACTATTTTTTCTTTATTTTTCTAAATTACAAGTCCATCGATCTTGGATGTTAATAAAACAAACGTACATAACACATGTTATGTCTAGTGTTTTTGAAATTGTCATGATATAAAAAATGTATTTGTGCATTATATCAGTTGTCACAGTTATCTATGTGCAATTGAGCTAGCGTCCTCACACAAACTAATGTTGGAATAGTTTATCTTTCCCTCTCCGCCCTACATTGTTTGGGATCATGTTAGTTTTCAATTTTGATATGGTTACAAAATAACATGACTCCAATGTGCTTGGTTCATATTTTCCCAGACTAGCTAGATCTCCATTAAACTAATTGAAGGCAATGCAATTAAATTGGCAACTTATTTCACATACTGAATATCTTGTTTTACATTGATTTGACTAAGTTAATGGTTGTACTATCATGTTGTTGCAATGATGCCTAAATGACAAAATGGGTATTATTGATAAGCAATCAACTTATTCTAGACTTTAATTGATACTAGAACAATATTTCCTTTTAGTTTACCTTTTTCTATTAAGATTGTGTAAAAACAAGTACATATCAACAACAACAACAATGACAACGACAAATGAGAATTGGAAATTTTAACCTGACATGCCTAGGGAGGGGGATACTGGTTTGGAACACGTGGAGGGTGGTTTTGTGGAAGTTCTTAGAAGTTTTGGAAGATTCAAAGGTGATTTACAAGATGAGGTGGCATAGTCGATACTAGGTGGTAGGTGTAGAGAGAGAATGAGAAAAGAAAAGAGTGAGAAATTTGTTTTTCTTATAATTTCCAATATGTAATGATTTTTTTGATGAAATAAATACCATTAGATTCCTTTACATTTCAACAAGACTAATGTTTATGTACTTTTGAAAAAAATACTATGAGATACTAAAATCAATATTATTTACATTATTAGTATTTAAAAAAATTATTTCTCTTATAACTTTCAATCCCTAATTAATATTTGACAAATTAAAACTATTATACTACTTATAAAAAAATACATTTTAAAAAGACTAACATTGATATACTTTTGAGAAGAATTAGGCAAGAATGTTAATATTTGTGTCAATTTTTTGTTATGTGTGTACACTAAAAATTGGGTGCATTAGCATCATACTTTGGCGGTTTACTACTAAAATTGGGTACATTATGGTAAGATTTGTTCTCATTTTAATTATGTTCTTACACTAAGACTTGGGCATTGACGCTATAGTTGGGCACATTAACACCACAAATGGGCTCTTTACTACAAATATTGGGTTCCATTATGTTAAGATCTATGCTAATTTTCTATTATGTGTGTGCCTCAAGAATTGGACGTATTGACGTCATAATTAGGTGCATTTGCACCATAACTGAGCATTTTACTATGTTAAGATTTGTGCTCATTTACTTATTATGCACATACACTAAGAATTGGGCGCATTGACACCATAATTAGGCGCATTGGCGCCATAATTGGGCGCATTTACACCACAATTGGCAACTTTACTACAAATATTAGATGCACTATGTTAAGATTTGTGTTAATTTTCTATTATATTGGCACCCCAAGAATTATACACATTAACACCATAATTAGGCACATTAGTACCATAATTAGGCACTTTACTACTAATATTGGGCATATTATGTTAATTTGCTATTATGCATGTACACTAAGAATTAGGTGCATTGGCATCATAATTGGGTACATTAACACCACAATTGGGTGTTTTACTATATATATTGGGTGCAATATGTTAAGACTTGTGTTAATTTCATGTTTTGTGTGTACGTCAAGAGTTAGGCACAGTGGCACCATGATTAGGTGCATTATCACCATAATTGGACCCTTTACTACTAATATTGGACATATTGTGTTAAGATTTGTGCTCATTTGCTATTATGTGCATACACTAAGAATTAGGCGTGTTGGCGCCATAGTTGGGTATATTAACACAACAATTAGATGCTTTACTATAAATATTGAGTGCATTATGTTAATATTTGTGTTAATTTTCTATTCTGCGCATACCCTAAGAATTGGGCACATTGGTGCCATAATTAGGCGCATTAGCACCATTGTTGGACACTTTACTACTAATATTAGGCGCATTATATTAAAATTTGTATTCATTTGCTATTATGTGTATAAAGTAAGAATTGAGTACATTAACACCACAATTGGGCGCTTTACTACAAATATTGGGCGCAATATGTTAAGATTTGTGTTAGTTTTCTATTATGTGCGTACCCCAAGACTTGGGAACATTGGCACCATAATTAGACACATTAGCATCATAATTGGACAATTTACTACAAATATTGATTGTATTATGTTAAGATTTGTGCTCATTTTCCATTATGCGTATACACTATACACTAAAAATCGGGCGCATTGACGCCATAATTGGGCGCATTAACATCACAGTTGGATGTTTTACTTTAAATTTTGAGTGCATTATGTGAAGATTTGTGTTAATTTTTTAGTATGCATGCACCCTGAGAATTGGGCACATTGGCACCATAATAGGTGCATTAGCACCATAATTTGGCACATTACTACTAATATTGGACACATTATGTTAATATTAACATTTACTACTAATATTGGGTGCATTGTGTTAATATTTGTACCCATTTTCTATTATGCATGTACACTAAGAATTGAGAGCACTGGCACCATAATTGGGCAATTAACACAACAATTGAGCACTTTACTACAAATATTGGACGCAATATGTTGCAATTTGTGTTAATTTTCTATTTTGTGTGTATCCCAAGATTTGGGCGCATTGGTACCATAATTAGGTGCATTAGCACCATAATTGGGCATTTTACTACTAATATTGGGTGCATTAGCACCATGATTGGGTGTTTTACTGTTAATGTTGGGCGTATTATGTTAAGATTTGTATTCATTTGCTATTATACATGTACACTAAGAATTGGGTGAATTGGCACCATAATTGGGCACATTAACACCAAAATTGGGCGCTTACTACAAATATTGGACACATTATGTTAAGATTTGTTTTGATTTTCGATTATGCATGTACCTCAAGAATTGAGCACTTTGGCACCATAATTAGGCACATTGACACCAGAATTAGGCACTTTAGTAACTTTACTACTAATATATGACACATTATGTTAAGATTTGTGCTCATTTGCTATTGTGTGTGTGCATTAAGAATTGGACGCATTAGTGTCATAATTGAGTACATTAACACCACAATTGGACACTTTACTATAAATATTCAGTGCATTATGTTATGATTATGTTAATTGTCTATTATGCACACACTCCAAAAATTGGGTGCATTGACACCATAATTAGGTGCATTAGTGCCATGATTGGGGTGCTTACTACTAATATTGGGTGTATTACGTTAAGATTTATACTTATTTTCTATTATGCAGTACACTAATATTGAGTGCATTGGCGCCATAATTAGGTGCATTGGCACCACAATTGGCCGTTTTACTACATGTATTGGCTGCATTAAGTTAACATTTGTGCTAATTTTCTATATACATGTACCCCAAGATTTGGATGCATTGGCATCATAATGAGCCACATTAGAACCATAATTGGGAATTTTACTACTAATATTGAGCGCATTATGCTAAATTTGTGCTCATTTGCTATTATGCACATGCACTAAAATTTGATCTTACTACTACTAGAATTTGTCTCATTCCACAAAAGTTTAGGCTCATTGCTAGTAGAAGTGGAATGCACCCACTTCTATTAGTAATGAACCCAAATTTTAGTGGAATGAGCCCTATTCTACTAGTAATGAATCCATATTTTAGTGGAATACACACACCTATAGTAGTAATACACTATCTTTCCTCTTTTCCCATTACTTCCTTCCTCACTTTAATCTTTTTTCATTACTTTCCTCTCTTCTGCCATGACTTCCCCCTCTCTCTTTTTAGTCCATCCTTAGTTTACTTGTTTTCAAAAAATATACAAATAATACTCATTTATTATTTTATATTATTTTTCTGCAAAAGTATGTCAAGATTGATCTTTTTTAGTTTTATTTAATCTGAAAATTCATTATGGACTAAAAGTTATATACAAAACAATATATTCCTTTCTTACTTCCCTCCTCTTTTATTTTCTTATAAAAATAATATAAAAAGAAAGTACTTACGGGGCCCAGACATTGGTATGGATGATTTTGCAGCATGTCAAATGTGCGTGAACCCCCGTAAACATCATGAAAATTAAACTCAATGACTACCGACAATGTATGACAACCAACAATGACCGACAACTGAAGACTAATGAGAATTGACAAATGGCAACAATTACAATAACAACAACAACAAATGAAAATAACCGATAACAAAAATAAAAATGGCAACCACAATCACAAAGAAAAACAATGAATTTCAAATTATGTTTTTTGTATTAAATTCATCAAGATGGTTATAGCCTTATTTTAGAAAAATGCATAATCAATTGTTTTAGTAGTAGTAGTAGTAGTAGTAGTAGTAATAATGATTTTTATAACTTTACCCCGTAGCTAATATAATGGCTAATTTAGATAACTAACTTGTGGTTTCTATGTTGAGTACACTTCATCTTGTGTCATACTAAAATAGTTTGTTTAATTGGATCATGTGATAAAGTTGGTTTTACCCATTTGATGTGTGATTTTCTATAGGATTTATAGTACAAGTGATCCAAATTATATTTTTTTAGATATATCTTAGTCATTTTGGGAGGATTGAACTCAATTGCACATTAAGTTGATGAATGATTTCTTAGAGTGCATGAATCTAATTGTAATCACATAATTAGTTGATTTGAGGAATAGTAATTATTTTTTACAATTTAATTTTTTATTATAAAATATGGGGATTATTGTACATACTCACAATTATCTTCCCCTAACTCATTTTAAAAAATGTGGCACTAAAATATAAACATGTTACATACAGATGTACCTAAGATGTGAATAATGGACCCAATGTTCATGGTTGAGATTCCTAGTTCATATGAGTGGAATCCAAATTCAATTATTGCAAAACAATGCAAGGAACTTTTTCATTCCCATTGTTCCATCTCTTTTCCCTTTCTCATCTAGTACATAAAACTAGCTAAGTATTGTTGTCTCCTACAACACATGCTCTAGTCAATGTGTCCTTGTCGATGTGAAATGACATGAGTTCCGATTCCATAATCTAGGAAGTAGGTATAATGCCCTCAAGAGTGGGAAAATACATGAATATTCCATTTATCCATTTTATTAGAAAGGGAAGAAATGTTCATAGTGGGATGAACATGACCCATAAGTAACCTCCCACCATCTAAGTGACAAAGTACTCATGAAGGGAGAAATTAGTCACTCCCTTTCTCTCATGAGACATCTTTTAAGCAAGCTGAGCTAACTTGGTCAAGTACACTGATATCGGATTGAGTACTAATGCATAACTTGGTTGCTTATGTTAATATCTTAAATATATAGTCATGATCACTAAACATTCACTCACACATGTACGAGATATGTTCCAGTAGAGTCAGGTTTCTTGCAACGATCACAAGAGGGAATCGATGCCTCTAGAAGTTTTGGATTAGATAACTCAATCAATCATAAGATATTGCTTATAAACTAAGAGAAATAAAAGCAAAAATAGATATAAATAATGTATGGGTGATGCTAGAGTAAATATGTCTACATCGATATGGTACTATAATGAAATGAAATTTCAAAAACATTTTGATAAGTTTGTATCCTCTCTTATATAAGGTAAACCCTAATTGTTGCACATGACATCTAAGAATGGAATTGAGTCCTAAGTTCTTCCTAAAGTTGGAGGTCATCTTGTGACATATTTAAAATTTCACTTCATTTGAACAATCCTATCTCTCTCTAAAGTTTTTGAAGTTTTGAACTAAGTTATTAAGTATGAAAATGAGAACAAATTAGACCTATATTCAAATGATCTTTTACTTCTTAGGCTGTGAAATTCAAATGTCAAACATTTGTTTAATACCATATGATTTGTGGACTATGTTTGTGTCACAATCTCAACCACTCACTTGTAGTGGAGACTCTGATCGAATACCTTACAAGTCATCTCCTACCTTGCACAATTTCCAAGGAGACACAACTATTTTCCACCCTACAAACACATCCTCTCCACTCCATCTTGCCCCAAGCCAAATGTTATGTTGGCCTCATTATATCTTGTCTATCTCCATGGCCCTAGACACAACCATTGTCATACCCATAACCATGAGTCATGACCTCTCCTCACCTGATAATCGCAATTGATCAAAGAGAAGAATTGCCCCAAGCCAAATGTTATGTTGGCCTCATTGTATTTTTTCTATCTTCATGGCCCTAGACACAACCATTGTCATGCCCATAACCATGAGTCATGACCTCTCCTCACTCAGTAATCTCAACTGATTAAAGAGAAGAATTGATTCTTTATAAACTACCATTCTAGCTTGTTAACTACCTCAAAGTTTTTGAAATGAACCTCTTTATCCTACCTCTACTTTCAATTTCACATAATAGAGCTCCGAGACCTCTTCCACGTTCCCACCTCATTCCTCATCTAGCAAACTCTTGACCACCACAATAAGCATTTAGAAACATTATTGATCCCTGGTTTGGGTCTCCATATTGCGTCATATTGTCCATTATTCAGATCGAGATGTTCATAAATGCACAAATGCCCTGATAATGGATATTGTTTGTCAAGTGCACTTATGGGTGTTTTTTTGTTGTTGCATATTTTCAAGTACTTTGGATGTCACTTGATGGAAGAAAAATAGACAGCTGATTTGAAAGACTTAACTAAGCATCTATGATCTCAAGGAGGCATTGAAGTCAAATCCAACCTACCCCACACATCCAAAATATCATTCAAACAAAGAGTCCCATAGTTGATCAAGTTTCAGACTTAAAGTGCAATAACTGACCCCCAAAATGGTCATTTACACCTTTGAATGTTTGTGTCCCGGCAAGCCAAGTAGCCCCCAAGTCTGTAATTTACTATTTCTAAGCCATCCCCCACTCACCATGATCTTTCTCACTAGAATGTCTGTGGTAAAATCCCCAACACGTCCATTTTAGCCAAAAAAAACAATTTATGCCCAGAAAATCAGTAGTGCCATTCTTCCCATCACACAAAATGACTGTTCTATCACTAGAATGGTCGTTCTAATTACCCCAAATGAAAATCATTAAGTTTCGCATGTTATAAACCCATTCACCCACCCATGGTCATTTCCAGTAGCACTTTCGTTCCACCCACACCTCACCACTATTGTGGTGGGGGTAGAATGGTCATTCATGGTCACCAACTCTAGTGCTTCCATCCACCAAACCTCCTAAAATACCCCTACGTAATCCTATTCCACCTAGACTCCTATATAATCCTTAGTATATGCTAAGGGTCGAAGGTTAACACCTCCTAGAATTAAAGGCCGCATCTACTCCCATTTCTTCCATTTTTATTCCATCTTCCATCCTAAAACCCTAACTTTTATGGTTATTGTCATTCCACTTCCACTTTCCATGCCATTCTACCTTGGAGGAGGAAGGACAACGTCCTTGATGTGATTGGATAAGAGAAGGCATCATTTATATAGAAGGTGAATGATATGGATTGATATATTGAGAGTGTGTCAACAATTTGATGGATATAAGAGAACCTCTCTCCTTTATATAGGAGAAGGTGGACATGACTCTAGAGACTTCTAGACATAACTACACTCTATATGGGCCTATAGACTCTAATGCATATATGATATGACTTACACTTCTAACACTTCCTTGCAAGTTGGAGCATGGGAGAATCACATGCCTGGCTTGGATGACATACAATAACAAGACGTATAAAAAGTACTGACTAAAACATGATAACCCTTGACTTAGCACGACATGTGCTCTCCCATGTACTTTTCCATATTTGAATTTGAAGCTTCCCCTGAGTTTATGAACATTGGGCCTTTGAGACAGCTGGAGCTTCCACTGTGTTGGATCTTGTATCTTGGAGTATGTTGAAGGAACGTGCAAAGATCATCTAAGTCTTTCAACTCATTTGTTACTATCATTGGGATATATTCTAGAAGAAGACTTGACATGATATGTGCCACACGAAGACTAGTGAATGATCTTATGCAAAAGTTATGTGTGTTAGACCTGAAATACAACCAAATATGCAAATAATCCAATATTATCAAATGTTAGAAAATTGAAGTGTTTCTAGAGAAGAATGAGAAAGACATGGATGACGAGGAAACATTTTTCTAATGTAGGAGTCAATGACATCTAGTTGATATAAGGAATCATCTTCTTCAGCTGATGATAGTGTAAGAAGATGAATTCTGGGTGAAGGATCAATGCTTGGTAACTCGAAATCTAAATGGAAAGATTGGACATTGGCTTTAAACTAGATAATGAGATTTGAAAAACACATAAAGTAAACAAAACTCCATATGTAGAAAATTATCTTCTTCCTTTTTGCTCTTTTGAGCTATGAACTCTACATATCATCTCATCTCCTCGCTCTCCTCTTCCCATCTCCTCTATATCTCCCCCACAAACCAACCATGTAGAGACAACAAAGGTGGTTGGGGTGTACAAATACAAAGAGGAACTCACATGTAAGAAGACCTCAATAGAAGTAGGGGACATGGGGTTAAGAGGTAAGAAACAATCAGAGAAGGATTTGCTTGATATGGTTGGAGAAAATGTGTGTGTTTGGCAGCTTGACATGATTGAGAGAGCTCAAGCTCCAGCTTAAGAAAGACTAACTTTCTTCTTTATAGGGATGAACAATCACACATAAGAGAGGTTTATCTTGTACCCGAGAGAAAATAACATCACACATATGAGTATAGGATGTGATGGTGCTTTAGAGAGGTTGACTTGGAAAGGAAGTTCCAATAGACTAACTGATTACCATATTTGATGTCGTATGTGACCTGATTTCAAGATCATGAGAAGAAAATAGATGAGTTTTTCCGTGACCTAAAAAGGATATTTGTCTAGCCTTAGAAAAAATTTTATTGGGGTGTAGGGGCGCAGACCTTGTGGGTATGGACTAAGTTGAACAATACATCCAATTAAAAATCCAACAAAGATGGATCTTTTCTAGACTGGACACGACATGTGGGATGGGTGACATGTCATGTGAAAACTTGATGAGGTGCTTTGAACATTTGACACGCCATGTGGACTAAGAGATATGACATGTTTGAAGATGTTTGGATAATAAATGTTGGGACATGTTGTTCAAAGATTGAAAACCCTAGTCCTGACATGTTTTGTTGACTGGATGACACACCATGTCAACCACCGCCACTGTTGATTGAAATGAAAATCTTGATGGTGACACACCATGTCAGACATTGACACAACATGTTGACTGGTGAAAATTTCTGGTGGCACACTGTATTGGACACTAACACAATATGCTGACTAGAGTATATTAATGATGACATGTCATGTTGGATTTCTACATGTTGCGTTGAAGGAGAACAATGTTGTGGATGGAGTCACATGCTATGTAACCTACATCCATGGTAGTTTTGACCTATAAATTTAGCCAAGACAAATTTAGAAACACCATATTATTTCCACCCTATCTCCATGGATGAATTATAAAGGTAGAGGTGGAACATTGGATATGAAAGATTGAAAGATCTTTGGATTTATGCATGAAGGAGTAGAGATAATTGTTTGATGGTGGAGATGACTTCCACTACTGAAAAGATCACATGGGGTTGTTGATTTTGAAGAGAACTTCCACTTGTTGGTGCGGTTAAATTTGCTTTAATAGAGGATAATGGTTGCATTTGGTCTTCAAGCTTGGGGAAGACAAACCCAAGAAGATGAACCCAAGGAAGACAAAAAAGGCATATATGTGGGGGATTCTAGATGACAATGAGATGATGTATATAGTTTGGAGATGATAGTGTAGATGACGATGAAGACATAATTGGCCCTAAAAAGAGAGGGGGGTGATGGAGATGGCCCTACAGAGAGGGTGATAGAAATGGACCTGTGAGCAGCTAGCCTGGACTGCACGGATGACCATGGGTGGAAGATGGTGCACTCTTTCTCTCTAGGATTATGATATATGCTTTGATACCATGTAGAAGGGAAAGATATGGATTGATATATTGAGATTTTGTTGGCAATGTGAGGGATACTGTAAAACCACTCTCCTTTACATAGGAGAAGGTGGACATGTCTCTAGAGACTTCTAGAACTGACTAGACTCTATATGGGCCTATAGAATATGGCCTGTGTATGATTTAATATGATACGACTTATACTTCTAGCAGTCTACACTAAGATCCATGGCTTGTGTTCCCCTTATCTACTTCATTTTTGTATTTTCCTTAGTCATGAGTAGCTAATCCCCCTTGGTAGGTTGTTTTGGGGAATAAAATATGACTTTGATACCATGTTTGGGAAATATCATCATCTAAGCCTCAGTCCACACTATGTTGGGGTCGGCTACATGGATCCTTCATTTCCATTCATCTCTATCATGGGCCATATTCTGGATGAGATGTAGAGATTCAAAATATCTCTTTATAAGCTCATCCCGTATTAATTTAGGCCTTCATCTTATTCTATTTATAGTGCCTGACTCAATAGCATTGCTTCATATAAGTGCATTAGTCGAACTATGTTGCACATGTCCATACCATCTGAGTCGGCCCTTACACAACTTGTCCTCAATGCTTGCTATCCCCACTTTATTCTTGATATAGTCATTTCTCAAGAAATCTTTTCTTGTCTTCCCACACATCCATCTCAGCATACACATTTTAGCCACATTCATATTGTTTAGACCTTGTTTCTTCACCACCCAACATTCACTCACGTAGAGCATGGCTGGTCGTATAGTTGTTCTATAGAACATGCGTTTTAACCTTAGAGGAATTTTTCGATCACATAAAACTCCAGTTGCACTCCTCCATTTCAACCATCCTGCAGTGATCATGTGACAAACATCATTTTGGACATCCCCATCTATTTGTATAATAGAACCCAAGTAATGAAATTTATCACATTTTGGTATATCTACCCTATCCAACTTGGCTCTATCATTCACACTATGAGATTGGCTGAAATTGCAATGCATATGCTTAATGTTTCTCCTGCTAATCATCAATCCATTTGATTCTAATGCCTTTCTCCAACATTCAACTTTATCATTGAATCCATCTTTGGTTTCATCAATCAAAATAATAACATCAACAAATAACATACACCAAAGAATATCATCCTGAACATTCTTTGCCAACTCATCCATAACAAGAACGAATAGATATGGACTGAGTGTGGATCCTTAGTGTACCCCAATTATGATAGGAAAAGTTGGTGTCTCTCCTATAGGAGTCTTCACACTTGTAGTAAAGCTATCATACATGTCTTTGATCAAGTCAATGTATTGGATGGGCACACCCTTTTTCTTCAAAATTATCCACAACACTTCTCTGAGTACTCGATCATAAGCCTTTTCCAAATCAATAAAACCATATGAAGATCTCTTTTGCTTTCTCTATACTTCTTCATAAGCCTCCTTATCATAAAAATAGAATCTTTTACTAATCTTGTAGGCATAAAACCAAATTGGTTGTTTGATATTTGCATTATAGATCTTAGCCTCTGCTCAATAATCCTCTCCCAAAGATTCATTGTGTGACTCATCAACTTGATACCTCTATAGTTTGTACAACTCAAAACATCACCTCTGTTCTTGTAGATGGGGACTATAGTACTATTTCTCCACTCATCCATCATCTTCTTTGTCTTCATGATCTTGTTGAAGAACTTTGTTAACCACATAACTCCTTTATCCCCCATACTCTTCCATACATCAATGGGAATACCGTCTGGTCCACATGCCTATCTCATTTTCATTTTTTTCAAAGCATTCTTGACCTTAAATGGTGAAACCCTTCGTGTGTAAATGATATCTCTTGAATTCATGGCACACAAGTCTCTAACATTATTTGTAGTATCTCCATTGAAAATCTTATGGAAGTAATTTCTCCATTGGTTCTTGATATCATCATCCTTTAGCAACACTCTACCATCTTCATTCTTGATGCTTTTTACTTGACTCAAGTTTGTTCCTTTCCTTTCTCTTATACGAGCCAATTTATATATGTCTTTTTCCCCTTCTCTTATGTCCATATTCTTATAAATATCATAAAAGTATCTAGACCTTGCCTCCCGAACAACCTTTTTAACTTCTTTCTTTGCTTTCTTGAATATTTAGAATGTTGCATCATATCAAGATTTGGGCAAGCTCATATAGATCTCCCTTTTTAGTTTAATAGCCATCTGTACTTCATAATTCCACCACCAAGTCTCTTTCTATGGAGGCCCACAACCTTTGGACTCCCCCAAAACCTATTTGGAAATTTTTGTTATGCAGGAGCTCATGTTATGCCACATAGTGTTATCATCAGACTCCAAGTTTCAAGTTCCATCCTTGATGAGTTTATCATGAAAAGTCAATTTCTTTTATCCTTTAAGATTCCACCACTAGATCTTTATATCTTCATTTCTGTTATGCTTGCCTTTATTGATCTTCATGTTAATATCCAAAACCACCAACCTATGCTGGGTCATGAGTTCTTCTCCAGGAATCACATTACAATCCTTACATATATTACAATCCACCTACCTCATAAGGAGGTAATCAATTTGGCTACAATTGTGCCCACTCTTGAAAGTAACATTATGAGATTCTCTTTTCTTGAAATGGGTGTTTGCCAAAATCATATCATATGCAACTACAAAAATCTAATATCCTCTCTCCTTCTTCACTTTCTCCACTTCTACCTCCATATCCAAAACCACCATGACCTCTCTCATATCCATCATTAATACTGTCCACATGGTCATTTAAATCACTCCCAATAATAATCTTCTCCTCTATCGGTATTCCCTACATCAATTCATCCATGTCATCCCAAAAATATTTCTTAGCATCCTCTCTAAGGCCAACTTGGGGGCATAAGTGCTAATAATGTTAAAAATATTTCCGCCAAGAACAACCTTGATAGCCATGATTCTATCACCCATCCTTGTGATCTTGACAACATCATCCTTCAACATCTTATCAACAATAATACATATGCCATTTCTATGTTTACCAATACTTGTATACCAAATTTTATATCTTGTGTCTCCAATCTCTCTACAATGTTCCTCTGTCCACTTGGTTTCCAACAAGCAAGCTATATTGCCTTTTCTTCTGATCATGGTATCCACTATCTTAAAAGATTTCCCTATCAAATATCCAATATTCCAAGATCCAACTCTAATCCTTTTTTGTTGAACTTGCTTCTTTACCTGCCTTCTTCAAAAATGTTTCCCTTTCACATTTTTAGTACATCCATGCATTGTCTCATTTGTGAACATTATAATTTCATTTGGAAATGTTATATTCTTACTTCTATCTCATTTCCCATTATGTTTAAAACCACCTAAGTGTAGGAGAATGATGTGTATGTGGTTATTTGGGGAAAAACTCCTAAGTCCAACTAGTGGATCCGTAGCTAGCTACCTCTCTTCCTACATATCCTTCTACTTTCTTATCTGTAGGTGTGAGATCTAAGTGGCAAGTATTGCCTTACTTGAAGTACTTAGAAAAAAGCATGTTTAGAGGTTGGATGGAGGGTAATAGGAGGTGAAATATCCTTCTCCTACATTCCATACCACACCTTCCCACCAAGTACATTAGGATCATTTCCAGGGACCTAGACTAGGGTGGTATTGATTAGATAATATGTATGCCCTATTTAATTGAATCTCATAAGGTTGGATAAGGTGTTGTAGGGACTAGTTCTCCTATTTACACCTTATGCCAGTCATGGTCAACTAGTAGTATAGAATAATTCATCATCATTTCACTATGTTGTTTGGTTTAATAACATGGTTTGATTAAATGTGTTTCATAATACAACCCTAACTAGGTTGAGAATCACATTTACCCCCAAATGGCCCACTACCCTTAATCAAATGTCTAAACCCTAAGTCTTTCTAATGTTCTTCCTTAGTTGTCTCATTGATTGCTCATCCTAGTTAGCCTTTGATAGATAATTGGTTCTTGTTCTTAGTCTCTTGTCCTAGGTTTTGATAGTTAGTTGCTTAATGTAGTCTTTGATTACCTTCTTTATGTAATTTCTAGTCTAAAATAATTAGTTGTATTTTCTCTTCCCTTTTTTTATATAGTTGTCTCCCTTAGTTGCTAATTATGATTACTCTTGTTAGTATAGTATTAATTGCTTGCATTTTGTTGTTTGCTTCAATGTAGTTGCCGTTTTTACTTAGCAGTTAGTCTTAATTATGTAGCATAATCTAGGTTTGATTGTTTATCCTCTCTCATTTGAATTGCCTTATCTAATTCAAACCCTAAAACCTTTCACTCTACTTCAGGAACCTAGTAAAACAAGCCTAGCTATACTTTCCCCATTTCTCCATGTGGATTTACCTTGACTTGTCACATTCTCTTATACTACATCCTGAGTTGTTCACTTGCAGATCAATTATCAATGTGTCTAAATTAGGAAATTATAAATCTTTGTTAGCTCGTGTGTCTCAAAAGCACATAAAGCGTTTTGGCATCATTTCCAGGGAGAGTGGTTTTCGACCTAGCTAGTTTATTTCACCTTGACTTTTCATATTACACTTACCATTTCTATTATGTGCTCTTTGCATTGTTATTACATTTGAGATTACAAACTCTTCATGTTTGTGAAATGTGCAGGTGAAAATGCAGCTTAGAATCCCAATGGAGGATCACAACCCCAAATGGAGAGCCCTCTAAACCTCTCCATGGTTACTTCCTTTTAGGAACTTATATATATCCTATAGCAATATGAATTGAAGAAATGATTGGTCAAGTTTTCTTACTGTCCTTGTGGAAATGGTTCCAGTATTCTATAGTTTGGATCATGAAAATATTTATAATAAATTTGATGCTTTTCTAGAGACGTGGTCAACTTTTTGCACTCAGGACACTGTTGATTATTTCATTCATTTGACTATGTTCCCCTTCTCTCTAAAGTACACAACCAGGAATTTGTATTCCTCAAAAATAGAGATAATGAATTGGGAAGACACGAAGAATGCCTTTTTGGAGTTACATTTTATTGGAAGATTGACAAAAATTAGATGTGCAACTATGAATTTAATCCAAATAGAACATGATTCCATGACACTTGGGAAAGATTATAAAGGATGTTAAAAGAATTCCATGATTGTGATATTCACATATGGCAACTTGTATTGTCACTTTACTCCATTTTAACTCAATTGAGCCAAAGTGTAGTAGATTCATCTTGTGGAGGTGCTTTTATGAAAAAAAACCTCAAAGAGTCATGGCTTGTGTTTGAACATTTGTAAGAAAAATCAAGGCACTAAGCTTCTAGTGTGATGAATGGCTATGAGAGAAATGGTGGCATGAAACATCATGCAAGTCCCTCACCTACCAATAATTCAAACCCTCAATTGATATATATGCTAGGTGAAACGATGAATTTTATGAAGAATCAAGGAAGAAATTCCTCAAGTCACACTATGAATGTTGGTTCTACTTTGGAGGAGGTAAATCCTATAGTAATCAAGAGCATTAAGGACAAGGGCAACCACAACAACAAGTTAGTTGCATAGCTCAAGATTTGATGAAGAGGTCATTGCTAAATTTCAAGGACCCGATCAAGTCAAGAACAATATGTTTAATCAAGATCAAATGAATGTAGACTTGAGCAAAGATTGGAGCAGTCTTCCTTGACAGTTGATCTTTGCGTGGATGGGAAACGTCCTTCCTGTTGTGCCCAAATCAAAAATTCCTATGGATATTTTGGTCATGCGAACAATGAAAAAGCAAAAAGAAAATGATGACTTGATAAACCTCATATTCACCACCCAGTTTTATACATAAACATGAAAAAAAACAAAGTTGGCATTCAAATAAATGGGAAAATACATGAAAATCTGATTTCACTCCACCCAAGGGTAGATAAGAAAGATATACATTAATTTAGACATCAGATTCATCGATTATGTTATGAGTGGGGAAGGTTTTAACACCTCTTTCTTACCAAAAAGGGTATTGCAACCTTTTAGACATCTTGGATAAAAATAGTGGTGACCGAGGTTGTTGTTAAAGAAAACAACAAAAAACAATAAAAATAACTTTTATGTTGGCGAACCTTTAGGATTGGAGATGGTTGTGGCTTTCCCATCACAGCCATAAAGGTCCTAGTTTTATGGGTGTTGCAGTCCCAATCGCCTCAGGACCTCCCACAACAGAGATCCATAATTGGTGATTAGGACCGATGAGTAGGATGAGAGAGAGGTGAGAGAGTATGATTTTGTGGAGCAAGATCAATGATTGAGAAAGAGCATGCATATATGAACAACTATGAATCAATAAGAGAAAAAAGTAGTTCTAGATATAGATATAATAGAAAAACCAACATTTATTCTTGAGAATGCTACCAGTGTTAACAGAAGTAGTTGGTGTCAGAGGAAGGATCATCTAATCACAAACAAAAAAATAAAAGGGAGAGGTAGTTGTTTCTATGGATTCAAAAGAGATGAAAGGGGCCTGGAACTTTATGGGTGTGAGGTTCTATTTATAGGTAGATATTAGGGTTCAGGATTTCTAGCTGGAAGATTTTGGAATAGGCGATAGATCCCGTCGATGCACATTAATTCATGGCCCAAGATGAGATAGATCTCATCGATGCAAATCGAGGGCATTCATTAAGTGGCACATGGTGAATGGTTCAGATCCGTCAGGTATCCCAGGAAGGATAAAGACACTTTTCTAAAAAAAATTGGTACTTCAAGAATTATCCAGAATAAACCATGTAAAAGGATAAAGTCAAATAAAATAATGAAGGTGAGAGAAAAGGCATTGATTCAAGATTATCCTTCATTATTATAAAAAATATATGTTTTTTTAGAGAAAGTTAGAAGGTGCTATTATTCATCCTGCCCTCCTCTTGCAGGGATATTCATAAAGCTTAATACATTGGACGAAAAGCTGATTTTAGTAGATATATCACCTATGCGAATACAAGAATGGGGAAAAGGTTGACCCACAAGGTTGAGGGGGGATCTAAATAGAATACATCCTATTTTATCATGGCTAGAAGGATATGGGAGCAAAGCCAACCAATTAACCATCACTATCATTCACAAGGCACCACGATCAATGAATGGCTCAAAATCAATCTAAAAAAGAATAAACAACATGCAGCGTCCTTTGCCCTCTGCTGCTGGAACATCTGGAAGGAAAGAAACCACTTAGTTTTCGAAGGCAAGGAAGAACTCACAACTAAACAACAGACCCAGTTAAAAAAGTAGCATCAAGCTTAACACCCAGGCTCTGGCCAAGGGCACAAACAATCTAATTATGAGAGAGTTGGAAGAAGACTCTGACACAGAGGGAATCTCACTGAAAGGAGGAGGAAAGCAACATCATAATCAATTGTGATGCAGTAGTAAACAACAATGAAGTGGCAGCAACCATCATCATCCATAGGAGAAATGGCGAGTGGCTTGGGGGAGCAACAAAAATCATGAAAGTAACCTCAGTTGTCGAGGCAGAAATCAGAGCTATAGTGCTAGCAGTCGAAATGGCACAACGACTACAGCACAAGACGATCATTGTGGGAAGTGATAGAAATAAAGCTATTGACACCATCAAGGAAGGACGATATCCCGAAGCTTACCCTAGATTGAATGTATGGAAATAATGGATGGAGAAAAGCATGCAACCTGGTTATGATTTCAAATTTTGAAAGATCATGAGGACAAAGAACAGCTTCGCTGATGCATTGGCAAAGCACCACCTGAAAAAGATATGTTTTGTGTGTGGATAAAGGTAATTGAATTATCTATGGGAAAAAGGGAGAATATTCAATTCAAGATAATGCAACTAGTGAAATTTATGGTAAAAGGATTATAAAATTGGCAATAATGGGAAAATTGCACTGGAGTCTGGATAACATATTTTCTTTGCAGAAAACACTGAATTGGGTAAAACTGAGTGAAAAAGGGAAGGTTTAATAGGCAAAAAATGTGAAGAAACATGGGAAACTATTATAAAAGCATAAATGTGGGAATGAAACAAACTCCATCATTATTTGATCTAGAGCATTAAAATTTAATCATTAATTTCTATTGAGTGAGCAAAAATTGGTGTCAATAGTTTGCCCCTCTCAAGGCAAGGTTTGAGAAAAGAGTGAGAACCGTAGGCTTGAGCCAAGCCTAGCCCCAATTTTTGGTCACAAAAGGCCAAAATGGTTGGATTCACCAAAGATGTTCTAAAAAACCTTGGGGTTGGAAAGTAGATGTGATGTCTTTTCCTTATAAGGATGAAGTACTGAGGAAAAGATTGGATATAAATGACTTCTCCATAGTAAGGACAATCTATCACTTCGGCAATTTCCTATGTTAACCAATCATTCATTCCCCTAGAGTCTGATTCTCCCACTAACTCATGAAAAAGAAGATATGATTTGTGGTTTGTCAGAGATTTAAAGATGAGGAGTTTGTAATCATTGAGAATTGTGGAAACTGTTTGAATGTGAAAAGATCTTGAAAAGTAGTCATGATCTCTCTTCTCTTATTACACATTTGAGTTTTAGTTTTTTCATTTTTTGTATAGATTTAGGAGAGCACCAAATTTGGTTTAGGACCATGACCCTAAAAATGTAAAATTGGGTGACCTCCCCTATTTGAAAATAGGATATTGGGGTGTCAAATAAGTTCCCACTTAAGGTGACCTTTATGGTCGGTGATTGTGTTGGTCAATCTTCTGCTCCCTAGATCATGTGTGATCTTTTTAGGATAATATTCTTTAGGAAGACTGTTAAAAAATGTTGAGATTAGGAATCATTTGATCCTCCATCATTAAGGTAGCCTCCATGACGTGTTCCTCCACTGGTCCATCATTTATTCCTCTATATTTTCAACTAATGAGTATCCCCGACACTGTAGTTACCACTTGATTTGATTCACCTTTATTTGAACTACATAGTAACTGAGAAAGGATCGTTAAATATGGCAGTGATAGCATATGTGTTCCTTCGAAAGCTCCTACCAGATATAGGAATCAGAATTATGATATATGTTCAGGACATGATTGGTGTAGTTTTAGGTCGCGATCTTGGGTCTGGAATGATTTGCAAATATGAGCGCATGATTGGTTTAGTTTAGGTTATGATTTGGGACCACAAACTGATCTGGAAATGATGGTACAATTAGTTTAGTTTTAGGTCATGAGCTAGGATCATACATGGTCTATTAGATAAATTTTCAGATTTTGAGCATGTTCAGTTTTCTCAAAAGTGCTCAAGATTGATAAGGTTGGACATTATACAAACTTCTGAATTTAAGGTTGCCTTAGTGATCAATGTCTATATTGTCCAGTTGTATAATGTTAAGAACATCGTATAGATGTTCAATGAGTTCCAGGTTGCTTGTTAGGATCTTTGAAGCATCATCTCAGTTATTGTAGTTCTTTGAATGTGCTCAAAATGGATGAGATTGGTCACCAAACAAATATTAAGGGTTAAGGTTGCCTTCATATCCCATGATTCTAGCAGGTTAAGGATGTATTCCTTAAAGAATTAACAATTCTTGTAGGATAAAATTCCAGGGAAGATTTCTAAAAAAGATAAGAACGGGCATCATGTGATTATCCAGCATTAGGGAGGCCTCCACGGCATGTTCCTCCACTAGTCTATCATCTGTCCCTTCTAGTTCTCACATGCCTTGATCAAACTTCATTTGAACTACATCCCCATGAGGAATGACTTGTTCTAGAAGTGAAATTTAGTTTGATTAGATTTGAAGATATAAGGAACTCATCAAAGTTTTAAACTAATCAGTACATATGGTAATAGAAGTATACGATTATTTGAAAATTTCTATTATATATAGGAATCAATAGAGTATTAACGTGCCATTTGAAGAGTCCTAGGTTGCTTGTAAGGACCTTCAAAAGCATAGTGTCAACTTTTGTAGGTCTATAAGACTAATCAAGATGGATACATTGGGTATCAAAAAAGTTTCTAAATTTGAGGCAACCTTCACATCCAGTAACTGTATTGTACATTTGTATACTCCCTAGAGAATCATCCTATATTGATGAGACTGATAAGATTGAAATGATTAATAAGATTGATAATATGGGGCTCCATGCAAGTTTCTCGATTTAAGGTGGCCTTCATGACCAATGATTGTATCGATCAATTGTTTGTTCCTCAAAACCTTTCTTGTTTTTCAAAAGTGATCAAGATAGATAAGGTTTGGCACCAAACAAGTTTCCAAATTTAAGGTGGCATTTATGACCAGTGATTGTATCTAACAATTTTTTACTCTTTAGAGCATTTCTTTAATACAAGATGGTCCATCATGATAATAGAAAGATTTACCTATTATACATAGGGCTTTGATAAAGGTGCCTATCTGTTGACAAGGCTTTCATAAGTAGTGTGTACTTGACTGTAGGGCTATGTCAGGTGTGCCTACATGAATGTAGGGCTTGAGTTCAAGGAGACACCTATTATGGATAGGGCTTTAATGTGGGTGCTTAATTAGGGTAGTATCTAGTGCATGAAGAATGCCTACTCGAGATAGGACACATCAAATTTGTCAAATTTGGTTGATGTATTTCTATTTAGAATAGGGTTTTAGTGCATATACCTATCTGAGTTTAGGGCTTGGACAAAGGCACCTATTGGATGTAGGGCTTATACTAGAGGAAAATACCTATTCTAGATAAGGATTGGTTAAAGGTGCCTACTAGGGGTAGGTCTTATACTAGAGGAGATGCCTATTTGGGTCAGGGCTTGAGGAGATGCCTACCTGAATGTAGGACTTGAATTAGACAGAATGCCTATTCTAGATAGGCTTATGGACATGCCTACATGAATGTCTATCTTTTAAAGGCATTCCATGTTGGTATGTATGCCCTGAGAGCCAATCATGGGATGATTGGTGGGATACATTAAGATTGATTTGATAAACATCAAAGGCAAGCTTCCAATTCTTTCTGGTTCAGTCATATGAGATAGTGATAGAACATATTTAATGTCTAGAGAATGACAGTACTCAATGACGTATGCCTTCAGGTTCATGACCTGAACGATGATATCATACAGATGCTAAGAGTTTGTACATTCTTGTTTTGTCCCTAGTTGGATGTCATAGTGGAAGGTAGATAGATAACTATGACACACAAGACTAGATTGTGGTGTTGGTTGATGACAGAATCTCATTAGTCATGATATAGAGATATCAAACCAAACACATAGGTACTTGTTAGAGAACAAGTGTACCGGACAGACCCACCGTGAGTTTGACACATGGAACCATGACATGGTAGTCACAGTCAATACTCACAGTGATGGTGGTGAGTGTGATTGTTAGACCTGAAATCACTACACTCAACACATGTCGTTGGGCACACTTTGACATCATCAAACGCAGTCTTGAAACATGGGTTGTTATAAAGGTGATGATTGGGTGGCTTTGATACATGGGGCTTTTGAGGGGTGAGTGATAGATATGGGATTTGTCCCTCCTGAGGGAGTTTGATATCCAAGGCCACTTTATGAGTAGGATTGAGATAGGTATGCACATGCATGTGTGAATCAGTATGTGATATTGATGTCATAAATATCTCATTCAATCTACTCTGAGATCAAGAAAGTGAATGAACGTTGACAGGATGACTGTTCCATGCCTTGAGTTCATTCGGGATATCAGTGACAAAGGAATTATACATTCGCTGTAACACCATTCACAGATTGTAGGATGAAAGTTGTTCTCCAACTTTCTACTTTCACTTGGGTAGCAATGATGTGTGACTAGGCACTGCTCTTTGCTTGTGAAGTCATAAGTGTTATGGACTTTCACTGCCAACGTGAAATGGACCTGCATGGTCACACACATAGGATTTAAACTGGAAGAGGAGTTTTGTCCACAAAGCAATGTTTAGATTGATTACTAAAGGAGTTTAGTAGTTCAATTAAACACTCAATCAGTCGATGACTCAATATCATATGGTTCAAGGTGTTGGACGCATTGATTGGAGTATCAGATTGATTGAAATCACAATTGACTGACTTTGCCCAACCTGTGCTCCCAACCGATCGGATCAGGTGTTGAACCGGTCGGTTGAGGTTGCTGAACCGGTCAGCTGGAGTGTCCAACCGATCGGCTCATGACCAGGTTGAAACGACCGGTTCAAGGGTTGAACCGATCGACTCAACTGGTGCAACCGACCAGTTGGGAAAGTCATGTCGGTAGGAATTTTCCTTTGGTTTCAAATTGCCCAATTCGATTGGGAATATTATTGGTATTCGATACCAATTGGGAAAGAAACAAGGAAAGTCTTTTTGAGCCGGATTAGGACCATGAACGGATCGGTTCAGGGCACCAACCGATCGGTTGGAGTGCCCCAAACGGTCGGCTCAGGTCCAGCCGATCAGCTCAATGGCCGAACCGATCAGTTCAGCTGTGAACCGATCATTTCAAGTTGTGAACCGGTTGCCTTTTGTGGAAAATCTCGAACCCTTCTACTCTTGTGTTTAGTCCCGTATTGCCCGAGATAGAGAACCCTGTCCCATGACCCTCCTATATATATAGGGTTATTGGGGGATTCTCAAATACAACTCAGTGCAACCAGTTGCTCTGCAAAGTTGTCGTTCTCTCTGGTTTTGGTAACCGAGAGAGAGCCCGAGCAAGTGCTTCCCGCAAAAGAGAGGTGCAGCAAGGGAAGGACAATTGCAGTTGCAACTGGAGGCAGGAGAGTGTGTTGGCGACTAGTACGTCAACAGAAGGGTGCGACTCCTTCCACTTCCTTGTGGGACAAGGAGTGTGGAGTTCCAGGTGGTCCGTGTGGACTACTACAGAGGCGGGAGGACACTGCCGCTTAGGAGGACAACTGTCATCCGACAGTCCGGTAGGAGGAGGAGGAGTCAGTCCCGGTGGGACCAGGAGCTGCACAAATGCCGTCCAAGACCGGAGTTGAAGACCATGCATAACGCGAGGTATTGTCTCCGAGCAAGCCTCGGGACAAGGTATGATTCCACAAACCATCCTTTCCTATTATATAGACGTTGACGCGTTTCCTCGTTCTAGGTTTGGGGGAGAAATTTTTGTTTCCACTGCCTTCTCTGTCTCCCCTAAAACCCAACATGCCTACCATGTTATAGGGCTTTGTTGGGAGTGCCTATATGAAATAGGTCTTGAGGTGATGCCTACATGAACTTAGGTCTTTAACAAAGGGAGTTTCCCACTGATGATAGGGCTTCTAAAAGAGGAGAAGCCTATTTAGGATAGAGATTTTAGAAGAGGAGATACCTATTCAAGATAGGGATTGAAATCATGGATGTATTAGGGTCAAATTGGATCATGACTTTTCAAATTGAGTAATATGTGTTGGCTAAATTGGACATTATGATAATCCCTTTATTTTGATGATGACAAACATTTCATTCTTGTAGTTTTAACGTAATATTTGAGTATTTCAGGAACAAGCATATAAGGTGGTGGATAACAAAGACTTGAAAGAACAATTTGATAAAATCACTTTATTTTCATGATAGTAATCAAATGTAAATGCTTGTACAAGTATATAATGTACAAGTAATTAGATATCATGTAAATCAAGTGTTTAGATCTTCCCTATCCACTCACAACACTTAGATAGGTCATTCCCCAAGATAGTATCACAATTGCACATTGATACACACACTTAGTAAATGAATACATTGAGTCAGTAATATTCTCAGTCGACAAATCGTCAATCGAGAAAATATCGGTCGACAAAAACTTCGACTGAGAAACTCTCGGTCGACAAAATCTTCGATCGAGAATAGACTCTACTAGCCGTTAGACCCAGAAGACAAGGTGGTTGGGAGTTGGAAATGAACGTTGTAAACACTTGCTCCAGGAAGTCCCTCAGTCGACAAATCTTTGACCGAGAAGGATTCTCGGTCGACAAATCTTCGACCGAGAAGAGTTCTATTTGCACTATTCAGGGTCAATTAACTAGCCGTTGCAAATGCAATTAGTGGACACATAACGGCTAGTTGAGCACTAAGAACCCCCTAGAAAGTGTCTAGAACGTCCTTAAGCACTTTTAGGTCATTCCTATAAATAGGACATGCCTTAGGACACCTAAACTCACCAATCTACACTTGTGATACACTTGAGCTTACACTTGCAATTGTCAATCTGTTTTGAGAAATTGAGCAACACTTGCATTGGCTATTCTTCTCCTTGCTCCAATTTTGTGTCCTATAGGCTAGCATCTCCTATCCACAACAATTACACTTCTATATACATTGGTTAGGAGATCAAAACACTTGATATAGGAAATCAAGCCTTGAGCTACAAAGTGGTATTGTAATTTCTATTTTTCCTTCTTGTTCCTTTTATCCTTTGTATTCTCCTTGCTACTCCTAGGGTTGAAGGCTGCGGTTTGGAGAAGGTTCTTCTCGGCGGAGAAGGTGGACTTCGGACTACTTCAAGAAGGCTATTGCAACGGGAAGCTACTTCAAGAGGAAGGCTACTTCAAGGGGGAGCTTGAAGTTACTTCAAGAAGGCTGCTTCAAGGTTGGTGCAATTACTTCTAGGTGAAGGCTGTCCAAAGGGTTTGGTGAAAGAATTGTAATTTTATGTAAAGTCCTTGCGAGGTAATAAAATTTGATTCTTTCAAAATCCCGGTTGGGTTAGCAACCAGGTAGTGGATTGACGGCCTTAGTATTTGCTAAGGTTGGAACCACTCTAAATCCTTGTCCCCTTGTCCAATATCTTTGTGATTGGTTGTTTGAGTTAAATTACTTTAAGTTTATCATAAAACCCTATTCACCCCCCCTCTAGTGTTTTTTCAATTGGTATCAGAGCAGGCTTCAAGGATCTCTAATCGAGTCTTGAAGTATGAAGGGTGGTGGTGTCTACAACCGCAAGCAAAGGAAAAGTATGGACCAATCTTCAACAAGTTGCAGTTGGTTCTTAGGAACAAGCCACACAACACTTGGTTGCCCATGGAGGTCAAAGAAGGAAGATACACATAAAGAATGTCTTATTGCTACAATAAGTGAAGAAGAAGGAGAAGAGGTAAGCCTTTTTGATTTATCTAAAGAAGAGCTAGTTGCTAGTCTTGAAGAGACACATAATAAATATATTGAATGCAAGAAGAAATTAAAGAAATCTAATAAAGCAAATGATGAGTTACATGCTAAGCTTCTTGCTCTTACATCTGAAAATGAAGATCTCAAAAAGGTTATTGAAGGTCATGATATTAATCTAAAATCTGTAGAAGCAAATTGCAATCTTCTTTTTCTAGAAAAGTTAAATTTGCAAACTCAAGTAAATGATCTTCAAAAACAACCTATTTTGTGTACACATCTAGATTATGACACTATAGTGAAAGAAAGAGATTCCTTGTTATCTAATCTAGATCAAGAAAAGTTAGACATAAATAAAAGAATGGATGAGATTGTTAATCTGCAACCAAAAGTAAATAGTTTGAGTAACAATGATACCCTTGATAAAATTTTAAATCATCCTTATCATCAAATTGGAAGGAGAGGACTAGGATATGATCCTAAAGGAAAATCTTATCAAAAACCTAGTTGGAGAAGGACACAAGTGCCAAAGAGTCAATCTATGTATGTACCCAAAGGCAAATACACATATGTACCCAAGAACAACCTAGAAAAAAATCATAGAAAGAGATATGAGGTTGATTCTATATGTTGTCATTATTGTTTGCGTCTTGGACATTATTCTTTTTCATGTACTTACAAGAAAAAGGATGTTGAGTTAGTATGGGTTCTGAAATCCCCAAACTAAATAAGTAAGATTAAGTTGAGATATGACCAAGGACTCTAGTTGTATATTTCTATGTCTATCTCAACTTAACATAATGGGATAACAAATTGATTCAAGTAATTAAAATTTCAAACTTGAAAATATACATTTTAAAATAATCTGCGGAGACACATCTTTGAAAATTTGTTTTAATTAGGGTCCTCAAAACATAAAGATTTGAATATACTTAGTTGAGATTTGATCTAAATATTCCTTTGATATTCATATGTTCTATCTCAACTAAACTAAGTTTTCAAATTGCATAATTGAATTAGAAATGACCTATGATTTACTTGTAACAAATTACTGAAAACAATTCTGAAACAGTACAGAAACATTCTCGGTCGAGAAACTGTTCGACCGAGAACACTGTCAGTTGAGAAATAGTCGACCGAGCAGGTTACTATTTTCAAGTGTGCAATAAATCTACTGAACCTGTTTTCAATTAATCTAGTTTGCTATTAATTTGTTATTAATGATTGATTTAATATACAAATCAAGAATAAATCTTGGAGACCATTTTTGAAACAAGACATATTGATCTTGTTGTATCATGAATTAAGATATAACATCATGAATATGAAATCCTTAAACATATTGCAAAAATGTTATATGAAGACTGATTTTGAACAAACCTTATTCATTAATTGAAAAAGTTCATTAAGCATATTTAATTACATGGTTTGTCTTGAGAATTTATGAACCCGAATGAGATTATTTTGGTTTATTCTCAAGATTGATTGGCTTAAATATGAACCATGATTAGTTTAATCAAAGAAATTACTGTCTTATCATAATTCACATGGTTTTTCCTAAAGTATTTCTTGGTCTATCTATATAGGAACCATGTGTATTGAAATTTAGTTTAAATGATCATAATCATTGCAGTTATATGCTTTTATCTTAATCATTGTATTGTGGATATGCTTCTACTTTTCTATCATAATTTTTGTGCCATGATCATTGTGTTTCATTGGTTTGTCTAAAATAATCTTTGATCCATATATACAAACCATAAATGTACAATGTTTTCAAATGATCATCGTAGTTCAACTCATTACAAATAAAGATGATGTTATCATTGGAAATGTTATTTTTGCATAACTCTAAAACTCTATGTATATTGACATAATAGAAAATGATTATTGTGTGCATGGCTTGTAATAAATGAATGATGATGCTATGACAAGCTAAATAGTGTCTCTTAGAACAAGAATATAAATGTTTTATCTAGTTATTTGCAAAACCTTGACTTTAAGACATTAACCTTGCTTTCAAGGATATATGTTTCTAAAGAATCTTATGATTAATCTGAAAATAAGGGTACAAGAAGAAATGGGATTTGATATTTATACCCATAGCAAAGCTTATGAGACATCATTCACAATGAATGTAAAACATAAATTCTAGGAAAATCAAGGACAAAGACTTCACTTTGATGCCCATATTAAGTTATTCATAATAGGTATCATTCAAAATGCTTCAGTTTGATATTCATTTAATCAAGTTACCTGCAGACATTATACTTCACATATGAGTGTTCAAATTGGAAATCTGCAGAAATTGCCTCTTGGTTGAAATCAAGTTTGAGCAAGGGGCGCTATGGTCGACCTAAAATAAGCTTGACAAAATGCTTATTTGTACATCATTTTACTGCACTTAATCTTAGTATCTTGATTCAAAATGTGTTTAACATATTGAAAACATAATTTTAATGCATAACTCTCTTAAAAGGTCAACTTATTATGATCTAATATTGATTGTGACCTTAGAATCCTTAAATTATCTTGACTATAAGATTAAGGGGGAGCTCACACAAACTATCTTGATTATAAGATTAAGAAGCTTACAAAACTCTGTAAACATCATTTGAAGCTTGTTATGACCTTAGTATTTTTAATCTTGGTTATGAAAATAAAGGAATCTACAAATTTCATGAATGTGATATAATGGAATTCTCTAAACAATTTTCATGTACTCTAAGCTTAAAGGATTCTCATATCATTTTTAGGGCCTAACATCCCTTGTAAAATGGGTGAGAAATCAATACACATATGCCATAAACTTAAAAGAAACTCATATCATTTCAAGGCTTAACATCCTTTGCAAATGATTGAGAAACAAATTGAGGCTAAATTTGACAAAAATGGTTTACAATTATATTAATCCCTTAGTTTTTCAAACTGAATATCTTATTAAGGGGGAGCATCAAATTATGAAATTAAGGGGGAGAAATAAAAGTCATACTTAATATTTATCTTGGTTATCTTTTTGAAATGACAAAGGGGGAGAAATAATATAAAATCAAAAACATAAAATAAAATGAGTTTCATAATATCTCATCCAGCACCCACTTGCTAAACAAGAAAGGCTACAAAAGGTAAACTTCAGGTATGAAACTCATATGATTTATATTTCCTTATTTTATATTTAGGAAATGTTTGTCATCTTCAAAAAGGGGGAGATTGTTGGCTAAATTGGACATTATGATAATCCCTTTATTTTGATGATGACAAACATTTCATTCTTGTAGTTTTAACGTGCTATTTGAGTATTTCAGGAACAAACATATAAGGTGGTGGATAACAAAGACTTGGAAGAACAATTTGATAAAATCACTTTATTTTCATGATTTTAATCAAATGTAAATGCTTGTACATGTATATAATGTACAAGTAATTAGATATCATGTAAATCAAGCATTTAAATCTTCCCTATCCACTCACAACACTTAGATAGGTCATTCCCCAAGATAGTATCACAATTGCACATTGATACACACACTTAGTAAATGAATACATTGAGTTAGTAATATTCTCGGTCGACAAATTGTCGATCGATAAAATATCGGTCGACAAAAACTTCGACCGAGAAACTCTCGGTCGACAAAATCTTCGATCGAGAATAGACTCTACTAGCCGTTAGACCCAGCAGACAAGGTGGTTGGGAGTTGGAAATGAACGTTGTAAACACTTGCTCCAGGAAGTCCCTCGGTCGACAAATCTTCGACCGAGAAGGATTCTCGGTCGACAAATCTTCGACCAAGAAGAGTTCTATCTGCACTTTTCAGGGTCAATTAACTAGCCGTTGCAAATGCAATTAGTGGACACATAACGGCTAGTTGAGCACTAAGAACCCCCTAGAAAGTGTCTAGAACGTCCTTAAGCACTTGTAGGTCATTCCTATAAATAGGACATGCCTTAGGACACCTAAACTCACCAATCTATACTTGTGATACACTTGAGCTTACACTTGCAATTGCCAATCTGTTTTGAGAAATTGAGCAACACTTGCATTGGCTATTATTCTCCTTGCTCCAATTTCATGTCTTATAGGCTAGCATCTCTTATCCACAACAATTACACTTCTATATACATTGGTTAGGAGATCAAAATGCTTGATATAGGAAATCAAGACTTGAGATGCAAAGTGGTATTGTAATTTCTATTTTTCCTTCTTGTTCCTTTTATCCTTTGTATTCTCCTTGCTACTCCTAGGGTTGGAGGCTGCGGTTTGGAGAAGGTTCTTCTCGGTGGAGAAGGTGGACTTCAGACTACTTTAAGAAGGCTATTGCAACGGGAAGCTACTTCAAGAGGAAGGCTACTTCAAGGGGGAGCTTGAAGTTACTTCAAGAAGGCCGCTTCAAGGTTGGTGCAATTACTTCTAGGTGAAGGCTGTCCGAAGGTTTTGGTGAAAGAATTGTAATTTTATGTAAAGTCCTTGCGAGGTAATAAAATTTGATTCTTTCAAAATCCCGGTTGGGTAAGAAACCGGGTAGTGGATTGACGGCCTTAGTATTTTCTAAGGTTGGAACCACTCTAAATCCTTGTCCCCTTGTCCAATATCTTTGTGATTGGTTGTTTGAGTTAAATTACTTTAAATTTATCATAAAACCCTATTCACCCCCCTCTAGTGTTTTTTTAATACGGATCACATTCCATGATTCAAAATCTAGATCTAGATGAAAGTTAGGCCTCAGGTGTGCTCAAGAGATAAATTTGGGAGTGCCTACATAGTGCAAGGCTTAGTTCATGTAGATTCCTACCTAAACATAGGTCTTTGAGAAATGAAATGCCTATTCTAGATGGATTTTCAATGTAGGTGTGCCCACTGATAATAGGGATAAATTGTAGATGCCTACCTAAGTGTAGGGACTTTTGGTTATAAGGTAATGTGCCTATTCATGATAGGGATGGTGGTTTAGTGTAAGGTCTTAGTTCAGGACCCAAAAAACATTGGCAAATAAAGCACATGATTGATCCAATTTTAGGTCATGGTCCAAGACCCAAAAAGATTGGAAGGTACATGATTGGTCTAGTTTTAGCTTATCCAAGACCCAAAAGGATTGGAAATGTGATATCGAGTTTGGTTCAGTTTTAGGTCATGATCTAAGACCATAAAAGGGGTTTTGAAATATCATTGTGCATCTGGTTTAGTTTGAGGTCACGATCCAAGACCATAAAAGGATTTTGAAATGAAAATCACATGGCTGGTCTAGTTTTAGGTCATAGTCTAGGACCCAAAAAAATATTTGAAATGACCATTTGTAGAAGCGATCATGGAAGAGGATGTCTAGAAGAGTGTAGGACTTTTACATAAAGGCAAAATCTCAAGAAGGTGTAATTACACCAATCACATGGTTGATGACTCTGGGTCATGCTTTATCTCTTAAAGTCTGATGCAAGTTGTATTGACATTTGAGTTCCTTAGTTTCACTTGTTCTAGAGGTAAGACATGTCATTGCAAGAGGTTTGATGATGGTAACAATCTGGAATCAAGGCCTGACATATCATTTGGTCTGCTCTGGTGATGTGGCCTTGATGGCACATTTCTTATAAGTCTCTAGTGGGCATGTACAAATTGATCAATGCATCTTGCTAGGAAGGTATAGGCTTAAAGCTGCTCTATGGACGTCATTAGTAGATGTTGTGTCATGTTAACTTTGTTATGGGAGGAGTTTTATCAGGTGACATGAGGTCATCGTAGCTGAGTTGTCCTTTTACAAGGTCTTCAGATTAGATGTCTTTTGTTGATTTCATAGCTATTGTGAGAAGAGAACGCCATGTGAGGCTATGCAAATTGATAAGAGGTAACCTAATTCATAGGTTGTAGGTTTATCTTGGAGAGTAGGTAAGGTTTTATTATATTGGGAGATGATGTGCCTTGTATGACCCTTACTCTAAAAATCTATGCAAGTGTTTCTAGAGATAGATTTGAGCCAGACTTTGTCTCTATACTAATCAATTCATCATGTCTTTGATGTTTGCAATCTTCTACCAACAGTTCCCTAATGGACTCTACTAGTGGAGATACATTGTGATTTTTGAAGGAGGCCTTCTTGTTGTTGAAATGATCTGTGATACCAACACGGAGTGGGTCAACTATCATCTGAGATTTCCCTTCTTCATATTTCTTTGTCAAGGTAATGGATTATTATGATTTGAATTATGTTCTTGGCATTTCCCCCCATTATTTTGTTCCGAAGGTTTTGAATTATTCTTTTGACATTAAAGTGATCATGATGGCTGGAAAGAAGTCGATTTGAATTTTGTTTTAAATTCAATTTTATGATTTTACATGCCATGTTTTGTGGCTTATGATGTTGTTATTGACCATGGTAGTTGTTAGGATATGACCCTTGGAGGGGTTTCTTCTTTTGGGCTTAAGCCCAGTCAAAATTCATTTTCTCTAGATTGAGAACCCTTTGACAAGTTGGCATAACCCATGTTAGTCAGGAGGCCTTTCATGAGATGCGAGGGGTGGTGATGAAATCATTATAGCTTATTTGATGGAAAATTACAACTACCCTGCTCACCCTAATTTGAACTTTTCTATGCTAGAGTTTTAAGGTGATTTGAGACCCCAACCATGTTTAATCTTGCAAAAAGTATTCTATGATATGGTTGGTTTTTCCCTCAAGATGATCATAAATAGATGTACCACTAGGGAAAGGTTCATTTAGGGTGGATTTGATGCTCAAATGGCTATTGATTTCATGCTTATATGAATCAAGTTGTGTCATATAGTGAGTATTTGAGAAGAAACTTTGTACCTGGTCAGATTAAGGCATCAGACGTTATAGACACCCCTATGGGCTCTATTCTTGACATTACTTACTATATGTAGTGTGTCACAACCATGCATCCACATTATCAAGTGTCCCTTGGACTTAGTTGTTTTCATTTGATCATATTGCATTTACATCCATAGCCATTGATGCTCAGAACCTTCAAATAAGAGTTATTAAATCTGGAAAGAGAATTTTTATTCCCTAGTGGTCTTGGATGTCATTCTTAATAAGAAATCCATGACAATCATTTGACCAAGTTCGGGTGCCCTTAAGGATTCATATTTGATGTATGTTTCTTAATTCTCTGACGTTGTGGACATTGACGCTCAAAGCCTTAGGGTGGGATCTTGAATTGTGAATTTATGGGAGTTTCCTAGTGGATATTCCCCATTTGGGGTCCCCAGGCTAGATCAACATGGAAAATGGTAAGACATGGACAATGCTGTAAGGGATCCAATTACCTCATCCAGTCAACCTATCTTTTTTGGGTCACATGAGTAGTGTTGTTGTCACATTTAAACATTAAAGTTCATGTAGGGACTGACCCCTAAATTTATTTTTAGAATGTCCTGACTTTGTGGATCTATTCCATCTTGCCTATGGGGTGCTCATCTTAATTAGACCTAGAAGAGTGCATTGATTAGTTTTGGGATGTAATGTCATCCTACAATTGTAGCTTTAGATGATTTTATTGATTGAGTATTTTTGTGGGTGAGATTATGTTTGAGAACCATTGAGGCCTTGAGATAATGGTCGGTCTCCTTCTTCATAGGCCTTATGGCTCTACTTTGACCCTTTTGCTTTCTGGTGCACATGGGGACTTGTCCAGGCACTTAAGTAGATTAAGTGGATTTTTAGATGTTGATGATTTTTGTCATTTTGACTTTTGACTTTTTTTCAATGTGAAATGTTTGTGTTTTGTTTTAAAATTTTTTGTTCCTTTTTTTTCATTTTTGATTTTTAAAGAAAAAACCATTAGATAGATCCCTCAGGGTCCCTGGATGCTTTGGGGGCATGTGATAAATGTGTCTCTTTGTGATCTTTAGCGGATCTCTAGCTTGAGTGGATGCTCAATCAACTTTGTGACTGCATCAGCTGGTGTGTTCCTGTTGTACTATGGCTCGAGCAGTGATTTAATCAACTCTATGAATGCACTTGGCTTTTTGTGCGACATGCTCTGGAGTGACTTCTATAAGGGCATCCATCAAGACTAAACATGTGTTGATTAGGTCATGAATGTTGTTCCTGAGGGCTATACATGTGTTTGTTTTGTTCCCTAGGATACCGTGATAATCACAATAAACGTTGGAATTGTACCTCTTTGGCAGAGGATTATGAGGCTCCTTTATGGATGGAAACTCCAAATGGTGCCCGATCAATGGAAGAATGCTAATGAGATAGGCAACTAAGGGTGTGAACCTTCTCCTTTGGCTTATGCATTGGTATCTACTTTTTGACAATGGCGAGAGCAATCGTTGCTTCTTAAAATGTATCTCCTTTTTTCATACTTTGAGAATCAAGACTTTTGATCTTATGGTGGTGAACTTTGAAGGCATCGATTTCTACTATCTTGACCTCTGGATCTTCTAGTTTATCCATGATTTATGTCATATTGCAATCAATAACTTGTCCGGTTTTGAGCAATCTGTGGCTATGAATGTTGTGATGAAGCCTGGATGAGGTGGGTACCCATAAGAAACTAGAGGATAGTTCCAATGTGGCAGTGGAGGGTGCATTGTGTGATTAACTACATAAGGCCTCTCCTTGTGCACTAGAATTATAGTACTTGGACCTTTTGTAGCTTTTCGCCTTTTTCCTTAATAAAGAATGAATTCTAATTGTTATTTGATTTCTTCTGTCTGATCTCCTACTTAGTTTTTCTGTGGCGTGAGTGTGTGTTTCATAGATGTCTCTTACTGCTTATGCTCATATGTAACATTCTTACATTGGTATTCCCTTAGCATGAGACATACAAGATGGTGTAGACCCTATAGGTTGCATGGTAATGATAGTTGTGTATGACCTATAAAGGAGAACACATGTGTCTTTGGCTTTGGCTGACCCATGTTATCTATCTATTTGTTCACAAACTCGAGCATCTATGTGACCTATGCTTCCTCACCCCATCATGAATACATGATGAACTCTATGTTGACATGAGTCTTTAATTCATCATGAGAGTCTTCAACCAGTGTATTCATCACCTCACCATTGTTTGGGCAAAGGATAAAAAATCATACCTATTGCAAAAAATCCAACCATATAGATGTAAAAATCATCATTTCATTTACCTTGTTGCAAAAAATCATTGCAATTAGACATTGTTTACATGTTTGTATGTACAATATACACTTTTTACATCCAACAGTCAACCTGAAATTCAATATAGAGCGTCAAAAAATATTTGGCTGTTGTGAATGATCTATAAATTGGAAGGTGATAAAATTTTATAGGAAGGTAGATATTAAGGTATAATTGTAATATGTACATTTGGATGATGAAAAATTGATCTATGTGGAGAGTTATGCAAATGCCTCTCATGCTCTCACCAGATATGTTTCTCACTGGATCGTTTCCATATATATATATATATATATATATATATATATATATATATATATATATACAAATCCCTCAATAACATATTAAGTCTAAGATGCTTTCCATTAGCAACACACATGAAAATCTTGATCAACCAAGCGTGGGCACACTAAGCATGGTGCACTATCCATCTCGTGGAAGTGTTATGGTAGTTATGTGGGCCTGCCAAGCAGGGTGCATTACTAGCATGTTGTCTTTTGGGTCAGGCTTAACTAGGTGATCTTAATGAGATTAAGCACCTAGAATCATACAAATGACTATGGCAAAGAGTTGCACATACCATATATCCAAGAATTTCATAAGATGTAATTGGAAAATGTTTCCTACCTTAATGATTGATTATGGACGCAAGCATTGGTCGGGTAATAATTCAATTATTTTGGATCTTGTCTCACGAGAAGGTTGTATGTTGCAATCTTATAAATTGATATGTGAGGGCTATCAGTTTGAATAAAATAGTGGGAGTGATAATTAATTAAAGGCCTAATTAAATAACATCAAATATTATTCAAATCAAACCAAAAGTGTTTTGACAAAATGCAACTTTTCTCTTGTGGAATCAAATGGAATACAAACCTCCGTTGTGATATGTTCTTAGGAAGGACAAACTTAACAAGACAAATTTCCATGAATGGTTCTAAACTTTGAGAAGGGTTCTCAATGATGAGCATAAGCTCTATGTCTAGATACATCAGTGCTAGAAATGCATGCTCTTAATGCGCCTAGGATGAGGTGGATGCTTACTGGAAGCATGCCAACGATACCTTAGACATAAATCACCTTATGCTAACCTACATGAACTATGAGTTGTATAAGCTGTGTGAAGACATGGTTATTCTTGAGATAGTAACAAATATATAGAAGATGAACCATAATCATACAAATAAAGAAAGGTACAATATCTCAAAGTCACTCTTTGAGTGTAAGATGATAGAGGAAGATCTAGTAGAAACCCTGCTCAATATGATTGGACATATAGAACATCTAGAAGAATTGGGATTCTCTTTGAGCTAAGAGTTGGACACAAATATAATTCTATAGTCTTTTCCTGAATGATATATCTATTTATCGAGTGTTACCACTTGAATAACATGACCATACCATTGTCAGATTTTCTTGGCATGTTGATAAATTCTGAAGCAAGAATGAAGAAGGTCAAATCTGTGATGGTGATAAAAAAAATTGAGTCCAAGGATGAAATATAGACCATGAAGAGTAGTGAGGCTAAGCATAATTCCAGATCTTCAACACTCAAGGTAAGGACAAAGAAAAGTACAAAAGGAATTTGTCCTTTGTATTTGAAGGGATTCAGGAAGATGAAGATGGGGATAAAGATATCCACTTCAGGTATATACATTATTGAGATAAATTTATCTACTTATTCATCATGTCTATGAGATACCGGATGTGGATCACACATATGTTCAAATATGCAGGATATGAAAAGAAGAAGGCCTTTGAGAAAGGAACAAGTTGAACTATGAGTCACAAATGGAGCAAGAGTTTTTGCCACTACCGTTAGAACCTATAATTTATCTCTTCCCACATGTCTTGTAATAGAGTTAATGAACAACTATTATGTACCTGCCAAAAATAAAAACATCATTATTGTATCTTGTATGGTTACGGGTTTCACATTAAGAATGGCTGATGTTCTGTTTCAAAAGATGAGATCTTTTATGGTAGTGCCCCAATTTCTTATGGTCTTTATTTGCTTGATCTAAAGGCATACATTTATAACCTAAATACCAAAAGATTAAAGCTCAGAAACATAAAGAAGACATATCTTTGGTGTTGTCGTCTAGGGGACATAAATGAGGATCACATAGACTCCATAAAGATGGTTATCTAAACTCTTTTGATTTTGAATCAATAGAGACATGCGAGTCTTGTTTATTGGGCAAGATGACTAAGACCCCTTTCACTGGTAACAATGATAGGGCTAGTGATCCATTAGGACTCATACATACTAATGTATGTCCCCCTTTTAGAACAAATGCTAGGGGAGGTTATCAATACTTCATTACCTTTGTTGATGACTTCAGTAGGTATGGTTATGTTTACCATTTGAAGCATAAATAATTTTTTTTTGAAAAGTTCAAGGATTTCATGAATGAACTAGAGAACCAAATTGGTAAAAGTATTAAAGTGCTTCATTCTAATTAAGGTGGGGAATACTTAATCTAAGAGTTTGAGGACCTTTTGTTAGCCATGGTATCATATCACAATATACTCCGCCTAGAACACCATGATGGTGTATCACAAAGGAAGGAATCACACATTGCTAGATATGGTGCGATCAATGATGAGTTTAGCTAAACTTCTAAATAAATTCAGGGGTTATGCTCTTGAAACCATCACGTTTATACTAAACAATGTACCATCTAAATCGATTCAAAAGACACCATGTGAGATATGGTATGAGAAGTGTCCCAATGTGTCTTTTATGAAGATTTGGGGTTGTGAACCTTACGTGAGAAAGCAGTTTCCCAAAAAGCTTGGACCAAAATTAGATAAAAGTTATTTCTTTGGATATCCTAGGGAAACAAAAGGATATTACTTTTACTCCCTCTGACTATAAAGTGTTTGTTTCTAGAGGTGTTGTATTCCTAGAAAAGGAATTTATTTCCAAAGGAATCAGTGGGAGGAAAGTGGAACTCAAAGAAGTTTGATACCACCAAGAGAACATTGAACCAATGAGGTACAAGAGGAACAAAGAGAATCACAATTTTTTGTGCAATCTCAAATTCCTCAAGTAACACAGGAACCTCATAGATCTAGTAGGATACTCCTTGATCCTGAGAGATTTGGTTATCTTGTGGCTCAAGAAGGTGGTGAGTTCATCGTAGATATTGATCCAACAACCTATGTAGAAGCTACTAAGGGGCCAAAGTTTGAGAAATGGCTTGAAGCCATGAGATATGAGATGGAATCCAAGTACGCCAACAAGGTATGGACCTTAGTGGATCCACATAAAGGGATGAAACCCATAGGGTGCAAATGGATCTACAAGAAGAAGACCGACATGGATGGTAATGTGCAAACCTATAAGGACAGATTGGTGGAAAAGGGTTTCAGACAAGTTCAAGGTGTTGACTATGACTAAACCTTTTCCCCAGTTTCCATGGTTAAGTCCATCAAGATCATGTTTGCCATTGCAACTTACCATGACTATGAGATTTGGCTCATGGATGTTAAAATCACATTCCTTAACTAGAATCTTCTTGAGGATGCATACATGACACAACCTGAGGTATTATAAATATAAAGAATGCAAATAAGTTTGTAAGATACAAAGATCAACCTATGGATTCAAGCAAGCATCTCAGAGCTAGAATCTTTGATTTGACAAAATGGTCAAAGAGTTTGGATTTAGTCAAAATGAAGATGAACCTTGTGTGTACAAAAAGGTTAGTGGGAGTATGGTTGTATTCCTCATATTGTATGTGGATGACATACTATTGATGGGGAATGACATCCCTACTTCACAAAAGGTAAAGATCAGGCTTGGAAATACATTCTCTATGAGACTTAGGCGAAGCATCCTACATCTTAGGAATCAAGATCTATAGAGATATATCTGGAAGGCTTCTTGGACTAAGTCAAAGCACACACATTGAAAAAGTGTTGAAGAGGTTCAACAAGGAGGATTCAAAGAGAGGAAACCTACCCATGTCTCATGGAGTTTCCATCTCTAGAGCTTAGTGCCCAGTTCTTGTGAATAAAGGGAATGTATGAGTAGGACTCCATATGCATCTGCAAATGGGTCCATCATGTATGTAATGTTATGTACTTGTCTCAATGTCTCATATGCCTTGAGCATGACATGCATATATAACTCAGATCTAGGTGATGCTCACTGGATATCCCTAAAGAACATCCTTAAGTACTTGAGAAGAAATAAGGATCAATTCCTTATCTATGATGGAGAGGAAGAGTTGGTGGTAAAAGGTTACACTGATGCAAGCTTCCAAACCGACAAAAATGATTATCAATCACAATCAAGATTTGTGTTTTGCCTCGACAACAAAGTTGTAAGGTGGAAGAGTTCCAATAAAGAGATAGTTGTGGATTCAACAACAGAGGTTGAGTATATGCTACATCCAATGCAATAAAGGAGGCTACCTAGATCAAGAAGTTCAACTCAGAACTTCAGGTGGTTCTAATCATCAGTGACGTAATTGATATATATTGTGGCAACAATGGAGCTGTTGCATAAGATAAGGAACCCATATTGCATCAAAATTTCAAACATATACAAAGTCGGTTCCATCTCATACAAGAGATGGTACAATGAGAAGATGTGTAGATTTGTAGAGTGCCAACTTAAGGCATTGTAGTTGACCCCCTTGACAAAATCACTTTTACAATAGAAGCATGATGGTCATGTTAAATCACTTGGGATCAAATTCATGGGTGATTGGCTCTAAGTGCAAGTGGGAGTCTATTGGTATGAATGCCCTCAGAGCAAATCATATGATGATTGTAATGACATATCTTGTAAAAGATTTAATTAATAATAAAGGCAATCTTCCAATTTATTATGTTTTGTTCAATTATGAGATAATGATGTAATATAACAAATGTATAGAGAATGATGTTAATCAATGATGTATGTCTTCGGGTTGATGACCTAAACAATGGAATCATATGAATGCCAAGAGTATATACATTGTTATTATGTTCCTAGCCGATATTTATTTTGGAAGGTTAATAAACATCAATAACACATAAGACTAGAGTGTGCATTGGTTGATGACAAAATCTCATCAGTCATGATATGTGATATCAAACCAAACACATAGATACTTGTTAGAGAACAGTGTATCAGATAGACCCACCATAATAGTGATACATGGAAACCACAATGGGAAATCAGAATCATCTCTTAAAGTGTTGGTGGTGATTGTGGTTCTTAGACCTAAAATCACTACAATCATCACATGTCATTCAATGTACTTTGACATCATCCACCGTGACCTTGAATAAGGGTTTCCATAAAGGTGATGATCAGATGCATTGTGACACATGGGAATGATTGTGAGCAATGTAGATGGGATTTGTCCCACCTATAGGATTATGATATCCTGGCCACTTGATAAGCGTGACTAAGAAAAGCATGGCCATGCTCATGTGATTCAATATGTGATATTGAGCTTACATATATCTTAGATATTCTGCTTTAGTTCATGGATCGTGGATTGAACATTGAAGAGGATGATTATTCCATGTCTTGAGTTCAATCTGGATATCAGTGACAAAGGAACTACACAAACACGATAACACCAATAAAAAACATAGGTTGAATTTATTCTCCAACTTTTCAAATTTCTTGGTATCAATGATGTCTTGCTAGATACCACTCATTGCTTGTGATATCATAAATTAGTTATGAACATTTATTGCCAACGTAACTGGGAACCAATACGGTCACACACATAAGATACACTTGGAATTGGAGTTTAATCATGAATGATGTTTAACTTGATTACTAAAGTGTTTAGGTATTCGAATTAAAAAAAAATTGGTTGACTTGACTCTAAACAGACCGGTTCAAGTGTTAAATAGATATGTTGGAGTGTCAGAATAATTGAAATTACATTGTCAGAATATTGATTGTACTATGGCATGAACTGAATGGTTCACTAAGTGAACCGATAGGCTCGATGGTCCCAAGCAACTGGTTAACTAAATGAATTGATCGGCTTGATGGTCCAAAATGACCAGTTATGACTAACTTCTGAGTTCATGAATAAATTCAATTGGATCAAGGATTAGTGTTGACATCTATTGTATATTAATCAAATATGAATTGTCAATACAATAGTGATTGGGAAACATGATGAAATGATTGGCTCAAGGGTTGAACCAATCAGCTCACATGCCAATATATTGGTTCACCTATGAGCCAATAATTTAGCCACTCGCAGGATGCAAAAATTCATGAATGTCTGACCCCTTACACTCCCTCTCAGACTGGGAACCCTTACCTTAACCCTCCTATAAACAGAAGGGTACTGGGGGCTTCTCAGATACATCAATTAGCACTAACTATTATTGTCTTCTTTGGTTGTGGTAATCGAGAGAATCCAAGCAAGTCCTACCCGATAAAGGACAGATAGTAAGGGAGAATAATTCTGGAAGAGCAAGTTGGTGCTAATACACCAACAAGAAGGGACAACTCCTTCTTGTCAATTCTTTTAGAATGATAGGAGTTCCCGGTGGTCTGTGTGGACTACTATAGAGGCGAGGAGGTTTTCTCCTACCTCTCAGGAGGACAAGATCAACTATTATCTGTGGTAAACAACCAGGAGCTATTACTGACTCTATTTGGGTACAACTTGAAGAAAGGGACATACTAATGTGAGAGAATTGTCATTAGACTTGCTCGTAGACTAGGTATGTCCTTGTAAATTATCCTTCCCATTACATAGTTATTGACAGATTGTATGTTAAAGAGAAATATAGTAGATATAATTTTTATTTCCGCTGCCTATCTGTAGCCATATTTCCCAATAATGGGATCTAACAATCTACACTGATATATGAAAAATCCATTTCCCTGCAAAGGGTAAACTTCAATATCCTTGACAAAGTATATGTGTTAAGTAATGTCCCGATATGAAATAAAGGTCCTATTATATGTTTGGTTTTAGTAATAACAACATAGGATGGAAAGGATGATGATGTGATGAGTTTTTGGCACATATAATGGATACCAAGGTAAAGAATCCCAGTATCCAAGGACTTTCAATGATATGAGAAGATGGGAACATGACTCCTAATAAGATGAATAATGTTTGGTTACCTAGAAGGGACAACTTCAAAATTTGTCTAGTTACATACTGTAGTATGGATACCATATGTTAGGGGTTTATGCCCCGCATAAACATGACATCAACAAAGATGTATGAGTTGAAGGAACAATTGTAGAATTGTTTTGGGAAAAGTTGATCAAGTTAAAGATAACTTCTTAGAATATCCCTATCTAGATTTGTTGAAGTAGCTTATACATAACATCTAGAGATACCTCTGAGATATATCTTCTTTAATAAGTAGCCTCTCCTTATAACAAGAAAATAAACACCTCAAGGGATAATGGATACAAGTCATAAGAAAGTTTAGTGTTGTGTTAGTAGATTTGAGTGGCACAACATATGCATTATAATACTTATAGTCCCCAAGTGGGTGACACACATAACATAACTCTGGTCTTTCCTTGAAAGAGAAATGACTAACTAAGCAAGGGGTATGGAAAACTCCCAAGATCAAGGATCTTATTACATAAAGATGTAAGTTGAAAAGGTGACAAATTGGTGAGGTTTGATACCTGAGTTAAATAAGGTATGTATAATGATTCTCTAACTAAGAAAAATGTTACCTGACATAGAGTTGACTCTACAGTCAATAATGAAAAGGATAGTGGAGTATGTGTCATGTATGACAGATTCTATGATAACCCTATGTGAAAGGACTTTGTGTTGGTCAAAGTTCTATGGCATCTCCATGACATTGAGATGTTATGTGGAGACTTGATGATATGATTAATGAATAATATTTGTCTCCATTTACCTGGGATTTCGGGGATGAAATCCTTGTTAGGGGTTTATAATTTGTAATGACCCTGACTTGGGTTATGAGGTAACCCTATTTGTTTTGGCTAATTAAGTTGGTTAAAACTTGAATATAATCCTCTAAAGTGTTTTTATATTAGATAACAAACTTATGTTTCAAATTTGGTCTTGTTTGAATAATGTTTGAGCAATGTTCTCATGTTTCGGACCAAAATGCAATTTACCCAAGATGAGGGGTTATATTGCAATTTGTCACATGTTGAATGTTCCCTAAGTGTTTTAGCATCATTATATAAATAATTATGCAAGGTGGTGGCTTGTGGAAAGCCTAATGTCCAAGTTTGAACTTGTTTGAATAATGTTGGTGACTTGTGTACCAATTTTGGTGCAAGTTGTAATTTACCCAAAATATAGGGTTGATATGCAAATTACCACCTATAGAGTGTCCCTACTCCCTACTAGTATCATTTATAAGAGTCAGAAATAATGAGGCACCATGTTTGAATCAATTATGAGTGATGGTATTCTTGGTGATGAAAAGACCAAGAAAGGGGTTTGAATGGAAACCCTAATTTGAGCTTGTATTAGGTGTATCGAGTTATAGTGTTAAATGGGAGTCCCTATAGGGAAAGGAGCCAAAGAGGAGAACCCCCATATCGTGTTTTTAACTCTTTGAATTTTCAAAAACGAGCTAAGCACCTCAATTAAGCAATGGATATTGGCTTGCAACTTTCCTTGGGAAAGGTTGCATTGAATTGAGAATATAATAATGTGAGTGGAAGTGGCTTGTCCTAGAAGATAACCAAAGGGGGCCGACCCTTATCACTTGCATTATCCTCAAGTTTTTATTTTGCATGGAAAGATAAAGATGGATTGCATGCAAGTACATGTGTAAATCCATGCATGGCCATGTGGCACCTACTAGTAGTAAATTGATGACAACTCATATACACACTTTTTCATGAACCTCAAGTATATATATCCTTCCTTTCACCCACTAAGTGAACTTTTTCGAATCCTACCAACTCCTTTGTCTTAGATATTGTGTGTGGAGTCTTTTTATCATGCATGGGTGAAGTGGTATCGTTCATAGGGCCTTGGTATCGGCCATAGCAAGTGATATCAGCCATAGCAAGTGATATTGGCCATAGCAAGTTGATATCGGCCATAGTGGAGTTATATTGGCCACAAGTGAAGGGGATATAGGCCACAAGTTAGGGCATATCGTGCATGAGTAGTGAGGTATCGTGAAAAGGTTCTAAGGAGCAATAAGGAGCTCAAATCGTAACCCTAAGGTTAGGCCATGATCATCTTCAACCTTGGATTGAAGCATGGATATAGGGTTATGATATTTCTTTCTTTCCTTCTTCACCAAGTGCTTAACTGTGGTGATTTCTTGTCTTTGGAGGAGTTGTGAACGAGCCCTGGACCTTGGAGAAGTTCTTCTTCAACCTTAGGATGTGAATCTTTGGAGCTTGGAACTTTGAAGCTGTTCACAAGGCGGGTTATATAACTTGAACTCAACCATGTTAGTATTCATCACCTAAATTTCTATGCTTAAATGAACTACTTTAAATTCCAAAATATTCTGAAATGGTTTATGAAATTATGAGTTCTTTTAGTTGCTTAGATCTGTTATCCTTGTACTAGGACAAGTAGAATGAAGTTCTAGAACTTGAAGATGATGGTATCACCTTATAAAGTGATATCAGGTTCAAGCACACAAGCAAGCACCTCTAACCCAATATGGTGATGCACCTACTCCACTAAAACGATATGGATATGAGTTTATACTTTATTGCATGATATGGTAAGGTAGCATCAACATCTTGGATGATATGAGGTCAAGTATACACCTAAAAAATAATATTGGGTTAAGCACACACCTCTTTGCCCGATATGGTGTGAAGCACACACACACCTCTTTGCCCGATATGGTGTGAAGCATACACACACCTCTCTACCCGATATGGTATGAAGCACACATACACCTCATACCTGATATAGTAAGCACACATACACCTCTAACGTGATATGGTGTGAAGAGCACACACACCTCTTTGCCCGATATGGTGTGAAGCACACAAACACCTCTTTGCCCGATATGGTGTGAAGCACACATACACCTCTTTGCCCGATATGGTGTGAAGCACACATACACCTCTTTGCCCGATATGGTTTGAAGCATACACACACCTCTCTGCCCGATATGGTGTGAAGCACACATACACCTCATACCCGATATGGTAAGCACACATACACCTCTAAAGTGATATGGGTAGCAAGCACACACCTCATACCTGATATGGTGGAAGCACCTCAAAACCCATATGAAGGAAAGCACCTTAGATGCAATGTACTTGATGGAGTAACACATGAAATGTCTTATATCAAGTCATACATTAAGAGGTATGGAGTTTAATGAATATTGTTTAAGTAGGCTAATGAACCTTGAAGGAAAGGTTGAGCCAACTTAATAAAGTATGAATTAATCAAGATCCTAGTAAGGATGAGAGAGAAACTCAGAATTCTGTGATAATCATGAAATGAGCATACATTGATACTCTTAATATGTGTGGAAACTGAATTAGGGTTTCATTCTTGATAAATGTACTTGAAAACCCTAGATGGTTTAATAAGAGAAACCTTAACCCTAATCAAGGGTAATGATAAGAGTTGAAATTATAATTGGTTAATAAAGGGGAAACCTTAACCATATTGAAACCATGATAGTAGCATGAGATAATGAGCATAGCTAAGTATGAGCTATGATGTTTCATATAATACAATTTAATGGGCCTTATCAGCCATGTGATTAGTTGTTGCCTAGTGAGAGGTAATAAGATGTTTAATGGGCCTTGTGAGCCATGTGATTAGTTGTTGCCTAGTGAGAGGTAACAAGATGTTTATTGGGCCTTGTGAGCCATGTGATTAGTTGTTGCCTAGTGAGAGGTAACAAGATGTTTAATTGGCATTGTGAGCCATGTGGTTAGTTGTTGCCTAGTGAGAGGTGACAATATGTTTAATGGGCCTTGTGAGCCATGAGAATAGTTGTTGCCTAGTGAGAGGTAACAAGATGTTTATAAAAGTCTCATGTAAGAAATGATAATGTTAAAATAAACTAGGAAATGGAAACTTAGTAACATAATAATAATAATAAATGGCTACAATAATAATAATGAAATCTCAATCATACATGCTTTATGCTTATAGCCAAATAAGGATAGTGTTTTGAATATGCTTAAAGGAGATAAGAGGAATACTTGTATTATATAAAGGATGTGAATAAGTATGATGACTTGGCCAAGGTAATGCCTAGTAAAGTTGATGTGGTATTTAGTGATGAGATGCACATGATTGGCATGGTCCAATACCTAGAATAGATGCACATGATTGGCATAGTCCAATACCTGGAATAGATGCACATGATTGTCATAGTCTAATACCTGGAATAGATGGACATGATTGGCATAGTCCAATACCTGGAATAATTGCATAGGATTGGTAATAACCTAATGTCTAGAATAATGTCACAGGATTGGTCATAACCCATTACCTGGAATAATTTCACAAGATTGGTCATAACCCAATACCTAGAATAATTGCACAAGATTGGTCATAACCCAACACCTGGAATAATTGCATAGGATTGGTCATAACCCAATACCTGGAATAATGTCACAGGATTGGTCATAACCCAATACCTAGAATAATTGTATAAGATTGGTAATAACCCAATGCCTGGAATAATGTCACAGGATTGGTCATAACCCAATACCTGGAATAATTGCACAAGATTGGTCATAACCCAATACCTGGAATAATGTCACATGATTGGTCATAACCCAATACCTGGAATAATTGCATAGGATTGGTAATAGCCCAATACCTGGAATAATGTCACATGATTGGTCATAACCCAATACCTGGAATAATTGCACATGATTGGTAATAACTCAATACCAGGAATAATGTCACATGATTGGTGATAACCCAATACCTGGAATAATTGCATAGGATTGGTAATAACCCAATACCTGGAGTAATTGCACATGATTGGTAATAACCTAATGTTTGGAATAATTGCACATGATTGGCATAGTTCAATACCTGAAATAGTTGCATAGGATTGGCATAATCCAATACCTAGAATAGTTGCACAGGATTGGCATAGTCCAATGCCTGGAATAGTTGCATAGGATTGGCATACTCCAATGTCTGGACAGAATATGATGATGTATATTCACATGACTGGTACAATTCAATATCTGATTAGAAGATTGGCTGAGGCGAACATATAGAAATGAGAATGATTCATGGATTTCATACCATGATAATGAGTATCACAAGATAAGCTTGAGATGTTGATATAGTATGATGGGTAAATGATATACATGTTCTTCCTATTCCTTATAAAGAGAATAGATGATTTACTTCTCTATCATAGATAGTTGCAATGCTTTAAAATATGAGAATGTTCTAAATTGCTTATCCTCTGCTCAATTTAATACTATTTAACTATGATAATAACATTGTTGGTGGAGAGTTATATCTCTCGCTGGGACAATTGTCTCACCCCGTGGGATCCACATTTTTTAGGTGGGTCTGCATGAGGGGGATTGAGACCGTACTATAGAGAAAGAACAACAACAGTAGGGACAACAGTGACAACTCAAGTTGAGTGTACTATCTGTCGTGTCTTGTAGATAGAAGTCCTATGTGTCGTCTCTGTACTCTCAGGTTCTCGGAGTTGGTTTGTGATGGTTTTATGAATGATATGAAGTTTTGGCTAGTATGCCTCGAGGTTTTATGTTGCTCCAATATGTGTTTTAATAGAGCAACTGTTATATGTTGTTCTTGAGATGAGATGAAGCAATGTTGTACAACGTGAATCATGATATGTATGAGTTTTGGATATTTCAGTAAAAGTTTTCTGGACAAGGATCTCCTTGCAAAATGGTTTTAAATTTTAGTGATTTTTGTTAATCTGTTATTTATGTTTATCCTACTTAATTAATAATGATTTGTTTGTCAGTTTGATGACGGTCGTTACAAGTTTGGTATCAGAGCTTAAGGTTCACTGAGTCTTCAGAGACATAGGACTAAGGTGTTGAGTCTATTCCAGTGTCCTCCAGTATATCCTATAGTGACTTCTATTTATGTAGAAGAATGGAGAAGTTTAAAAATGACTGGAGAACATGAGGAATACATTGCTGAGAGCAATGTTGTTGCACCAAGAGAGGGTGCAAGGGATCAGGCAAGAGAAGAATGAGTGCCTGATAATTCCCATCTGGACCTAATCAGGATAGAGAATCCTATTTTTATGCTCTTGTTGGGCAGGTTAGGACAACAATTATGCATATAGTAGACTGGATACTAGCATTAGAACCTAGGTTACCAGCCCTCAATGCAAAAATTTTGGGTTTTGAAAGGGTTCCTGAATGACATAGTCATATTAGAACCAATGTTTAGAAAAGTGCTGTTCGGTGTACGGGAAAACGGGACACTGAATAGAGTATATGCGGTATGCGGGAGTATATGCAGGAGTATATATAGTTTTGGATTTTTTAATAAATTAATGTATCTATATATATTTATATATCAGTCATATAGAATTATATATCACATTAAACAATTACATACAAGGACAACATAGAATGATTAATTAGAAGAAAGGGAGCAGAAATACCATATAAATATTTAATTAGAAACAACATAAATATCATATAAATTTTATTTCTTCAAGTCCATGTATGTGTGTTCAGAAAAGCGGTGATTAAGAGGCCGCATAAGCGGGTAATTGGCCGCATAATCGGGCATGGTCGGATTATTGGTCCGCTTTGACATATGCGGTGTGGTCCCCTGTCAGAACCGCTTAAGCGACTGCACAGACCGATTTCCTGAACACTGATTGGAACAGTGGAAATGTGGGAAGAATTAACATATGGCAATAAAATAGACTCTACCATAAGTATAGACAGATAGCACATCTGATGGCCAAGGAGAGGCAATAAGCTGAGAATAAAGGAAAGGTCTCTATAATTCTGGAGACATTTGCCTAGTTGTTCTAAAAATCCAATGTTTTTGGTACCATCAGTGCAATAAATGCCTAGTGCACCAGGGCTGTAGTCACTAAGTAAAGGCAAAAGTCCTAACTTTCCCCTTATAAGAACTCCTAACTTAGCTGATATATCGGTAATTAGACCGATAAGACTATGGTACGAGGATAAGACATGTTATAGATATAGACATGTTGAGCATACTAAACCCTTTTGTTAAAAAAGAAGGGAGGAAATGACCCAACAACTGAGGAAGACTCGGCAGGGCTTACGAAAGTTACAACCCAAAAGTGTAAAAAGACAAAAGTAACAATATGATATAGCTTGACTCTATGTTTGAGTCAACCTAAAGTGGTATATAACTGTGAGGGGTGACAGTTACATAGAGCTTTCTCATTCTGATATGTCTTCTCTAGATTTTATCTGATAATTATAAGAAGGTAGTAATTGTTGAGCTTTCTTCGATTAGTCCTATGAGGACATGAGGAAGAGATAAAAAGGATAAGAACCTATATTCAATCCAATATTATATGTTTTGAAATTTCTCTCTGCATGTAGAAAAGGAAGAGATGTAAGAGAAACACCCAGAGAAAATCTGAGATAATAAGTAGTAAAATTTAAAGAGATGTTAAGAGTATGAAATATAATATAAAACAAACGCATACTTCCTAATTTCAGTCCTTGAATACCCTGGCCAGGTATTCATCTATTGAAGGCAAGGTAAGTATGACACTCTTAGATTGCTATCTTTTTTATTACTCTGATCAAGTAGTCATTTTGAGACAATCTAAAGAGATTAATGAGGTAGAAGATGTGGTATGAAAATTTCTACCACATCCTAATTATTATATGAAAGGATCTGAGTTAATCATAGATCAATTTATAAACAAAAGGAGATGTTTAATATAATGTATACCTTGGTCTGAGGACCTAGAGGTGATAGTCACTTGATGAGAGGTAACAATGTTTAGTGATGAACTGAGCATTTGAATACCCAGATCTAGAAATCATGATGATGATAATACTGAGAGGTGTTGACATGTAATCATCTCTATATTTCCTATGCTGAAGGTAAGTAACCTAAGAGGAAACAAAAATTGAATGACACATGAATGATTGAGAGTTCATGCAATACTCAAGAAAGATGAGAACCCCTTTTCTTTAATAAACAAATCTGGATAGTAATGGGGTAATAAAAAGGACTATGTTTCCTTGTGTTCTTTCCTTTTGGAAACATGACAATCAAGTATGTCTTATGACACTTGATGTGCAGGGATTAGAAGAAATATATAAGATGGATAAATTGAAAAGTATCAACTTGTCCGGGATTTTTAGTTCCAAGACAAAGTATATGTGTTAAGTAATGCCCTGAGATGAAAGAAAGGTCCTATTATATGTTTGGTTTTAGTAATAACAACATAGGATGGAAAGGATGATGATGTGATGTGTTTTTGGCACATATAATGGATACCAAGGTAAAGAATCCTAGTATCCAAGGACTTTCAATGATATGAGAAGATGGGAACATGACTCCTGATAAGATGAATAATGTTTTGTTACCTAGAAGGGCCAACTTTAAAATTTGTCTAGTTACATACTATAGTATGGATACCATATGTTAGGGGTTTATGCCCCGCATAAACATGACATCAACAAAGATGTATGAGTTGAAAGAACAATTGTAGAATTGTTTTGGGAAAAGTTGACCAAGTTAAAGATAACTTCTTTGAATATCCCTATCTAGATTTGTTGAAGCAGCTTATACATAACATCTAGAGATACCTCTGAGATAGATCTTCTTTAATAAGTAGCCTCTCCTTATAACAAGAAAATAAATAGCTATAGGGATAATTGATACAAGTCATAAGAAAGTTTAGTGTTGTGTCAGCATATTTGAGTGGCACAAAATATGCATGATAATACTTTAGTCCCCAAATAGGTGACACACATAATGTAACTCTGGTCTTTCCTTGAAAGAGAAATGACAAACTAAGGAAGGGGTATGGAAAAATCCCAAGATCAAGGATCTTATCACATAAAGATGTAAGTTGAAAAGGTGACAAATCAGTGAGGTTTGATACCTGAGTTAAATAAGGTATGTATAATGATTCTCTGACTAAGAAAAATGTTACCTGACACAGAGTTGACTCTACAATCAATAATGAAAAGGATAGTGGAGTATGTGTCCTGTATGACAGATTCTATGATATCCCTATGTGAAAGGACTTTGTGTTGGTCAAATTTCTATGGCATCTCCATGACATTAAGATTTTATGTGGAGAATTGATGATATGATTAATGAATAATATTTGTCTCCCTTTACCTGGGATTTCAGGGACGAAATCCTTATTAGGGGTTTATAATTTGTAATGACCCTGACCTGGGTTATGAGGTAACCCTATTTTTTTTGGATAAGTAAGTTTCTTAGAACTTTAATATAATCCTCTAAAGTGTTTTTCTATCAGGTAACAAACTTATGTTTCAAATTTGGTCCTGTTTGAATAATGTTTGAGCAATGTTCTCATGTTTTGGACCAAAATGCAATTTACCCAAGATGTGGGGTTATATTGCAATTTGTCACATGTTGAATGTTCCCTAATTGTTTTAGCATCATTATAGAAAGAATTATGTAATATGGTGGCTTGTGGAAAGCCAAAATTCCAAGTTTGAACTTGTTTGAATAATGTTGGTGACTTGTGTACAAATTTTGGTGCAAGTTGTAATTTACCCAAAATATAGGGTTGATATGAAAATTACCACCTCTAGTTTGTCCCTACTCCCTCCTAGTATCATTTATAAGAGAGATAAAAAATTATGCACCATGTTTGAATCAATTATGAGTGATGGTATTCTTGGTGATGAAAAGACCAAGAAAGGGGTTTGAATGGAAACCCTAATTTGAGCTTGTATTAGGTGTATCATGTTATAGTGTTAAATGGGAGTCCCTATAGGCCAAGGACACAAATACGAGACCCCCATATCGTGTTGTTAACTCTTTTAATTTTCAAAAACGAGCTAAGAACCTCAATAAAGCAATGGATATTGGCTTGCAACTTTCCTTGGGAAAGGTTGCATTGAATTGAGAATATAATAATGTGAGTGGAAGTGGCTTGTCCTAGAAGATAACCAAAGGGGGCCGACCCTTATCCCTTGAATTATCCTCAAGTTTTTATTTTACATGGAAAGATAAATATGTAGTGCATGCAAGTACATGTGTCAATCCATGCATGGCCATGTGGCCCCTTCTAGTAGTAAATTGATGACAACTCATATACACACTTTTTCATGAACCTCAAGTATATATACCCTTCCTTTCACCCCTAAGTGAACTTTTTCGAATCCTACCACCTCATTTGTCTTATATATCGTGTATGGAGTCTTTGTATCATGCATGGGTGAAGTGGTATCATTCATAGGGCCTTGGTATCGGCCATAGCAAGTGATATCGGCCATATCAAGTGATATCGGCCATAGCAAGTTGATATCAGCCATAGTGGAGTTATATTGGCCACAAGTGAAGGGGATATCGGTCACGAGGGAATATCATGCATGAGTAGTGTGGTATCGTGCAAAGGTTATAGGGAGCAATAAGGAGCTCAAATCTTAACCCTAATGTAAGGCTATGATCATCTTCAACCTTGGATTGAAGCATGGATATAGGGTTATGATCTTTCTTTCTTTGCTTCTTCACCAAGTTCTTAACTATGGTGATTTGTTGTCTATGGAGGAGTTGTGAACAAGCCCTAGACCTTGGAGAAGTTCTTCTTCAACCTTAGGACGTGAAGCTTTGGATCTTGGAACTTTGAAGCTATTCACAAGGCGGGTTATATAACTTGAACTCAACCATGTTATTATTCATCACCTAAATTGCTATGCTTGAATGAAATACTTTAAATTCCAAAATATTCTGAAATGGTTGATGAAATTATGAGTTATAGTAGTTTCTTAGACCTGTTATCCTTGTACTAGAATAAGTAGAATGAAGGTCTACATCTTGAAGATGATGGTATCACCTTATAAAGTGATATCGGGTTCAAGCACACAAGCAAGCACCTCTAACCCAATATGGTGATGCACCTACTCCACTAAAACAATATGGATATGAGTTTATACTTTCTTGCATGATATGGTAAGGTAGTATACACCTTTTGGACGATATGAGGTCAAGTATACACCTCAAAAACGATATTGGGTTAAGCACACACCTCTTTGCCCGATATGGTGTGAAGAACACACACACCTCTTTGCCCAATATGGTGTGAAGCATACACACACCTCTCTGTCTGATATGATATGAAGCACACATACACCTCATACCCGATATGGTAAGCACACATAAACCTCTAAAGTGATATGGTGTGAAGAACACACACACCTCTTTGCCCAATATAGTATGAAACACACATACACCTCTTTGCCTGATATGGTGTGAAGCTCACATACACCTCTTTGCCAGATATGGTGTGAAGCATACAGACACCTCTCTTCCCGATATGCTTTGAAGCACACATACACCTCATACCCTATATGGTAAGCACACATACACCTCTAAAGTGATATGGGTAGCAAGCACACACCTCATACCTGATATGGTGGAAGCACCTCAAAACCCATATGAAGGAAAGCACCTTTGATGCAATGTACTTGATGGAGTAACACATGAAGTGTCTTATATCAAGTCATACATTAAGAGGTATGGAGTTTAATGAATATTGTTTAAGTAGGCTAATGAACCTTGAAGGAAAGGTTGAGTCAACTTAATAAAGTATGAAGTAACCAACATCCTAATAAGGATGAGAGAGAAACTCATACTTCTGTGATAATCATGAAATGAGCATACATTGATACTCCTAATATGTGTGGAGACTGAATTAGGGTTTGATTCTTGATAAATGTGCTTGAACACCCTAGATGGTTTTATAAGAGAAACCTTAACCCTAATGAAGGGTACTGATAAGAGTTGAAATTATAATTGGTTAATAAAGGGGAAACCTTAACCATATTGAAACCATGATGGTAGCATGAGATAATGAGCATAGCTAAGAATGAGCTATGATGTTACATATAATACAATTTAATGGGCTTTGTGAGCCATGTGATTAGTTGTTTCCTAGTGAGAGGTAACAAGATGTTTAATGGGCCTTGCGAGCCATGTGATTAGTTGTTTCCTAGTAAGAGGTAACAAGATGTTTAATGGGCCTTGTGAGCCATGTGATTAGTTGTTGCCTAGTGAGAGGTTGCAAGATTTTTAATGGGCATTGTGAGCCATGTGGTTAGTTGTTGCCTAGTGAGAGGTGACAAGATGTTTAATGGGCCTTGTGAGCCATGAGAATAGTTGTTGCCTAGTGAGAGGTAACAATATGTTTATAAAAGTCACATGTAAGAAATGATAATGTTCAAATAAATTAGGAAATGGAAACTTAGTAACATAATAATAATAAATGGATACAATAATAATAATGAAATCTTAATCATACGTGCTTTATGCTTATAGCCAAATAAGAGATATAGTGTTTTGAATATGCTTAAAGGAGATAAGAGGAATACTTGAATTATATAAAGGATGTGAATAAGTATGATGACTTGGCCAAGGTAATGCCTACTAAAGGTGATGTGGTATTCAATGATGAGATGCACATGATTGGCATAGTCCAATACCAGGAATAGATGCACGGGATTAGCATAGTCCAATACCTGTAATAGATGCATACGATTGGCATAGTCCAATACTTGGAATAGATGCACAGGATTGGCATAGTCCAATACCTGGAATTATTGCACATGATTGGTAATAACCCAATGCCCGGAATAATGTCACAGGATTGGTCATAACCCAATACCTGGAATAATTGCACATGATTGGTCATAACCCAATACCTGGAATAATTGCACATGATTGGTCATAAGCCAATACCTGGAATAATTGCACAAGATTGGTCATAACCCAATACCTAGAATAATATCACAGGATTGGTCATAACCCAATACCTGGAATAATGGCACAAGATTGGTAATAACCCAATGCCTGGAATAATGTCACAGAATTGGTCATTATCCAATACCTGGAATAATTTCACAGGATTGGTCATAACCCAATATGTGGAATAATGTCACAAGATTGGTCATAACCCAATACCTGGAATAATTGGACAAGATTTGTAATAACCCAATACCTAGAATAATATCATAGGATTGGTCATAACCCAATACCTGGAATAATTGCACAGGATTGGTAATAACCCAATACCTGGAATAATGTCACAGGATTGGTCATAACCCAATACCCGGAATAATTGCACAAGATTGGTAATAACCCAATACCTGGAATAATTGCACATGATTGGTAATAACCCAATACCTGGAATAGTTGCATAGGATTGGCATAGTTCAATACCTAGAATAGTTGCACATGATTGGCATAATCCAATACCTAGAATAGTTGCACATGATTGGCATAGTCCAATGCCTAAAATAGTTGCGCAGGATTGGCATAGTCCAATGCTTGGACAGAATATGATGATGTATATTCACATGACTGTTACAATTCAATATCTGATTAGCAGATTGGCTGAGGCCAAAAGATAGAAATGAGAATGATTCATGGATGTCATACCATGATAATGAGTATCACAAGATAAGCTTGAGATGTTGATATAGTATGATGGGTAAATGATATACATGTTCTTCCTATTCCTTATAAAGAGAATAGATGATTTACTGCTCTATCATAGATAGTTGCAATGCTTTAAAATATGAGAATGTTCTAAACTGCTTATCCTCTGCTCAGTTTAATATTATTTAACTGTGATAATAACATTGTTGGCGGAGAGTTATATCTCTCATTGGGTCAATTGTCTCACCCCGTGGGATCCACATTTATTTTAGGTGGACGTGCACGAGGGGGATTGAGACCATACTGTAGAGAAAGAACAACAACAGCAGGGACAACAGTGATAGCTCAGGTTGAGTGTACTGTTTGTCGTGTCTTGTAGATAGAAGTTCTATGTGTCTTCTCTGTACTCTCAGGTCCTCAGAGTTGGTTCGTGATGGTTTTATGAATGATCTGACGTTTTGGCTAGTATGCCTCGAGGTTTTATGTTGCTCCAGTATGTGTTTTGATAGAGCAACTATTATTTGTTGTCCTCGAGATGAGATGAAGCAATGTTGTACAATGTGAATCATGATATGTATGAGTTTTGGATATTTTAGTAAAAGTTTTCTGGACAAGGATCTCCTTGCAAAATGGTTTTAAATTTTAGTGATTTTTGTTATTCCATTGTTTATGTTTATTCCGCTTAATTAGTAACAATTTTTTTATCGATTTTATGACATTCGTTACAGTCACATGGAATTACCACCACCAAAGGTCTACATCACATGCAAAAACATGTTAACATTGAAGATATGTACTTGAACCGGTCTGGGGTTGATCGGTTCAACCCTTGAAATGATCGGCTCGCCTCAAGTCCGATCAGTTGGTCATCTCCTTGGTCATCTGGTCTTCAATCTACCATCTTCTAGATCCTCCTGTCAGTTGGTTTGGGCCACCAGCCAATCAGTTTGGCTCCTCTCGATGTCAATATTCCTCGGTCCTCCAGTCGGTCGGCTTGTCTTCAAGACGGTCGGTTCGTCTGGCACAAAGTGTCATCTTCATCATAATAAGAAATTAAAAACTATCCTAATGATATTAACATATTACAAAGTAATAGAGAAACCTTGAGTTACATTCGAGGGGAGCATAGAAAGAAGAGAATAATACTTCTACATTTGGAATAGAAAATGAGGCTCAATATGAAAACTGACATATAAAAAAAGAATAAACAAACCACACAACAATACACAAATCTCTGGGTTATTGGCCATAACCATGCTTTACATCCACCATCAAAACCAACTTTTAGGGTGACGTGTGTGGTGCGTTTCCACAACACACACCCAAAACAATTGAACTTTGATCGGATGCACACAAAGAAAACACACATGGATCTTTCAAATTTATAATGGACCTAGTCTAATGCAATCACTTAGACTATACACACTTCACCCGCAAGCACATGGGGTCATGTCATAGTATAGGAAAGTGGCAAGATAAGGGTTGATCTGTAGGGAGAGTGGGTGCACTAGATCTAGGTTAGAGTGAGATACATTCCTAATGTGGAGAGTAGGGTTTTTAAGGTTTGTTGGTTGATTTGGTTGATTACACTAATGGCTCAAGCAATTGAAAGCAAGAGAGGAAACTTGACTACAATAAATTCTAAGTTAACCCTAAATAAGAAATTTAAATTAACAAAGAAGGCACTAAGTAAGAAAAAGAAAGAGAGTACAACTAACTTACACTAGCAATGCAAATTAACACTAAGGAGACAAATTAACCACTAGAGAAATTAATGATCTAGGTTATCATTAACTAGAAAGATTGACACTAGAAAGCTCAAAAGATCACTAACTACTCAAGCAAGGCCTAATTATCAAAACCTAAGCAATTGACTAAGAGGCAATGAAAGCAAGTAACTACACTAGCATAAACAAGCTAAGCAAACAATATGGGTTTTAGCAAGTTATGGGGAGAGTGGGTCATTTGGGGGAATGTCACAAGAGTCCGAGTTGAGGGTTGATATAACATTCAAATCATATATTTTCATTCTAGGTTGCCAAACCAAACAACATAGTCAAATGCAATGAAACAACCTTAGACTATTGGTTGGCCATGGATATAATAGAGTGTGGGAGGAGAACTACACCCTTTCACCCCCTATATAGCCTTACGAGGCTCAATTGGACCAAGGTCTAGGTGGGTTTTCTATTAGATTCAACTAATATAGGTTTCTAGGGTAAGGGTTATTAGGGAAATTGAGAGCCAAGGGTAGGAAGGGGGAGTAGAGATGAGGGTCTTTCACCTCATGTTACTCACCATCTAGCCTTTAGAAAACTCTATAAAATTACACTAATCACTCTTACACTAGATACTTAGATCTCACACTTAGTTGTAGGAGAAGATATTTATATGTAGGAAGATATCTAGGAATCCAATGGTTGGACCTAGGGGCAATTTCTAAAATAGCTACATACATTTCATTTCCCCCTAGAGTCTAAGTGTTATCAAGCATCATACAACAAGCAATCAATGTTTAGAAGCACAAATCAAAGTAAAACAATGGGAAATGAGATACAAGCAAGATACAATCATCCTAGAATAAAAATATGTTCAATACAAGTTACACTCCCCCAACATGGCATCAAAGTAACAGTTTATCCCCCAAACTGCCCACCAAGAGGGCTTAGCTACACATAATCAAACAAAAGAGCAAAAAGGAGAGAAGAAAGAGGTAGAAGGCCATGGAACTCGTGGAAGCTTCTTCTCCTTCACCTCTTAGCTATTGTAGGTCATGATCCCTCCTCCAAGGTGGATGAATGGCATGGAAATATGGGGGATCATGGTGGAAACCCTAGAAAAACTAGGATCTTGGGGTAAGGGAAGGTGGAAATGTAGTAGTGGATGGAGGAAGGTGGGTGTATCTCTTGAATGCAAAGGGGGTTGCAATAAAAGCTCTAGGGAGGCTAACCTTTGTGCTATCACTACCACTCTAGCATATATAGGTGGTGGGGAAGCACTAGGGTAAGTGGTGGCATTGTAGAAATTTTAGTGCAAAAAATGTAGGTTTTGGGTGGTAGCACGGTTGTTCTGGGTAGAACGGTCATTCTAAGAGTGAGTGGGAATGGCCATGGTGGATGGGAATAGCTGTTGTGGAAGAATGGAATGAATAGGGGAATTTTGAGCTTATGGGTCTGTCAGCACGGACATCCTGGCCAACACGGTCATGCTGGACTCTGGCCAGCACGGGCTTGTTGGAATTTTAGGTGATTTTTTGAAGGTCATGTTGATTGGGGCATGTCCTGAAATGGACATTCCTTGCTAGCAAATCCATTCTAAGGTCCTTCCCATGAATTTGAGTCTTGAACTTTGTCATCCATGGAGGTTATTGCTTCAATATATTCTTTCATCACTTGGGGTAGGTTGAGAGTCATTTTGGCTTCATTTTGGACTCCTCCAAGCAAGGGGAAACCCTAGATTCAACATTCCTCTATCCCTTCCATCAAGTAGTGACCAAAGTACCTATAAAACATGCAAAAGGACTCCATAAGTTCATTTGATAGTAAAACACATATTGAGGGAAATAACTTGTAATCTAACAGTTGTAGACGTGATTGCAGTGCAAAAATACACAAGATGGAGTCCTAAAATAGGGACGCATCACCACCCCAAACTTAAAACATACTTGTAATCAAGTATTCTCCAACTTATCTCTCTTTAATTTTTTTCAACAAACAAGAATGATAAATGCATTGCAAAAGATGATTATTGGCTAAATGGGCTTAAAAGTGACTAAGTACATGTGTTCTGCCTCTCTCCTTTCCACTTTCACAAACCAATCATGAAAAGAGCGTTGAGCATAAAAACTAAAATATAGGGCATAGAATGCACAAGTTTTCCATATGGCTTTCATGTAGCTCTAGGTAGACCATTTCATGATAGTGTTAATAAAAAATGACTAGGAGTGTTGTTTCACTTTCATGCATTCAATATTATGCTTCAAACCACACTAAGTGACCCACGCGGATGTGGAAAAAGGGTGAAGTGAGCTAGGTTTGATGTTTCCTAGTAAGAGATTGGAGTGTTATTACATAGAGAACTCATCTTTTATTTATTTAGATGCTCTAACACATGAGCATCTTTTATTTTCTTTTTGCTTTTTCTTCTCTTTTCTCTTTTTTTTTCTTCTTTTATTTGCCCTTGGTTTAGGTAGGGCATATGGTGGTGAGAGTGAATCGGTGATATATAGATATGGTCACCCCAAACTGTTGGAGGTGGCCAAGGTTGAATAAGTGCACTTTGACATCCTTTCATGAAGTGGAGGGGTAAGAAGATGATGAATGAAAAGTCAGGTCAAAGAGGGGTAACCAGTGTGGTTCTCAACATATGATCTCCTACGTGAAAACTATTCAACACTTCATCAAATAATATCACTCTGTATGAGTGAGCAACATGAGATTCATATTTCTATCATGTGATTTCATAGGCCCTAATCGTTCATAGCTTGCTCAAATCACAATTCAACCAAATCATTCACAAGCATAAGAGAGGTGATTCACATGTAAAAAGTAAACAATCAAGACCATTTAGCAATAGAACATAGGAACATAGCATGCATTTTTCATAGATCAACATTTTCACTTGAAAAGGTGGATATTAAACCAAAACATGCTTTTAGGCAAGAAGTTCCAAATTTGGGCAAAATTGACCAAAATGGTGCCAATTTGCACTTCATCACATCTTAAGACACTTTTAGGGAATTAATAACATAAAGAAGGAAATCCTAGCTAAAACACTCAGAATTACCAAAAGTATACATGAGATACAAAGCATGGCATGAAATGCAAATTTTTTGAAAAATTACTAAAAAATGCATGAAATTGACTACAAGATATGCATGTATGCAAAACAAGCACACAAAGTCAGGATAAACAAGTATATGAGTTAGTTAAACTATTTGATCATCTCGGCAAAAAATTATCACAAGATACATAGAGAAAATGTGGTGAAAGAAGGGCTTACCGCCCTACCACTCCAAACTTTTAAATCATGTTGTCCTCAGCATGAAATAGAAGTTTAGAATAGTAGGGTAAAGGGTATAGAGTTGTAGTATATAACCTCCACGAGATGGAGTGATCAATGTAGCACTAGGTGAGTAGGGCAAGACCACCATGGACGTGCTGAGCAACATGGCCGTTCTAGCTTGCCAGTCACACGACCATGTTGAGAAACACAGACGTGTTGGACTCCTTCTTGTAGATCTTCTACTGATTTGCAATGTTCTCTTCAGCTTTGATCTTCTCCTTGATAGACCCTTTATGCATCATCTTTTTTTTCCTTGTACCTGTACTAACATGATTCACAAATAGAAAAAATATCAAGTATGGTGTGTGTGTATTTCTTGGGAAAAAATGAAAGTGTAATCAAGACAAAAAGGGGTTTTCAGAGAAATAGTCTCAAACCAATGTGGGTTTCCTCCCACTAGAACTAAGTTTAGAGCCTTCAATTGAGCTTGTTGTTCCTCCATCAATCAACCATTGTCCAAAAGCAAAATGTTTCATCCTCATTATAGGCAATCCTCTCAAATGTATTCATTATTTGATGTTCCTCCTAAGGTTCATGCAATCTTATTAAGTGTTTTTCTTCATTTTCCTCTCCTCCAGGGTCATCATCATGGATCTCAAAGTAAGAATCCACATCAATGAAACTTTTTAGCTCATTCAACATGATCCTCTGAGGCAGCTTCCCTTTTATCTTCTTAATCAGTCTTGAGACCTGAAGAATTTTCATGCTATAATTTTGGTTTCCCTTGAGTAATGGGTATTCATAGGCTTCAAAGAGAGGGGTTTCAATCACATAGGACACTTGAAAACCTTGAAATATCACATTGGGATGTCTTGGATCAATGATTAGAGCACTAGGAGGTGTAATCTCAAAGGAAGGTGGGACACTTTGTATCATTTCTTTAAAAGGAGTTGGAAAAATAGATTTTCTAGTTCCCTTGGAATTCTCAATAGAAGGTGGTATGGAAAAATCTCTAGTGCACTGGGCACTCTCAAAAAGACTTTCCAACAAGGGTTATCCATCATAATATTTATCAAATTTCTTCCTTCCCTTATTGAGCTTCTCAACAACCTTGTCACACCTCAAGTCTGAAACCATGTTCACTTGCTCATGGGGAGGTGGGGGAGCATGTGATGGTTGTAGTGGTGAATTAGGATTTGAAGGATGTAGGATGGTTGTTGTGGAGGAGGTTAGTATGGGAGTTGTTCTTGTGGTTGATATCGTGGTGGTGGTTGTGAGGTGTGTTGGAAGTTGTACAAAGATTGAGGAGGTGGTGGAGCATAGATGCCATGAGGGGCACCCATAGAACTATTTGGATTGTTTGGGTTGGATATAGTTTGGTAAGGGAATCTTCCCTCATCACAAATGGAAAGTGAAAGGGAAATCTGATCCAGCCTTTTCTCAAGCCAATCAATAGTTTCTCCATGGGAGGACACCTCTCTCTTGACTTCATCAAGGCTTATTAACCTCACAAGAACTTATTCTTCAAACTGGGAGTTGTTTCTTGGCTCTTGGTCTCATTGTTGCTCCCATGAAAAATTTGGTGTTGGCTAAATTGGACATTTATATACCCTTTGTTTTGATGATGACAAACATTTCACACTTGTGGATCTAACGTGTTATTTGAGTGTTTCAGGATTCAAAGGAAAAAGGAAATCCTACTTATTGGGAAGATGAAGATCAATGCAAATTGAAGATCAAATATGCTTAATTGTATAAATGTTCATGATTGTACTCAAATGTAAACACTTGTACAAAAATATAATGTATACGTACTTAGACATCATGTAAATCAAGTGTTAGATCTTCCCTATGCACTTATAACCCTTAGATAGATCCCCCTCCAAAGTTAGAGTCACCAACACACATTGTAACACAACCTTAGTAGGTGATTCAAAAGTCTAAAATAGGGACACCCTGAGTCAAAGAACTTGTCGACCAAGACACTCTCGGTCAAAGTTCTTGTAGACCAAGAACCACCTTCGTCGAACTTGAGAGCATTGTTCAACAATTTACACATTTGTGCTCTAAAACAGTCTTCAGTCAAAAATATTCTCGATTGAGTAAATATCAGTCTAAAGCTTGTGACCGTTACACTGAGTGCTTGGTAGTTGGGAGTTGGAAATAGACGTTGCAATACCTTTGCCTTAAACCTAGATTCGGTTGAAGAACATATCGACCGAGACACAGTTCGGTCGATCAAGCAGGGTTTTGGATTGTTCTTTTCAAGCATGAACAATTAGCAATCGCTAGCCAACTAATGTGCACCTAATGGCTAGATAAGCACTAAGAACACTCTAGGTACTCCCTAGAACGTCCCTAGACACTTGCAAACCATCTCTATAAATAGGAGAGGCCTTAGGACACCTAAAGCACCTAATCTACACTTGAGCATTCACTATTGAGAGCAATACTCACTTGTTGTCTTCCTCCTTGTACTCTAGAAAGGTGTCTTATAGCTACATTCTCCTAGACACCAAACATACCACGTTCATCCTAATTGGATAGGAGATTCTAACACTTGATATAGGATCAAAGTGTTGTGCTTCGTTGTTGTATTCCTTTCTTCCAATCCCCCTTCACATGTACAAGTTGTAATTTCTCCTTGGCTACTCCAAGATCGTGGAGGCTGCTTGAGGGAGCATTGGTGAAGCTACTTCTTGGTGGAGAAGGCTTCTTCAAGAGGATCTTGAGATTATTTCAAGGAAGGCTACTTCAAGGGTGGTTGGAGCTCCTTTGAATGGAAGGCTATCTCAAGGTGGTGGAGTTATTTCTAGGAGGAGAAGGCTACTCTAAGTGATTGAAGTTACTTCAAGAAAACTTCTTCAAGAAGATTGAGGCTACTTCAAGGTGAAGGCTACTTCAAGGGTGTGGAAGGTGATTGTATTTTGTGCAACATCCTTGTGAGGTAATAAAATAAATCACTTTTAAAATCCCAATTGGAAACAATTGGGTAGTGGACTGACTTCCTTTGATTTCAAAGGTAGGAACCACTCTACATCCAAGTGTCTTACTTGTTTCCTCCTCCTTCTTTGGTTGAGTGTTTTAATTAACTTTAAATTCTCAAAAATCTCTAATCACCCCCTCTAGATCTTTCAATTGGTATCATAGAAAGTCTTAAGGAGCCATAAAGAGGTCTTGAAGAATGGGGGACAACCTTTTGTGCAATCTCAACCTTAAAGGAACTCACATAACTCGGCCACCACCTTTTGATGGAAGAAGCTACACCTACTAGAAATGATGAATGCAATTCTACTTCCAAAGACTTAGCTTGGAATTTTGCAGGATGGTGTCTACTCCCCATGTGCTCCCACAACCGAATATGCAATGTGGGATACCAACATAGTAAAACAAGTTCAATTAAATGGTAAATCGTTAAGCATATTATATTGTTCTATTTCAGTAAGTGAATTCAATAGAATATCCTCATGTGATATATCTTATGATATATGGCATAAACTCTCCATGACACATGAATGAACTACTCAAAACAAAAATACCAAAATTAATATGCTTAAGCAAAAGCTTGAACAATTTCATATGCAACCTAATGAATCTATTAGTGAAATGTATGTAATAAAGATCATTTGTTCATTCTCAAAGTTAAGTGCATTTTATATTGTTCTTGTTTCCCTTTACTTTTAATTGCCATTAGATCTAGTTCTTCTTTTGCTTCCCCTTCTATAACTTGGAGCAAGGGACTAATGATTCATCCATTTAATAGTCTCTAGCCTAAGGATTAAATCCCTTTCTAAGTCTAGACTATGGCTAGAATACTTTCTTACCTCTTCCTCCCTCTACTCCACAATCATGAGCGAGTAGTTTCTCTATCGAGTCAAGGGGAATAGACCCTTAGCCATGGTTTGAATCGAACTAAGTTTTAAAGATGACTCTTATTAGATGACTTTTTGGTTTAGAAATCAATGATCTATAAAAGTGATTACTCGATTAGATCTTATGTTAATCCCGATAGAAATGACCATTAAAATCGAGATTTAGAACGATAAAACCAAATTGCATAGAGATTTTGAAACGATCGTGGATTTATCTCTTTTTAGATGATGAACTAAGAAACATGAGCACCAGGACCAATGGGCTCATGTGGAGTTCATCTTTTGTGGATTTATTTAATTCACATACCTTCATCTATTTTGTTGTTTTAAACATTTGGTTCATTCTCACCTAGGACAAGGTGGTGAAAACCCCTAAAAGACTTGATATTCCCTTAATCTGAATTCAACCATCCCATAAACATCATTTGATCCATTTCTTCTAAGTTATTGTTTTTCCATTCTCAATATTTTTATTGTGCTAACAATCTCTCTTTTTCTTGTGAAAGTGTAACCTTGCATCCTTGTTAGTGTAACCTTTACTTTTGCATTGTATTTCCTATTCTAGCATAAACCGTTAAATCCAAATCTGATTTATTTTTCTTGTTCCCTAAAAAGAATACCAAAAAGAAATATAAGTTCAAATGAAAACCAATTAGGATTAGAGTCTACCATCTTAAAAATGTTGTTGTGTGGGATCAAATCTTCTATACTAGCCTTAATTGGATAGTACAAAAAGGTTAAACTCTAGGATCGATATCTTAGTGATTGTAGTTCACTTCGACGCATTATCAATTTGATGTCGTTTTCGGGGACAATGAATAGTTTTCTTGAACCCCAAAATGTTTGATTTTTTTTTCATTTTTTATGCCTTCCAAGTAAAAATCTGAAAGTGCTATCCTCTTTCTACTGAGTTTCCATTCCAACAGTCTGATTTTTCTACACACGATTAACTCTTATTTGTGCATGCAAAACTTGAATGTCAAATTTACACCATTTAACTTCGATCCTGAGATATGTAGAACCTTCCACTATCTTAGTCATCAAAACTAAATTAGGACGGACAAAGAGGAAGTCGCTCATAGGATCAACTAGGCACTTGCGTCTCAAAGAGAGCACATCTTAGCCGATCAAGCGGTTAGAGAAGCCGCTTTTCGAGCAGCCTACATGGCTGAACAAGACACGTTAGAGGCCAGTAGGAGGGAAATCGAAACACAAAAACAATTAAAGGATTTTTTAGTTCCCAAGACCACCTATGCACAACATCCATTTGTGCCTCCCGACATCCTTGCCCCACAATTTTAAATCTGAACCCAATGGGTCACCATGATCCAGGCCAACCCATTCTCTGGAAACAATGGGGAAAGTTGTCAAGATCATATTCAAAGGTTCATTGACCTTTGTTCCTTGAACAAGCTCCCAGTCATCTCTAAAGATGCAATCCACCTTAGATTTTTCAAATATTCTCTCACCAGCCAAGCTAGTGGATGGTACAACACCATGGAGAGTGAGGAACATGTTACAACTTGAAAAATTTTACCCTCCTCCCCTCACTTACAAAATCAGGGGACAAATCACTCATTTTTCTATGTCCCCAAGAGAATCCCTTGAAGAAGCCTGGGAAAGGTTCAAAGACCTACTTTAGAAATGCACTCATCATGACATTTCTCAAGCCCAACTCATAGAAATTTTCTATCACGGTGTTGACAATGACACCAACTTTTTCCTTGATTCCTCATTTGGAGGAAATTTTATGCACCAAAGCCTAACTAGTACATGGGAAGTTGTTAAATGTTCTTATGAAACAAAAGGTAGACGGGGAGCTGGTGGGGTCCTTAAGGTAGCTACGGATGAAGTTAATCCCGATATCCAAAGCATAGCAGAAAGCCATAAATTAATTTCTCTAAAACAAACTGCTTAGAGTCATCCCTAGGCACCTATAGAGAATTACCCCAACAAATGAAAGTTGTAGAACCTGTTTGTGGCATCTGGCAAGGATATGACCACACCACCTTACATTTCCAATATCTCAACCACCACAAAATGTTCCCCCTCCCCATCCCTCAATCGATGAAAGGATAGCCACTTTGGAGCAAATCATTCTTGCCCAACAAGCTCACCAAAAGACAACTGACACCCAGTTAGCTTGCATGTTTACCCAACAGAAACCCCCTACTGACACTTTTGCTAGGAAGCCTGAAAACAATCCCAAGCATCCCGAACAACTCAAGGTTGTCTCTACTCATTCAGGAAAAGTACATTCCCTTCCTCTTCCAGAAAAACCTTCAGCCATACCTTTAGATTTTGAGGATGAAGACATGGTACTTGTTGAACCCAAAACTCCTCCTAAACCAACCATCCCTCAACCCCACAGGTAGAGGCTAAAGAACCCATCTAGAAACCACGACCCCCCTACCAAGCCCACCTCAAACAAACATGGCTTGACACCTGTTTCATGAAGTTTAGGGAAGTCATGAAAAATTACATGTTGATATTCCTTTCCTTGATGCTTTAGCAGACATGCCTGCCTGGTCCAAATACATGAAGTCCCTCTTGACTAGGAAGTATGACACAAAATAATATGAAATTGTCAAACTTGCTAGGACCACTTCAGACATAATTCAAAGTAAAATGCCTAAAAAATAGAAGGGCCCTAGTTCTTTCAGAATAGGGTCTTACTTAGGTGATAATGCTTGTATAAAGGGCCTAGCTGACTTAGGATGAAGTATATCCATGATGACTTAGAGTCTCTGCATGATTAGGATTCACTGACACGTTACCCACGGACATGGCCATTCAATTAGCAGACTCGTCCATGACTAAACCCATGGGAATCATAGAAGACATTCTAGTCAAGGTTGGGAAAGATGCTTATGTCCCATGTGAATTTGTGATCATGGACATAAAGGAAGATTTGTGTTACCCACTCATTTTTTGTCATCCCTTCCTAGTCACCACCCGAGCCTTCATTAATGTTGAGGCTAGTACCATTCTATTAAGATTAGGGAAACAAACCCTAGAGTTTAGGGTGTTTGAAAGCATGAAAGGCCCTAGTTTCCAAGAAGGGGTCTATCTCCTTGATTGTGTTGATAAACTATCCCAACTGAGACAAGAATGGGAGTTATTTGATGATACCCTACACATGGCCCTCACTGCCCCTCCTGAATGTGACCTTGATAATGAAAAATTAGACCAATGCAGGTCTCATTTAGATGATTATGAGGAAATTCCTAATACTAAAATTGAGGACCTTAAAATGATCTCCATCATAGAGAAAAACGTAAACCACCTGAGGCCCAAAAAATGAAAACTCTTACTATAGGTTTGAAATATGTCTTCCTTGATGAGAAACAATTGTGCCATGTCATCATAAATTCTGACCTTACCCTTGAACAAGAAAATAAACTTATGGTGGAACTTAGGAAAAGGAAAATTGCCTTAGGGTATAAAATGACAGATTTAGTAGGGATAGATCAATCCATTTGCATTCACAAAAACCCAATGATAGAAAACAACAAACCCTACCGAGATCCACAATGAAAAATCAATCCAAACATGAAGGAAGTTGTTCATCTAGAGGTGATCAAACTTTTGACTACATGAATCATCTACCCCATCTCTGACTCCCCGTGGGTGAGTCTTGTTCAAGTTGTTCCCAAAAAGGAGGGGAACACTATCATTAGAAATGATAAAAATGAACTCATTCCCACTCACACTGTTATATGATGGAGAATGTGTATTGACTATAGGAAGCAAAACAGGGCAGTTAGGAAAGACCACTTCCCACCTTCCTTGCTAGACCAAGTTCTTAAGTGTTTAGCCCATCAACAATATTTTTTTTATCTAGATGGCTACTTAGGATTTTATCATATTCCTATCCATCCTGAAGATCAATAGAAAACAACTTTCATATGTCCTTTGGGCACTTACCCATTTAAACGAATGCCCTTCGGTTTGTACAATGCACCAACCACCTTCCAATGGTATATGTCAACCATCTTTGTAGGATTAAAACTGAAACCATCATGGAGGTCTTCATGGATGACTTATCTGTTTATGGAGATAGTTTTAACTCTTTCCTTAGAAACCTAGCTCTTATTCTTGATAGATGTGTTGAGTCACACTTAGTCCTTAATTGGGAGAAGTGTCACTTCATGGTTAAGGAGGGAACTGTTCTAGGCTATAGAGTAAGTAACCAAAGCATAGAAGTTGACAAGGCTAAAATCGAGGTCATCACCAAGATTCCATCCCCGACCTCAGTCAAAGACATTTGAGCCCTTTTGGGATGCCAATTTCTATCGGTGATTCATCCGCGACTTCTCCAAGATCACCAAACCTCTCACCAACCTTCTTCAAAAGGAGGTGCCCTTCAATTTTGACAAAGACTGCATGGATAGTTTTCTGTGTTTGAAAAATGCTCTCACATCTACTCCAATCATCTGTGCACCAGACTGGGCCCTACCTTTTGAAATCATGTGTGATGTTGTGACTTTTCCGTAGGTGCCATTTTAGGACAACGAGTTGATAAGAAACACCATGCCATATACTATGCATCTAAGACCTTAGATGAAGCTCAACGAAATTACACTATCACCGAAAAAGAAATGATGGCCATTGTCTATGCTTTTGAAATTTTTTTCTCATACTTGGTTGGCTCCAAAGTCATCGTTTACACTGACCATGCAACCATTTGTTACCTTATGACTAAGAAAGATGCCAAACCTAGACTCATAAGGTGGATCATGTTGCTATAGGAGTTAGACCTAGAAATCTTAGATAAAAAGGGGTCTAAAAACGTCATGGATGACCTCCTAAGTTGACTTAGCTATAGCCTATGTTACAAACCCAATTTTTGGGTTCATATAGATGGAAATGCAATTTCCTCAATAAATGTATGATTATGGGAATTGTACGATTCATCTGTATTGAATGGATTTCCTTTGCAATATTTCCTTTATGCATGTGATTTCGTAGATCATAATATGTTAATGAGTCTAGTATGATTAAAAGAAAAAGAAGAAATCAAATACTACATTATTAAGAAGGAAATTTGAGATAATAATGAAAATGTGAGAAATATGTGGAAAAAATGTATGATTCAATAATAATGGGTGAGATTTCGAATCCAAAAGGTTTCTAATGGTAAAAGGAATCCAAATAAAGAGAATAAAAGAGTAAGAGAGAAAATATGTATAAAATATACCTTAATAAGAGATAACTTGCATATGAAGAAAAGTCTCTCATACTTTCGAATTTGAGTCCCAAACTTGTTACACAAGTAGATTAAGTCATCATGGACTTTCCCATAAAATTTGGGATTAAAAGGATAAATGGATTGGGAGATACAATTTTTGTAATATTTCCTAAAGTGAAGAGGGTTTATTTAAATGTCATGATTTTCCAATATTAGGCAATGATCTTTGTTCTTGGCGCATAGCTAATAGCTGTGGATCGAGGATCAGATGATGGTTGTACTTCACACTCTTATATTAGAAAAAGGAAAGGAGGAATAGGAAAAATGAGATTCAGGATCAATTTCCTCGCTGACCAATGCATGAGTGGTCCTGGAAAGTCTCCCAATGGGATCGAGAGAGGTTTGTGGACCCAAGGATCCTAAGTTTTATATGATTTTGGTAGTCCTAGAAGCTTCACCCAATCTCAGAAAACTGACCAAACTAGGGGAGTATGAATAGGAGGTTAGAGGACCATCTGCGATCACCCAAGGGTGCATCGAGTTTCGCTGAACTTGTGGTTTAAACCCCAATCTTTTATTTCGAGCACCAGACATGTTCTTCTCCTCCCTAGTTTTTGTCAGGGGAACATCCTAGTCAACTACCCTATACGAGTGTCCTCGGTGAGAATTGACGCCGCCATCAAGTTCGGATGGACTAGACGGTGGTGTTAGCTTATATGCCCAGGGCTCCGGTGCTCTGAAGCATAGAGTCAATCTCCCTATTGACCAGTGTCGGGACCTATCTTGCGAGATGTAGGCGGGCGGGAGTTTGGAGATGGGTTAGAAGGAATAGAATTCCCTTCCCCCGGCCTTTCAAACAAGAGAGAAGGGTAAAAGGGACCTTTTGTTGGGTCCATGAGAGAGCAAGCCATGCCAGCGTGGTGCTAGGTGGCGCATAGCCACTGGCCCAGCCGGGATCGGCGTGGACCCAAGGAGCTCGAGGTAAGCACTGACGTGGCACCTTTTAATTGGTATATAACGATTTTATTTGAAAAAATTCTAAAGATGGCTTGGTAACTCAGATTGCAATAAGAAATATATGAAAATTTATCAGAAAAATACAAGGAATTCGATAAAAATAGTTTTAGAGCTTGATTCTAATCATAGTTAGAAAAGTGCCTAAAGTTGCCATCCTTAATGATTTATAATTAAGAAAAACCCTAATTTGATGTTCTATGAAATTGAGATGATTAATATGGAAAATCTATGAGCATATTAACTAGTTGTTAATAAAAATATGTTTGGATGCCTAAATAGATGATCCATGTGCTAAATATCTTAATTTAGGGTTTGATATGTTAATTTGCATTAATGGGCTTAGAAACCCTAATCTAGGTGATAGTGGTTTCTAATGGAATATATTTCGAAATTCAATGTGTAAAAGTGATACTAGGATGATCCTAAGCCTATTAGATGATAAGAAGGTGTTAATATGATTAAGTTGAATAATTAGGGTTATGCACCTAGAACTGCTGTTTTAGGGTTTTGTGGATATAAAAGAGGAAAGTTGAAAATAGATCCAAAAGAACCCTAATGAAACCCTAATTCAGATTAGAAACCCTAGAAAGTGATTCCAAGTCAATTAAGTAGATTCTTGATGAGTATGTAGTGAATAGGTTGTACATGCTTTTCAGGATTCTGTCCTTTGTGTGATTGGCTTGCTTGCTTGTTTGGATTGCCCGATTAGAATGGATTGCACTTATTTATTGTGGAATCTCCAAATTAGGTATGTGGTTAATTATGAGTACACACTTTAGTTTCCCGACATTTTCCCAATGATTTATCGATTGCAATGGAAATAAACTATTTGGTTGCTTTTATTTCTACAATCTTTAAAGTGAATATTATTATCAGAATTTAAGTATATATATGACTTGCTCAAACCTACATACTACCTCTGGATGTAAGATAAGAGACCAAGCCCTAGAGGGAAGGTCAAGGTGGTCAATCCCCATAGGGAAGACCACAAAGCACCCAGAGAGGTGACCCTAGGTACCAAGCTCAGGCTGGAGAAGGTAGCCTTAAAGTCACTTTGCAAGGACTTAACCGTAGAGAGGGTATCCCATAGGATGAGTAAAAGTGGTTGATAAGTCATATTGAAAAATGTAATCTTGCATTGTTAACAATTATTTGTTGTGATTAAGTTGTTAGAATATATGTGTAATGTTTTAGTTATCACCACATACCAGTATATTCATTTATACTGATCGACATTTTGTTTGTCGACATTTTAGGATTATCAAAAATTGGACAAATAGTAAAGTGGAACTTGTGAAGATTAAAGTTAATTCATAAAGGAGGATTTAGATAGATAGTATTCTACTAAGGGTAGAAGTTTCAGATTCCTATTTTTAGAAGGTATGTGATAATTAAAAAAAAATTATTTCAATTTTAAGTTTAGTCTTTCGTAGAATTTATTAATTATTTTTTATTATTTGCAAAACCATTGATCCTATTTTTGGGATCACACCTATGTCTTCTTGGTCTTCCTTAATTGGGTTACCGGGAAGCAGGGTCATTACAATTGGTATCAGAGCCATGGTTTTCCATTTAATCTCTAATAATGATTAAATTTTACAAACTCCTTAGAACCCAAGGGAGTTATTAGAGGATTTTCCAATGATGGAGGTGTCTATAAAAGGATCACAATTTGGGGGCTGACAAGATTTTCCTCCGCCCTGCTAGTCGGTCTACAAGGACTCCCAAATATTGTGTGACTGTCTAGCCAAAATTGGAGGATTTGACTTGAAGTAAGATACCTCTAGGACTCTCTCATCTATCTTCTTCCTTTCTCAACCCTAATTCAAGTATAACTCTAAGTGATTAATGTTTCTCTCTCCACACCCCTCTTGTGTTTAGGATAAGGGTAATAAGGATTAAGGAATCCTCCACCAAATAATGAATAGCATGTAAACAAGATGTCATGGACATAAGTTTTAATAGTTTAAGAGTAAACTAAAGATTAATTACATGCTTAGGTTCCATGGCGTGTGTTTCCATGCCCTTAGGAGAGATATGAGGTTAGACCTTCTTGTATGAAGACAAGGAGAGAGTTAGCCTTGGAGGAAGAAGCCTCCAGGAAGAGGAAGAGACCTGACACATCCTTTGAGGATGATGCTAACCCAAACCCTAAGTGTTAGTTAGAGAAAGAGATGACAAGATGAGTTGAATACCTTAGTCTTCTATACCTTCAAGTACGTGGGTTACACATACATGTTGTACATAAAGGTTTTGAGTACACATGAGGAGCATGAACTATGTGTGGTTGTTTGACCCTAGTGCATTTTAGGTGACCCGACCTTGTGTGGGTTGTACCTGTTAGGGTGAGGGATAGCTCACTCATTGAGAAGGTTAGTGGTGACCATATAGGAACCCTAATAGATATATATATGAGTAGGAAAGAGGCATGTACCTACATAGAAGAGAGTGGCAGTAAGGCTGGCAGCAGGTGTTAGACCTAAGCCATATGGGTTATAACTGATGTTTATGAGATGAGCATGCAGATCTTTAGATAATCTTGGTCGGACATAGGTTTTGGATCATAAGTTTCACCCAGGTAGGTCTAGACATGTATCCTTAAGAGCTTGACCCATCTTATAAGAGAGAACCTCAAGTTGTAGGACCAATTGTAGGGTTAGCTCTAGAGAGAGAGGGCAAGACCTGATGAAGAAGGTTAGAGACTTGGACTATGAGACATGAGGAATCATGAGAAGTTGGATATGATATGGCCTAGAATGGACTACCCTAAGTATGTGGTTGCCTCAGGCATGATCCTTAGAGGCTTGTCGTACCTTGGTTGCCTTTAGAGGAATCAAACCCTAGAAAGAGAAAGAGGCTTCTTAAACAGATGTACAGATGTTATAGGTGCCTACCTTTTAGGTATAGGAAGGAGAGTTCTTTAGACCCTGGAGAGGTATGGTAACAAGTTGTGGGGACTCACACCCAGTTGGTTGTCCTTGTGTAGGCCTAGAGGGGTTGTTCACATGGGAGAGTGTTAAGAAGTTTATGCCTTATCCTGTATAGGTTCGTGGTTGAACAGTGGAGCGTGCAGTTAGATAGCTATGCGTATGAGGTAAACTTGGGGTTCCTGGACCAAAGAGGGGAAGTAGCAGTACCTGGTGCACCTGATGCTCACGAGGCTGTTTGAGTTACTAAGGATTTGAGTATGGCACCCCCCTTCATGTATTAGAGCAAAAGGAAACCCCCTTGGACAAAGGTATATATTTGATGAACCCCTCACACATGTTGGTGACATATGTGTGAGATCGGCCAACTTTGAGGAATAAGGAACAAGTATGACATACCAAGGAACTTAGAATGTCTTAGTAGGTTGTCTTCTTATTGGCGACATGTATAAGTAGCATGGTAGGGATAAGAATGCACATGATGATGTAAACCCAGAAGTAAGGACATTTGTGACCTTTGTTACTATCAAGAGATAGTTTTCTCCCATCCTGGGAAGGGACCCCTCGGTAGGGTGAGTACCAGCTTTTGTTTAGGTTTGAGGTAACCTAAATAGGTCTCTTATAGGAGCTTGATGAGCTAAGTGGAGAGCACATAATATGAGCATGAATATATAGACCCATGTGTGACCATCTCTAAGGGTCAGGAGGATATGTTGTTGTGGAGGTAACATGTATGGGGCCAGACCAAGTTAGGTAAGTCGCCATGATCCCTATGAAAGTATGTAAGTTTGACCATGCATTCCTTGAAAGATGATGTAGATACGGGTAAGGATTCAAATTTGAGATGTGCCATGATATAATCCTAAGGCAATACTAAGGTCAGGTAGGGCGTAAGACTGATAGGAGTAGGAGTTGTCTATTCTCTAGATGCACAAGACCATAGGGTCGGGAGGTAACATCTATCTTTGTCCAGGGACCATGGGTTAGGAGGTTGACCACCTTCATGAGTTCATGGGACCAAGGGGTAAATGAGGGAGGCACTCCCTGGATGTATAAGGGAAGAGGGATGACCCCAAAAGTACCGAAACCCTGGAGACCTTGAGGAGATGACAAAGGATTGTACATAAGAGAGATGTGAAGACCCAAGAGTTTTTGGGAACAACCTTTCCATGGATGTAATCATAGATTTGAAGTATTCATGCTATGGAGTCATGAGAAGTAAGTTTCAAATTAGATTGGAAAGTGTAATGGTGATGTGTAATGCACCATCTCTACTCTTGGAATGGGATGAACTATGTATTTGGATTGTATCCAGATGCTTATTTTCTCTTGATAGCCTTTACATGGATGTAATCATAGATTTGAAGTATTCATGCTATGGAGTCATGAGAAGTAAGTATCAACTTAGATTGGAAAGTGTAATGGTGATGTGTAATGCACCATCTCTACTCTTGGAATGGGATGAACTATGTATTTGGACTGTATCCAGATGCTTATTTTCTCTTGTTATGGGTGTGAGAGATAGGAAAAAATGCATGCCATATACTAAGGATAGAGGAGATATGAGTTGAAACCCTTCTAAGATGATTGATGATGGAATATGTACCACACCTTTTGAAAGTATGTTGAATAGATGGCTTAAAACATGAAAAGGAAAAAGGTAATATGATGATGTACCTCTCTGGAAGTGGTTTGGAATCTATGAGTTATAAGTTTGGGTTTGATAACCGAGGTGATGAGCTTGAAGTTTTGTTGATTTAGATGACCTAACCCTGAGATGAGGATGTTGAGTGGAGTATATGGAGGTTTATGTCTTCATCATCACCTAGCACATAAGGGAATTAATGTGATAACATATACTCTTAATTGAGGCACTGCTCAGGTATACAACTATCTTATTTAGCCAGTAGAGAGGCTAGAAGAGGTTGCTAGGTGAACCCTAAGTTTGTTAGAAGATGAGAACTGTATGGATAACACCTAGATACAACCAGACTCGTTGGTCAAGTTGGTGGTTACTCAGTTCGCCAGCCCAAATGTTGATGAGATAAAAGTATGGTTGTAAGAACCTCAGATACACCTCTAGGGAAAGGAAGGTGATGAAACCCACTAATAGATTGTTTTAGAGTTCTGAGGAGTGAACCTTGAGGAATCATGACATGCAAGAGCTCGTGATGTTAGTACACCATACACTACGGTACTACTAAGATAGTTAGAGTTTGTAGTAGTACTTTGAGGACCTGAGATGAAGAAGTATATAGAGTTGGACATGGCCAGTGACCATACATGCCAGAGGGTGAAGGTGGAACACCAATAACCCAGTAAGATGCTACGGATAAGGAAGAGTCCCCCCAGAGGGAATGGGAGTAGATCACCATAGACGTTGTGGTAGGTCCCCCCTAGACCAAGAGAGGTCACGAAGCAATATTGGTTATGGTAGATCACCTTACCAAGTTGACCTAATCCCTTGCCTAAGAGAGAGCACTATCAATATGACAGATTTGGTTGAACTATATATATGAGAGAGAGAGATAGTTCAACTACACCATGATCCGAGTTCAATATTTTGAGCATGACCTCAAGTTCACTTCCATGTGGTGGAAGTAGGTACATGAAGAACTTGATGATAGAATGAAGTTTAGTACAGCATGTCACTCCTTGATTGATGGATAGTCAAGAGAGTATGATCTAGACTTTAGAGGGTCTGATGAGAGCATGTGTGCTCATTTAGGATGATTTGTGGAAGCAGTTCCTACCCCTAGTAGTTATGATAGCCACCACGACCAATATTGGGATGTATGAAGCTCTGTAAGGGAGGCCGTATTGGTCACTGCTTCATTGGGATGATGTTGGTGAGAGGACCTTGTAAAGGTCAAAGAGACCACAGTGTGTGCAAATGAAGTCGCTTTGATCAAGCAATGGCTGAGTAAGTCAAGAGGCAACATGAGTCATGAGCTGATGTGAAGCAAATTGGTGTGTTGTTCACTGTGGGAGAACATGCGTTATGAAAACTCAAACCCTCTAATCTATAGCTGAGAAAGCTGAGTCCCCGATACATAGGTCCATTTGAGATGGACTGGTGGATTTTCTTATGTTTAGCCTTACCCCTCAAGATAATATGAGGTATGATGTGTTCCATGTGTCTGATCTAGAGCACTATGTGATGTACCTGAGCCATGTGTTGAGCATTGAACCTATTGAGCTTCAAGGGAGGCTGCCATATCCTAAGTCACCTATGAGGGTATGAGATACCAAGGTGAGAGGGAACTCAGATGTAAGAATATAAAATGATAAAGGTTCTTTGGAAGCACCATGGAGAGGATGAAGCCACAATGGGAGCCAATGATGGACATGAAAAAGTCTTATCCTAAATTGTTTGTATGTTTGGTGGAACTTTGAGGGAAAAAAATCCTATAAGAGGGGAAGGATGTTTCAACCCCAATTTTTGGGTTCATATAGTTAGAAATGCAATTTCCCCAATAAATGTATGATTATGGGAATTGTATGATTTATGTGTATTGAATGGATTTCCTTTGCAATATTTCCTTTGTGCATGTGATTTCATGGATCATAATATGTTAATGAGTCCACTATGATTAAAAGAAAAAGAAGAAATCAAATAATGCATTATTAAGAAGGAAATTTGAAATAAAAATGAAAATGTGTCAAATATGTGGACAAAAAGTATGATTGAATCATCATGGGTGAGATTTTGAATCCAAAATGTTTCTAATGGTAAAAGGAATCCAATAAAGAGAATAAAAGAGTAAGACAGAGAGAGAATATGTATAAAATATGCCTTAATAAGAGATAACTTGCATATGAAGAAAAGTCTCTCATACTTTCAAATTTGAGTCCCAAACTTGGTACAAAAGTAAATTAAGTCATCATGGACTTTCCCCTGAAATTTGGGATTAAAAAGGATAAACATATTGGGAGATATGATTTTTGTAATGTTTCCTAAAGTGAAGAGGATTTATTTAAATGTCATGATTTTCCAATATTAGGCAATGATTTTTGTTCTTGGCGCATAGCTGATAGATGTGGATCGAGGATCCAACGGTGGCTGTAATTCACACTCTTCTATTAGAAATAGGAAAGGAGGAATAGAAAAATGAGATTCGGGATCGATTTCCTAGCTGACCAATGCACGAGTACTCTTAGAAAGTCTCCCAATGGGATCGGGAGAGGTTTGTAGACCCAAGGATCCCAAGTTTGCTAGGATTTTGGGAATCCTAGAAGCTTTGCCCAAACTAAGCAAAATGTCCAAACTAGGGGAGTATAAATAGGAGGTTAGAGGACCATCTATGATAACCCAAGGGTGTGTCGAGTTTTACTGAACTAGTGGTTTGAACTCCAGTCTTCGATTTTGAGCATCAGACCTGTTCTTCTCCTCCTTCTTCCTAATTTCTGAAGGGGGAACTTCCTGGTTGACTACCTTATATGAGTGTCCTTGGTGAGAATCGACGCTACCATCAAGTTTGGATGGACTGGACGGTGGTGTCGTCTTATCTGCCTAGGGCTCTGGTGCTCTGAAGCGTAGAGTCAATCTCCTTGTTGATCGACATTGGGATTTGCCTCGTGAGCTGTAGGTAGGAGGGAGCTTGAAGAAGAGTTATAAGGAATAAAATTCCTTACCCAGGGCCTTGAGAATAAGAGAGAAGAGAACGAGCCGCACCCAGCATGGAACTAGGTGGTGCGTAGCCACTGGTCCATCCGGGATCGGTGTGGACCCAAGGAGCTTGAGGTAAGCACTGACATGGTGCCTTTTAATTGGTCTATAACGATTTTATTTGAAAAAATCTAGAGATGGCTTGGTAACTCATATTACAATAAGTAATATATGAAAATTTATCATACAAATGCAAGGAATTCAATAAAAATAGTTTTAATTCCTGAATCTAATTATAGTTTGAAAAGTGCCTAAAGTTGCCATCCGTAATGCTTTATATTTAAGAAAAACCAGAATTTGATGTTGTATGAAATTGAGATGATTAATATGGACAATCTATGAGCATATTAACCTATTATTAATAAAAAGATGTTTTGATGCCTAAATAGGTGATCCATGTGCTAAATAGCTTAATTTACAGTTTGATATGTTAATTTGCATTAATGGGCTTAGAAACCCTAATCTAGGTGTTAATGGTTTCTAATGGAATATATTTTGATATTCAATGTGTAAAAGTGATACTAGGATGATCCTAATACTATTAGATGATAAGAAGGTGTTAATATGATTAAGTTGAATAATTAGGGTTATGCACCTAAAACTACTTTTTTAGGGTTTTGTGGATGTAAAAGAGGAAAGTTGTAAATAGATCCAAAAGAACCCTAATGAAACTCTAATTCAGATTAGAAACCCTAGAAAGTTATTCCAAGTCAAGTAAGTAGATTCTTGATGAGTATGTAGTGAATAGGTTGTACATGCTTTTTAGGATTCTGTTCTTTTGTGTGATTGGTTGGCTTGCTTGCTTGCTTGGATTGCCTGATTGGAATGGACTGTGCTTATTCATTGTGGAATCTCCAAATCAGGTATGTGGTTTATTATGAGTACACAGTTTAGTTTCCCAACGTTATCCCGATGATTTATCGATTGCAATGGAAATAAACTATTTGGACGCTTTTATTTTTGCAATATTTAAAGTGAATATGATTATCACAATTTAAGTATATATATGACTTGATCAAACCTACATACTACCTATGGATGTAAGATAAGAGACCAAGCCCTAGAGGGAAGGTCAAGCCCCAGAGGGAAGACCACAAGGCACCCAGAGAGGTGACCCCAGGTACAAAGCTCAGGATGGAGAAGGTATCCTTAAAGTCACTTGAAAGGACTTAGCCCTAGAGAGGGTATCCCAGAGGATGAGTAAAAGTTGTTGAGAAGTCATATTGAAAAATATAATCGTGCATTGTTAACAACTATTTGATGTCATAATGTTGTTAGAATATATGTGCAATGTTTTGGTTGTCACCACATACTAGTATATTCATTTATACTGATTGATGTTTTGTTTGTCGGTGTTTTAGGATTATCTAGAAATTGGACAAATAGTAAAGTGGAACTTGTGAAGATTAAAGTTAATTCATAAAGGAGGATTTAGATAGATAGTATTCTAATGAGGGTAGAAGTTTCAGATTCCTACTTTTAGAAGGTACGTGATAAGTAAAAAATTTATTCCAAATTTAAGTTTAGTCTTTCGTAGAATTTATTAATTATTTTTTATTATTTGCAAAACCATTGATCCTATTTTTGGGATAACACTAGGAAAGTTCTACAATGTGTTTTTTTGGCCCACCATCTTCAAAGACTCTTATGAATATGCGACCAATGTCAAAGGATGCGTAACATCTCCAAACGTGACCAAATGCCCTTAACTTCTTGGAAGGAATTAGAAATCTTTGACGTCTGGGGAATTGACTACATGGGCCCATTTCCTTCTCCTTATGGGTATGAATACATATTAGTTGCTGTCAATTATGTGTCAAAGTGGGTTGAGGCTATACCTACTAAAACTTGTGATTCTAAACCCTTTAAAAAACTCTTTGGAGACATTATTTTTCCTAGATTCAGAGTCACACACACCGTCATTTCTGACGGGGATCCCATTTTTTAGAAAAATACTTTGAGGCTTTATTGAAAAAATACGGAATCTACCACAAAGTCACCACACCTTACCATCCTCAGACTAGTGGGCAAGTTGAAGTATCTAATAGGCAAATCAAGTCCATCTTATAAAAAACCATTGGTCGCATTAGCAAAGATTGGGCCTTGAAAATCAATGACACATTGTGGGCATACATAACTGCCTACAAAACACCCATACACGCTACTCCTTTCAGGCTGATTTCTGGCAAATCACACCATCTGCTGATAAAATTAGAACACAAGTCCAGCTGGGCCATCAAAAGCTTGAATTTTGATCTTTCGACAATAGGAGAAAAACGTCTTCTCTAAATGAATGAATTAGATGAACTAAGAATGAGTGCTTATGAGAATTTGAAAATCTTTAAAGACTGAACTAAACTATGGAATGATAGTCACATCAAAAGCAAGACATTAGAGGAGGTGACTAGGTTCTAGTGTATAACTCCAGGTTAAGGCATTTTCCTAGAAAGCTTAAGTCAAGATGGTATGGTCCCTACCTTGTCAAATGTGCCTATCCACATGGTACTTTTCTCCTCTGGGATAAGTTTTTAGGTAAATTTAAAGTAAATGGGCATCGACTCAAAAGATACATAACCACTAAAGGCCTTGTCACTTCAGATATTAATAATGCTCATTCTTGGAAGACCTCAATTTAACCGACCCTAGGACCTCAACCCAAAACATAAGTTGGTTTCTCACCTATCGGGCCTTTTACGTAAAACAAGACACTTGTTGGGAGGCAACCCAACCCTATCTTCCTTTCACTTCTATTTAACTTACCTTTTTGTTTTACTAGTTGTTGTTTCTATGCAGCATTCGTAGGATTCTTGGCATGTGGACTGTGGCCATTATCCCCGTAGCCGCCCGCCCTATGAGGAGTATGGGGTCCAAAAGGCCTACCCAGATCCCAACTCCCCTTATTGGGGAAACTACTACTCCTTCTACCCATAGAATCCACCACCACAGTGATCTTCTTCCCTCCATATCGGTCTAAGGGTTTGCTCGGGACGAGAAAAATTCTAAGTCGGGGGTGGTGGTGGGTGGTATGGGATCCACTCCCTATCTTCCCTTTTAAGAAATTTTCTTATGTATTTTAAATTAATTGCATCTTCTTTGTTTTCTAAATTTTTTCCTTTACCTAGTCGGCCAATTGTTGTATCTTGTGTTAAAAAATGAATTAGACAAATCTTTTTCACAATTTTTTTTTCAAAATTTCCACTTTTTTTTAAATACCAAGTTCCCTATGACCTAAATCAGCACTATTCTTGGAAAAGATGGCAAGCCTTATAGTATCAATCAGAATCAAATGCAAACCTTTCTTATCTCTAGCATTAGATTAACTGATCATTTTTCTCATATAATGTAGTTACGTGATTTTTCTTACTGATGCAACAACACTCTTGAAAAAAAAGAGAAAAAAAGTTCTATGAAAACATGGGGACAATAATATGCATGCCAACCCTTAAGTCTGGGGTGGCATGCTCCTTCTTCCTCCATTCTTCCATACCCCTTGTAAATGTAATAAGGGCGTACCACCAAAAGATGCCAAAAAAAGAGCACACAAAAAAATTTGTGATCAATGTAACCACAAGTCCATGAAGCATATCCCATGTCCAATAAAGAAGGGATCCTTCTTCCTCACCCCACCTTTCCTCATCCCTGTACAAAATAATAATAATAATAATAATTTGAGGGTTAAAGCATAAGTAGGATAAAGATTGTTCGTACAAAGTATGAGCTTGAAAGAGAAAGTTATGAAAAATGTTTTTGTAAGAAATATTGAACTTTGTATTTTGTGATTCTAGGAGATGAGTTGCTTGACCATGAAAATGATAGAAAATACTGCTAATTAAGATAGGATGAACATGTTGCTTTCATAAATCTTGATTATTTTGAGAATTTATTTGCTTGAGGACAAGTAAAAGCTCAAGTTTGTGGTATTTTGATGCATTCTATTTCAGCATCCTTTATGCACAACCTTTAAGTCTTGTCACATGGAATTTATCATTATTATCCATTGAAAATGAACAAAATGTTATTTGCTTCCTTCTATCGCAATTAAGCTATGTTCTCATCAAAACTATTCAATTCTTATAGATTTAGGTCACGAGCCTATCGGTTGGCTGTCCAACCAAGCATTTCAGACTCCATATGGTCGACTCATTCGCTCCACACATTCGTCTCAACACTCACTGAACCAACAAGATTGATTGTCAAGGTCGGGAGTCTCCCTCCAAATACGCTCAATTGAAGCATCTCGACAGCCAGCTTGATTATCGTAGATGCCTGATTGACACTACCCTCATTCGCCGCCACCTTATTCAAACATCCAAATAATGGCACGCTATTCAAACGCCAAATGTCTAGTTAGGACCCCAACTGGGAGTTTCCCACCTCAGCCGAGCGAGTTAAAAGGTCACCACCACTCAAACTTAGGGTTTTTGATTCGCTTCCTCAACTCCCACTCTTTCCAGACGCCAACCGGTTGGTTGGGAGCTCAAATCCAGTTCAAAATAGCAGCCTCCAGCCCTCTTTTACCCTAATCCTAAATGTAAACCCCCCTCCTATAAAAGGAGGGGCACTTCCCCATCACAAGGCATCATCTTTTGTACGGAATTACTTAGAGAGATTATTCTCTTATACTTTGCATTCAGATTAGCAATAAAGATCATTGGTTCATTCTCAAAGTTAAGTGCATTTTAGATTGTTCTTGTTTCCCTTTATTTTCAATTGCCATTAGATCTAGTTATTCTTCAGGTTCCCCTTCTATAGCTTGGAGCAAGGGACTAAGGATTCAGCCATTTAATAGTCTCTAGCCTAAGGATTAAATCACTTTCTAAGTAAAGACTATGGCTAGAATACTTCCTTACTATGCCTCCCCTACTCCACAATCATGAGTGAGTAGTTTATCTACTGAGGCAAGGGGAATAGCCCCTTAGCCATGGTTTGAATCAAACTAAGTTTTAAAGACGATTCTTATAAGACGGATTTTTGGTTTAGAAATTGATGATCTATCAAAGTGATTACTCAATTAGATCTTATGTTAATCCCAACAGAAATGACCATGGAAATCAGGATTTAGAACGATAAAACCAAACTGCATAGAGATTTTGAAACGACTGTTGGATTATCTCTTTTCAGATGATGAACTAAGAAACATGAGCACCGGGACCAATGGGCTCATGTGGAGTTCATCTTTTGTAGATTTATTAAATTCATGTACCTTCATCTGTTTTGTTGTTTTAAACATTTAGTTCATTCTCGCATAAGCTAAGGTGGTGAAAACCCCTAAAAGCCTAAATATTCCCTTAATCTAAATTCAATTATTCCATAAACATTGTTTGATCCATTTCTTCTAAGTTCTAGTTTTTCCATTCTCAATATTTTTGTTGTGCTAAAAATATCTCTTTTTCTTGTGATAGTGTAACCTTGCTTCATTGTTAGTGTAAACTGTACTTTTGCATTGTATTTCCTGGTCTTGCATAAACCATCAAACCCAATTCTAATTTCTTTTTCTTATTCCCTAAATATAAATACCAAAAAGAAATAAAAGTTCAAATGAAAATCAATTGGGATTAGAGTCATTCTACCATCTTAAAAATTTTGTCCTATGGGATCGACCCTTTTATACTTGCCTTAATTGGATAGTAAAAAAAGTTAAGCTCTAGGATTAATATCTTGGTTATTGTAGTGCACTTTGACGCATTATCAATTTGGCACCATTGCCGGGGACAACATATAGTTTTCTCAAACCCCAAAATTTTTGAATTTTTTTTTTCATTTTTTCATGCCTTCTGAGTAAAATTCCAGAAGTGCTATCCTCTTCTGCTGAGTTGCCATTCCAGCAGTCTAATTGTTCTCCACATGATTAACTACTTATTTGTGCATGTGACACTCGAACGCCGAATTTACACCATTTAACTTCGATCTTGAGATAGATAGAACTATCCACTATCTTAGTCGTCAAATTTGAATTAGGATGGATGAAGAGGAAGTCACTCTTAGGATCAACCTGGCTCTCGCGGCTCTAAGAACACATCTTAGCCGATCAAGTGGCTAGAGAAGCCGCTTTTCGAGCAACCTACATGTCTGAAAAAGAAATGTTATCGAGAGGAGATTATCTAAGTTGTGAAATTAATTGTAAGAAAATATAATTTTATGATTTGATTAATTTAGACTATTATCCTATATAAGAATGCGGAGGCTGGTAGGAGGGAAGCCAAAAGACAAAAACAATTAAAGGATTTTTTAATTCCCAAGACCGCCTATGCACAACACCCAGTTATGCCTCCCAATATCCTTGCCCCACAATTTGAAATCCAAACCCAATGGATCACCATGATCCAAGCCAACCCATTCTCTGGAAACAATGGGGAAAGTTGTCAAGATCCTCTTCAAAGGATCATTGACCTTTGTTCCTTGAACAAACTCCCAGGCATCTCTGAAGATGCAATCCTCCTTAGATTTTTCAAATATTCTCTCAACGGCCAAGCTAGTGGCTGGTACAACACCACAGAGAGTGAGGAACATGTTACAATGTGGGAGGTCCTGCAAAATAAATTCCTTGAAAAATTTTACCCTCCTTCCCTCAGTTATGAAATTAGGGGACAAATCACTTATTTATATGTCCCCAAGAGAATCCCTAGGAGAATCCTGGGAAAGGTTCAAAGACCTACTTTGGAAATGCCCTCATCATGACATTTCTCAAGCCCAACTCTTTGAATTTTTCTATCGTGGTGTTGACAATGACACCAAATTTTTCCTTGATTCCTCATCTAGAGGAAATTTTATGCACCAAAGCCTAACTGGTGTGTGGGAAGTTGTTAAACATGCTTATGAAACAAAATCTAGATGGGGAGCCGGTGGGGTCCTTAAGGTAGCTAAGGTTGAAGTTAATCCCGACATCCAAAGCATAGAAGAAAGCCTTAAATTAATTACTCTAAAACAAGACCACTTAGAGTCTTCCCTAGGCACCTATAGAGAGTTACCCCAACAAATAAAAGATGTAGAATCTCTTTGTGGCATCTGCCAATGATATGATCACACCACCTTACATTGACAATAACTCTACAACACCCCCATGTAGCCAGAAATAGGACAACAATTGGAAGACCTCAACTTTATTCACACCATACCAGGCCAGGGTTACTACAACCCTAATCAAACTAGAAACCATCCTGGATTCCAATATGGGAACCCTTTTGGTGCTCAAAACACAAGCCAAATTCCATCCCAACAAAGACCATTGTATCCTCAAAACAATAATCAACCACCACCTGGTTTTCCATACAATAATCAAAGAAATTTTGGGAACCAAGGGAACCATCGAGGCAACCACCAAAACTGACCACCCTACCAAGGACAACAATTTCAAAACTTGAACCTTCCTCCTCAAAATCCCAATCAAGCTCCTCCTCAACCACCACAAAATGTTCTTGCTCCCCATCCCTCAACTGATGAAAGGATAGCCACTTTGGAGCAAATCATTCTTTCCCAACAAGCGCACCAAAAGGCAACTGACGCCCAGTTAGCTCGCCTGTTTTCCCAACAGAAACCCCATGCCGACACCTTTACTGGGAAGCTTAAAAACAATCCCAAACATCCCGAACAACTCAAGGTTGTCTCTACTCATTCAGGAAAAGTACATTCCCCCCTCTTCTAGATAAACCTTCATCCATAACTTAGATTTTAAGGATGAAGACATGGTAGTTGTTGAACCTAAAAATCCTCCTAAACCAACCATCCCTCAACCCCCATAGGTAGAGGCTAAAGAACCCATCTAAAAACCATGACCCCCTACCAAGCCTGCCTCAAACAAACAAGGCTCAACACTTGTTTCATGAAGTTTAGGGAAGCCATGAAAAAATTACATGTTGATATTCCTTTCCTTGATGCTTTAGCAGACATGCTTGCCTGATCCATATACATGAAGCCCCTCTTGACTAGGAAGTATGCCACATAAGGATATGAAACTTTCAAACTTTCTAGGACCACTTAAGACATAATCCAAAGTAAAATGCCTAAAAAATAGAAGGACCCTAGTTCTTTCAGAATAGGGTGCTACTTAGGTGACAATGCTTGTAAAAGGGCCTAGCCAACTTAGGAGCTAGTATATCCATCATGCCTTATATTCTCTGCAAAAGATTAGAATTCACTGGCATGTTACCCACGGCCATGACCATTCAATTATCAGACTCATCCATGACCAAACCCATGGGAATCATAGAAGACATTCCAGTCAAGGTTGGGAAAGATGCATATTTCCCATGTGACTTTGTGATCATGGGCATAAAGGAAGATTTGCATTACCCACTCATTTTTTGTCATCCCTTCCTAGCCACCACTTGGGCCTTAATTGATGTTGAGGTTGGAACCATTCTATTAATATTAGGGAAACAAACCCTAGAGTTTAGGGTGTTTGAAAGAATGAAAGGCCCTAGTTTCCAAGAAGAGGTCTATGTCCTTGACTGTGTTGATAAACTATCCCAACTGAGGCAAGAATGGGAGTTAGTTGATGATACCCTACACGTGGCCCTCATTGCCCCTCCTAAATGTGACCTTGATAATGAACAATTAGACCAATGCAAGGCTCATTTAGATGATTCTGAGGAAATTCCTAATATTGAAATTAAGGACCTTAAAATGATCTCCATCATAGAAGAAAAACTTGAACCACCTAAGGCCCCAGAAATGAAAACTCTTCCCATAGGTTTGAAATATGTCTTCCTTGATGAGAAACAATTGTACCGTGTCATCATAAATTCGACCTTACCCTTGAACAAGAAAATAAACTTACGGTGGAACTTAGAAAAAGGAAAATTTCCTTAAGGTATAAAATGACAGATTTAGTCGGGATAGGTCAATCAATTTGCATTCACAAAATCCCAATGATAGAAGACAACAAACCCTCCGAGATCTGCAATGAAAACTCAATCCAAACATGTAGGAAGTTGTTCATTTAGAGGTGATCAAACTTTTGACTACAAGAATCATCTACCCCATCTCCGACTCCCTGTGGGTGAGTCTTGTTCAAGTTGTTCCCAAAAGGGGGGACCAATGTCATTAGAAATGATAAAAATGAACTCATTCCCACTCACACTGTTAAAGGATGGAGAATTTGTATTGACTATAGGAAGCTCAACAAGGCAACTAGGAAAGACCACTTCCCACTTCCCTTCCTCGACAAAGTTCTTGAGTGCTTAGCCCATCAACAATATTTTTGTTATCTAGATGGCTACTCAAGATTTTATCAGATTCCTATCCATCCTGAAGATCAAGAGAAAACAACTTTCATATGTTCTTTTGGCACTTACGTGTTTATATGAATGTCCTTCGATTTGTGAAATGCACTAGCCACCTTCCAACGGTGTATGTCAGCCATTTTTGCATGATTAACTGAAGCTGTCATGGAGGTGTTCATGGATGACTTCTCCATTTATGGAGATAATTTTGACTCTTGCCTTAGAAACCTAGCTTGTTCTTGATAGATGTGTTGAGTCACACTTAGTCCTTAATTGGGAGAAGTGTCACTTCATGGTTAAGGAGGGAATTGTTCTAGGCTATAGAGTAAGTAACCGAGGCATAGAAGTTGACAAGGCTAAAATTGAGGTCATCACCAAGCTTCCACCCCCAACCTCAGTCAAAGACATTTGAGCCTTTTTGGGACATGCTGGTTTCTATCGGCGATTCATCCACGACATCTCCAAGATCACCAAGCCTCTCACCAACCTTCTTTAGAAGGAGGTGCCCTTCAATTTTGACAAAGCCTACATGGATAGTTTTCTGTGTTTGAAAAATGCTCTCACATCCACTCCAATCATATCTGCACGAGATTGGGCCCTACCTTTTGAAATCATGTTTGATGCTAGTGACTTTTCCATAGGTGCCTTCCTAGGATAGTGAGTTGATAAGAAACACCATGTCATATACTATGCATCCAAGACCTTAGATGAAGCTCAGTGAAATTACACTATTACTAAAAAAGAAATGCTAGCCATTGTCTATGATTTTGACAAATTTTTCTCAAACTTGGTTGGCTCCAAAGTCATCGTTTACAATGGCCATGCAGCCATTCATTACCTTATGACTAAAAATTATGCCAAACCTAGACTCATAAGGTGGAGCATGTTGCTGCAGGAGTTTGACCTAGAAATCTTAGATAAAAAGGGGTCTGAAAATGTCATGGATGACAATCTAAGTTGACTTAGATATAGACAAACTGATGCTACTCCCATAAACGAATCCCTACCCAATGATCAACTGCTTAAGGTAGACTCCCAATTTCCTTGGCTTGCCGACTTTGTAAATTATTTAGCTTCTGGTGTACTGCACCCTAAATACAAGGGACATTCTAAAGCTAAATTTTTACATGATGTCAAAAACTACTATTGGGGTGAACCTTATTTCTTTAGACTTTGTGCTGACGGTATGTATCATCGTTGTGTTTCCCAAGAAGAAAGTTCTAACATTCTGGAACAATGTCATTCTGGCCCCTGCGGTGGGCACATGAGTTCCCATAAAATAGCTACTCTTATGAATATGTTCTCTCATGTGACCAATGTCAAAGACGAGTAACATCTCCAAACATGAACAAATGCCCTTAACTTCTTAGCAGGATTTAGAAATCTTTGATGTCTGGGGAATCAATTACATGGGCCCATTTCCTTCTTCTTATGGGTATGAATACATATTAGTTGTCATCGATTATGTGTCAAAGTGGGTTGAGGCTATACCCACTAAAACTTGTGATTCCAAACCCATTAAAAAACTCTTTAAAGACATTATTTTTCCTAGATTCATAGTCCCACACACCGTCATTTCTGACGGGGATCCCATTTTTCAGAAGAAAAAAAATCATTGAGGCTTTATTGAAAAAATACAGAGCCTATCACAAAGTCACCACCCCTTACCATCCTCAGACTAGTGGGCAAGTTGAATTATCCAATAGGCAAATCAAGTCCATCTTAGAAAAAACCATTTGTCGCACTAGAAAATATTGGGCCTTAAAAATCAATGACACACTATGGGCATACAGAACTGCCTACAAAACACCCATATGCACTACTCCTTTCAGGCTGATTTATGGCAAATCATTCCATCTGCCGATAGAATTTGAACACAAGGCCAGTTGGGCCATCAAAAGCTTGAATTTTGATCTTTTGGCAGCTTGAGAAAAATGTCTTCTCTATATGAATGAATTAGATGATCTTATAATGAGTTCTTATGAGAATGTGAGAATCTACAAAGACCGAACTAAACTATGGCATGACAGTCACATCAAACGCAAGGACATTAGAAAAGGTGACCAGGTTCTAGTGTATAACTCTAGGTTAAGCCTTTTTCTTAGAAAGCTTAAGTCAAGATGGTATGGTCCCTACCTCATCAAATGAGCCTATCGACATGGTACTTTTCTCCTCTGGGATAAGTTTTTAGGTGAATTAAAGTGAATGGGCATCGAATCAAAAGATACATAAGCATTGAAGACCTTGACACTTCATGTACCAATAAATGCTCATTCTTGGAAGACCTCAATTTAACCGACCATCAAACTCCCCCAAAACCTCAATCGAAACATAAGTTGGTTTCTCACATGTCGGGCCTTCGACGTAAAACAAGGTGCTTGTTGGGAGGCAACCCAACCCTATCTTCCTTTCACCACTATTTAACTTACCTTGTTGTTTTATCTTGTTGTAGTTTCTATGCAGCATTCACATGATTCTTGGCATGTAGATTGTGGCCATTATGCCCCTAGTCGCCCACCCTATGAGGAGTATGGGGCCCAGCAGGCCTACCCAGATCCCAACTACCCTTATTAGGGAAACTACTACTCCTACATGCAGAATCCACCACCACAGTGATATTCTTCCCTCCATATCGGTCTAAGGGTTTTCTTGGGATGAGCAAAATTCTAAGTCTGGGGTGAGGGTGGGAAGTACGTGATCCACCCACTTATCTTCCCTTTAAGCAATTTACTTATGTATTTTAAATTAATTACATGTTCTTCATTTTCTAAATCTTATCCTTTACCTAGTCCGCTAATTGTTGTATCTTGTGTTCAAAAATGAATTAGACAAATCTTTTTCGCAAAAATTGTTTCAAAATTTCCACATTTTTTTTGAAAATACCAAGTTCCCTATGACCTAAATTAGAATTATTCTTGGAAAAGATGGAAAGCCTTATAGTAGCAATTAGAATCAAATGCAAACCTTTCTTATCTCTATCATTAGATTAACTGATCAATTTTTCTCATATAATGCATTTACGTGATTTTCTTACTTATGCAACAACCCTCTTTAAAAAAAAGTTCTACGAAAACACAGGGACAATAATCCGCACGCCAACCCTTAAGTCTGGGGTGGCATGCTCATTCTTTCTCCATTCTTCTATACCCCTCATAAATGTAATAGGGGCGTACCACCAAAAGATGCCAAAAAAGAGCACACAAAAAAATTTGGTCAATGTAACCACAAGTCCAAGAATCATATCCCAAGTCGAATAGAGAAGGGATCCTTCTTCCGCACCCACCTTTCCTCATCCCCGTACAAAAAAATAATAAATAAAATTCGAGTGTTGAAGCATAAGTCAGATAAAGACTGTCCGTACAAAGTATGAGCTTGAAAGAGAAAGTTATGAAAACTGCTTTTATAAGAAATATAGAACTTTGTATTTTGTGATTCTAAGATATGGGTTGCTTGGCCATGAAAAGGAAAGAACATACTGCTAATGAAGATAGAATGAACATGTTGCTTTCATAAATCTAGATTTTTTTGAGATTTTATTTGCTTGAGGACAAGCAAAAGCTTAAGTCCATGGTATTTTGACACATGCTATTTCAACATCCTTTTTGCATGACATTTAAGTCTTATCACATGGAATTTCTCATTACTATCCATTGAAAATGAACAAAATGTTATCTGCCTCCTTCTATCGCAATTAAGCTATGTTCTCATCAAAATTGTTTAATTCTTGCGAATTCGGGTCACGAGTCAATCGGTTGGCTGTCCAATCGAGCATTTCAGACTCTAGATAGTCGACTCATTTTCTCCACACGTTTGTCTCAACACTCACTGAACCAACAAGATTGATTGTCAAGGTCGGGCGTCACACTCCTTAGATGCTCGGTTGAAGTGTCTCAATGGCCGGCTCAGTTATCCCAGATGCCCGGTTGACGCTACCCTCATCTGTTGCCACCTTATTCAAACATCCAAATAATGGCACACTATTCAAATATCAAACGTCCGTTTAGGACCCCAACCGGGAGTTTTCCCACCCCAACCGAGTGAATCAAAAGGTTTCCGCCAGTCAAACTTAGGGTTGTTGATTCACTTCCTCAACTCTCGCTCTTTCCATATGCCAACCGGTCATCTCGCCTTGCCAACTGGTTGGTTGGTAGCTCGAATCCAGTTCAAAACAGCAGTTGTCAACCCTCTTTTACCCTAAAACTAAATGTAAACCCCCCTCCTTATCCTATAAAATGAGGGACACTTCCCCATCACAAGGCATCATCTTTTGTACAGAATTATTCGGAGTGATTATTCTCTTGTACTTTTCGTTCGGATTAGCAATAAAGATCATTTATTTGTTCTCAAAGTTAAGTGCATTTTAGATTGTTCTTGTTTCCCTTTACGTTCAATTGCCATTAGATCTAGTTCTTCTTCTACTTCCCCTTATATAGCTTGGAGCAAGGGACTAAGTATTCAGCCATTTAATAGTCTCTAGACTAAGGATTAAATCCCTTTCTAAGTCTAGACTATGGTTAGAATACTTTCTTCCTCCACCTCCCTCTACTTTACAATCATGAGCGAGTAGTTTCTTAGTTGAGGAAAGGGGAATAGCCCCTTAGCCATGGTTTGAATCGAACTAAGTTTCAAAGATGACTCTTATTAGACGGCTTTTTGGTTTAGAAATCGATGATCTATCAAAGTGATTACTTGATTAGATCTTATGTTAATCTCGATGGAAATGACCATGGAAATCAGGATTTAGAATGATAAAACCAAATCGCATAGAGATTTTGAAATGACCATGGATTTATCTCTTTTCATATGATGAACTAAGAAACATGAGCACATGACCAATGGGCTCATGTGGAGGTCATCTTTTGTGGATTTATTTAATTCACATACCTTCACTTGTTTTTTTGTTTTAAACATTTGGTTCATTCTCTCCTAGGCTAAGTTGGTGAAAACCCCTAAAAGCCTCGATATTCCCTTAATCTGAATTCAACCATTCCATAAACATCATTTGATCCATTTCTTCTAAGTTCTACTTTTTCCATTCTCAATATTTTTATTGTGCTAACAATCTCTCTTTTTCTTGTGATAGTGTAACCTTGCTTCCTTGTTAGTGTAACCTTTACTTTTTCATTGTATTTCCTGTTCTAGTATAAACCATCAAACCCAAATCTGATTTCTTTTTCTTGTTCCCTAAATAAAATAACCATATAGAAGAAGTTTTACAAATGAAAATGGTTACATAAATTCTCTCACAAAAGCACGAGCAACAAACTGGGTTGTCAATCCTTTTTGTATGGAAAAACCCAAGGACCCAAAAAATAAATTCATTACATGTAGATGAAAGCATCATAATATTCCTATTTATTATACGTTGAAGGCGTCGAAGAAGAGAAATTCCATCATCGGCAAGCACCCCAAATGTGTCAAAAGTGAAAGGTAGAAAAAATACCAAAAAGAAATAAAAGTTCAAACAAAAACCAATTGGGATTATAGTCTACCATCTTAAAAATGTTGTCTTGTGGGATCGACCCTTCTATACTAGCCTTAATTGGACAGTAAAAAAGGTTAAACTCTAGGATTAATATCTTAGTGATTGTAGTGCACTTTTACACATTATCATGCTCCAAACATATGACTGGAAACAAAGAAGCTTTCAAACATTTGAAGAAAAGAAGAGTGGTATGGTCATATTTCGAGATAACGCCAAAGGTAAAATTATTGGAATAGGTAATTTTGGTACAAATCTTCAAATTATAAATGGCATACTTGTTGGTGGATTATATCACAACTTGATTATTGTCAGTCAATTATGTGATAGTGGCTATGATGTTCTTTTTAAAAAATCTTGCTGCAAGCTACTCATAGAAAACACAAATAATGTTGTTTATGAAGGAAAAAGATTAGGAAATCTATATATACTTAGACCTAATTCTATGCAAGCTATTGTTGGAAAATTTCTTATTGCAAATGATAAATTTTTACAACTGTGGCATAAAAAACTAGGTCTTGCAAGTTCATATGTTATCAAAAAGTTGATTAAATATTATCTTCTTTGTGGTTTACCTAAACTTTCTTTTGACAAACCTAAAACTTGTGAGCCATGTTCTTTAGGTAAGCAAAGAAAAACTTCCTTTAAATCTAAAACCTTACTTAGCACTACTAAATCATTAGAACTCATATATACATATTTGTTTCATCCTATGAGGACACAATCTATTGGGAGTAAAAGATATTTCTTTGTTATTGTTGATGATTATGGTAGATATACTTGGGTTCATTTCCTCTCAACCAAAGATGATACAATTAGAATATTCATTCAATTTTGTTCTAAAATTGAAAATCAACTACAAAACAAAATATGTACCATTAGGAGTGATCATGGTGGGGAATTTGAAAATCACATCTTTGAAGAGTTTTGTACAACTCAAGGGTACACTCATAAATTTTCAGCTCCACGCACTCCACAACAAGTAGTAGAAAGGAAAAATCGATCTTTACAAGAAATAGTTAGAACTGTGTTACTTGAACACAATACACCTAAAACTTTTTGGGCTGGAGTAGTTAATACAACATGTTATGTATTGAAATGTGTAACAATTCACTCCCATATTAAGAAAACTCCTTATGAACTTCTTTTCTACAAAAAACCTAGAGTTGATTATTTTCATACTTTTGGTACACCCTATTACATCTTAAATACAAAGGATGATAAATATAAATTTGACCTTAAATCACATAAAGGATTCTTCTTGGGATACTCAACTTCTAGCAATGCATTTGGAATCTATCATACCATCTCTAAAAAGGTTGAAGAATCAATTCATACCACATTTCATGAAATAACAACACAAAGTGCTAAAAATGAAATTGAAAACATAACTCATCAAATTGATGACTTAACCATATCTACTAAAGATGATCAAAATACTGAAAATAAGCAAAAAAAAGAGACACAACAACCCATTCCTATATTAATCAAGGATCATCCTCAAGACTTAATCATAGGAAACCCTTTTGATAAAGTAAAAACTCGATCATCATTTAGAGATGTAGCAAACATGGCATTCGTATCAATCATTGAACCTAAAAAGGTAAATGAAGCCTTAAAGGATGAATATTGGATAATGTCTATGAAATAAGAACTAAATAAATTTACAAAAAATAATGTATGGGACTTAGTTCCTAAACCACAAAATAAAACCATTATTGGAACTAAGTGGGTTTTTCGCAACAAACTAAATGAAGTTGGGGAAGTTGTTAGAAACAAAGCTAGGTTGGTAGCTCAAGGATATAATCAACAAGAAGGAATAGATTTTGATGAAACTTATGCTCCCATGGATAGATTTGAGGCTATTAGAATGTTATTAGATCTGGCAGCCCACAAAGACATCAAACTATTCCAAATGGATGTAAAAAGTGCCTTCCTAAATGGAATTATAGAAAATGAGGTATATGTTGCTCAACCACTTGGCTTTGAGATTTTTGACAAAATTGATCATGTATATAAACTTAAGAAAGCTCTATATGGTCTTAAACAAGCACCACATATTTGGTATGAAAGACTTAAAAATTACCTATTTGATAATGGCTTTTTGATTGGAAAATCAGATTCGACACTATTTTTCAAAACTTACAAATTAGATTCTCTTATTGTTCAAATATATGTTGATGACATTATTTTTGGTGCTTCAAATGATTCCTTATGTAATAAAATTAGTGATATTATGCAAAAAGAGTTTGAAATGAGTCTCATGGCAGAATTAACATTTTTCCTTGGTTTTCAAATAAAACAAACGCCCGCTGGAATTTTTCTAAGACAAGAGAAATACACCAAAGAACTCTGAAAATTATTTGGCATGGAAAAGTGCAAACATGCTACCACTCCCATGGCTACCTCTACCAAAATTGGTAAGCATGAAGATGGTTAACCCATTGATGTTTCCTTGTTTAGGGCCATGATAGGTAGTTTGCTATATTTAACCACTTCTAGACTAGATATCATGTTCTCCATTGGGATTTGTGCTAGATTTCCATGCAAACCAATGCATTCTCATTTTCAAGTTGTCAAAATGATTTTAAGATATCTTGTTGGTACTATCAACTGTGGTTTGTGGTATCCTGGGGGATGGTTGCTAGACCTAAAAGCTTACGCTGATGCCGATTACATTGGTTGTTGACTTGATCGTAAGAGCACAAATGGTGGTTGCTTCTTACTAGGAAGAGCCTTAGTATCTTGGTTTAGTAAGAAACAAAACACAGTTGCCCTATCCACCACTGAAGCCAAATATGTGATTGTTGGATCATGTTGTGCTCAAGTACTCTATATGTAACCAATTTTGAGTGACTATGACTTTGTATTCTCTTCTACATTGATTTCCTATGATAATACTAGTGCTATAAACTTGGCCTATAATCCTATTTTACATAGTCATGCCAAGCATATTGAAATCAGACATCATTTATTAAGAATTCATATTTCTAAAAATAATATATCTCTCCATCATGTTGATACTGAAGAACCATTAGCAGATTTCTTTACCAAACCTCTTCCTCTTGATCAATTTCAATATATTAGAAAGAGGTTGCTTATTACTCCCCTAGAAGATGTATTTTTTGATATATGTGCCCAAAATTCTAATTGAAATTCATGGTATTTCTATTGCTTAAGATTCTAGTAATTTTTTTTGATTAATCACAATAATTTACTATCATGCACAAGTACATAAAAAAGCTCAAAACAATCCATCAAAACTACTCACATACCCTTGTTCGATCAAATATATTTTGGACCGAGATGACTCTCGATCGACAAAAAGATCAACTGACTTCTACTCGGTGGTATCCTCGGCCGACAATGTGCTTTTGAACTGATTTTCTTCTCAAAATTTTGTGAACCAATTTTTTTTGCAAAAAGACCCCTCGTTCGAGAAAATTTATGACCGAACCCTCCAACGAATGGTCATTTTTTTCAAATTGCAATGGTCAGCCTAACTAGTCATTACAAGGAGTGTCATAAGAGAGCCATTGAGCTCTCAATCAATGAAAAGGTCGACCAAGCAGGTCACTGATTTTCTATAAAAAGGACCCCAATCCACCCATTTTACACATTTCACTTTCTCTATTCTCCACCTCCTCTCTAGTGATCTTTAGAGTTATTCTTCAGCAACACTCTTGTAATACCACTTCTAGCTTTTCTTCCACCTCCAATTGATCAAGACAGCTTCATCTTCAGTGCACAGTGGGAAGAAGCAAGTAGTGGTGAGGAAGGGAAGATAGGTTACTCCCGCCTTGAGCATCATCAACGACATCACCTTCAACGACGTTGCTACTGGAGAACGCTACCTCAAGCTCACCTCAAAGACCCCTCTTCCTCAACGCCCAGTGGACACCAATGACTTCATCATGCTCCTTGACCTCGCCGAGCTCTTCAAGATGCAAAAGTTGACAGAGTTTCTTGACATCCTTTTGTTTCTAGTCCACCCAATTCGTAAATGAGTTTTATGCTAATCTTACTAGGGATTCCAATAACCCCTTCTCTTTCACTTTCATGGTTCATGGGTTAGGATTCTATTTTTCTGAAAAAGACATCCTCAAAATTTAAGATGTAGATGAGGAGGAATATGGAGGTTTCATAGATTTAACCATAGGAAACCCTTTATCCAAAATCTCCATAAATGATAACACCATTAGCTTAGGAGATGTAAAAAGGGCCATCTTCCTCCCTAATACTTCATGTCATGAAAATAGGGGAACCTACTATGCTACATCTCTCACCCTTGAAGCTAGGGTAGTAAACCTCATCATTTCCCACAACATATACCCTAGAGTAAACAAAACTAAAATCCCACAATTTAGGATGTATCTATTCTATGCTATCCTAGAGAGTATTCCAGTCAATTTCATTCGCATTATCCTATCCAACATGTTTGAATTCTCTGTAAATCCTCCCTATGCTGACTTTGTGTGTCAAATCATTCAATTTTTCCTTGACAAAAACCTAGAGGATCTCAACTACAAGTGTGATAAGCGTCCTCAAAAATTCACCAAACACACTGTAGATAAGATGGACCTTGAATTTGGATACAAGAGGGCTAGGACCGAAGGAGAGACATCCACCGAAGCAAATCCTCCACCTCCTACTCCTCCTAGCCACTCCATAGAAAATTTAGCCAATTATGTGTGTTATCTTAAAGGGGATACCTTTCACCTTGGGAGACAATTAGATTACAATCATCATGCCATGACCTATCTCAATCAAAGAACGCAAGCCTTGTCTCCCAATGTTCCCAAAACATATCCATATACACTCTATCCCGGGAGCCTCTATCCTTTTAACCCTTCAATTCAATACACCCAAATCCCACAACCACCTTCACATGACTTTCCCATACTCAATACTCAACTATGCAACTCCAAGACATTGCTTCCCACTTCAGGTTTGATAGGGTACCTACATTTCTGGAGGCATATGCTCTTATAAAAACAGGTTCACTTGATTGGAAAACACTTGTCAAGTATTTTGGTGATTCTCCATTTCTTGGGAAAGATCTTGAGGTTGATGTGATCTTTTAATCCTTCAAGTGATGTTATCCTATGTAGTGAGTAGTATTACTTATGTAATCTTTTCTAGTGAAGTCTATAATGTTATAGTTGGTATGTATGTCCTGAGACCCAATCATGGGATGATTGATGGGATACATTAAGATTGATTTGATAAAGATCAAAGGCAAGCTTCCAATTATTTCTGGTTCAGTCATATGAGATAATGATAGAACATATTGAATGTCTAGAGAATGACAGTACTCAATGACGTATGCCTTCAGGTTCAGGACCTGAACGATGAGATCATATGGATGCTAAGAGTTTGTACATTCTTATTACGTCCCTAGTCGGATTTCATTGTGGAAGGTAGATAGACAGCAATGACACACAAGACTAGATTGTGGTGTTGGTTGATGACAGAATCTCATTAGTCATGATATGGAGATATCAAACCAAACACATAGGTACTTGTTAGAGAACAATTGTACTGGAAAAACCCACCATGAGTTTGACACATGGAACCATGACATGGTAGTCACAGTCAGTTCTCACAGTGATGGTGGTGAGTGTGATTCTTTGACCTGAAATCACTACACTCAACACATGTCGTTGGGTACACTTTGACATCATCAAACGCAGTCCTGAAACATGGGTTGTTATAAAGGTGATGATTGGGTGTCTTTGACACATGGGGCTTTTGAGGGGTGAGTGATAGATATGGGATTTCTCCCTCCTGAGGGAGTTTGATATCCATGGCTACTTGATGAGTAGGATCGAGATAGGCGTGCACATGCATATGTGAATCAGTATGTGATATTGATGTCATACATATCTCCTCCAATCTACTCTGAGATCAAGAAAGTGAATGAATGTTGACAGGATGATTGTTCCATGCCTTTAGTTCATTCAGGATATCGGTGACAAAGGAATTATACATTCACTGTAACACCATTCACGGATTGTAGGATTGAAATTTGTTCTCCAACTTTCCTTTTCACTTGGGTAGCACTGATGTGCGACTTGGCACCTCTCTTTGCTTGTGAAGTCATAAGTGTTATGGACTTTCACTTCCAACGTGAAATGGACCTGTAGGGTCACACACATAGGATTTAACCTGGAAGAGGAGTTTTTTCACAAACGATGTTTAGATTGATTACTAAAGGAGTTTAGTAGTTCAATTAAACACTCGATTAATTGATAGCTCAATATCATAGTGTTCAAGGTGTTGGATCGATTGATTAGAGTATCGAATTGATTGAAACTACAATTGACTGATTTTGCATAGTCTGTTGCCCCAACCGATCGGCTCAAGACTTGAACTGATCGGCTCAGGTTGGTGAATCGATCGGCTCAACCAGTGAGACGATCGGCTCATGTGCCATGAAACGATCGGCTCAAATGTTGAACCGGTCGACCCATGGACCAACTCAGATTGTTTGGGAATTTGGAAGACTATTTTGAAAATATAATTTGTTTCACTTGTACAAATTTGATTTGAACAAGGATTAATATTTGATTAATCAGAAACAAATATGAAAGTCAATTTGAGTTTTACCAGGATCATGAACCGATCGGCTCAGAAGTGAACCAATTGGCTCAGGTGCCCCAACCGATCGGTTGAGGTGTGAACCGATCGGCTCAACTCCCCAACCAACCGTTTCATGTTTAAAACGATTGGTTCAGGTGGCGTAGTTGGTTGTTTTTGTGGAAAATCTCGAACCCTTCTACTCTAGCATTAATCATGCATTGCCCGGGATAGAGAACCATGTCCCATGACCCTCCTATATATATAGGGGTAGTGGGGGCTTCTCAGAACACAACTCAGTGCACCAGTTGCTCTGCAAAGTTGTCGTTCTCTCTGGTTTTGGTAATCAAGAGAGCCCGAGCAAGTGCTATCCGATAAGGGAGGCACAGCAAGGGAAAGACAACTTCAGAAAGCGACTGGTGACAGGAGAATGTGTTGGTGACTATTATGCTGAAAGGAGGGTACAAATCCTTCTGATTCCTTGTGGGATAAGGAGATCGGAGTTCTAGGTGGTCTGTGTGGACTACTTCAGAGGCGGGAGACTTCTGCCGCTCGGAGGACAGCTGTCAATCCTGACAGTCCCGGTGAGACCAGGAGCTGCACATACATTGTCCAAGATCATAGGTGAAGACCGCGCAAGCCGCAAGGTAACGTCACCGAGCAAGACTTGGGACAAGGTATGCCTCTACAAACCATCCTTCCTACTGTATAGGCGTTGACACAATTCCTTTTTATGGGTTTGGGAGAAGAAAATTTGTGTTTCCGCTGCCTTCTCTGTCTCCCCTAAAACCCTACAGTGGTATCATAGCCACGTCAACTTCTCTATACTTTAGGATTATCAATTTGATTGATTTTGGTTTGTCACCTTTATTTATTGCATACGATGTGAATAAAATTGGCTTTATGCATGTCCAATCCCAAATCCAAAAATCCCAATATACATATATGATATGTAATATGAATGCACTCGATATGTGTCTCCCTTAAATGAGTTTTGTGGTGGATGTATAGCGTGGTTATGGCCAATAAACCCTATGTATGTATGCTTGGTTGTATGTGGTTGCTTGCATCTCGGTCTACACACTAATTCCCTATCTCCTATTCCTGATGTAGCTCGATATAACTCGAGATTTCTTTTCTACCTTTTCTCCCCCTGAATGTAACTCGGGGTTTCCCTTTTCAAATGTAAAATAGGATAGATCTTTTATTTCCTATTATGTCAAAGAATGAAGGACAATCTGATAATGACTGAAACGATCAGTTCAAGGAGTGAATCGATCATTTGGCGATCCAGACGACCAGTTCGAGGAGTGAGACGATTGAGTGATGGCCATGAAGAGATGCATGATGACCAGGCGAACTAATCGGTTGGAGTATCTAACCGATCGGTTGGTAGCACCCAGTTGACCGGCCAGGACGAGCAGGTCATTCATGTGATGAGTTGATCAACTCAGACGGCTATAGCACTTCATCTTGTACAGGTTGCATATGATGTAGACCTAGATGACCATGATTCCTCTTGGCTTGAGGAATCACATTATGATGACCATAATCATCGCTTTTATTGTTTTGTATGTTTTCTGCGGGATATAGCATGTATATGATACGTACTATATATTGTGGTGATTGGATATGTATATGTACCTATAAAACCAAATCCCTCATTAAATATTAAAGTTTTAGATGCCTTTCAAATGTGACACACATGAAAAGCTTGATCGGCCAAGTGTGGGAACGCCCTAGTGTGGTGCACCGTCTATCTCGCGGAAGCTTGAAGGATGGATATGTGGGTCTACCCTAGCAGGGTGCATATTCATCATGTTGGCTTTGGGTCAGACTTAACAAGGTGACCTAGATAGGATCTAGCACCTTGAGGCATGGAGGTGATCATGGCAAGGAGTTGCATATGACATCTTTCAAGAGTTGGATATGATGCAATTGGCAAAAGTTGCCTACCTGGAAGATCTAAGTTGTGGGTGACAGCCCTAGCTAGTCCATGACTCAGAGGATTTTAGGATCTTGACCCACTAGAAGATTGTACGTTGCAATCTTCCGAATTGATGGTGACGGCTATCAATTTGAACAAAATAGTGGGAGCGATAATTAATTAAAGTCCTAATTATATCGTCAACTTTTCAAATCAATCAAATAAGTCAAAATTGAGTTTTGGACTAAATTGCATATATTTCCTTTTGTAGAACAAATGACAACAAACAACAATCACTTCTCATTGTGATCGGTCCTTGAGAAGGACAAGCTGAATGGAACTAACTTCCATGACTGGTTTAGGACATTGAGAATTGTTCTCACTCAAGAGTGAAAGTTCTATGTCCTAGATACTCCAGTTCCAAAGGAACCTGCTCCTACCGCACCAAAAGCAAAAAGGGATGCTTATAAGAAGCATTCAGATGATGCCAATGATGTAAAGTGCTTGATGTTGTGCTCCATGAACCATGAGTTGTAGAGACAACATGAGAACATGGGTGTCATTGAGATGATTTAGCATCTAAAGAACATGTATGAAGATCAAGCACGACAAGAGAGATATGATGTCTCCAGGGCGCTGCTCAAGTGTGTCATGACAGAAGGAGATCCAGTTGGTCCTCACACACTCAAGATGATTGGGTATGTGGAGAACCTGACAAGACTGGGATTTCCCCTGAGCCAAGAGTTGGCTACTGACGTGATACTGCAATCGTTGCCAAAATCATACAGTCAGTTTGTGATGAACTACAACATGAACAACTTTGACAAGTCATTGACAGAGTTGTTAGGCATGTTGAGGACAGCCGAGACACAGATGAAGAAGGACAAGCCTAAGTCTGTGATGATGATCAGTAGCAAGAAAGGCAAGTCCAATCGCAAGGGCAAGGGCAAAGCTAAGAAGGGTTCTAATGCTAGCCATCAGCCCAAGACGTCTTCAGATCTCAAGGCCAAAGGAGGCGTGACCAAGAGAGGCAATTGCCACCATTGTCAAAAGCCAGGACATTGGAAAAGGAATTGTCCACTCTATCTGGAAGAACTAAAGAAGAAGGAGGCGATAGACGTCTCCACCTGAAGGTGTCATGAAATAAAATTGTAACATTTTTGACGTATATTATACCAAGATATAAAATGTAAAGCACTCAATAAATGGGGCAAGTGTTGCCGCCATAGATAGGAATACTTTAGTTTATTTTCACCCATGAAGGCATGTAATAGAGTTATGAACTGCTATTTCATATTTGCCAATGGATAGAAACACATTATTTTGCATATTGTATGACAATGATAGAAATTAATAAAGTTGATGTTTCAATCTCAAAGATACGATCTTTATGGCAGTGCCTTGTTTATCTTGTGGTACTTGGTATGCATAAGATAAAATGATACCTAAAAGTTATTGATAACTCAAACAATCAAATTAGCATAAATCATGAGAAATTCATTTCTAGTTTCCATATGATGGATAAGTCTAGACTCTTTTAGTTAGAGAACCAATAAGAGACATGAATCTCTTAGACATGATTAATCAATCTTCACTAATGGTAGTGGGAGAATGATTATCCTATAAGTATAATACATGTGATGTATTTACATACCTATTGGAGTTAATTCTAATACTTCAAATGGTGTTTAGAGAAACACCAATATGAGTATCTTGAAGTGTTCAAGAATATCATAGATGAAGTGTGAATTTGGTAAAGTGTTAATTCTTGATGAGATCAATGAATGAGATACTTAAACTAAATGTTTAAGAACCTTGTGAGTGATTATGATAGTGTATCATAGTGAACTCATGATTAAGGCATGGTGATGTCTCAATAAAAAAGGAGTCATACTCTAAGGAGTTATAGGATGGTTATCAAATAACTAATTTCTTATTAAATAATGAATACCCTACACTAATAAAGGACATTAAGAATCACAAGGAGTTGTGAGTTCTTATATCCTTGACAGATACACCTCAATTATTTATGTGATGAGTTGGTCATGTGATGAATCAACTATCTAGATAAATGTGAGGAATCGGATTTTGAGTTATGGTTTGTGACCATTACATCCTAAATGACTTCCATGTGAATCATAAGGTATGACCTTGATGGTAGCACCCATTGGAATGAAATCCATAAGTGTGAATGAGTCTTAAGTGTTAAGACACATGGATAACATTTTGAGAAGGATGATGCTTGTTGATTGCAACTTAATGATTAAAAGGTTTTGCATACGGATACTAAAACTGCATTCCTATAAAGAATAAAACAAGTACGTGACACAACCTATAAGGTTTATGAATCCATTAATGCAAATGAAGTCTATAAGTTACAATGGGCTAATCAATGTGATTGATTGAGTACAAGCAACTCAGAACTGGATCTTTACTTTGATGATATAGTCAAAGGATTTGACTAATATGTCAAATATAAAGAAGGGATATGTGATTTAGTGGGAGCATATTCACATTCCACATATTGATGTGAAATGGAAATGTTCTAGAATGGAAATACAAAGTGGAAATTATCTTTAAGGAAGATAGAGATGTTTCCTATGTGATAGGAATAGAGATCTATAGAGATAGTTCTCGAAAACCTCTTGACCTAAAAAGAGAGAGCATACATTGGCAATCTATACTGAAGGGTTCAGTGTGCATAGATTCAGTGGGAGAAAACTTGTCCATGTTACATGGAGTTGGTATCCCAAGGACAAGTGTCCAATTCTTATGAAGAATGGGAACACTAAGAATAGATATGGATCTATCATGTATGTAATTATCCCATTATCTTGCATGTATAGGAAATAGCAAGAAACAAAACACATTCATCATCTTGTATGTAGGACATGACAATATGATGTGCTCATCTTGATAACTCGTATGTGGGACATGACGAGTGGATGTTTGTCTAGTTCCAGTAAGGGTTACTGGAATACCATAAGAACTTGATAAGTACTTGAGAAGTACTAGTTTTATGGAAATAAGGAAGGGTTCACTGTAAAGAGTTACACTCATGCAAACTTCTGAAAATGATAGAAATTGCAAAATATATATGGGATATATAAAAGTGAATGTTTGTTGATAAATGCAAATGTTCCAAGAAAGTCATTTAAAAGGAAAGGCCGAGTATCTGTGTGTTAGAGAACATTAGTGGATACTATATGGATCTGGAAGTTCATGAGATGAACTTATAGACATTCCAGTCATTGATGGCAAGTTAGGAGTGCTTGGTCATGCAATGTGTCTAAAGGTTAGCAAAGGAATACTAGATTGCATATTACGACAACTCCATCTCATATGTGTGACGTACAGCGAAGAGATGAGAGACATGCAGTTAATACCGACTTTTGCAAGGTGTTGCCATAACTCACTATGTTAGCACAAGAGCACAGTAACATATGGGACATGTTTGAAGATCACTATGAATATGATTCAAGGGTGATTGGCTCACAGTGCAAGTGGGAGTCTGTTGGTATGTATGTCCTGAGAGCCAATCATGGGATGATTGATGGGATACATTAAGATTGATTTGATAAAGATTAAAGGCAAGCTTCCAATTCTTTCTGGTTCAGTCATATGAGATAATGGTAGAACAGATTGAATGTATAAAGAATGACAGTACTCAATGACGTATGCCTTCAGGTTCAGGACCTGAACGATGAGATCATACGGATGCTAAGAGTTTGTACATTCTTATTATGTCCCTAGTCATATGTCATTGTGGAAGATAGATAGATAGCAATGACACACAAGACTAGATTGTGGTGTTGGTTGATGATAGAATCTCATTAGTCATGATATGGAGATATCAAACCAAACACATAGGTACTTGTTAGAGAACAAGTGTACCAGAAAGACCCACCGTGAGTTTGACACATGGAACCATGACATGGTAGTTATAGTCAGTTCTCACAGTGATGGTGGTGAGTGTGATTCTTTGACCTGAAATCACTACACTCAACACATGTCATTGGGTACACTTTGACATCATCAAACGCAGTCCTGAAACATGGGTTGTTATAAAGGTGATGATTGGGTGGCTTTGACACATGGGGCTTTTGAGGGGTGAGTGATAGATATGGGATTTCTCCCTCCTGAGGGAGTTTGATATCCATGTCCACTTGATGAGTAGGATTGAGATAGGCGTACGCATGCATGTGTGAATTAGTATGTGATATTGATGTCATACATATCTCCTCCAATCTACTCTGAGATCAAGAAAGTGAATGAACGTTGACAGGATGATTGTTCCATGCCTTGAGTTCATTCAGGATATCAGTGACAAAGGAATTATACATTCATTGTAACACCATTCACGGATTGTAGGATTGAAAGTTGTTCTCCAACTTTCCTTTTCACTTGGGTAGCACTAATATGCGACTAGGCACCGCTCTTTTCTTGTGAAGTCATAAGTGTTATGGACTTTCACTGTCAACGTGAAATGGACCTGTAGGGTCACACACATAGGATTTAACCTAGAAGAGGAGTTTTTCCACAAATGATGTTTAGATTGATTACTAAAGGAGTTTAGTAGTTCAATTAAACACTCAATTAATTGATAGCTCAAAATCATAGTGTTCAAGGTGTTGGATCGATTGATTAGAGTATCAGATTGATTGAAACTGCAATTGACTGATTTTGCATAGTTTGCTGCCCCAACTGATCGTCTCAAGAGTTGAACTGATCGGCTCAGGTTGGTGAACCGATCGGCTCAACCAGTGAGACGATCGGCTCATGTGCCATGAAACAATCAGCTCAAGTGTTGAACCGATCGACTCGTGGACCAACTGAGATTGTTTGGGATTTGGAAGACTATTTTGCAAATACAATTTGTTTCACTTGTACAAATTCAATTTGGACAAGGATTAATATTTGATTAATTGGAAACAAATATGAAAGTCAATTTGAGTTGGACCAGGATCATGAACCGATCGGCTCAGGTGCCCCAACCGATCGGTTGAGGTGTGAACCGATCGACTCAACTCCCCAACCGACTGTTTCATGTTTGAAACGATCGGTTGAGGTAGCGTAGTTGGTTGTTTTTGTGTAAAATCTTGAACCCTTCTACTCCTGCATTGATCCCACATTTCTCGGGATAGAGAACCCTGTCCCATGACCCTCCTATATATAGGGGTAGTGGGGGCTTCTCAGAACACAACTCAGTGCCCCAGTTGCTCTCCAAAGTTGTCGTTCTCTCTGGTTTTGGTAACCGAGAGAGCCCAAGCAAGTGCTACCCGATAAGGGAGGCACAGCAAGGGAAAGACAACTGCAAAAAGCAACTGGTGGCAGGAGAGTGTGTCGGTGACTCATATGCCGATAGGAGGGTAATGCCTTCTGATTCTGTATGGGACAAAGGAGATCGGAGTTCCAGGTGGTCTGTGTGGACTACTTCAGAGGCGGGAGACTTCTACCACTCAGACGACAGCTGTCAATCCTGACAGTCCCGGTGAGACCAGGAGCTGCATAGACACCGTCCAAGATCAGAGGTGAAGACCACACAAGCCGCGAGGTTACATCACCAAGCAAGCCTCGGGACAAGGTACGCCTCTACAAACCATCCTTCCTACTGTATAGACGTTGACACGATTCCTTTTTATGGGTTTGGGAGAAGAAAATTTTTGTTTCCGCTGCCTCTCTGTCTCCCCTAAAACCCTATAGTTATGTTATGTTGCTATCAATGTAATCGAGCTTGTTTGTGTTCACTTGATCATGTTAGTAAAATATATCTTGTGGCTTTCATTGGACATTCCCTATCACTTTGTTTTGCATCTTGTGTATCATATTGAGGGGGAATATCTCATTCAAGGGGATTAAAATGTTTATATTGCTATCTTTTTGAAATGGCAAAGGGGGAGAAATAATATAAATCAAAATGAATGAGTTTCATGATCTCTTGGCTTAACATTAATTGATGTTATATTTCTTAAGAGATGGATACTATGTTCCATATCTCTTTAGGAATAATTATCTCACATTTTATAAAAACAAGAATATGTTGTTCAACTCAGGTAAATCTCAGGTATGAAACTCATCTCATTTAAACCATTTTGATTATATTTTAGAAATGTTTGTCATCTTCAAAAAGGGGGAGATTGTTGGCTAAATTGGACATTTATATACCCTTTGTTTTGATTGTGACAAACATTTCACACTTGTGTATCTAAATGTTATTTGAGTGTTTCAGGAATCAAAGGAATAAGGAAATCCTACTTAGTGGGAAGAGGAAGATCAATGCAAATTGAAGATCAAATATGCTTAATTGTATAAATGTTCATGATTGTACTCAAATTTAAACACTTGTACAAAAATATAATGCACAAGTACTTAGACATTATGTAGATCAAGCGTTAGATCTTCCCTACCCACTTACAACCCTTAGATAAATTTTCCCCCAAAGTTAGAGTCACCAACACACATTGTAACACACACTTAGTAGGTGATTCAAAAGTCTAAAATAGGGACACTCTCGGTCAAAGAACTTGTTGACTGAGATACTCTTGGTCAAAGTTCTTATCAATCGAGAACCACCTCGATTGAACTTGAGAGCATTGTTCAACAATGTACACATTTGTGCTCTAAAATAGTCTTCGGTCGAAAATATTCTCAAGTGAGTAAACATTGATCTAAAGCTTGTGACTGTTAGATTGAGTGGTTGATAGTTGGGAGTTGGAAATAGACATTTGAATACATTTGCCTTAAACCCAGGTTTGGTCGAAGAACATCTCGACTGAGACACAGTTTGGTCGACCAAATTGTCGACCGAGCAAGGTTTTGGATTGTTCCTTTCAAGCACAAACAATTAGTGATTTCTAGACAACTAATGTACACCTAACGGCTAGCTAAGCACTAAGAACACTATAGACACTCCCTAGAACGTCCCTAGACACTTTCAAACCATCCCTATAAATAGGAGAGGCCTTAGGAAACCTAAAGCATATAAGCTACATTTAAGCATTCATTATTGAGAGCAATACTTACTTGTCTTCCTCCTTGTGCTCCAAAAAGGTGTCCTATAGCTACAATCTCCTAGCCACCACACATAGACACGTTCATCATAAGATAGTAGGAGATTCTAACACTTGATATAGGATCAAAGCACTATGCTTCATTGTTGTATTCCTTTCTTCCAATCCCCCTTCATAGGTAAAAGTTGTAATTGCTCCTTGGCTACTCCAAGATCGTGGAGGCTGCTTGAGGGAGCACCGATGAAGCTACTTCTTGGTGGAGAAGGCTTCTTCGAGAGGAGCTTGAGATTACTTCAAGGAAAGCTTCTTCAAGGGTGGTTGGAGCTACTTCCAAAGGAAGGCTATCTCAAGGTAGTGGAGTTACTTCTAGGAGGAGAAGGCTACTCCAAGTGAAATAGTTACTTCAAGAAGGCTGCTTCAAGGAGGTTGAGGCTACTTTAAGGGTGTGGAATGTGATTGTATTTTTTTAACATCCTTGTGAGGTAATAAAATAAATCACTTTCAAATCCCAATTGGAAATAATTGGGTAGTGGACTGACTACCTTTGATTTCAAAGGTAGGAACCACACTCTACATCCAAGTTTCTTCCTTATTTCCTCCTCCTTCTTTGGTTGAGTGTTTTAATTAAATTTAAATTATCAAAAAGCTCCATTCACCCCCCTCTAGATCTTTCATTTGTAGGATTTCTCTATTCCAAAGTGTAAGATCTCGACATGGAGTCTTGGTTGTTCTGGGTGCCATAGGATTAAATAACTTGCACATCTTCACAAAGAGCCTCTATGTAGTTGTCAAAGTGATTAGAATGACCTTCCACATGAATCTTCATGAGATTTACCATGTCTGCCAATATCTTCATCTTGTAGGGTGGTTGAGGGATTGAAGGGGTTTGTTCATATTGATATACCATCTTGACTTCAAAGGGTTGCTTGTAACATGCACAATGCAAAACCAAACAATAGAGGACAAGTCAGCAAACTAAGATGTAGATCTAACGCAAAGAATAAAGAATAGAAATGGTGAGGGTAGTAGAAAATGTTAATCTACACTAACTAGCTAGAGTGAGCACCTCTATCCCCAATAATGGCTCTAGAAAGCTTGGTGCATTTTTACAACACACACCCAAATCAATTGAACTTTGATGGGATGCACACTAAGAAAACATGTGTGGATCTTTTGAATTTATAATGGACATAGTCTAACGCACTTACTCAAAATATCCACACTTCACTTGCAAACGCATAGGGCCGTGTCATAGTGTAGGCAAGTGGTAAGATAAGGGTCGATCTGCATGGAAAGAGGGGCACTAGAGCTAGGTTAGGTGAGCTACATTCCTAATGTGGTGAGTAGGGTTTTTAGGATTTGTTGGTTGTTTGGTTGATTACACTGATGGTGCAATCAATTGAAAGTAAGAGAGGAAACTAAACTACAAGAAACCCTAAGTTAACCCTAAATAAGAAATTCTAATTGATAAAGAAGGCACTAAGTAAACAAGAGAAAGAGAGTACAACTAAGTTACACTAGCAATGCAAACTAACACTAAGGAGACAAATTAAGCACTATAGAAATTAATGATCTAGGTTATCACTAACTAGTAAGATTAACACTAGCAAGCTCAAAAGAGCACTAACTACTCAAGCAAGGCCTAATTATCCAAACCTAAGAAATGAACTAAGAGGCAATGAAATAAAGTAACTACACTATCATAAGCAAGCTAAGAAAACAAGATGGGTTTTAGCAAGTTTTGGGGAGAGTGGACCATTTGGGGGAATGTCACAAGAGTCCAAGTTGAGGGTTGATATAACACACAAATCATATATTTTCATTCTAGTTTGCCAAACTAAACAATATAATCAAATGCAATGAAACAACCCTAGAGTATTGGTTGGCTATGGATAGAATAGAGTGTGGGAGGGAAAATACACCCTTTCACCCCCTATATAGCTTTACGAGGCTCAATTGGACCGAGGTCTAGGTGGGATTTCTATTGGATTCAACTAAATCTAGATTTCTAGGGTAAGGGTTATTCGGGAAATTGAGAACCAAGGTTAGGAAGGGGGAGTAGAGATGAGGGTGTTTCACCTCATGTTACTCACCATCTAGCCTTTATAAAACTCTAGGAAATTGCACTAGTCACCCTTACACTAGCTACTTAGATCTCACACTTAGTTGTAGGAGAAGATATTTATATGTAGGAAGATAGGATGCTAGCTAGGGATCTACTAGTTAGACATAGGAGAAAATCCTAAAATGGATACATGCACTTCATTTTCCCCTAGATTCTAAGTGTTATCAAGCATCATACAACAAGAAATCCATGTTTAGAAGCACAAATCACAAGTAAAATAATGAAAAATGAGATAGAAGCAAGATACAATCATCTTAGAATGAAAATATGTTCAATACAAGTTACACTTACCCAACATGGTATCAAAGTAACATTTTATCCCCCAAACAGCCGACCAAGAGGGCTTAGCTATTCATAATCAAACAAAAGAGTAAAAAGGAAAGAAGAAAGAGGTATAATGTGGCACTCATTGCCACACAAAGTGAGATTACTCAAAACATAACCGTGGAAGAAAGATTAACGAACAGATTACTAGAAAACACAAAAAATTAAAATGGTTTCATAAAACTGCCAAACAGCAAGAACCTTTACATATGGGTGTTTTCATGCCTCAAAGCACTTACCATGAACGTTGTCATCCTGTTACCAGAGAACCTATTCCAAAACATATATATGCATGTAACCAATACAGTTGTATACAAAAGAGCACACAAGCCGAACACATATCGAAAGCACATCCAAAAAGTGTCTACAAAACATCTACAAAATGTTCCCAAAGACCCGAGTATACAAGGACAACTTCTAGGACTCTATAAACAAAAGACATCCAGCATCACTTCCAACATTGTCAGCTACTGCTGCTCTTACTACTACTCAACCTCCGCTGTACGATCTCTACCTCTTCATGCTCATCCACTTAAAAAGGGTGTGGGAAACCCATGGGGTGAGATTCCAAATCTCAGCGGGAGATATAATTTCCCACCAACTCTATTATTATCACAGATAAGATAAACAAAGCACCAGTAAAGTTACAACTATGTGAAACAGATAATTATTATTAATAGGAAGAGCATTTACTTTCTGATTTATAAAACATCTTAATAATTTAAAAGGAATATGAAGAACATGTATATTTCCTATCAACAACATTGTATAAAGATCGAGAAAGGCCTCATCCAATGTTTTCATATTTGATCTTATATAATTATACTATACGGCTGATTACACATTTTATTATACCCTGTGATTTGAGTCGTACCACCCAAATCCCACCGATCACTTGATAAGTCAAAATCGATGCCATACAAGGTCTAATGGAGGAGCTGGAATCCATGACCTCACCCCACCTCTTGGTTAGCACAAGAGAAAACACCGCAGAGACATATCAGCCAACTACAATAATGACATATAGTCAAATTCAGGGATTGGCTCATGCATGGCCATCCACATATAATTATAACTAGCCCACCTTGGTACAGGTACTACGCTAGAAGAATAGGCTCACACTTGGCCGTTCAAACAAGAAGGAGTGGCTCATGCATGGCCATCCACACAACAACGACATCGACTCATGCATGGTCATCTCACACATCCTGTAGTTAAGGATACAAGGAAGTACTTGACTTCTACCCCTTATATTCAAAAATATGCACGTTGAGTTAAACTCGTTTCACCATTCAACAAATCCTGACACTGAATGGATCTATGGCACAAGTCAAGCTACAATATTAAGTTCCACTTGATTAATTAGGTTATTTAACATCTTTCACCATTAATCAAGTTACAACGTACAACATCTAAACAAAATCTACATAAACAAGGGCATGACACATCACCAAAACATATTGAAGCATATAAGGTGTGATCTAATCACTTCATGTCTATTTTTCAACCTTTGTCCATCACAAGGACCACATATCTTGGGGTGACAACCCCTCCTCTCATCACTGAGGAAAATCATCTCATGCAAGGCAATAAGCCATCATTAGGTCAAAAGACCATTTACCTTATCTTTCAAGAATGTCAACAACACTTTATGCCTCACAAGGCCCATTCAAACATATCATAACCACCATAGCATATACCTGGCTATATACATCAACTGGTGCTGCCTACATTGTTAGAGATTGATAACAAGAAAGCAATACATCATCAACACCATCATCTCATAGGACTCATTCCATACATTTTACATCATTAGAATTGGGGTTCCTCTTTACTCAATTAGGGTTTACAAGGTTGGATCAACAACCACCCTTAGATTATCACTTTCATCATCATTATGAGGTGTGTTATGAGACATAGAAACATGATTCTCGTTATCATACAAACAACTACTCCATAGGGAATTACTTCTTATCACATAACCCTATCTTCACATGATGTGTCACAAACATCATCACAAGACATCGTTTAAGGCTATAACATAAGGTATTGGGTTAACCCTAAGGATATCGGGAAACCACACCAAGAAGGGTATTGGTCAAGCATATACTGGATGAACAACCAAGTTATTGGCCTACCAACTTGGGATGTGTATCAGTTTAGAAATCTAGGGATGGTGTATTAGGCAACTCAAGGGTGACGGCTATCTAGGGTTTCAGCAACGCTCCAACCATGATGGGTCATCAGGGGATATTGGGCATCAACCCTCTCTTAAGTCATGATGCCTAGAGCCCTGACAGGAAACACTCATCAAAGCAATGCTCCCATTACCACAACACCAAGCCATGATGGCTAGAACCCTGACAAGCAACACTCATCAAAGCAACACTCCCATGGCCACAACACCAAGTCATGACAGTTGTAGGTATGTTGGGCAGCAACGCCCCCAAGGGTGACAGGCTAGCCATGAAGGCTACCACACCTTATCGAATATCGGCTAGCAATGTGATTTCGGGTAACTACCAGGAACAAAGGCTAATGGCCTAAGCATGCAAAATTCATGATGATCTAACTCTCATCCAGACGCATCAACTTAGACCTCCCCAAAGTTGTAGTGACCATCAGCAAAGCATCTCATTCTAGGCCTTGCCAAGACCTGGCATCACAGGTTGTGACGGCCACCCAAAGCATATAGGCCCACTCATCTTCAACCTAAGAATGGAATTACAAGCAAGGCAAAATAGGTTCAATACATGAGAAGCATCTAAGCAAGATTCTTCCTCCAAAGCAAAATGCAAAACTACCAAGAAGAACTACTAGCATGCAAGAGATAACAAACCAAGGACAAAGAACATGATAGTAAATAAGGGGTGATAATAATAAAGAGGGTTTAGAGTTATATAACTTGCCTCAAGGATCACCACCAAGCTCCAAGCTTCATGAGCTCAAGGTAGAAGAAGATATTCCAAGCTTGATCACCACAACACCTCTAAGAGAGAAGATGGAACCAAGGTTAAGAGAGCATGAGAGGGAAAAGAAAGTAACCAAGGTCCATGGTCAAGAAGAAGAAATAAAGAGAGAAAGAGAAGCTAAGGATCATGTATTACCAAGGTAGAGGATGAAGAGAGCACCACAAGCATGGGACTCGTCCTCCAAGCTCCAAGGGAGAGACTTCTCTAGCTCAAGGTCATCCACCAAAGAGGGAATGTAAGGATAACTAAAAGGGTTCTTTTGCATGGAGGGAAGGAGGTATATATACAAGAGGAATGAGAGATAGAGCAAGGGGAAGGTGTCATCACCTAAGGCAACACTTCTCCACGAAGAAGGACCACATGCAACACCATGCAACAAGGTGATAAGATATATCTCTCGCCCACTAGGTCACCTGTGATGGTCATGGCTGATACACATATCCACCTACTCACAAACTGATAAGGGTAAAAGCCTAGGTACCACAAAACAATATGGTGCACCTAAAGACACCACAAAACTGATACAAGGCCTCTCTTAGGCTCTCAAGCCCGAGACAACACTCCTAGGTGTAACACACACCCCAAACATGTATCCAAAACATCACTAAGGATGTCACCACTCATCCACGGCTCAAACAAAATGTCCATCTCTCTCTCTCTCCTCTAGATGATGCCAAGATAGAGAAGGAACACTCTAGAGGTGGAAAACTTACATAGAAACCCCTATCCTGGGTAAATTACAATTTGCACCAAAACCTCTCCACAAAACACAAGCATCAACCAAACAAGGTCAAACAAGAAACCCCAAGCTTCCAACATGCCCTAATTACATTTCAGATGATTAAAGCAAGGAGCTAAGAAACATACTTGAGCAAAACAAATAGGGTTATCCCAAAATGTGGTTTAGGGTCCTTACATATAAGGTCATGGAACTGATGGAAGCTTCTTCCCCTTCACCTCCTAGTTGATGTAGGTCGTACTCTCCTCCAAGGTGGATGAATGGCATGGAAATATGGGGGATTATGGTGGAAACCCTAGAAAAACTAGGGTTTTGGGGTAAGGGAAGGTGGAAATGGAGTCATGGATGGAGGAAGGCGTATGGAGATATTGAATTCAAAAGGGGTTGCAATAAAAGCTCTAGGGAGGCTAGCCTTCGGACTATGGTTGCCACTCTAGTATATATAGGTGGTGGGGAAGCACTAGGGTAAGTGGGGGGATTGTAGGAAATTTGTGTGCAGAAATATGTAGGGTTTGAGTGGTAGCATGGCCATTCTAGGAAGAATGGACGTTGTGGGAGTGAGTGGGAATTATCGTGGCGGATGGGAATGGTCGTGGTGGAAGAATGGAATGAACAAGGGGATTTTGGGCTTCTGGGTATTCCAGCACGGGCCTGGTGGGATTCTAGGTGCTTTTTTGAAGGTTCTACTGATTGGAGCATGTCCCAGAACGACCATTCCTTGGTAGCAAGGCCATTTTGAGGTCTGTCCCATGCATTTGAGTCTTGAACTTGTCATCCATGGAAGTTATTACTTTAATACATTCTTTGATCACTTTGGGTAGGTTGAGAGTCATTTTGGCTTCATTTTGGACTCCTCCAAGCAAGGGGAAACCCTAGATTCAACCTTCCACTCTCCCTTCCATAAAATAGTGGCCAAAGTACCTATAAAACATGTAAAAAGCCTCCATAAGTGCATTTGATAGTAAAAGGCATATTAAGGGAAATAACATGTAATCTAAAATTGTAGATGTGATTGAAGTTCAAAAAGACACAAGATGGAGCCCTAAAATAGGGTTTCATTAGTGAGTAAATTATATAAATATACATATGTATATATGGGGCAGTGATTTAGTGAGAAACATTCTACGGTGAGAGTGTGAGAGGCAGTTCAATAACGATCAAATTATAACTATTTTATAATATCGAACATTATGGATAAAAAGAACATCATTTTATTTACCTCCACTCAGAAAATGACTATAGTCTGATATTTTGTACATGCTCATATGTACAATATACACATTTTGCATCCAACGTTAGCGTGAAACTCAATATCAACCATTAAAAATTATTGCTTGTTGTGAATGTAATAAAAGTCTTCTGGTGATGAATTTTTATAGGAAGGTAACTTATAAGGTATATTTTACATCCATATGATCAGATTATAAAACTTTGATCATAGTAAAAAGTTATTCAAATGCCTCTCATGGTCTCACCAAGATATGTTTCTCACCGGATCATTGTCATTTATATATAGGGCATGTATTTAATACCCATGTGGGTAGCTACCCGCCCCCTATTTCAGTTACATTTTTTGAGTTTCTTACTTTTGACATGTAGAGGGTTACTTTACCTTGCAAACAGTAACTTTTCATGCATAGATAGTTACATTTGCAATAATAGATTCAAAAATACAATTATATATATATATATGGTGGGGCAAACGATATTATTTTTGGATGAAATTTTTTGGGGAGCTAGATAAAATTCTCCTCTGCAATTGTGAAAAAAAAATTCAAAAAAAGTGGTCGGAAGGGTGGGCGGGTAGCTACCCACGCGGGCAATAAAGATGGACCCTTTATATATATATATATATATATATATATATATATATATATATATATATATATATATATATATATATATATATATATATATATATATATATATATATATATATATATATATATATATATATGGGCCCATCTTTATTGCCCGTGCGGGTAGCTACCCGCCCACCCTTCCGATCACTTTTTTTCAAAAAAAAATTTGAAATTGTAGAGGACTATTTTTTCTAGCTCTCCAAAAAATTTGAGCCAAAAATAATATCATTTGCCCCTCCAAAATCAAAAAATTCATCCTTATATATATCTGCTGTATATTTTGTACAGAGTTACTTTTTTGGCCACCAGAGTTACTTTTTTGACACCATAGTTACTTTTTTTACAGCAGAGTTACTTTCTTAGCTAGCAGAGTTACTTTTTTGGCTGCAGGGTAGCAAAAATCCATGCTACCCGCGCGGGCAATGAATGAACACCCTATATATATATATATATATATATATATATATATATATATATATATATATATATATATATATATATATATATATATACATACATACATACATACATACATATATACATATATAAATATGCATGCATATATATATATATATACACATATATACACACACATATATATGGGCGTTCATTCAATAACCCCGCGGGTAGGCTGGATTTTTGCTACCCGTCATCCAAAAAAGTAACTATTTGGCTAGAAAAGTAATTCTGTGAACAAAAAAGTAGCTATGTTGATTAAAAAAAAAGTAACTATACAACTAAAAAAGTAAATCTGAAAAAATACATAGTAAATAAATAAATATATATGTGTATTTTTCAATTTGATGTTGCACATGTAACTATCTATGCATGAAAAGTAACAGTTTGCAAGGTAAAGTAACCCTCTACATGTCAAAAGTAAGAAACTCCATAAAAAGTAACTAAAATAGGGGGAGGGTAGGTACCCATGCGGGTATTGAATATGGACCATATATATATCAGGATAGTATGTGGTATTGAATCGGATATGCACATTAATCATTTTAAATATTCACATCATATGCAATAAATAAACGATGAAAATAAAAATCTGATCATGTTGATTATCCCAAAACTTAGTAAATTGACTTGGTTTTGATACTAGTGTTGGGAAATTTGGCTACAGATAGGAAGCGGAAATAAAAAAATTATCTATCATATTCTCCTTTAACAGACGATCGCGTATATAACTATGTAATGGGAAGGATGGTGTACAAGGTCATACATGGTCATGGAGCAAGTCGATTGACAATTTCCTCACGTCAAATGTGCCTTTCTTCATGTCGTACCCGGACGGTGTCAGCAGTAGCTCTTGGTTGTTCACCACGGACAGCAGTTGACCTTGTCCTCCTAAGAGGTAGGAAGCAGCCTCCTTGCCTCTATTGTAGTCCACACGGACCACTATAAACTCTTGTCATTCTAAAAGAACAGAGTAGAAGGAGTTGTCCCTTATCGTTGGTGTACTAGCACCAACTTGCTCTCCCACAATTGTTCTCCCTTGCTATCCCTCCTTTATCAATAGGACTTTATCTCGGTTACTATAATCAAATAAGATAACAATTTTCAGAGCTAATTGATTTATTTGAGAAGCCCCCAGTATCCCTCTGTTTATAGGAGGGTAAGGGTCAGGGTTCCCAGTCTGAGTGGGAGGGGAAGGGGCCAGATTTTCAGAAATTTTCACATCATGCGAGTAGACAAACGATCGATTCACAAGTGAACCGATCAGTTCAAGCTTGAACTGGTTGTTTCATCATGTTTCCCAATTGCAATTGTATTGCAATTAATATTCAATTAATGCACAACATGACATCGGCACTAATCCTTGGTCCAATCGAATTGATCAATGAACCAGGAGGTTCATCATATGAACTAGTCATTTGGGACCATTGAGCTGACCGGTTCACTCAGTGAATTGATCAGTTCATGCCACAGTTCAATCAATATTCAGCCAATACAATTTCAATCAACCTGACACTTCAACTGATCAGTTCAACACTTGAATCGGTCGGTTCAGAGTCTAGTCAGTCAATTGTTGTTTAAATCAAATACCTAAACACTTTAGTAATTAAGTTAAATATCATTCATTATTAAACTCCTATTATAAGTGTATCCTATGTGTGTGACCCTAAAGGGTCTAAGTTATATTGGCAGTAAATGTTCATAACTAATTTATGACATCACAAGAAATGTGTGCCATCTAGAAACACATCGTTTCTATCCAAGTAATTCAAAAAGTTGGAGAACAACTTCAACCTACAGTCTATGATTGGTGTTATAGTGTTTATGTAGTTCGTGTGTCATTGATATCTATATTGAACTTGAGGCATGGAATTGTCATCCTCTTCAATGTTCAATCCATATTCCTTGAAGTAGAGCAGAATGTCTGAGATATACGTAAGTTCAATATCACATATTGACTCACATGAGCATGTCCCTGCATTTCTCAGTCTATCTTATCAAGTAGCTAGGATATCATACTCCTACAAGAGGGACAAATGTCATCTACATCACTCACAGTCATTCCCATGTGTTACAATGCATCTGATCATCACCTTTATGGAAACCCTTATTCAAGGTCACGATGGATGATGTCAAAGTACACTATATGACATGTGATGAGTGTAGTGATTTTAGGTTTAAGAACTACAATCACCACCAACGCTATAAGAGATGATTCTAACTATTGGTTATGGTTTCCATGTATCACTCTTATGGTGGCTCTATCTGATACATTGTTCTCTAAATAGTATCTATGTGTTTGGTTTGATATCACATATCATGACTAATGAGATTCTGTCATCAACCAACATACACTCTAGTCTTATGTGTTATTGATGACTATTAACCTTCTATGATAAAAACCGGCTAGGGACATAATAAAAATGTATATACTCTTGACATCCATATGATCTCATTCTTCATGTCATCAACCCGAAAATATACATCATTGAGTAATATTATTCTCTAGACATTTATTATATCACATCACTATCTCATAATTGTATAAAATAGAATAAACTGGAAGATTGCCTTTATTATTAATCAAATCATTTTCAAAATATGCCATTACAATCATCATATGATTTGCTCTGAGGGCATCCATACCAACACCCATGATATGAAAGAGAGGAATGTGCCCTAGATTGAGTGATATGGAAGGATTTTTCTAGTCTTGTCTGGTTATATGTCCAGTAGCATCGTGATAAAGCATGCTTATTATGGTTTTTGACTATAGAGGAGTGAAGTTAGGATGGTACACAGGGACAAGGTGACCCACTTGGAGCCAGAGACTTTGGCTAGGGATTGATGTATGAGGTTTTTTCTTTCCTCGGAGGATATTTTATGAGAGAATCACTCATAAGGAAAAGCGTACAACCAAAGACAAGGTGACCCACTCAGGGGCTGAGACTGTTGCTAAATATGGGTGTGTGAGATTCCTCTCTCATTGGGGGAGATTTTATGAGAGAGATACTCATAAGGATAAGGGATATCCAATGATAAGGTGACCACTTAGGGGCAGAGATTGTGGTTGGATACAGAGGTGTGGGATTCCTCTCTCTGCGTGGGAGATTTTGTGAGAGAGATACTCACAAGAAAAAGGGATATCCAGGGACAAGGTGACCTTTTCAGGGTCAGAGATTGTGGTTGGATACGGGTGTGTGAGATTCCTCTCTCCTCGGGAGATATTGTATGGTGGAAATACTCAAGAGGAAATGGATGTGTTAGTATAGTTTTAGGTCACAAGACCAATTCGCATGGATATGAGTGTGATAGTAGGGTGATGGCCCAGTTTTAGGTCATGGTCTGAGACTGTATATGAAGGTTTCAGAAGGTGATGGCCCATTTTTAGGTCTTAGTCCAAGACCATCAAAGATATGCAGGTCAGTACGGGATGATAGCCCAATTTAAGGTTGTGGTTTGGGACCCTAGTTAGGGTAGGCAAAGATGGGTGGACCATGTGCTACTGGGTGACAACTCAATCAAGATACAAAATCCTTTAGATCAAATGGAGTTGGTATACTCTAGACATGAGTCAATATCTCAGTCAAAATTTGGCAGTAGTATTCAAGACTGAGGATTGAATAGACTTATGGCATAATGGTGAAGATTTGCTTTTCAATAATCATATTGAGTAGAGGCCTTTCAAGGATGTAGTATTTGGGTAAATTGGGCATGAGTAGCTCAAAGCCAGAGTGAATGATTTAACCATATATGTGATTTGATCATCAAAGCGCATAGCTTATATGTAAAATAGGGTAGTGTTTTGGCGCAAGGATGGAGATATGGAAATTTATTCCTCAAAAGGTCAAGATATTCTGAAGGAGCTTCCTAAAAAGGATGGCTCCTTGGATCATGTGTGATTGTATATGAAGACTGAAGATCTTTTAGACAATTTGAATAGCATTTTGGCAGCCCTTTGGAAGATGTCAAAGGTTTCAAGAATGAGTGGTGGATCATGAGAAAAGACCACAATCGAGATGCCTTTTTGGCATGGATCAAGTTGGAAGTTATTTTGAAATAGTTGTTCCAAGCTTCAAAAGATTTTCCTTTCTTCTATTTGAGTTTTGAAAACATTTTCCAACTTTTTTGAAGGATGGTTCAATTTGTTGATTTCTTTGAAAATAAATTTCTTTTTAGAAAGATTCTTTTTCATTTTTGAAAGACTTCTTCTTGTTATGAAAAGATTTTCCTTTTTGAGAGTTTTCTTTTTTTGTTTTTAAAGGATTTTTTTCATTTTTGAAAAGAATTTTCTTGTTTTAGTTTTAAACATATTTTTGATATTTTTTTGGAAGAAGTGATGATTTTTCTTTTTTGAAAAGAAATATTCTTTATATTTAAGAAAAGAAACTTCTCTTTTTTGGAATGATTGTTCAATCAAAGATTATTCAACGAAGATTGTTTGATGAGAGAGATCATTGAAAGATTTTCAAGTTTGAAATGATCATGGATCAAAGTTGTTGATGATTGATATCACTTGAATTCATTTGTGATCCTTTTAGATCATTGGATATTGTTAGTTTGACAATGTTTGAGATCATGTGAGATCATGATATTGTTGGTTCAAGATTTTTGTTTTGGTAAGATTGTTGATGTGAGATTGTTTTTTAGAAAATATTGTTTAAACGTGAGAATTTTTCAAACAATAAACAATCTATGTGTAATGACTACAATCTTAAAGCATAAACTTTTCAACAATCTTAGATTTAGCAACGCATGTAACAATCTTGAAAATTATAAAACAAGCAACACAAGATGCATATGTAGAAAATAAAGTCCCCCTTTTATTCCATGAGTTTATATGTGATTTTACATCCTCACTCAAGTATTACTGCATAGGAGGGGTTGGTACTTATCTTCTCTATGGTGTGATGGTTCTCAATGTGGGGGTAACTCGGATTCTTAAGATATTGGTATTGCTCCCAATACACCTCACAATTATGACAACCATAATCAATCGTGAGTTATAGGAGGGGGTGTCATCAAGACCTTTGTACGTCTAGAATTATTTTGTGTTGGTACCTTTACTAACACCCCCACGTCACTTTCAGGAATCTAATATGAGTGTTGGCATTCATTCCATGGAGCATGGGTTTGTAAGTGTGCATTATGCAGGTGTAAGATTTTAATATCTTTTGATAAAATCCCACAATAATAAAGCATGAACGATGACTGATAGGCACATAAGAATCAATCTTGCAATTGTTAAGAAATAGAAGATCTTGCTTATTCTGAATACCTCTCAGATTTTCTTCTCTCTTTCCATATTTTATTTTTAAAAAAGCAAATAAAAAGGATAAGGGAAAAAATAAAAAAGGGAAGGAAGCAAAGGCTAACCCTAAAAGGGAAGCAAAGGAAAACCCTTGAAGGGAAGCGGAGGCTAATCCTAAAAATGAAGATTCATAGAAAACATGCAAGTTGTCATACTGCCAAAAATGGAACTAATGCAAAAACCAAAGCAATATTTTTTTAATGGAAGAAAAAATTATTCTCCCAGCTTTATTAGGATCCAAAATTACAAAAGATAGTAATAAATAAAAAAAACTTTGTTTTTGTTGGAGGAATAGAGTATTTTTCGGTCTTTTTCAGGGTAAAAAATACTTTTTTGATCTTTTTTTAAGAAGAACTCTAATTTTTTATGAAAAATAAAGGTAATGGAAGAAAAATACATGGAGAAAGTAGAAATCTTGATCGATCAACAAAACATGAGATGACAAAAAGGAAAACACAACTTGGATCATCTAACATTCCTAGAGGAGTCATCAAAATTTTATAACCAATCCAAAAAGTATGATGGATCATATGGATGTGGAAACAATGAAAAAGCAAAAAGAAAATGATAAATAAATAAAGCTTGGAGTCGCAACCCAGTTTTATGCATAAAACAAGGAAAAAATGAAGTTGACATTTAAATTAGTGGGAAAATACATTTAAAAAAATCCAATTTTGACTCCACCCAAGGGCGCATAGGAAAGGTATATATTAATTTAGAGATCAGATTTAGTGATACTATTACGAGTGGGGAAAGTGTTAGTACCCCCTTCTCACCCAATAACGGTATTGTAACCTTTTTAGTCATCTTGGATAGAAATAGTAGCGGTCGAGGTTGTTGTTAAAGGAAATAGCAAAAAAACAATAAAAAATAATTTTATGTTGACAGACCTTTAGGTCTAGAGACAATCATGGATTTCCCATCATAACCCTAAAAGTCCTAGTTTTAGGTGTGTTGTGGTCCCAATCACCTCATGACTTTCCACGATAGAGATCCATCATTGGTTGTTAGGATTGATGCACAAGAAGAAAGAGAGGCGAGAGATATATATTCACTAAAGAGAGATATGATCTACTAAAAAGAGTGTGCAGATATAATAGTTATGAACCTATCATTATTGATATGGATATAACAAAAAAAGAAACACTTATTGTTGAGAATCCTACTCGCATTAATAGTAGAAATTAGAGTCAGATGAAGGATACTCCTATCACAAGCAAAAAAATAAAAGGGAGAGGTAGTTGTTTCTGTGGCTTTAGGAGAGACGAATGGAACCTAGAATATAGTGGTTGTGAGGGTCATTTATAGGTTGATATTAGGGTTCATTGTTTTCAACTAGAAGGTTCTAGAAGAGGTGGCAGACTGCATCGATGCGTCACAAGGCATGATCTGTGGATCGAGGGCATCTTCCACATGGCACACAATGGATGGCTCAAATTTGTTGGGTGGCCTAAGATGGATAAAGATGGTTTTTTTATTTTTTAGATATTTCAGAAATTTTTTGGAGAGCATCATTTCCAATTCCTATTGTTTCAATATTGACAAGTAAAAGCTCTCATGTGATCCCTCAAAGTGACTCGGTTACTCCTTTGAAACCCCAAATTGATCATGTAGATACAATAAAGGATAGTGGAAGTGAACCTCCATGCCCTGATACATTGAATGAGCCCTCATCATCCAAAAGGAGTAAATAGCATAATGTTGACGTCCTTGAGATCTTATGTCAAGTAAAGGTGAACATCACATTGATTTACGCAATCAAGAAAATGCTAGTATGGGCCTAGTTCTTAAAGGATGCATGCACTTTTACATGGTGGACAATGGGAAGGATGTCAAAAATCAAGTTGATGGAGCAAGTGAGATCTATTCTACAACATACACTTCCTTTGAGAAAGAAATATTGAGGGGGCCCAATATACCTTACTAAATAGCAAACATCGAATAGACCATTGCCTACTTAATTTGGTATCTAGTTTGAATTTGATTCCATATAGTGTTGATTTTGAGCCAGGGGTAGGCAAGATAAAACCATCCAATTGCACTTTTCAATTGGAAGATTGTTCTATCAAAGTGCCTAGAGGAAGGGTGGGTGATGTCTTAGTGATGTAGACAAAGAAATGGAACGGTGTTCCTGATGGACTTTATTGTTCTAGTTATGGATCTAGAGGATAAGAGGATTCCTATTATCTTAAGAAGGCCATTCTTGTCTACATTTTATCCCAAAATGCATATGCATACTGGAACCATGACAGTCTCTTTCATGAACACGAAGCTAAATTTCAATATGCTCGAGACCTTTGCCTAAAACAGACTGGATGAGGATGTTGAGGATTGTCACTTTGAACTATCATTTGACTACTTGAAATATGAAAATGCTAAAGGTGAACATTGTGAGAAATCAAATCATCAATGGGATGAAGGACAACTACATGGAAGAGACAGCCATTTACTTCAAAAAGGGACCCACAAAGTCATCTAAAGTATTTAGGTCTCAGATAGAATAATTATACTACATATAGCCAAGGTGCACCTCCTTTTTAGGTATCTCATCACTAAAAACTCTATGTCAATTGTTCTCAACCTAGAGTAGGACTAGGATGGGTGACCTATTGGAAAGTTGATCTCGAGTTGTGTGGGAGTGAGGAAAAAACGCATAGTCCAACCTTGTAGTGGTCTGTGGGGCCATTTGTCATATAGAAACTCTACTAGAGCCTTAGGTTGTGGGCTCGGGCCTTACAAATGGTTTCAAAGCCCTAACCCATCCAATAGGTGGTCTCACATGGGCATGTTGTATGCCAATTTTGAGTCGTATGGTCCAAGCATGTTGGAAAGGGTTGTCCATGGTGATGTAGTCACCCTTGCACTACTAGCCGTGATCAAGAGTTGGGTGCACATGGGTCATTCTAGGTCTACACTAAAATGGGGAATGAGTATGAGGTGTTACAGTTGAGCCTTGACTAGGATGTCAAGATTTTAAGTGGAGGAGATTGTAACGTCCCAGCCTTGAGGCCTCAGATAAAATAATCTTAAAGGAAATGATTGGGCTACTCATATCACCAAGGTGCACCTCGCTTTTAGGGAGCTCATCACTAAAAACATTTTGTTTAAGCATGCTCAGCCCAGAGTAAGACTCCGATGGGTGACCTATTGAGAAGTTGATCTTGTGTTATGTGTGAGTGAGGACAAAGCACATAGTTGATGCATGTGGTCTATGGGTTAGTCGTCATTATTGAAACTCTACTAGAGCCTTGGGTGGTGGGCCTGAGCTTTATAGTTTCCCAATGGTTGATTGAGTGAAGGAACTCTACATCTGGATGAAGGTGAAAAACTTGGCGCTAGTGGGAGGTAGCCCACATCATTTTGTGATATTTTGACCTCTTACCTCACATTTTGCTATACTTTTGTTTTTTAATTTCCAAGAAACACACACACAATACACTTGATAGTATTTTATAATTTGTGATTAATCTCAAAAAAGGAACATATCTTGAAGAATGATACATGGAATGTCTATGCTGAGAAAATCAAAGTTGAGAAGAGGAAAGTTGAAATGAAATGAAATTCTATAGGAGACCACCCCCATAGACATTCTCATAAATCCCTCACCACATAACCACTACATGCCCTAAATATACATAGGGCAAGATAAAAACAAAAAGAATACAAAAGAACTAAAATATTCTCGATGTAATAGAGTGTAAATAAAAAGAGAAAAAGGTAGGTTCTCTATTGAATAACACCCCAAATTCCCTCCACAATCCTTTCTTCCAAATAAATTCCCATAAGATTAGGGAAACCAACCATAGACCCCCATATCCACATCAAAATCCAAGTGGGTCACACGTTGTGGATTAAAGTATAAAATCATATGCTTTCAAGTGAAACATCATCCTTAACTATTTTGATTCATTCACTTGCATGAAATGGTGTACCTAGAGCTTTATGAACATTACACCACTTGCAGATGTGTTTGGTGCCCCATACCAAACGTTTTTATGATTTGTGCTTGAACTACAGTTGGAATGGGGTGAAAGAGGAAAGAAGAGTGATGGATTTCATGTATGAACTCATACGTGGGATTAGTTAGCCAAAAATTATCATTACGAATGCATTTTCCATTTCCTACTTATTTAAAGATGAAAAGAGATGGAGTCAGAGCATAATTAATGACAAGTATATTTTTCATCTTAGGATAGTGATCGATCCCTAGTTAGGGACTCCATCTTATGTCATATTCCCATTATTCACATCATGATGTTCATAAATTCATGTCCCCAATAATGTCTATTGTTTTACAAATGCACTCATGGAGTTTTTTGCATTTTTAAGGCACTTTGGAGGCTATTTGATGGAAGGAGAAGAGATACATAATTTTTAAGGATTCATCAGGAATGGAGGAGCCAAAGAAGTCATTATATTCAAATCCAGCCTACCCTAAGCATCCAAAAGATTATTGAAGTAAAGAACTGCATAATTGATCAAGTTTCAGAGTTGAAGTGCAGTACTAGATCCCCAAAATTGTCATTATAACCTTATAAAAGTTTTAGACAAGCAATCAAATCAACCCCAAATTCCATAATTCAATGTTTCTAAGAGATGCCCCATTCACCACGGTCGTTTTCACTAGAACATTTATGGAAAAATCCCCACAATACCCAATTTGGCCCAACAAATCAGAATTACCATTTTTTCCATTAGCCAAAATGATTGTTCTATCATGGAATAGTTGTTCTAATTACTTGAGGGTACAGTCATCAAATTTCCCATGTTTTGTACCCATTTGGCCCCCAATGTCATTCTGTAACATACTGAAACCTAGCATCTTGACTCTAGAAAACCTAATCCCTTGGATGTGATTCTTGTATGCTTAGACTTTGGATTTTGGCCAAACAAGGATAGACCTAAACTATAATACACTCATTTATACCTCAATGAACTTTACATATGAGTAACTCACGTAAAAACCCTAATTAAGGTTACATGAAAATATATGCATACCCTGAACCTATAAGCTCTCATATGATTATGAAAAGAATATATGGAACCTAAACTCTAGGTTGAAGTTGACTAACCCTAACGTATACAACCTTGGTGACATTCGTGAATATATAAGTAACATTAGGTGCTTAATCACATAACATATTTCAATTTATATGGAATATATCTAATAATCTAATCATGGATTCATATGTGAATAAGTTCATTAGATATGTTTTACATGTCAAGCCGTACATTAATATGCAACTAATGATTTAAATGTGCATAGTTGTGATCAGAGGTTAGTATATATAAATGAATGATGTGAGGAAAGTAATGTCAGTAATAGATATAGTTTTACAATAATTAGATGTTTAATATAAGAAGAGATAACCAATGTAATATTAGTGTGGATAATGGGCTTAATGAGTGAAATACCATATTTCATACTAAATAATATCATGTAGCTTTGATGGTGGTAAAATGATGATATTGAGACTCTAAATCATAAATATTGATAATAATGTGATGCATAATAATTAGTATCAAGATAATTGAGTTAAATGCTAATTGTATTAGAAATTAGAAAAGGAAATTTCAAAACTAAAATATATCTCTGAAATGATTTTCCATGGGACCCAACTAGCTTGGGTGCCAAGTTTGATATAAATTGGATGATCTTGTATGTCATATTTCCATTAAGGAAAGAAAATATAATATAAGGTGAAAATATTAAATAAAATATTTATGGCTCCAAAAGTGGAAAATAATGTATTATTCAGATTATACATGCCTTTTGTAACCTAGATGACATTTTTGTCTTTGTTTAGAACTTGTTTGAACCCTTAAGTGAAATAGGATAGAAAAGATGTTCAAATACTTAATAATTAAACTATTTAATCAATTCAACCTATTTTTTGCAAGTTGGCATTTTATTCTTAGTCACACCAATTTCCTTTTCCTTTCCTCATTGGTTTATTAATCAGACAGCTCTTCTCATGTGAACTTGTTATTGGACCCAAAATCACTACATGTCTTCATCTCTCTCACCAACATGCCTACCTTTTCTAGTGCAACAATGCCTCGAATTCTTCTCCTATTTAGACTCCTCCTTCTCTTCTCTTCTTGTTGATATTTTGTGCTAATTAGGTCCTTCGTAACCTTCCAATTAGAATGACCCTAATATTTATAGGGTTTCCTGATCCAGTTTCTCCATCAAACCCTAGTTGCCTTTTTCCCATGTTTTCAGCTCCACTCATCTTCATGACTTTCCCAACCTCACAACCTCCTATAAAATCATCCTAATCTATATGTCACTCCTCCTTATTCTAACTCCCATTGTCACAATGACCCCTTTTCTACATGGACAAGATCAATCTACTCCATCTGTCCCTAGGTGAAATCTTGAATCTGTCGCCTCCTTTCTAGCCACCAAAATGACCAACAAAGGTTTACAAACAGTCCTCTTAGCTTGGCAAGGATCTTTGTACCATGGTTTCATTTTTCCATGTGGTATTTCTCTTTACCCTCTTTCTATATTTACATCCATCCCTAGAACCAATCCATTGTTTACGGTCATTATTTTCCCTATTTTAACCACAAATGGATCCTCTATGGTGCCATGAGAAGTTTTTTGATCCATGGTTGGAGTCTGCATCTATCCTTATCTGTTTCCAATCCACCTTGCCTTGGCATTCAAGGCGGGGGTAGTTCGTGGGTTCTTTAGCATCTTGTCTCCAGTCTTTTGATACCCTTGATTCCAATGAGGGGTAGTGAGGACTAGAGGAATGACTCCCTGGATCAAGGATGTTTTGTTTAGAGAAGCCAATCTCCATCTTTGACCCCTTCGGTGGTTCTGGTTCTTATGAGTTGCAAGATGAGAACAAGGAACCACACTTTCATTTCCCTATTTCATTCCCATGCAGATTTCTAGTATCACATTTTGACATGGCTATTATCTCCTTCTCATCCTCTTTGTATTCAGTTGACCATGTTGAGTTGTGTGTCTGGCCAGTTGTCCTAGGCCAGATGGCCAATCGATTGGGCCAGCTCAGTTGGGTTATGCCTCTCTAAGAGAATAATCATTAATACATGTGGCTTCTGTGAGATTTCTGATTGTATGGATAGCATAAAATTCACATTCAATCAACCGTAAGCCACATAAATAAATAAAAATATTTTTGGTACCGCGAGATTTTCTCTATCTGATGGTATAGTTTTCACCACAAAATTCCAATATAATAGATATGTTCTTTATAAGTATTTCTCTGATAGGATAGAATTTTAAAATTTATATCTAATAATCCATGAGTCAGAAAAATAAAATAAATTATGCTATGAACTCAGGGAAATATAATCTACAAGGTGTTGTAGTTTTCATAACCTAATTAATGAATAGTAGAAAGGCAATGTATAGGGTTTGTGAATTTAACATGAGCTTAACCCTAATTTCATATATGCCTTTAATTGGTAGCTTGTAACCCTGATGTGGATCAAGGATTAGACCTGTAAATGGATATCTAAAATCTGCACATTCGATCTGGACTCGAGTCTAAAATTTTGAAAAAATCTGACATCCCCATAATCTGAAATGTATTTATGATATTAAATTTCATATCTAAAAACTGCAGATAGGATATTAGATATGGCTATATTCACTCTGAAAAAATTTGAATCCGATAAATGTATAAATATATTATTAAATATATATTATGTATATGTAAAAATATGAAAATATATATATTTTATCATATATATGCATAGTAATATCAATGTTCTCTATATATAATATACTTATAACAATACATTTATGATTTCTAGTTCGGATCGGATATTTATCTAAATTCAAATATTATTTGTCGAATCGGATTCAGATTTTATTAATGATATTTGTCGAATATCAATTTAGATATCAGATTGAATTTTTTTTGGATTCAGATATCGGATCGATTTTTTTTTGGATTCGTATATTGGATATAGTTGTATACGCTCCATATTTGATCCAATTACATATCTATCAAGGATTGACTTTTGACATTTGTAAACTCAGTCTAAGTATCTTGCATTCTACTATCCTCATTTAGCAATTGACCTATGTTTCTCTCTCTTTGTCTATTTGGAACATGAAAACCCTAATATTCTTAATGATATCATTTTGTGAATTGCTCTTGTTGAAAATATAATTGTTGTTACTAGATTCTCTTTTATCTTTGAAATTGTTGGATCTTCTTTTATGTGTCCTCTGACCCCACTTGATATCTAATGGTTGTTATCCTCCTGATATATTGAATTAAACTTGCTTATTCTCTTTATATGCATCATGTGGTGACTACTAGTATAATGTGGCATGTTGATTTTATGGATGTGTAAATTTCCACACTTATTGTTGTAGAGGTGATATTTCCCACAAGAGACATTATTGTTGGATCCTAGATGGGTGATTTGATGCTCTAAAGGGGGGTCAATAGAGCTGAATGCACTTAAAAAAATTCATTAGACCTTCAAGATATATCACAAGATAAGGTCGCTAAATAGGAAATTTGTGTGCAACTAAAACATGCATAGAAAACGAGAGAGATTGAACATACACCAATTGACAAGCTGTTTAGAGTGGTTCCACACTTCAAACTAGAAGTGAGTCAGTCCACTACCTAGAGAGGTCAACCTCTAGAATTTCTTAACCTTGCACCTTCATTATATTCATTATAAGAGATACAATACATGACCACCAAATGATTTACCTATCCAATACAAATAGTCTTCAACCTTACCAAGGACTTACCCACTTTGCAAGGAGTATTCCACCTTCTTCCAAGGACTTACCTACTCTTGCACAAGTCTTCAGCCTTGTAGGGATTACCCACTCTTCTTGGATCTTTTGCCTTTGACTTCACCTTCACTCGGAGAAGCTTCCACCAAGGACATACCCACTTGATCAAGGAGTCTTCTGCCTTCACCAAGGGCTTACCCACTCTAGCTCCAAGTCTTTAGCCTTGATCTTCACCAAGAGACTCCTTCCCTTGTTCTTATTCACCTCTCTTAGCTAAGAGAGAGAACCTTCATCTTCATGGTTGAAATGAGAGATAGGGAGGTGGTGGAAGTGAGAGCCTCACAAGATATACATGTAGGACTAGCTCTCTTACAGATTTCCTACTCACTCTAATGAATGTAGCAAATGATCAAGCTTAGAGAGAGAGAGGAGGTTGTAGGAAGCACTCAACTAAGGAATAGGAACCTCACATAGAGTTTTGCATTGAATGCTCAACCTTGGAATGAAGCCCAAGGGGTCCTATTTATAGTTGAGGATGCCTCTTAGCCTTTGGGAACACTTGAGAATGAAAACTAGCCATTTTGTGACTTGCAATGGATATATTTTCACTTGTTGCAACTCCACAATGGCTAGAAGCACTTTTCTACACTTTTCCATACAGTGCAATCGGTCGAGTTTCTATAATAGAAACTCGACTGATAGAGTAAAAGACAAAGCCAATATTCAGACCATCGGTCAAGTTCATCCTGGGAAAACCCGATCGACCAATGAAAATTGATTTGGCCAGGTACTCCATCGGTCGAGTTCTGTGAAGTGTAAACTCGACCGATCAAAAGTCATTTTCAAGATCCAATCAGGATCGATCGAGTTTTGTGTATTGACAACTCGACTGATGAACAACCTTATGTGAATCTTGGAAAATGGCTTTTGAGTGCTTAAACATTTGATCTAAGTGCTCCTGATTTTTTCCAATCTTAATTACAAGTCATACAATCATTATCGGCGATTTACAACATGATTCTAATGGATTTACATCATATTACAAAAATGTGCAGTTGTATTGACTTTGACTCATCTTTTCTCCAAGTTGAGATGCACAAGTTAGGGCATTTGGAGTGTGTCTATACTTAATCTAAAATCACTCAAGTAGAGACATTAGACACAAATATGTGGAATGGTTAGTCATCATCAAAACATGGGTTTAGTCAATTCAGACGTGAGTCAACATTGACCTAATTAACCTTGAGTCAACATTCTCCCCCTTTTTGAAGATGACAAACCATTCCATAAATGTATTGAAAGATTTAATGTAAAATCATACCTTTGGAGAAACCTAGGGGTTTCAATAGGATTGAGCTCATATGCTCCCCCTCAATTGATGTGCATGGAGTTCTCATACTCCCCATCAATTGATGTTTTTTCTCCTGCATGGTTAGCTTTCATAACATTTATAGAATACTATTCCTTCTACTCATATATGTTCTACACATATATGTCTTCTCCCCCTTATATGGACATACTTCTCCTCTTCATGTAAGACATGCCTTCTTCCTCTTTTTCAAAAGAAGACATACCTTTCTCCCCATTTGTCATTTCAAAAAGTGGGGTAATGAAGAAATAAGAACACCACCTGTTAAAGGAAAGGAGATAACAAAAAGTCATATAAGGAGAGTAGAAGAGCACAAATAGGGGATTGTCCAAGCATATAAAGAAAAGCAAGTTAAAGCATATACTTGAACAACCCAAAATGCAAGATAAAGTGTTGCAGAATAACAATAAATCACAATTTTGACCCTCAAGATGACAGAATTTGCCCAAAAAGTGTCAGGGCTCATGGCAAAGTGATGAGCCTTGCTCAAAAGGTCGTTTCTACATAAAAAAAACATTAGTCTTGCACCAAAAACTGAAACTGGAGCCAAATCTGCATGAAATCCAAAAATACTCCATTTTCTACATACAATGTAGCTTTATGCACCTTGTATCGCATACAATGTAGCTTTATGCACCTTGTATCGCAATTTTATGCAAGCAACTCAAGATAGTAGATATGCAATTCAAGGAACAAGCTTGAGCACGTATGAGACAAGATACAAGCATAGCATACAGTAGAATACTACTAGATGAGCAAAGATACGTTAGAACTACATTTATGTGAGCTACTAGTAGATGATATCACAAGTTAGGAATACTAGTAGGATCTAGGTCATAGCAAGAGATACCAAAAGATACATAAGATAAAGCAAGCTATGAGTAGATGTAGATATATATCCAAACAAAGAGATGAGTAATTTTAGAAGCCTGAAAGGATATAACTCACTAACAAGTATGCACCATTACCAAAAGATGATTACCACTAACAATCTCAAGGTTGTATCAAAACATGATATACACCTTGATAGATGTAGTAAGTTAGAGTACAACGGAAGCAATTTTAGACACAACCAAGAGATCTGAAGAGATCATCATCAAAGCCTACAGAGCAACTCAAAGCAAGTAATTACAAGATATAGATATACCAATTTAGAGCAATTAGAGAGACAGTGTTGTATGCAAAATAGGTAATTTAAAGCATGGCAATATGGATATATAAAGGTACCAAATGAGAGTGCCAAAGAATAAGGCTATTGGTTGAGAAAATCTAGTTGAGAGGGAAATTCTCATTCAATAAGCCAAATGTATATTCTATGCACAGTGTTATCAGTCGAGTTCTGTGCATTGATAATTCGACCGATGATAGTTGTTGGCAACACCCATTGGTGCTTATCGGTCGAGTTTCAAATAGGACAAACTCGACGAGCTGCTGTCAAAAGGCACATATATTTCATAAAAACATATTTAAAGGCATTCTAAAAATACAAACCTTATCCAAACATGTGTAAGCAAGTTAGTAATGCACTATGAAAGCATTAAAAATAGTTTTTGAGCAAGAGTGTGAAGAGAATCACAAAATACCACTTTTGACTCAAAAACCACATTCATAGTGCACACTAACTTGATAAAAAGAAGTTAGAAATGGTTATAAGTAAGAAAACATTTACCTTTGTTCTTACCATTCCTTTTTCCATTTGTTGGCACCCTCTACACATCTCACTTTTCTTCGTTCATGTGGATTGACAAGTCAATTTGCAATTCAATAGCTCAAGTCAATCCATTTGCAAATACCTACAAAAGAAAGATGAAATGGTCCCCAATAATGTTTTTTGGTCTGGAGGGGTTAGCTTAGCAACCCAAGTCCTATTGCTCTTGGGTGCTTTCCTAAATGGAAAACAAGTAGAATAATGACCAAAATCATTGCAATACTTGCATGTGCCCATAGTCTTGGAACTAGAGGATTCTCCATGGAATATTGGAGGCCCTTTACCTTTGTTGTTCCTTTGACTACTATCATACCCTAAACCATGTCTACCAATTTGTTTAGTAGTATGGTGTAGTATGTCATTAAGATTCTTTTTACCAACTAAGAATCTTTGCAAAGAAGATCTCAAACCATCATTATCATGCATAAGAGAAGTAATAGTAGAAGACAAATGATTGATATTATCTCTAGCATGCAGAATATCATTTTCTAAGAAAAGAGCTTTAGTTAAATAAGAATCTCTATCAATATGAAGAGCAGCAAAATCATTCTCTCTACTAGTAGAACTAGAACAAGATTCATGTACATTGATTTTAGCAAGCAATGAGGCATTTTTTGATTCAAGCAAAGAAAACTTATAAAGATAAACACCATTTTCAGATTCTAATTCTTGCAAAACAAAATCTTTGTTCTTGTTTTCAGATTTAAGAACATCAATATCATGCATGAGAGAATTAACAATTAAAGTATGTGCTTCATTAGAACTAGGCATAAGAGGTTGAGATTCTAGAAACCTAATCTTATCAAGCAAACTAGCAATTTCAAGTTTAAGAGAGTCTACTTGGCTAAGAAACATTTTTATCCTCAACCAAGCAAGAATTAGCATGTTCAAGATCATCTAGTTCTACATGCAAATTATCAACAATTCTAGCAAGCTTTTTCTTTTTCTTTTTAGAAGACTTAAGAGAGGCACAAGTATCATGAATAATAGAAATCAAAAATTCTTTATCTAAAGTGTTTAGATTTACCTCACTTGATTCTTTACTTGTTGATGTCATGAGAGCAAAATGGCATTCTCCTTCTTCACTAGAGCTTGAGCTTGACCGTCCACTTGAATCTTCACTTGATTCTTCACTTTAGCTTGAGTTGGACAAGTCACTTGAGCTTGAATGGCACTTATCTTCTCTTTTCTTGTGATGATGGGTCTTTATAACTTGTGGGCAATCTATCTTAAAGTGACCCTTCTTTCCACACTTGAGGCGCCAGATGGAAGAGGAATTCTTGCCTTTGTAGAATTTACCCTTGGAGTACATGGCATTTTCTTCAACTTGTGAGGATGGAGAGACTTGTTCCATGATAGCTTCAATTTGAGCCTTCATTTCAGTCGTCTTCATTCTCTTTAGCTCTTTCTCCTCTTGTCTTACAACTTCTTCTCTCTTATCAAGTGTGACTTCATGTGCTTGTAGATTTCCAATGAGCTCTTCAATGGGAATATCCTTAAGAGACCTTGCTTCTTCAATGGAAGTCACCTTGGGTTCCCACCATTTGGGGAGAGTTCTAAGGATCTTTGAGTTGATCTCTCCACTAGACATAGGATGTCCTAGAACAGCAAGACCATTCACAATGGTGTTGAGCCTTGAGTACATGTTGGCTATCCTCTCCTCCTTTCCCATCTTGAAGTTCTCAAGCAGCCCTTTGAGCACGTAGACTTTGCTTTCCTTCACTTGATCTGTTCCCTCATAGGTGATGCATAGATTTCTCCATACCTCATAGGTTGTTTCACATGAAGAAATTCAGTTGAACTCGGTGGAGGTCATGGAGGCATAGAGGATGTGCATGGCTCTAGCATTCAAGGTTGCTTACTTCAAGGTAGCATCATCCCATTCTTCAATCTTTGTCTTCGGTAGCTTGTATGGGCTATTCACCATTTGTCACATCTCAAGACTTGATCCTTGGATGTAGAATTGAAGCCTTCTTCTCCAATAGAGGAAATTGCTCCCATCAAAAATTGGTAGGTTGATCAAGTATCTCCCTCCTTGGTAGTCACCCATCTTCTCCTACTTGCTGAAGTATGCTTAGAGAAGCGCACTCTGATACCACTTGTTAGATCCTAGATGGGTAATTTGATGCTCTAGAGGGGGGTGAATAGAGTTGAATGCACTTAAACAAAATTCATCAGACCTTCAAGATATATCACAAGATAAGGTTGCTAAATAGGAAATTTGTGTGCAACTAAAACATGCAAAGAAAGGGAGAGAGAGATTGAACATACACCAATTGACAAGTTGTTTAGAGTGGTTCCACACTTCAAACTAGAAGTGAGTCAGTCCACTAACTAGAGAGGTCAACCTCTAGAATTTCTTAACCTTGCACCTTCATTATATTCATTATAAGAGATACAATAAATGACCACCAAAGGACTTACCCATCCAATACAAAGAGTCTTCAACCTTACTAAGGACTTACCCACTTTGCAAAGAGTCTTCTGCCTTTTCCAAGAACTTACCTTCTCTTGCACAAGTCTTCAGCCTTGCACGGATTACCCACTCTTCCTTGATCTTCCACCTTTGACTTCACCATCACTCAGAGAAGCATCCACCAAAGACTTACCCACTTGATCAAGGAGTCTTCTACTTTCACCAAGGGCTTACCCTCTCTAGCTCCAAGTCTTTAGCCTTGATCTTCACCAAGCGACTCCTTCCCTTGTTCTTCTTCACCTATCTTAGACAAAAGAGAGAACCTTCATCTTCATGGTTGAAATGAGAGATAGTGAGGTGGTGGAAGTGAGAGCCTCACAAGATATACATGTAGGACTAACTCTCTTACAGATTTCCTACTCACTCTATTGAATGTAGCAAATGATTAAGCTTAGAGAGAGAGGAGGCTATAGGAAGCACTCAACTATTGAATAGGAACCTCACATAGAGTTTTGCATTGAATGCTCAGCCTTGGAATGAAGCCCAAGGGGTCTATTTATAGCTGGCTTCAAGATGACAGAATTTGCCCAAAAAGTTCCAGGGCTCATGGCAAAGCGACGAGCCTTGCTCAGAAGGTCGTTTCTGCATAAAAAAAAACACTAGTCTTGCACCAAAAATTGAAATTGGATCCAAATCTGCATGAAAACCAAAAATACTCCATTTTCTACATACAATGTAGCTTTATGCACTCTGCATCACAATGTTATGCAAGCAACTCAAGATAGTAGATATGCAAGTCAAGGAACAAGCTTGAGCATGTATGAGACAAGATACAAGCATGGCATATAGTAGAATACCACTAGATGAGCAAAGATACCAATTATAAACAAGGTTAGAACTACATGTATGTGAACTACTAGTAGATGATATCACAAGTTAGGACTACTAGTAGGATCTAGGTCATAACAAGAGATACCAAAAGATACATAAGATAAAGCAAGCTATGAGTAGATGTAGAGATATATCCAAACAAAGAGATAAGAAATTTTAGAAGCATGAAAGGATATAACTCACTAACAAGTATGCACCATTACCAAAAGATGATTACCACTAAGAACCTCAAGGTTGTATCAAAACAAGATATACACCTAGATAGATGTAGCAAGTTAGAGTACAATGGAGGCAATTTCAGACACAACCAAGAGATCCGAAGAGATCCTCATCAAAGCCTGCAAAGAAACTCAAAGCAAGTAATTGCAAGATATAGATATACTAATTTAGAGCAATTAGAGAGACAGAGTTGTATTCAAGATAGGTAATTTAAAGCATGGCAATATGCATATATAAAGGTACCAAATGAGAGTGCCAAATAATAAGGCTATTGGTTGAGAAAATCTAGTTGAGATGGAAATTCTCATTCAATAAGCCAAATGTATATGATGTGCACAGTGTTATCAGTCGAGTTTTGTGCATTGACAACTCGACCGATGACATCTGCTGGAAACACCCATTGGTGCCTATCGGTCGAGTTTCAAACAGGACAAACTCGACCAATAGAGTTGATGTCAAAAAGAGCATATATTTCATAAAAACATATTTAAAGGCATTCTAAAAATACAAACTATATCCAAACATGTGTAAGCAAGTTAGTAATGTACTATGAAAGCATTCGAAACAGTTTTTGAGCAAGAGTATGAAGAGAATCACAAAATACCGCTTTTGACTCAAAAACCACATGCATAGTGCACACTAACTTGACAAAAACAAGTTAGAAATGGTTATAATCAAGAAAACATTTACCTTTGTTCTTACCATTCCTTTTTCCATTTGTTGTCACCTTCTACACATCTCACCTTTCTTCTTTCATGTAGATTGACAAGTCAATTTGCAATTCAATAGCTCAAGTCAATCCATTTGCTAGTACCTACAAGAAGAAAGATGAAATAGTCCCCAATCATGTTTTTAGGTCTGGAAGGGTTAGCTTAGCAACCCAAGTCCTATTTCCCTTGGGTGCTTTATTAAAAGGACAACAAGTAGAATAATGACCAAAATCATTGAAATAGTTGCATGTGCTCATAGTCTTGGAACTAGAGGATTCTCCATGCAATATTGGAGGCCCTTTACCTTTGTTGTTCCTTTGACTACTATCATACCCTAAACCATGTCTACCAATTTATTTAGTAGTATTGTGGCATCCAACTCACAAAATAGGATTAACTTAAGTGGAAGCGAATTATTTGCAGTGGATTACTGAAAATCACTGAAAATTAAAACTTTTTTTTGCAAAGAGATCCACACATAGGAAATCTTCTCCATCAAGAACCTTTGTATACATTTACATTCTGGTCCAAACGTACATAACCTGTACCATGTCTTTCAGAGACTACAACATTAGTTGTCCTATAAACATTATATACATACAGCATACGAATCTCGAGGCATCAAGCCAAAACCTCAGATCGATTCATTAGAACACTGACTAAAAACTCTGAGGACCTGAGAGTACAGAGACGACACATAGGACTTCTAACTATATGACTTGACAGTCAAGATCTCCACCTGAGATATATTTGTTATCCTTGTTATTACTGTTGCTGTCCATTCCCTGCAAGATGTTCTCACTTTCCTCTGTGCTCATCCACCTAAAAATGTTGGATCCCACGGGGGTGAGACAATTGTAAATTGCCCCAGCGGGAGATATAACTCTCCGCCAAAACATTGTTATTGCAATTTAAAGATATGAAATTGGGCAGAGGATAAGCAGTTTAAAGCATTCTCAACTTTGTAAGCATTGCAACTATTTATGATAGAGCAATATATCATCTATTCTTTTAATGAGGAATAGGAATGACATGTATATCATTTATCCAACATGTTATACCATCATATCAAACTTTTCTTGTGACACTCATCATCTTGTTATGTCACCCATGAAACATTCTTGTTTCAATCTGTTGGCCTTAGCCAATCTACTACACAGATATTGAATTATACCAAACATGTAAGTGTACATCATCATATTTTTCTCAGACATTGGACTATACCAATGTAGTATTTCTATTCTAGGAATTGGGCTATACCAATCTTGTGCAACAGTTCAAGTATTGGAACTACATAATTTTAGTGTAACCATTCTAGGTATTGGGCTATGCCAATCCTGTACAACAGTTCAAGTATTGGAACTACATAATTCTAGTGTAACCATTCCAGGTATTGGGCTATGACATTCCTGTGCAACTATTCCAGGTATTGATCTATGTCAATCATGTGTAACCATTCTAGGTATTGATCTATGTCAATCCTGTGTAACCATTCCATGTATTGGGTTATTACCAATCTGGTGTTATTATTCCAGGTATTGGGAGTTAGCCAATCCTATGCATTCCAGGTATTGGGAGTTAGCCAATCCTGTGTTATTATTCCAGGTATTAGGAGTTAGCCAATCCTGTGCATTCCAGGTATTGGGAGTTAGCCAATCATGTGTTATTATTCCAGGTATTGGGAGTTAGCCAATCCTGTGCATTCCAGGTATTGGGAGTTAGCCAATCCTGTTTTATTATTCTAGGTATTAGGAGTTAGCCAATCATGTGCATTCTAGGTATTGGGAGTTAGCCAATCATGTGTTATTATTCCAGGTATTGGGAGTTAGCCAATCCTGTGCATTCCAGGTATTGGGAGTTAGCCAATCCTGTGTTATTATTCCAAGTATTGGGAGTTAGCCAATCTTGTGCATTCCAGGTATTGGGAGTTAGCCAATCCTGTGTTATTATTCCAGGTATTGGGAGTTAGCCAATCATGTGCATTCCAGGTATTGGGAGTTAGCCAATCCTATGTTATTATTCCAGGTATTGGGAGTTAGCCAATCTTGTGCATTCCATGTATTGAACTTTAACCAAACCTGATTACACAGCCAGACATTGGACTTTAACCAATCCTGATTACAGGCATTACACCTCTGCCAGGTATTGGATTTCTCCAAACCTGATTACACAGCCAGGCATTGGACTTTAACCAATCCTGATTATAGGCATTACACCTCTGTCAGGTATTGGATTTCTCCAAACCTGATTACATGGATCATGGAATATAAATTCCTTCGACCCATCATTAATCATCTTGGTGCCTATTACTATACTACAATTATTCTCATGGCTCATAAAGCCCATGAAGCATCTTTTCACCTCTCATTAGGCAACATCTAATCATATGGCTCACAGGGCCATTCAACATCTTGTCACCTATCACTAGGCAACACATTCATTTTATCTCATGTAATATAATAGTAACACCACTATTCCCTTAATAGGGTTAGGGCATACTATTCATATCATATTATGATTTCTCATGTCCCATTACCCAATTTAGGGTTATGGTTTCCCATCTCACATTAGGATTTCATAGTTATCAAAGTATATGAACTTCGAGATGCTAATTGTGAAGTCATTCATATCTTGAGGTATTACTTTCCTCATCACTTCCAACTTTCTTAAGTTATCAGCTTATCTTGGATTAAGGTATTTCCCATCTTAATCCTTTCATCCACTAACCTCTCACTCTTACCAAGAAGTGCATAGGTTACACATAAGAATGGTCCAACTATCTTTAATGATATAGACTCATCTCAAATTAAGGCATTGCTTACAATAAGCTTGCCTATAATCAACCACATTAAATGTTTCACCTTTACAAGGTAATTCCTTTTATTTCATCATTAGGGTTCCCTTGTATCCTTATTAAAAATTAGGATTATAATTCATTGTCATATTGCCCAAGATTAGGGCTTTATGTATTATAACTCCAATTAGAGTTTCACATACCTTTACCCTTTATTAGGGCTTTGGGATTTCACATGCTATCATACTTTGTTAAAGTTAGGATTGCATGTAGCATCATCCTTCATTAGGCTTTCACATCTCATTGCCTATACTTAATGTTTACTATTCATCCCAACTAGGGATTTCTCATGGAATCGCCCTCAATTAGGGTTTCTTATGGAATCAACATCAATTAGGGTTTACACGGAATCAACCTCAATTAGGGATTCACATGGAATCAACCTCAATTAGAGATTCACATTGAATCAACCTCAATTAGGGATTCCAATGTTTATTCCTTCAATCATTGAATTCATGGAACCAATCATCAATTGGACCTATACTCATACTTCAATTGAGTTAAATAGGTCAACCTTCAACTGATTTGACCCTCATTTGACCCTCAATTAGCCATCAATTAGGGTTTGATTCAATTGAATTAGGGTTTGGAATCGATGATTCTTCAACACTAATCAATGCAAGATTAGTTACTTTGAAACCATTGAACCATCATCCAAATTGAACATGACCTGACCCCAAACGGTCTTGAGGTCGTTTGGATATCATATCATCAAAATCCAAGTCAACCAATTAAGGTTTGAATCATTGGATTGATCACCAAATCAGCAATTGATTACACTTTAACTTAGTAACATTGGATCATCAATTGCTTAACCATACTCACCCCTAGACCTCCAAACGGTCTTGGGTGACCTCCAAACGGTCTTGAGACCATTTGGATGACCTCCAAACGGTCTTGAGACCGTTTGGCTCATCCAAACCTTGGATTCTAGTGAAATTCCATCAAGGTTTAGTCTATTGAGTTGATCAACAAATCAGCACTTAGTTGCAATATGATTTGGTACCTTTGGACCTTCAATTGGTCAACTATACTTAACCCCAGACCTCCAAACGGTCTTGGGTGACCCCCAAACGGTCTTGAGACCGTTTGCGTGATCCCCAAATGGTTTTGAAACCGTTTGGGCCAATCAACCCAAAACATCATCTCAATCACTTGCAAAATCAGCACTTAGCCGATTAGGATTCATATCACACCTTTGGATCTTCAAACACATATCCATACTTGACCCTAGACCTCCAAACGGTCTTGGGTGACCCCCAAACGGTCTTGAAACCGTTTGGGTTATCCCCAAACGGTTTTGAAACCGTTTGGGCTAATCAACCCAAAATCTCAGATCAACTCATTGGAATTTCAGCACTAATTCCAATTAGGGTTTGCCTAATTGATTAGCCTTCAACTCATTATTCCTTGGGAATTAACCCCTAAAATTTGGTGAGTCATTAACCAACATAATTATTATCAGTAATCGCAAACGGTAAACCCTTGGTCAACCATATCAAACGGTTCGGAAACCGTTTTCCCAAAAATAACAAGTTAATCAGATTGAAAATCAGCAATTAATCCAATTAGGTTTCCCTAATTGATTAGCATTCAACTCACGATTCCTTGGGAGTTAACCCATAAAATTTGGTGAGTTATCAACTAACATGATTATGAAAAGTAATCTCAAACGTTAAATCTTTGTTAAACCATATCAAACGGTTTTGAAACCGTTTTCCCAAAAAGGTCAAGTTAATCAGATTGAAAATCAGCACTTAATCCAATTAGGTTTCCCTAATTGATTATACTTCAACTCACGATTCCTTGGGATTTAACCTATCAAATTTGGTGAGTTATAAACTAACATGATTATGAACAGTAATATCAAACGGTCAACCCTTGTTCAACCATCTCAAACGGTTTTGAAACCGTTTTCCCAAAAAGGTCAAGTTAATCAGATTGAAAATCAGCACTTAATCCAATTAGGTTTCCCTAATTGATTAGCCTTCAACTCACGATTCCTTGGGAGTTAACCTATAAAATTTTTGTGAGTTATCAACTAACATGATTATGAACAGTAATATCAAACGGTCAACCATCTCAAACGGTTTTGAAACCGTTTGCCCCCAAACGGTTTCAAACCGTTTGCTCTCAAACGGTTTTGGTGAAAGCGCATGAGCAACTAATTGAAACCGTTTGGCTTTGATATTTGGTTAGGTGCTTGCTTATGATGATGTAATCATCATCAAGCTATAAACCCACGAAACCTGCTGTGATTTCCATGGAAATTTCATCAATCAACCAAACTTAATTTCGGAAATGTAGAATTATTCACCAATTGATAAGGAATTGATTGCAATAATAAAATCAAGGGTTCAAGTTATAAAACCCGCCTCCAATTGAGCTCCAAAGCTCCATGTCCACGTCAACAATGGTGGATGCAACTCCGTTCACCATTCCAAGGCTCGTCCTCAAGGTTTGAGTGAAAAGGAATGGTTAGGATTAAAGAGGAGATCGAATTAGGAAGAAATCCATAATTTATTTTTGATTTCCACCATGGAATCAAGGTGAACCAAGGTCAAGAAGCTTACCAACAGGTTGGGGGTAGTCCTCCTGACCCTCCCAAGCTCCCTTGGTCGTTTCCCAAGCAAGGAGAAGAAGTGGGGTCGAAAAAGTCTTCCATTTGGCTTGTAAAAGGTCCTTTTATAAAAATTCAATGAGAGAGAATGTACTTTGCAAAAATCCAATTAATCCCAAAAATGTGGCCGCCTCTTCCCCCTCATCTTCCATAGGGACGAGGCTATCTTGTTTGCCTCTTATCCCTCTCAATTATCCATGATTTAAAGAAAAGCAAATCAAGCACCTTAAATCATATTATATTGATATCCATATGTGAGTGGATATTTCTTTTTCTTATAAAATTGTGTGTGAGTTATCCACTCCCTTGGATATTTTCTTGTTCCTTGCAAGGATCAAGGATGTCACACACACATATGAATCCAACCATTTTAATTTTGGTTGATGGCCCTTTAATTAATACATTTATTTTTTCCCTAAATCAAATTAGGGTTTCAATTAGGATTAAATCTTGATTATTTTAATATCAAGATTCTCTCTCCTCCAAATTAATTCAAATGAGGTGCCCCTCTCATTTCTTTTCTATAAATGATGCCAAGAAACATTAGGGACCTTATTGAAGTGGTAATTTACATATTGCACCCTAGGTTTTGGGTAAATTGCACATTACGCCAAAACTAGGTTTTCATGCACATGCATTGCTTTATCAGCTCTTTCTTGGTATTCAGGCTTCCATAAGCCATACCTCAGCATCACTTTCACTCTCATGATGCTTCCACACATAAGGAACATATTATCATGCACAATTTGCACTTAAACCCCTCAACTTGGGTAATTTGCACATTAGTCCAAAATAAGCAAACATTGCTTCAACATTGTACAAACAAGACCAAAATTGAAACATAAGTTCCTTATGAGCCCTAATTACTTTTCACAAGATGGTATTAAGCATTTAATCATCATTTTTAATCAAAACACCTAGGGTTAAAGCATAACCCAGGTCAGGGATGTTACAAGTATAGTGTAGGATGTCATTAAGATTCTTTTTACCAACTAAGAATCTTTGCAAAGAAGATCTCAAACCATCATTATCATGCATAAGAGAAGTAATAGTAGAAGACAAATGATTGATATTATCTCTAGCATGCAGAAGATCATTTTCTAAGAAAATAGCTTTAGTTAAATAAGAATCTCTATCAATATGAAGAGCAGCAACATCATTCTCTCTACTAGTAGAACTATAACAGGATTCATGCACATTGATTTTAGCAAGCAAGGAGGCATTTTCTATTTCAAGCAAAGCAATCTTAGAAAGATAAACACCATTTTCATATTCTAATTCTTGCAAAACAAAATCTGTGTCCTTGTTTTCTGATTTAAGAACATCAATATCATGCATGAGAGAATTAACAATTAAAGTATGCTCTTCATTAGAACTAGGCATAAGAGGTTGAGCTTCTAGAAATCTAATTTTATCAAGCAAAATAGCATTTTCAAGTTTCAGAGAGTCTACTTGGCTAATACAAGAATTTTTGTCATCAAGCAAACAACAATTAGCATGTTGAAGATCATCTAGTTCTACATGCAAATTATCAACAATTCTAGCAACCTTTTTCTTTTTCTTTTTAGAAGACTTAAGAGAGGTGCAAGTATCATGAATAATAGCAATCAAAGATTCTTTATCTAAAGAGTTTAGATTTACCTCACTTGATTCTTTACTTGTTGATGCCATGAGAGCAAAATGGCATTCTCCTTCTTCACTGGAGCTTGAGCTTGACCCTCCACTTGAATATTTGCTAGATTCTTCACTTGAGCTTGAGTTGGAGGAGTCACTTGAGTTTGAGTGGCACTTATCTTCTCTTTTCTTGTGATGATGGGTCTTTATAACTTGTGGGCAATCTATCTTAAAGTGACCCTTCTTTCTACACTTGAGGCACTGGATGGAATAGGAATTCTTGCCTTTGTAGAATTTATACTTGGAGTACATGGCATTTTATTCAACTTGAGAGGATGGTGAGACTTGTTCCATGATAGCTTCAATATGAGCCTTCATTTCAGCCGTCTTCATTCTCTTTAGCTCTTTCTCCTCTTGTCTTACAATTTCTTCTCTCTTGTTAATTGTGACTTCATGTGCTTGTAGATTTCCAATGAGCTCTTCAATGGGAACATCCTTAAGAGACCTTGTTTCTTCAATGGAAGTCACCTTGGGTTCCCACCTTTAGGGGAGAGTTCTAAGGATCTTTGAGTTGATCTCTCCACTAGACATAGGATGTCCTAGAACAGAAAGACCATTCACAATGGTGTTTAGCCTTGAGTACATGTTGGCTATCCTCTCCTCCTTTCCCATCTTGAAGTTCTCAAGCAGCCCTTTGAGCATGTAGACTTTACTTTCCTTCACTTGATTTGTCCCCTCATAGATGACACATAGATTTCTCCATACCTCATATGTTGTTTCTCATAAAGAAATCCGGTTGAACTCAGTGGGGGTCATGGAGACATAGAGGATGTGCATGCTTCTAGCATTCAAGGTTGCTTTCTTCAAAGTAGCATCATCCCATTCTTCAATCTTTGTCTTTGGTAGCTTGTATGGGTTTTTCACCATTTGCCACATCTCAAGACTTGATCCTTGGATGTAGAATTGAAGCCTTCTTCTCCAATAGAGGAAATTTCTCCCATTAAAGATTGGTAGGTTGATCAAGTATCTCCCTCCTTGGTAGTCACCCATCTTCTCCTACTTGTTGAAGTATGCTAGGAGAATCCCACTTTGATACCACTTGTTGGATCCTAGATGGGTGATTTGATGCTCTAGAGGGGGGTGAGTAGAGTTGAATGCACTTAAACAAATTTCATTAGACCTTCAAGATATATCACAAGATAAGGTTGCTAAATAGGACATTTGTGTGCAACTAAAACATGCATAGCAAGGGAGAGAGAGATTGAACATACACCAATCGACAAACTATTTAGAGTGGCCCTGCACTTCAAAGTAGAAGTGAGTCAGTCCACTACCTAGAGAGGTCAACCTCTAGGATTTCTTAACCTTGCACCTTCATTATATTCATTATAAGAGATACAATACATGACCACCAAAGGACTTACCTATCCAATACAAAGAGTCTTCAACATTACCAAGGACTTACTCACTTTGCAAGGAGTCTTCTGCCTTCTTCCAAAGACTTACCTACTCTTACACAAGCCTTCAACCTTGCAGGGATTACCCACTCTTCTTGGATCTTCCACCTTTGACTTTTCCTTCACTCGGAGAAGCTTCCACCAAGGACTTACCCACTTGAGCAAAGAGTCTTCTACCTTCACCAAGGGATTACTTACTCTAGCTCCAAGTCTTTTGCCTTGATCTTCACCAAGGGACTCCTTCCCTTCTTCATCTTCACCTCTCTTAGCCAAGAGAGAGAACCTTCATCTTCATGGTTGAAATGAGAGATAGGGAGGTGGTGGAAGTGAGAGCCTCACAAGATATACATGTAGGACTAGCTCTCTTACAGATTTCCTACTCACTCTAATGAATGTAGCAAATGATTAAGCTTAGAGAGAGAGAGAAGGCTATAGGAAGCACTCAACTATGGAGTAGGAACCTCACATAGAGTTTTACATTGAATGCTCAACCTCAGAATGAAGCCCAAGGGGTCCTATTTATAGTTTGGGATGCCTCTTAGCCTTTGGGAACACTTGAGAATGAAAACTAGCCATTTTGTGGCTTGCAACGGATATATTTTCACTTGTTGCAACTCCATAATGTCTAGAAGCACTTTTCTGCACTTTTCCGTACAGTGCAATCGGTCAAGTTTCTATAAGGGTAACTCAATTGATAGAGTAAAAGACAAAGCCAAAATTCAAACCATCGGTCGAGTTTGTCTTGGGAAAACTCGACCAACCAATGAAAATTCAATTGGTCAGGTACTCCATCGGTCGAGTTCTGTGAAGTGTAAACTCGACCGATCAAAAGTCATTTTCAAGATTTAATTAGGATCGGTTGAGTTCTTTGTATTGACAACTCAACCGATGAACAGCCTGATGTGAATTTTGGAAAATGGCTTTTGAGTGCTTAAACATTCGATCTAAGTGCTCCTAATTTTTTCCAAGCTTAATTACAAGTCATACAATCATTACAAGTGATTTACAACATGATTCTAATGGATTTACATCATATTACAAAAACTTCAACTTGTATTGACTTTGACTCGTGTTTTCTCCAAGTTGAGATGTGCAAGTTAGGACATTTGGAGTGTGTCTATACTTAATCTAAAATCACTCAAGTATAGACATTAGACACAAATATGTGGAATGGTTAGTCATCATCAAAACACAGGTTTAGTCAATTTTGATGTGAGTCAACATTGACCTAATTGACCTTGAGTCAACATTATCCCCCTTTTTGAAGATGACAAACCATTCCATAAATGTATTAAAAGCTTTTAAGTAAAATAATTCCTGCAGAGAAACCTAGGGGTTTCAATAGGATTGATCTCATATGCTCCCCCTCAATTGATGCACATGGAGTTCTCATACTCCCCCTCAATTGATGCTATTTCTCCTACATGGTTAGCTTTCATAACATTTATAGAATACTATGTCTTCTACTCATATGTGTTCTACACATATATGTCCTCTCCCATTTACCTTCTCCCCTTTACATGGACATACTTCTCCTCTTCATGTAAGACATGCCTTCTTTCTCTTTTTTAAAAAAAGACATACCTTTCTCCCCCTTTGTCATTTCAAAAAGTGGGGTAATGAAGAAATAAGAACACCACTTGTTAAAGGAAAGGAGATAACAAAAAGTTATATAAGGAGAGTAGAAGAGCACAGATAGGGGCTTGAACAAGCATAGAAAGAAAAGCAAGTTAAATCATATACTTGAATGACCCAAAATGCAAGATAAAGTGTTGTAGAAAAATAATAAATTACAATTTTGACCCTCAAGATGATAGAATTTGCCCAAAAAGTTTCATGGCTCGTGGCAAAGCGATGAGCCTTGCTCAAAAGGTCATTTCTGCATAAAAAACACTAGTCTTGCACCAAAAACTGAAACTGGAGCCAAATCTGCATGAAAACCAAAAATACTCCATTTTCTACATACAATGTAGCTTTATGCACCCTACATCACAATGTTATGCAAGCAACTCAAGATAGTAGATATGCAATTCAAGGAACAAGCTTGAGCATGTATGAGACAAGATACAAGCATAGCATATAGTAGAATACCACTAGATGAGCAAAGATACCATTATAAACAAGGTTAGAACTACATGTATGTGAACTAGTAGTAGATGATATCACAAGTTAGGACTACTAGTAGGATTTAGGTCATAGCAAGAGATACCAAAAGATACATAAGATAAAGCAAGCTATGAGTAGATGTAGAGATATATCCAAACAAAGAGATAAGCAATTTTAGAAACATGAAAGGATATAACTCACTAACAAGTATGCACTATTACCCAAAGATGATTACCACTAAGAACCTCAAGGTTGTAACAAAACAAGATATACACCTAGATAGATGTCGAAAGTTAGAGTACAACGGAAGCAATTTTAGACACAACCAAGAGATCCGAAGAGATCATCATCAAAGCATGCAAAGCAACTCAAAGCAAGTAATTACAAGATATAGATATACCAATTTAGAGCAATTAAAGAGACAGAGTTGTATGCAAGATAGGTAATTTAAAGCATGGCAATATGCATATATAAAGGTACCAAATGAGAGTGCCAAAGAATAAGACTATTGGTTGAGAAAATCTAGTTGAGAGGGAAATTCTCATTCAATAAGCCAAATGTATATTTTGTGCACAGTGTTATCGGTCGAGTTGTGTGCATTGACAACTCGACCAATGACAACTACTGGCAACACCCATTGGTGCCCTATCAGTCCAGTTTCAAACAGGACAAACTCGACTGACAGGGTTGCTGTCAAAAGGTACATATATTTCATAAAAACATATTTAAAGGCATTCTAAAAATACAAACCATATTTAAACATGTGTAAGCAAGTTAGTAATGCACTATGAAAGTATTAGAAATAGTTTTTGAGCAAGTGTGTGAAGAGAATCACAAAATACCACTTTTGACTCAAAAACCACATGCATAGTGCACACTAACTTGACAAAAACAAGTTAGAAATGGTTATAAGCAAGAAAACATTTACCTTAGTTCTTACCATTCCTTTTTCCATTTGTTGTCACCCTATACACATCTCACCTTTCTTCTTTCATGTGGATTGACAAGTCAATTTGCAATTCAATAGCTCAAGTCAATCCATTTGCAAGTACCGACAAGAAGAAAGATGAAATGGTCCCCAATCATGTTTTTGGGTCCGGATGGGTTAGCTTAACAACCCAAGTCCTATTTCTTTTGGGTGCTTTCCTAAAAGGACAACATGTAGAATAATGACCAAAATCATTGTAATAGTTCATGTGCCCATAGTCTTAGAACTGGAGGATTCTCCATGGAATATTGGAGGCCCTTTACCTTTTTGTTCCTTTGACTACTATCATACCCTAAACCATGTCTACAAATTTGTTTAGTAGTATTGTATAGGATGTCATTAAGATTCTTTTTACCAACTAAGAATCTTTGCAAAGAAGATCTCAAACCATCATTATCATGCATAAGAGAAGTAATAATAGAAGACAAATGATTGATATTATCTCTATCATGCATAAGTTCATTTTCTAAGCAAAGAGCTTTAGTTAAATAAGAATCTCTATCAATATGAAGAGAAGCAACATCATTCTCTCTACTAGTAGAACTAGAACAAGATTCAGGCACATTGATTTTAGCAAGCGAGGAGGCATTTTTTTTTCAATCAAAGCAATCTTAGAAAGATAAACACCATTTTCATATTCTAATTCTTGCAAAACAAAATCTTTGTCCTTGTTTTCGTATTTAAGAACATCAATATCATGCATGAGAGAATTAACAATTAAAGTATGCTCTTCATTAGAACTAGGCATAAGAGGTTGAGCTTATAGAAATCTAATCTTATCAAGCAAATTATCATTTTCAAGTTTAAGAGAGTTTACTTGGCTAAGACATGCATTTTTGTCATCAAGCAAGCAAAAACTATCATGCTCAAGATCATCTAGTTCTACATGCAAATTATCAACAATTATAGCAAGCTTTTTCTTTTTCTTTTTACAATACTTAAGAGAGGCACAAGTATAATGAATAATAGCAATCAAAGATTCTTTATCTAAAGAGTTTAGATTTACCTCACTTTATTCTTTACTTGTTGAGACCATGAGAGCAAAATGGCATTCTCCTTCTTCACTAGAGCTTGAGCTTGACCCTCCACTTGAATCTTCACTTGATTCTTCACTTGTGCTTGAGTTGGAGGAGTCACTTGAGATTGAGTGGAACTTATCATCTCTTTTCTTATGATGATGGGTCTTTATAACTTGTGAGCAATCTATCTTAAAGTGACCCTTCTTTCCACACTTGAGGCACCAGATGGAAAAGGAATTCTTTCCTTTGTAGAATTTACTCTTGGGAGTACATGGCATTTACTTCAACTTGAGAGGATGGAGAGACTTGTTCCATGATAACTTCAATTTGAGCCTTCATTTCAGCCTTCTTCATTCTCTTTAGCTCTTTCTCCTCTTGTCTTGCAACTTCTTCTCTCTTGTCTAGTGTGACTTCATGAGCTTGTAGATTTCTAATGAGCTCTTCAATGGGAATATCCTTAAGAGACCTTGCTTCTTCAATGGAAGTCACCTTGGGTTCCCACCTTTTGGGGAGAGTTCTAAGGATCTTTGAGTTGATCTCTCCACTAGACATAGGATGTCCTAGAATAGCAAGACCATTACAATGGTGTTGAGCCTTGAGTACATATTGGCTATCCTCTCCTTCTTTACTATCTTGAAGTTCTCAAGCAGCCTTTTGAGCATGTAGACTTTGCTTTCCTTCACTTGATTTGTCCCCTAATAGGTGATGCATAGATTTCTCCATACCTCATAGGCTGTTTCACATGAAGAAATCTGGTTGAACTCAGTGGGGGTCATGGAGGCATAGAGAATGTGCATGGCTCTAGCATTCAAGGTTACTTTCTTCGACGTAGCATCATCCCATTCTTCAATATTTGTCTTCGGTAGCTTGTATGGGCTATTCACCATTTGTCACATCTTAAGACTTGATCCTTGGATGTAGAATTGAAGCCTTCTTCTCCAATAGAGGAAATTGCTCCCATCAAATATGGGTAGGCTAATCAAGTATCTCCCTCTTTGGTAGTCACTCATCTTCTCCTACTTGTTGAAGCATGCTTGGAGAAGCCCACTCTGATACCACTTGTTGGAGCCTAGATGGGTGATTTGATGCTCTAGAGGGGGGTGAATAGAGTTGAATGTACTTAAACAAAATTCATTAGACCTTCAAGATATATCACAATATAAGGTTGCTAAATATGAAATTTGTGTGCAACTAAAACATGCATAGCAAGGGAGAGAGAGATTGAACATACACCAATTAACAAGTTGTTTAGAGTGGTTCCACACTTCAAAACTAGAAGTGAGTTAGTCCACTACCTAGAGAGGTCAACCTCTAAGATTTCTTAACCTTGCACCTTCATTATATTCATTATAAGAGATACAATACATGACCATCAAAGGATTTACCTATCCAATACAATGAGTCTTCAACCTTACCAAGGACTTACCCACTTTTCAAGGAGTCTTTCGCCATCTTCCAAGGAGTTACCTACTCTTGCACAAGTCTTCAGCCTTGCAGGGATTACCCACTCTTCTTGGATCTTCCTCCTTTGACTTCACCTTCACTGGGAGAAACTTCCACCAAGGACTTACCCACTTGAGCAAGGAGTCTTCTGCCTTCACCAAGGGCTTACCTACTCTAGCTCCAAGTCTTTAGCCTTGATCTTCACCAAGGGACTCCTTCCCTTGTTCTTCTTCACCTCTCTTAGCCAAAAGAGAGAACCTTCATCTTAATGGTTGAAATGAGAGATAGGGAGGTGGTGGAAGTGAGAGCCTCACAAGATATACATGTAAGATTAGCTCTCTTACAAATTTCCTACTCACTCTAATGAATGTAGCAAATGAGTAAGCTTAGAGAGAGAGAGGAGGTTGTAGGAAGCACTCAACTATGGAATTGGAACCTCGCATAGAGTTTTGCATTGGATGCTCAACCTAGGAATGAAGCCCAAGGGGTCCTCTTTATAGTTGGGGGTGCCTCTTAGCCTATGGGAATACTTGAGAATGAAAACTAGTCATTTTGTGGCTTGCAACGGATATATTTTCACTTGTTGCAACTCCACAACGGCTAGAAATCCTTTTCTGCACTTTTTCATACAGTGCAATCAGTCGAGTTTCTATAAGGGTAATTCGACTGATAGAGTAAAAGACAAAGCTGATATTCAGACCATCGGTCAAGTTTGTCCTGGGTAAACTCGACCGACCAATGAAAATCGAATTTTTCAGGTACTCCATTAGTCGATTTCTGTGAAGTGTAAACTCGACCGATCAAAAATAATTTTCAAGATCCAATCAGGATCGGTCGAGTTCTATGTATTGACAACTCGATCGATGAACAACCTGATGTGAATTTTGGAAAATGGCTTTTGAGTGCTTAAACATTCGATCTAAGTGCTCCTAATTTTTTCCAAACTAAATTACAAGTCATACAATCATTACAAGTAATTTACAACATGATTCTAATGGATTTACATCATATTACAAAAATGTGCACTTGTATTGACTTTAACTCATCTTTTCTCCAAGTCGAGATGCGTAAGTTAGGGAATTTGGAGGGTGTCTATACTTAATCTAAAATCACTCAAGTAGAGACATTAGACACAAATATGTGGAATGGTTAGTCATCATCAAAACATGGGTTTAGTCAATTTAGACGTGAGTCAACATTTACCTAATTGACCTTGAGTCAACATTCTCCCCCTTTTGAAGATGACAAACCATTCCATAAATATATTGAAAGATTTTAAGTAAAATCATACCTCGGAGAAACCTATGGGTTTCAATGGGATTGAGCTCATATGACCCCCCTCAATTGTTGCGCTTGGAGTTCTCATACTCCCCCTCAATTGATGTTATTTCTCCTGCATGGTTAGCTTTCATAACATTTATAGAATACTATGTCTTCTACTCATATATGTTCTACACATATATGTCTTCTCCCATTTACCTTCTTCCCTTTACATGGACATACTTCTCCTCTTCATATAAGACATGCCTTCTTCCTCTTTTTCAAAAGAAGACATACATTTCTCCCCTTTTGTCATTTCAAAAAGTGGGGTAATGAAGAAATAAAAACACCACTTGTTAAAGGAAAGGAGATAACAAAAAGTTATATAAGGAGAGTAGAAGAGAACAGGTAGGGGGTTGTCCAAGCATAGAAAGAAAAGCAAGTTAAAGCATATACTTGAACAACCCAAAATGCAAGATAAAGTGCTGCAGAAAAATAATAAATCACAATTTTGACCCTCAAGATGATAGAATTTGCCCAAAACGTGCCAGGGCTCATGGCATAGCGATGAGCCTTACTTAGAAGGTTGTTTGTGCATAAAAAACACTAGTCTTGCACCAAAAACTGAAACTGGAGCCAAATCTGCATGAAAACCAAAAATACTCCATTTTCTACATACAATGTAGCTTTATGCACCCTGCGTCACAATGTTATGCAAGAAACTCAAGATAGTAGATATGCAATTCAAAGAATAGGCTTGAGCATGTATGAGACAAGATACAAGCATAGCATATAGTAGAATACCATGAGATGAGCAAAGATACCAATTATAAACAAGGTTAGAACTACATGTATGTGAACTACTAGTAGATGATATCACAAGTTAGGACTACTAGTAGGATCTAGGTCATATCAATAGATACCAAAAGATACATAAGATAAAGCAAGCTATGAGTAGATGTAGAGATATATCCAAACAAAGAGATAAGCAATTTTAGAAACATGAAAGGATATAACTCACTAACAAGTATGCACCATTACTAAAAGATGATTACCACTAAGAACCCAAAGGTTGTATCAAAATAAGATATATGCCTAGATAGATGTAGCAAGTTAGAGTACAACAGAAGCAATTTTAGACACAACCAAGAGATCCGAAGAGATCATCATCAAAGCCTGCAAAGTAACTCAAAGTAAGTAATTGAAAGATATAGATATACTAATTTAGAGCAATTAGAGAGACAGAGTTGTATGCAAGATAGGTAATTTAAAGCATGGAAATATGCATATATAAAGGTACCAAATGAGTGTTCCAAAGAATAACTATATTGGTTGAGAAAATCTAGTTGAGTGGAAATTCTCATTCAATAAGCCAAATGTATATTTTGTGCACAGTGTTATCGGTCGAGTTTTGTGCATTGACAACTCGACCGATGTCAGATGCTGGCAACACCCATTGGTGCCTATCGGTCGAGTTCCAAATAGGACAAACTCGACCGACAGAGCTTTTGTCAAAAGGCACATATATTTCATAAAAACATATTTAAAGGCATTCTAAAAATACAAACCATATCCAAACATGTGTAAGCAAGTTAGTAATGTACTATGAAAGCATTAGAAATAGTTTTTGAGCAAGAGTGTGAAGAGAATCACAAAATACCACTTTTGACTTAAAAACCACATGCATAGTGCATACTAACTTGACAAAAACAAGTTAGAAATTGTTATAAGCAAGAAAACATGTACCTTTGTTCTTACCATTCCTTTTTCCATTTGTTCTCACCCTCTACACATCTCACCTTTCTTCTTTCATGTGGATTGACAAGTCAATTTGCAATTCAATAGCTCAAGTCAATCCATTTGCAAGTACCTACAAGAGAAAATATGAAATGGCCCCCAATCATGTTTTTGGGTCTGGAGGGGTTAGCTTAGCAACCCAAGTCCTATTGCTCTTGGGTGCTTTCCTAAAATGACAACATGTAGAATAATGACCAAAATCATTGCAATAGTTGCATCTGCCCATAGTCTTAGAACTAGAGGATTCTCCATGGAATATTGGAGGCCCTTTACCTTTTTTGTTCCTTTGACTACTATCATACCCTAAACCATGTCTACCAATTTGTTTAGTAGTATGGTGTAGGATTTCATTAAGATTCTTTTTACCAACTAAGAATATTTGCAAATAAGATCTCAAACCATCATTATCATGCATAAGAGAAGTAATAGTAGAAGACAAATGATTGTTATTATCTCTTGCATGTAGAAGATCATTTTCTATGCAAAGAGTTTTAGTTTAATAAAAATCTCTATCAATATGAAGAGCAGCAACATCATTCTCTGTACTAGTAGAACTAGAACAAGATTCATGCACATTGATTTTAGCAAGCAAGGAGGCATTTTTTGTTTCAAGCAAAGCAAACTTATAAAGATAAACACCATTTTCATATTCTAATTCTTACAAAACAAAATCTTTGTCCTTGTTTTCATATTTAAGAACATCAATACCATGCATGAGAGAATTAACAATTAAAGTATGCTCTTCATTAGAACTAGGCATAAGAGGTTGAGCTTCTAGAAATCTAATCTTATCAAACAAACTAGAATTTTCAAGTTTAAGAGAGTCTACTTGGCTAAGACAAGCATTTTTGTCATCAAGCAAGCAAGAATTATCATGTTCAAGATCATCTAGTTCTACATGCAAATTATCAACAATTCTAGCAAGATTTTTCTTTTGGTTTTTAGAAGACTTAAAAGAGGCACAAGTATAATGAATAATCGCAATCAAAGATTCTTTATCTAAAGAGTTTAGATTTACCTCACTTGATTCTTTACTTGTTGATGCCATGAGAGCAAAATGGCATTCTCCTTCTTCACTAGAGCTTGAGCTTGACCCTCCACTTGAATCTTCACTTGATTCTTCACTTAAGCTTGAGTTGGAGGAGTCAGTTGAGCTTGAGTGGCACTTATCTTCTCTTTTCTTGTGATTATGGGTCTTTATAACTTGTGGGAAATCTATCTTAAAGTGACCCTTCTTTGCACACTTGAGGCACCAGATGGAAGAGGACTTCTTGCCTTTATAGAATTTACCCTTGGAGTACATGGCATTTTCTTCAACTTGAGAGGATGGAGAGACTTGTTCCATGATAGCTTCAATTTGAGCCTTCATTTCAGCCTTCTTCATTCTCTTTAGCTCTTTCTCCTCTTGTCTTGCAACTTCTTCTCTCTTGTCAAGTGTGACTTCATGTGCTTGTAGATTTCCAATGTTCTCTTCAATAGGAATATCCTTAAGAGACCTTGCTTCTTCAATGGAAGTCACCTTGGGTTCCAACCTTTTGGGGAGAGTTCTTAGGATGTTTGAGTTGATCTCGCCACTAGACATAGGATGTCCTAGAATAGAAAGACCATTCACAATGGTGTTGCGCCTTGAGTACATTTTGGCTATCCTCTCCTCCTTTCCCATCTTGAACTTCTCAAGCAGCCCTTTGAGCATGTAGGCTTTACTTTCCTTCACTTGATATGTCCCCTCATAGGTGATGCATAGATTTCTCCATACCTCATAGATTGTTTCACATAAAGAAATCTGGTTGAACTCGGTGGGGTCATGGAGGCATAGAGGATGTGCATGGCTATAGCATTCAAGGTTGCTTTCTTCAAGGTAGCATCATCCCATTCTTCAATCTTTGTCTTCGGTAGTTTGTATGGGTTGTTCACCATTTGCCACATCTCAAGACTTGATCCTTATATGTAGAATTGAAGCCTTCTTCTCCAATAGAGGAAATTTCTCCCATCAAAGATTGGTAGGCTGATCAAATATCTCCCTCCTTGGTAGTCCCCCATCTTCTCCTACTTGTTGAAGTATGCTTGGAGAAGCCCGCTCTTATACCACTTGTTGGATCCTAAATGGGTGATTTGATGCTCTAGAGGGGGGTGAATATAGCTGAATACACTTAAACAAAATTCATTAGACCTTCAAGATATATCATAAGATAAGGTTGCTAAACAGGAAATTTGTGTGTAACTAAAACATGCATAGCAAGGGAGAGAGACAGATTAAACATACACTAATTGATAAGATGTTTAGAGTTGTTCCACACTTCAAACTAGAAGTGAGTCAGTCCACTACCTAGAGAGGTCAACCTCTAGGATTTCTTAACCTTGGACCTTCATTATATTCATTATAAGAGATACAATACATGACCACCAAAAGACTTACCTATCCAATGCAAAGAGTCTTCAACCTTACCAAGGACTTACCCACTTTGCAAGGAGTCTTCTGCCTTCTTCCAAGGACTTACCTACTCTTGCACAAGTCTTTAATCTTGTAGGGATTACCCACCCTTCTTGGATCTTCTGCCTTTGACTTCACCTTCCCTCTGAGAAGCTTCCACCAAGGACTTACCCACTTGAGCAAGGAGTCTTCTACCTTCACCAAGGGCTTACCCACTCTAGCTCCAAGTCTTTATCCTTGATCTAAACCAAGGGACCCCTTCCCTTGTTCTTCTTCACCTCTCTTAGCCAAGAGAGAGAACCTTCATCTTCATGGTTGAAATGAGAGATAGGGAGGTGGTGGAAGTGAGAGCCTCACAAGATATACATGTAGGACTAGCTCTCTTATAGATTTCCTACTCACTCTAATGAATGTAGCAAATGATTAAGCTTAGAGAGAGGAGGAGGCTGTAGGAAGCATTCGACTATGGAATAGGAACCTCACATAGAGTTTTGCATTGAATGCTCAACCTTGGAATGAAGCCCAAGGGGTCCTATTTATAGCTGGGAATGCCTCTTAGCCTTTGGGACACTTGAGAAAGAAAACCAGCCATCATGTGGCTTGCAACGGATATATTTTCACTTGTTGCAACTTCACAACGGCTAGAAGCATTTTTCTGCATTTTTCTATACAGTGCAATCGGTCGAGTTTCTATAAGGGTAACTCGACCGATATAGTAAAAGACAAAGCCAATATTCAGACCATCGATCGAGTTTGTCCTGGGGAAACTCGACCGACCAATGAAAATTGAAATGGTTAGGTACTCTATCGGTCGAGTTCTGTGAAGTGTAAACTTGACCGATCAAAAGTCATTTTCAAAATCCAATCAGGATCGGTCGAGTTCTCTGTATTGACAACTGGACTGATGAACAACCTGATGTGAATTTTGGAAAATGGATTTTGAGTGCTTAAACATTCGATCTAAGTGCTCTTGATTTTTTCCAAGCTTAATTACAAGTCATACAATCATTACAAGTGATATACAACATGATTCTAATGGATTTACATCATATTATAAAAATGTGCACTTGTATTCACTTTAACTCATCTTTTCTCCAAGTTGAGATGCGCAAGTGAGGGCATTTGGAGTGTGTCTATACTTAATCTGAAATCACTCAAGTAGAGACATTAAACACAAATATGTGGAATGGTTAGTCATCATCAAAACACAGGTTTAGTCAATTTAGATGTGAGCCAACATTGACCTAATTGACCTTGAGTCAACATTCTCCCCCTTTTTGAAGATGACAAACCATTCCATAAATGGATTGAAAGCTTTTAAGTAAAATCATACCTTCGGAGAAACCTAGGGGTTTCAATAGGATTGAGCTCATATGCTCCCCCTCAATTGATGTGCATGGAGTTCTCATACTCCCCCTCAATTGATGTTATTTTTCCTACATGGTTAGCTTTCATAACATTTATAGAATACTATGTCTTCTACTCATATATGTTCTACACATATATGTATTCTCCCATTTACCTTCTCCCCTTTACATGGACATGCTTCTCCTCTTCAAATAAGACATTCATTCTTCCTCTTTTTCAAAAGAAGACATACCTTTCTCCCCCTTTGTCATTTTAACAAGTGGGGTAATGAAGAAATAAGAACACCACTTGTTAAAGGAAAGGAGATAACAAAAAGTTATATAAGGAGAGTAGAAGAGCATAGATAGGAGCTTGTCCAAGCATAGAAAGAAAAGCAAGTTAAAGCATATACTTGAACAACCCAAAATGCAAGATAAAGTGCTGCAGAAAAATAATAAATCACAATTTTGACCCTCAAGATGATAGAATTTTCCCAAAAAGTGTCAGGGCTCATTGCATAGCAATGAGCCTTGCTCAAAAGGTCATTTATGCATAAAAAACACTAGTCTTGCACCAAAAACTGAAACTAGAGCCAAATCTGCATGAAAACCAAAAATACTCCATTTTCTACATATAATGTAGCTTTATGCACCCTGCATCATAATGTTATGCAAGCAACTCAAGATAGTAGATATGCAATTCAAAGAATAAGCTTGAACATGTATGAGACAAGATACAAGCATAACATGTAGTAGAATACCACTAGATGAGCAAAGATACCAATTATAAACAAGGTTAGAACTACATGTATGTGAACTACTAGTAGATGATATCACAAGTTAGGACTACTAGTAGGATCTAGGTCATAGCAAGAGATACCAAAAGATACATAAGATAAATCAAGGTATGAGTAGATGTAGAGATATATCCAAACAAAGAGATAAGCAGTTTTAGAAGCATGAAAGGATATAACTCACTAACAAGTATGCACCATTACCAAAAGATGATTACCACTAAGAACCTCAAGGTTGTATCAAAACAAAATATACACCTAGATAGATGTAGCAAGTTAGATTACAACGGAAGCAATTTTAGACACAACCAAGAGATTCGAAGAGATCATCATCAAAGCCTGCAAAGCAACTCAAAACAAGTAATTGCAAGATATAGATATACCAATTTAGAGAAATTAGAGAGACAGAGTTTTATGCAAGATAGGTAATTTAAAGCATGGCAATATGCATATATAAAGGTACCAAATGAGAGTGCCAAAGAATAAGGCTATTGGTTGAGAAAATCTAGTTGAGAGGGAAATTCTCATTCAATAAGCCAAATGTATATTCTGTGCACAGTGTTATCGATAGAGTTTTGTGCATTGACAACTCGACCGATGACAGTTGCTGGCAACACCCATTGGTGCCTATCGGTCGAGTTTCAAACAGGACAAACTCGATCGACAAAGCTTTTGTCAAAAGGCACATATATTTCATAAAAACATATTTAAAGGCATTCTAAAAATACAAACCATATCCAAACATGTGTAAGCAAGTTAGTAATGCACTATGAAAGCATTAAAAATAGTTTTTGAGCAAGAGTGTGAAGAGAATCACAAAATACCACTTTTGACTGAAAAACCACATGCATAGTGCACACTAACTTGACAAAAACAAGTTAGAAATGGTTATAAGCAAGAAAACATTTACCTTTGTTCTTACCATTCCTTTTTCCATTTGTTGTCACCATCTATACATCTCACCTTTCTTATTTCATGTGGATTGGAAAGTCAATTTGTAATTAAATAGCTCAAGTCAATCCATTTGCAATTACCTATAGGAAGAAATATGAAATGGTCCCCAATCATGTTTTTGGGTCCGGTGGGGTTATCTTAGCAACCCAAGTCCTATTTCTCTTGGGTGCTTTCCTAAAAGGACAACATGTAGAATAATGACCAAAATCATTGCAATAGTTGCATGTGCCCATAGTCTTGGAACTAGAGGATTCTCCATGCAATATTGGAGGCCCTTTACCTTTGTTGTTCCTTTGACTACTATCATACCCTAAACCATGTCTACCAATTTGTTTAGTAGTATGGTGTAGGATGTCATTAAGATTCTTTTTACCAACTAAGAATCTTTGCAAAGAAGATCTCAAACCATCATTATCATGCATAAGAGAAGTAATAGTAAAAGACTAATGATTGATATTATTTCTAGCATGCAGAAGATCATTTTCTAAGCAAAGAACTTTAGTTAAATAAGAATCTCAATCAATATGACGAGCAGCAACATCATTCTCTCTACTAGTAGAACTAGAACAAGATTTATGCACATTGATTTTAGTAAGCAAGGAGGCATTTTATGGTTCAAGCAAAGCAATCTTAGAAAGATAAACACCATTTTCAGATTCTAATTCTTGCAAAATAAAATCTTTGTCCTTGTTTTCAGATTTAAGAACACCAATATCATGCATGAGAGAATTAACAATTAAAGTATGCTCTTCATTAGAACTAGGCATAAGAGGTTGAGCTTCTAGAAATCTAATATTATCAAGCAAACTAGCATTTTCAAGTTTAAGAGAGTCTACTTGGCTAAGACAAACATTTTTGTCATCAAGCAAGCAAGAATTAGCATGTTCAATATCATCTAGTTCTACATGCAAATTATCAACAATTCTAGCAAGCTTTTTCTTTTTATTTTTAGAAGACTTAAGAAAGGCATAAGTATCATGAATAATAGCAATCAAAGATTCTTTATCTAAAGAGTTTAGATTTACCTCACTTGATTCTTTACTTGCTGATGCCATGAGAGCAAAATGGCATTCTCCTTCTTCACTAGAGCTTGAGCTTGACCCTGCACTTGAATCTTCACTTGATTCTTCACTTGAGCTTGAGTTGGAGGAGTCACTTGAACTTGAGTGGCACTTATCTTCTCTTTTCTTGTGATGATGGGTCATTATAACTTGTGGGCAATCTATCTTAAAGTGACCCTTCTTTCCACACTTGAGGCACCATATGGAAGAGAATTATTGCCTTTGTAGAATTTACCCTTGGAGTACATGGCATTTTCTTCAACTTGAGAGGATGGAGAGACTTGTTCCATGATAGCTTCAATTTGAGCCTTCATTTCAGCCTTCTTCATTCTCTATGGCTCTTTCTCCTTTTGTCTTGCAACTTCTGCTCTCTTGTCAAGTGTGACTTCATGTACTTGTAGATTTCCAATGAGCTCTGCAATGGGAATATACTTAAGAGACCTTGCTTCTTAAATAGAAGTCACCTTGGGTTCCCACATTTTGGGGAGAGTTCTAAGGATCTTTGAGTTGATCTCTCCACTAGAAATAGGATGTCCAAGAATAGCAAGACCATTCACAATGGTGTTGAGCCTTGAGTACATGTTGGCTATCCTCTCCTCCTTTCCCATCTTGAAGTTCTCAAGCAGCTCTTTGAGCATGTAGACTTTACTTTCCTTCACTTGATCTGTCCCCTCATAGGTGATGCATAGATTTCTCCATACCTCATAGGTTGTTTCACATGAAGAAATACGGTCGAACTCGGTGGGGGTCATGGAGGCATAGAGGATGTGAATGCCTCTAGCATTCAAGGTTGCTTTCTTCAAGGTAGCATCATCCCATTCTTTAATCTTTGTCTTCGGTAGCTTGTATGGGTTGTTCACCATTTGCCACATCTCAAGACTTGATCCTTGGATGTAGAATTGAAACTTTCTTCTCCAAAAGAGAAAATTTCTCCCATCAATTATTGGTAGGCCGATCAAGTATCTCCCTCCTTGGTAGTCACTCATCTTCTCCTACTTCTTGAAGTATGCTTGGAGAATCCCACTCTGATACCACTTGTTAGATCATAGATGGGTGATTTGATGCTCTAGAGGGGGGTGAATAGAGCTGAATGTACTTAAACAAAATTCATTAGACCTTCAAGATATATCACAAGATAAGGTTGCTAAATACGAAATTTGTGTGCAACTAAAACATGCATAGAAAGGGAGAGAGAGATTGAACATACATCAATTGACAAGTTGTTTAGAGTGGTTCCACACTTCAAACTAGAAGTGAGTTAGTCCACTACCTAGAGAGGTCAACCTCTAGGATTTCTTAACCTTGCACCTTCATTATATTCATTATAAGAGATACAATACATGACCACCAAAGGACTTACCTATCCAATACAAAGAGTCTTCAACCTTACCAAGGACTTACCCACTTTGCAAGGAGTCTTTTGCCTTCTTCCAAGGACTTACCTATGCTTGCATAAGTCTTTAGTCTTGCAGGGATTACCCACTCTTCTTGGATCTTCCATCTTTGACTTCACCTTCACTCAGAGAAACTTCCACCAAGTACTTACCCACTTGAGCAAGGAGTCTTCTGCCTTCACCAAGGGCTTACCCACTCTAGCTCCAAGTCTTTAGCCTTGATCTTCACCAAGGGACTCCTTCCCTTGTTCTTCTTCACCTCTCTTAGCCAAGAGAGAGAACCTTCATCTTCATGATTGAAATGAGAGATAGGGAGGTGGTGTAAGTGAGAGCCTCACAAGATATACATGTACGTCTAGCTCTCTTATAGATTTCCTACTCACTCTAATTATTGTAGCAAATGATTAAGCTTAGAGAGAGAGAGGAGGTTGTAGGAAGAACTCAACTATGGAATAGGAACCTCACGTAGAGTTTTGCATTGAATGCTCAACCTTGGAATGAATCCCAAGGGGTGCTATTTATAGCTGGGGATGCCTCTTAGCCTTTGGGAACACTTGAGAATAAAAACAAGCCATTTTTTGGCTTGCAACGGATATATTTTCACTTGTTGCAACTCCACAATGCCTAGAAGTACTTTTCCATACAGTGCAATCGGTCGAGTTTCTATAATGGTAACTGGACCGATAGAGTAAAAGACAAAGTCAATATTCAGACCATCGGTCGAGTTTGTCCTGGGGAAACTCAACCAACCAATGAAATTTGAATTGGTCAGGTACTCCATCAGTCGAGTTCTATGAAGTGTAAACTTGAACGATTAAAATTCATTTTCAAGATGCAATCCGGATCGGTCGAGTTCTGTGTATTGACAACTCGACCGATGAACAACCTAATGTGAATTTTGGAAAATGGCTTTTGAGTGCTTAAACATTTGATCTAAGTGCTCCTGCTTTTTTCCAAGCTTAATTACAAGTCATGTAATCATTACAAGTGATTTACAACATGATTCTAATGGATTTACATCATATTATAAAAATGTTCACTTGTATTGACTTTGACTCGTCTTTTCTCCAAGTTGAGATGTGCAAGTTAGAGCATTTGGAGTGTGTCTATACTTAATCTGAAATCACTCAAGTAGAGACATTAGACACAAATATGTGGAATGGTTAGTCATCATCAGAACACGGGTTTAGTCAATTTAGATGTGAGTCAACATTGGCCTAATTGACCTTGGGTCAACATTCTCCCCCTTTTTTAATATGACAAACCATTCCATAAATGTATTGAAAGCTTTTAAGTAAAATCATACATTCAGAGAAACCTAGGGTTTTCAATAGGATTGAGCTCATATGCTCCCCCTCAATTGATGTGCTTGGAGTTCTCATACTCCCCCTCAATTGATGCTATTTCTCCTGCATGGTTAGCTTTCATAACATTTATAGAATACTATACCTTCTACTCATATATGTTCTATACATATATGTCTTCTCCCATTTACCTTCTCACCTTTACATGGACATACTTCTCCTCTTCATATAAGACATACCTTCTTCCTCTTTTTCAAAAATAGACATACCTTTCTCCCCCTTTGTCATTTCAAAAGGTGGGGTAATGAAGAAATAAGAACACCACTTGTTAAAGGAAAGGAGATAACAAAAAGTTATATAAGGAGAGTAGAAGAGCACAGATAGGGCTTGTTTAATCATAGAAAGAAAAGCAAGTTAAAGCATATATTTGAACAACCCAAAATGCAAGATAAAGTGTTGTAGAAAAACAATAAATCACAATTTTGACCCTTAAGATGACAGAATTTGCCCAAAAAGTGCCAGGGCTCGTAGAAAAGCGATGAGCTTTGCTCAGAAGGTCGTTTCTACATAAAAAACACTAGTCTTGCACCAAAAACTAAAACTGGAGCCTAATCTGCATGAAAACCAAAAATACTCCATTTTCTACATACAATGTAGCTTTATGCACCCTGCGTCACAATGTTATGCAAGCAACTCAAGATAGTAGATATGCAATTCAAAGAATAAGCTTGAGCATGTATGAGAAAAGATACAAGCATAGCATATAGTAGAATGCCATGAGATGAGCAAAGATACCAATTATAAACAAAGTTAGAACTACATGTATGTGAACTACTAGTAGATGATATCACAAGTTAGGACTACTAGTAGGATCTACATCATAGCAATAGATACCAAAAGTTACATAAGATAAAGCAAGCTATGAGTAGATGTAGAGATATATCCAAACAAAGAGATAAGCAATTTTAGAAGCATGAAAGGATATAACTCACTAAAAAGTATGCACCATTACCAAAAGATGATTACCACTAAGAACCTCAAGGTTGTATCAAAACAAGATATACATCTATATAGATGTAGCAAGTTATAGTACAACAGAAGCAATTTTAGACACAATCAAGAGATCCGAAGAGATCATCATCAAATCCTACAAAGCAACTCAAAGCAAGTAATTGCAAGATATAGATATACCAATTTAGAGAAATTAGAGAGACCGAGTTGTATGCAAGATAGGTAATTTAAATCATGGAAATATGAATATATAAAGGTACCAAATGAGAGCACCAAAGAATAAGGCTATTGGTTGAGAAAATCTAGTTGAGAGGGAAATTCTCATTCAATAAGCCAAATGTATATTCTGTGCACAGTGTTATCGGTCAAGTTCTCTGCATTGACAACTCGACTGATGACAGTTGTTGGCAACATCCATTGGTGCCTATCAGTCAAGTTTCAAATAGGACAAACACGACCGACAGAGTTTCTATCAAAAGGCACATATATTTCATAAAAACATATTTAAAGGTATTCTAAAAATACAAACCATATCCAAACATGTGTAAGCAAGTTAGTAATGCACTATGAAAGCATTAGAAATAGTTTTGAGCAAGAGTGTGAAGAGAATCACAAAATACCACTTTTGACTCAAAAATCACATGCATAGTGCACACTAACTTGACAAAAACAAGTTAGAAATGGTTATAAGCAAAAAAACATTTACCTTTGTTCTTACCATTCCTTTTTCCATTTGTTGTCACCCTCTACACATCTCACATTTCTTCTTTCATGTGGATTGACAAGTCAATTTGCAATTCAATAGCTCAAGTCAATCCATTTGCAAGTACCTCCAAGAAGAAAGATGAAATGGTCCCCAATCATGTTTTTGGGTCCGGAGGGGTTAGCTTAGTAGCCCAAGTCCTATTGCTCTTTGGTGCTTTCCTAAAAGGACAACAAGTAGAATAATGACCAAAATCATTGCAATAGTTGCATGTGCCCATAGTCTTGGAACAAGAGGATTCTCCATGGAATATTGGAGGCCCTTTACCTTTGTTGTTCCTTTGACTACTATCATACCCTAAACCATGTCTACCAATTTGTTTAGTAGTATGGTGTAGGATGTCATTAGGATTCTTTTTACCAACTAAGAATCTTTGCAAAGAAGATCTCAAACCTTCATTATCATGCATAAGAGAAGTAATAGTAGAAGACAAATGATTGATATTATCTCTAGCATGCAGAAGATCATTTTCTAAGAAACGAGCTTTAGTTAAATAAGAATCTATGTCAATATGAAGAGCAGTAACATCATTCTCTCTACTGGTAGAACTAGAACAAGATTCATGCACATTGATTTTAGCAACCAAGGAGACATTTTCTATTTCAAGCAAAGCAATCTTAGAAAGATAAACACCATTTTTAGATTCTAATTCTTGCAAAACAAAATCTTTGTCCTTGTTTTCAGATTTAAGAACATCAATATCATGCATTAGAGAATTAACAGTTAAAGTCTATTCTTCATTAGAACTAGGCATAAGAGGTTGAGCTTCTAGAAATCTATTCTTATCAAGCAAACTAGCATTTTCAAGTTTAAGAGAGTCTACTTGGCTAAGACAAGCATTTTTGTCATCAAGCAAGCAAGAATTAGCATGTTCAAGATCATCTAGTTCTACATGCAAATTATCAACAATTCTAGCAAGCTTTTTCTTTTTCTTTTTAGAAGACTTAAGAGAGGCACAATTATCATGAATAATAGCAATCAAATATTCTTTATCTAAAGAGTTTAGATTTACCTCACTTGATTCTTTACTTATTGATGCCATGAGAGAAAAATGGAATTCTCCTTCTTCACTAGAGCTTGAGCTTGACCCTCCACTTGAATCTTCACTTGATTCTTCACTTGAGCTTGAGTTGGAGGAGTCACTTGAGCTTGAGTGGCACTTATCTTCTCTTTTCTTATGATGATGGGTCTTTATAACTTGTGGGCAATCTATCTTAAAGTGACCCTTCTTTCCATACTTGAGACACCAGATGGAAGACGAATTCTTTCCTTTATAGAATTTACCCTTGGAGTACATGGCATTTTCTTCAACTTGAGAGGATGGAGAGACTTGTTCAATGATAGCTTCAATTTGAGCCTTCATTTCAACCTTCTTCATTCTCTTTATCTCTTTCTCCTCTTGTCTTGCAACTTCTTCTCTCTTGTCAAGTGTGACTTCATGTGCTTGTAGATTTCCAATGAGCTCTTTCATGGGAATATCCTTAAGAGACCTTGCATCTTCAATGGAAGTCACCTTGGGTTCCCACCTTTTGGGGAGAGTTCTAAGGATTTTTGAGTTGATCTCTCCACTAGACATAGGATTTCCTAGAACAACAAGACCATTCACAATGGTGTTGAGCCTTGAGTACATGTTGGTTATCCTCTCCTCCTTTCCCATCTTGAAGTTCTCAAGCAGCCCTTTGAGAAAGTAGACTTTGCTTTCCTTCACTTGATTTGTCCCCTCATAGGTGATGCATAGATTTCTCCATACCTCATAGGATGTTTCACATGAAGAAATCCAGCTGAACTCAGTGGGGGGTCATGGAGGCATAGAGGATGTGCATGGCTCAAGCATTCAAGGTTGCTTTCTTTAATCTTTGTCTTCGGTAGCTTGTATGGTCTATTCACCATTTATCACATCTCAAGACTTGATCCTTGGATGTAGAATTGAAGCCTTCTTCTCCAATAGAGAAATTCCTCGCATCAAAGATTGGTAGGCTAATCAAATATCTCCCTCCTTGGTAGTCACCCATCTTCTCCTACTTGTTGAAGTATGCTTGGAGAAGCCTGCTCTGATACCACTTGTTGGATCCTAGATGGTTGATTTGATGCTTTAGAGGGGGGTGAATAGATATGAATACACTTAAACAAAATTCATTAGACCTTCAAGATATATCACAAGATAAGGTTGCTAAATAGGAAATTTGTGTGCAACTAAACCATGCATAGCAAGGGAGAGAGAGATTGAACATACACCAATTGACAAGTTGTTTAGAGTGGTTCCATACTTCAAACTAGAAGTGAGTCAGTCCACTACCGAGAGAGGTCAACCTCTAGGATTTCTTAACCTTGCACCTTCATTATATTCATTATAAGAGATACAATACATGACCATCAAAGGACTTACCTATCCAATACAAAGAGTCTTCAACCTTACCAAGGACTTACCCACTTTGCAAGGAGTCTTCCTCCTTCTTCCAAGGACTTAACTACTCTTACACAAGTCTTCAGCCTTGCAGGGATTACCCACTCTTCTTGGATCTTCCGCCTTAGACTTCACTTTCACTCGGAGAAGCTTCCACCACAGACTTCCCCACTTGAGCAAGGAGTCTTCTGCCTTCACCAAGGTCTTACCCACTCTAGCTCCAAGTCTTTAGCCTTGATCTTCACTAAGGGACTCCTTCACTTGTTCTTCTTCACCTCACTTAGCCAAGAGAGAGAACCTTCATCTTCATGGTTGAAATGAGAGATAGGTAGGTGGTGGAAGTGAGAGCCTCACAAGATATACATGTAGGACTAGCTCTCTTATAGATTTCCTACTCACTCTAATGAATGTAGCAAATGATTAAGCTTAGAGAGAGAGAGGAGGTTGTAGGAAGCACTCAACTATGGAATAGGAACCTCACATAGAGTTTTGCATTGAATGCTCAACCTTGGAATGAAGCCCAAGGGGCCCTATTTATAGCTGGGGATGCCTCTTAGCCTTTGGGAACACTTAAAAATGAAAACTAGCCATTTTGTGGCTTGCAACGGATATATTTTCACTTGTTGCAACTCCACAACAGCTAGAAGCACTTTTCTACACTTTTCCGTACAGTGCAATCGGTCGAGTTTCTATAAGGGTAACTCGGCCGATAGAGTAAAAGACAAAGTTGATATTCAGACCATCGGTCGAGTTTGTCCTGGGGAAACTCGACCGACCAATGAAAATCGAATCGTTCAGGTACTCCATCGTTCGAGTTCTGTGAAGTGTAAACTCGACCGATCAAAAGTCATTTTCAAGATCTAATCAGGATCGGTCGAGTTCTATGTATTGACAACTCGACCGATTAACAGCCTGATGTGAATTTTAGAAAATGGCTTTTGAGTACTTAAACATTCGATCTAAGTGCTCCTGATTTTTTCCAAGCTTAATTACAAGTCATACAATCATTACAAGTGATTTACAGCATGATTTTAATGGATTTACATCATATTACAAAAACATGCACTTGTATTGACTTTGACTCGTCTTTTCTCCAAGTTGAGATGTGCAAGTTAGGGCATTTGGAGTGTGTCTATACTAAATCTGAAATCATTCAAGTAGAGACATTAGACACAAATATGTGGAATGGTTAGTCATCATCAAAACACGAGTTTAGTCAATTTAGATGTGAGTCAACATTGACTTAATTGACCTTGAGTCAACAATTCTTAGAGCAGACATGTATTTTGTCCTGCTTATACAAGATGTGTATATGTTCCTACGCACTTTATATTCATGGTAAATGTGTTATTTCCTACCAGCCTATTTATATTATTCTAGTATTATCGCATGTAAAGCACATGGCTACCTTTCTCTTGATTATCATATTCTCATTTGAAGCTTGACAAAACTTATTTCTTGCCTCCACTTTTGTGCATCTATAGTATACTAAGCTTATTTAAAATAGTGGTACATTTGTACCCTATAATATTATGGGATTTTCCTTTCCACCCCTAGTGTGCCATTCCACTCATATTACATAGATTGGGCATGCCTTTCTACCTAGGGTGCATCTTTCCACCTAACTTTGGCTTAAGATTTTATGGGTCTCAGACATGCTTTAATAATATAATCAAATTGTTTGACATGCATTGTTTATGTTTGTGATATTTTGTTGTGAGATTATTTAAGGCAAACAACCCTCTTGTTGTTTAACTTCTTTTATGTTCTCTTGGATATCCATTTGGTTGTTCTTTTTCCCTCTTGATCTATTAAGCATTGGTAAAGTTTAATTGATGTCCTTTTTTCATAATGTTTCTCAATCCCTATTTATATGCTCTTACCAAAAATTTTATGCTGACAACTTCCACTTTATCTTCTTTTGTGGGGCATGCTTCCAACCCCTTAGATGAAGATCATGCAGACCCAGCATGATTACTTAAACATGGATTAGTGAAGTTGTCTCTTAGAAGATTGACTTGAGATAGTTTGGGCCCCCCTGCCTATCTATTGAAGTGGCATCTTTCATGTAACCTCATGTGGGAGATTATTATGTAATCTTGAATAGTTGAATATACTCATTACATTTATATCTGCTACTATTATGGTATACCATTATTTGAGAAAGAAATATACACCTATTTGATGTGTTTCGTTGTAACACACAACAATCACTAGGAAAAATTTCTTAGAGTTTAACCTTATAGTAGGTCATCAACTTGATGCAAGCACCAAACCTACAAAGTACAAAAAGGTAGTGATCCCCAGAGATGGCAATGAAGATGGTTGAGTTTCAAATATTATTGCAACAACAAGAATGTAAAATCCATTTTGAGAGTTTGTTTAAACTAAAACAAAAAAAATCAAGATGTTGAATCAAAGATCAACTAATCAAAAGAAATAAATACCAAAGTTAAGGTATTTCACCACCCTAGCTGATGTGAAATGAGACTGCAGAAATTACATGATAAGAAAGATAAAGGAAGGTATGTGAAACATTCGTAAATGATACACAAAAGATAAACTCCCCGTGAACCCATTGGTCCTAACATTCACGGATCCTAGTTCAATCATCCTAATGGGGACTTTTCTAAGGTCTCATCCAAATTCCCATAAAATCAATTTGGTTGTTCTAAATCTTGGGTTCCACAGTCACATCCGCCAAGATTAACAAGCAATGAAAATGAGAGATCACTTCATTAAAATCGTCGATATCCAAACCAAAAACCATTTATCTAAAAAGTAGTGTAAAAGTTCGATCTAATCATCACATGTCTAAGGGGTTGCTCCCCTTGCCTCAATAAGAAAACTACTCACTAGCCATAAGAGAGGAATCAAAAGAAAGAAGTATATAAGTCATAGACCACAAGAAGAAGAATCTCCAAGGAGATCTAAGTGGTGTCCGTTAAATGGCTTGATCCCTTAATCCTCCGTTCCAAGGGAAAAGAATGAGAAGTAAAGAATGAGAATAACCAAGATCCAGAGATGAAGAACCAAATTTATATTACAAAAATGAAAGATTACAACTATGAAAGAAAATGCGAGTACAAAATTGAGTATTACAAACTAAGACTTCATTACAAGTAAGACTCAATTTACAACTAAGACTCGATGATTTTTCTTGTGGAGTCCCCCTCCTTTTATAGGGGAAGGGGGGCTGGAAACCCTGAGAGGGGAGAAAAATGAATGGAAGAGGTGGATGTTTTTTATCTTGATCAAGAAAAATCTCTTCCTCAATAGGCAATAAAGAAAATCATTGATTGTCTTCTTTTGACCCTTCAAATTCTTACTCTCTCTAAAGATTCCCATTCTCAAAGTTTCATGTAAATTTAGGCTGGTAACAAGCTTTAAAGTCTATCTGAAAATATATGTTTTCCTATAGATATTTGAATTTCCTTTCCAACGCATATTTAAACATTAAATTCCTCCTTCATATGTGAAAGTTATGCCTATTTTTGTGTAAGGTATATATTTAAATCAGGCACTGTGAGAAAATGAATAGGCACGTTCACTGATTGGTTTGATAGTCAAATGACTACCAAAATTATCGGGAAATATATTTTTTTATAGAAATTGAAATTATCTTTTCAAAATATATCTAAACTACAAATTTGGAATTTTTATGTGGTACTTATGACTATTTTGGTGTTGTCTGTCAATGAATTTCAGGAACTGCAGGAATTATGCTAAACATCTTCCAAGAGAGATCAATAATTGGAGTGATTAGGTCATTTTCCTACAAAAATCCAACCAAATATGATTAAAACACCAAATAAAGAGAGAAAATTTAAACTAATACAATTAATTAATAACTAAGAATAATAAATAACAAAACAATCCTAAAAAGATATCTAAAAGATTAAATTAAAAAGGATAAATACACATTTATCACTATTCCAGTATACTTGTTAGCGTGTTTGGTTTAGATGGGTTTATTTCTCTAATTTAGTGAAGGGTTGATCCCCCCACGGGTCCCACTCATTACACATTGCTAGTACCATGTTCGTTACACCTACACATCACCAGGATTGTGATGTGGGTAGAATGGCCATTTTGGGCCCCAATCCTAATGCTTCCCCACCCCAAACTTCCTAAAATACCTCCTACTTAACCCTAGCACACCTAGATCTCTATATATGCCTTTTTGGAGATGGAGATCAAAGGTTACCACCTCCTAGCATTAATGATGGCCACCTACTCCCACCGGCCTCTTTTCTTCCATTTTCCTTCCATCTTCCACCCCAAAATCCTAATATTTAGGGTTTTCACGATTCCAGTTTCCATGCCATTTTCCCTTGGAAGGAGGAGTACGTCCTTGTTCATTATGGACAAGGAGTCATCTACATTGATCTCCATGGATTCTCTTCCACTTCTCTTCTCTATTTTAGTATTTTCCTTTATCATGAGTAGCTAGGCCCCCTTGGTGGGTTGTTTTGGGGGATAAAATGTGACTTTGATACCATTTTGGAAAAATATTATTGTAAACACTAAAATTTAGTTTGTAAATTTATCTTGTTTCTTCTATCTCATTTCCCATCCTTGATATGCTGACTTTTGTTTGAAAGTGACTAAGTGTAGGAGAATGATGTATATGTGGCTATTTGAGGAAAATTGATAAGTCCAACTAGTGGATCCTTATCTAGCTCTGTTCTTACATATCCTTATACTTTCCTATCTTTAGGTGTGAGATCTAAGTGGGTAGTAGTGCCTCATGTGATGCACTTAACAAAGAACATGTTTAGAGGTTGGATGGAGGGTAATAGGAGGTAAAATACCTTTATCTTACACTTCATACTACCCCTTGGCACTAAGTACATTAGGAGAATCAATTCTAGGGACCTAGACTAGTGTGATCTTGATTGAGTTATATGTCTATTCTATTTAATTGAACCTCATAAGGTTGTATGGGAGTGATACGGACTAATTCCCTTTTGTAAACCTTATCACCCATGGTCAACTAGTAGTATAGGATAATTCATTGTCATTCTATTATGTTGTTCGGTCTGACAACATGGTTTGGTTGAATGTGTTGCATGATATGACCCTAACTAGGTTGATAATCACATTTACCACTAAATGGCTCTCTACCCTTAATTAGTTGTTTAATCTTAATTCTCTCTAGTATTCTTTCTAGTTGCCTAATTGCTTGCTCATGCTAGTTAGTCTTTGATAGGAAATTAGTTCTTTTTATTAGTTGCTTGCGCTAGGTTTTAATATTAGTTGTGTTGTGTATTCTTTTCATACCTTTTTAGTGTAATCACTAGTCTATTGTAGTTATTTGTCTTCTCTCTTGCCTTATTTTGATAGTTGTCTCTCTTAGTTTCTCATTAGGATTGCTCTTGTTAGTATAGTGTTAAATGCTTTCCTTTTGTTGTTTGCTTTAGTGCAGTTGCAATTTTTTCTTAGCTAGTTAGCCTCAATTGTGTAGGGTAATAAAGGTTTGATTGCCTCTCTTTCCTGCTTGATTCACCTCAGTCTAATTCAAACCCAAAGTCAGACCCTAAAAATATGCACTCTTGTTTAGAAACATAGTAAAACAAGCCTAGAACTAGTGTACCCATATCTCCCTGTGGATTGAACTCAACTTATCACATTCTCTATATTACATCTTGAGTCATTTGCATATCTATTATCAAGAGTGTGTATAAATCAGGCATTTATAAATCTATATAGGTCGATATGTCTCATAGGTGCATCACAACACCTCCCTTGTTTCTAACACATTTTTAGGACCTTGAAGAAGATCCACATTACATTCTCCTACCTTGAGTCCAACAATTTTCTACTTTCCTTTTCTCAAGTTACCACCCTCAACCACCATGGTGGTGCTAAAATATAGAGGGATCCATACAAAGGAAACTCAATACCCCTACTCAAAGATCAACCGCAAAGGTGAATTCAATGTAAATAGAAAACAATGAAGTAGACAATTATTCTCTTTGACCTCACTAGAGAAGCAGCTCAATGACACAGCAGAAGAAGGAGAAGAGGAGAACATAGACACGATGTACACTAGGTTTGATGTGGACAAATAAGGTACCACCTCGATGACCATTACAACCAAGCACGTACATTAAAGTGTTTCTAGATATTAGATCATGCTCCTTTATCAAGATCAATGACTTTCTTTTATCTCTTTGTATACTATTTTGATTGGTTGCCAACAAATACCCTAATCTTGGAAAATCCTAATAAATTTTTGGAGTATCAGAAATTTACAAACTGATAATTGATTTTAGAAAATTATGAAGACCATGATTATAGCCTCAATTGCCACTAAATATAAACTTGGTTCCAATTTTATCGGATGTCTCTGAAGAGATCAAAATCAAATCAGTATTTACTCTTTCTACCCAATAGAATTATCATGTTTATTTATTTAGAAAATATCCATGTAATCATGGAACTCCACCTTTGTGCTAATTTATGTACCCACTTAAATAGATAACTTGATTCTTGTGATTTTTAATCAAAACATATGTAAACAAAATTTATCACATTTTACCCTATTATAGAATCCCAAAATGGTTATAAACATCTCATAAAATCATCTTGAAAATCTATCTAGACATAATATTTCAGTATATGAACTCACATCCATACTTTTTTTGTTATCTTTTCGATCCTAATTTGATGAGTTTACCATCTATCCTTTGGGTAAATCAAAAGGTACTTAATAAGGAAATTTACTTCTATAATGTTATCTTTGACATCATTCACATTTATAGGAAAACCAAACTCATAATACCTCAAGATCATACTCTAGGCTCATACTCCAAGAACCAAAACCATTAATCTATTTCCCCCTTCTATTATAAATAAATGCTATGAAATATCACCCCCTACTAATTATAGACACTTTAAATTCTAGTATTACCAAGGTACAAGTGAGGAGTATCTTTGGACTCCCCACTTATGAATTAAGGTATGCATACCTTTTGCTTGACCTAATGTATTGTACAATGTATAGTATGTGCACAAAGGACTTGGTGTATGATATTAGATGAAGTAAGTCTTCTTATGTGTTACTTTTCTTGATTTTATTCATATATAGATTTAACACATGAAGTATAAGATATTGATCCATCATATAACCTTGGTTTGCTTTGTTTTTATTGTTAGAGTAGTATCAATTTTGTAGTATATCTCTTGGTATAGTAGTGCTAGTTTTGAGAAGTGCATCTCTTGCTAGAGTAGTTCCAGTGAGTGACATATCCCATGGTAGGTGGGTTATGTGATAAACCATGTGTCCCTTTGGTTGGAAAATTCTATGCTGATATATATAATGGAAAATATATGATAAAATATGTGTTCACTTTTATATAAAGATGTTCAGTTCATGACTACTTTTTCTTATATATAAATGCCAAATCCTAGACTAATTACTGCTTTATGATTTTACTTGAAGCGTACTTAGCATGATTTTTTATGACATTTACCACATCTATGATTTCAGGTACTCTTGACAATTCCCAAAATCCAATTTAGTAATAATGTGGATGACTCCATAATAAGATTATATGGGGATTATAAAGTTGAACGGGACTCCTAATTTAGGCTTTACTTTATTTTTGCAAGTAATTTATCATATATTAAGTTTTCTTCTAATGAAATACCTTGCCTACAGGCCCCTTTTATACAATATTTGGTTTAGTTATGGAAGCTTTGTTATTTGTCACATATGCATATTTGTATGTGTGATCCACTCATTGACGAGAAATAGAAAATCCTTTTAAGCATGATTCTATTTTGGGTCTAATGTGTGGATCGAGATTTAAATTGTTAACTAGTAAAACTACCACCCCAAGTACACTTCCCATCCAATCTTAACTACCTAAAGATGATAATAATTAATTGGGTTATAGTTATTGTATCCCTACCTAGCCTTATCTTGAATTTGGGTTGAACTTGCTAATTTCGTGGTCAACTCCTCTATCGGGGCTACCTATCAATGCATGCATGTCATAGTCCATCACTCAAATGAGTTGACACAATCATCCTCTTTAAGGATCTGATTTTAAAAAAAAAATTATACTGGGGTATATCAACAATATGCCACTATTGTGGCCACTTTAAAATAAATTAAATATAATAGAGATGATAGGATAAAGCAATTGATATATATAGTACAATAATCATCATGGATGAGTAGTGTGATCGAAGATATAATTACTAGATCTAGAGATGAGGCTAGTCAATCATGACTGAGATAGTATTGCACATGTATAAGGTGGATCTTAGTCCCATCACTATTAAAAAAGGAAATAAATCAGAGATAAGTAGTTGTTGCCTTCTATAATTATTTTTTAACTCTACCACCATTGTATCCCTTGTATCTATACAAAAATCAATATCTGATGAGGTCGGATTAGTTTGGAGAGGAGTGTGTGAATTACTCTAAGGAAGGTATTTGTGAAAATTTTCGAAATGTTTTAGGCAAAGGATGGACAAAAATACAAAGGGGGAAATGGAATGTAAAGGCATGGGAAAGGTGCGAAGTTATAGAAGGGAGGTGAGGGGGTTTGATGACAGGTATAGATGATGATATATGTGTCCTTTAGTCAATAATGGAGGTAGAATGTATTCAAAGTAAGTGTGCATATGAGATGTATAGATTTTGGTAATTGGTCACTTAATTGTCTATTTTCTTGAATGACATGAATCTAGAATATGAATCTATAAAAGGTGGGACCTGAGAGGGGATCCACTCATTACTTAATTGAGGAGTACATCTATGCAATGCAAATAGACATGTATGTATGATGGAAAACATGAATATCTAATTTCTCAAGTATGAAAAATCAATCAGAGTCTTTAAGTAGCAGTAGAAAATTTGAACTATTACAAAATCATTCTCATTATAGCTAATAGATTATGCCTCACCACAAAGGTGGTATAACAAAATGGAAAGGTACATCAGGTTTATTGCTAGACCAGTTATAGAGGGCAACCTGGCTATCCCAAGCTATCTTCAACACCAACTTCTAGTATACAATGTGCATATGTCTATATCCTCTAATGAACCTACTCCTAGTTGGCTTGAGAACAACACCCAACAAAAGATAAACAAAAGTATATGCATGTAAATATTGAGTATATGTTCATAATAAACATATCTGAGAATGATCAGATGTGTAAGAAGAAAGAGGGATGTTCCCAACAAAATAAGAGGGCTTACATCATGTATATGAGTTCAAGAGTACATAATGAAATGTATATAACAAAATAATGAGGTAATTGAAGATAATGAGGACATTATAATCATCACAAAGATCTTGCCCAAATAATTCACAACAATAATAAAATGTGCATGTAGGTTAGACTAAGTTAATCTATTATAGGATTGAGACACCATGGAATCCCGAGCCAGGGAGCAAGGGTATTGAAACCCTGATCTCTAAGGATAAGGGGGAATAGAACCCCAATACCCCAAGGGAAAGGAGGACTAAAACCCCGATACCCAATATATATAAATCATGTATGGTTGTATAGAAGTACTTCTACACTAGATTACTCTTCTTATAACAAGCATGCAAATAGTGTGGTAAGATGAAATGATTCCATAATAAATATATTCAACAATGTAAAGATGGAACAAGGGGTAATAAACCCAACATCCAAGGAGAGTTCCACATTTCAGGATTAATAAAAAAAATAAACTTCATGAGGCATAGATATTGTATCAAGAAGGAAAAATGTTCAAAGATGCCTCATTATGGAAAATTGGTTTTATGGTCAATTTGATGCTCAAATGTAAATAGGGATTGCTCATACCCAGTCTTCATGATCCCGATTTCTAGGAGTGAACTTTATAATTCATCCTTCACAACCTAAAAGTGTGATATACACATATTAGTCCACATTTACTCATTCCTGATTAGAAGAATATCTAAACCTAGATTGGTCACCTAATGATAAATTAGGGTTTAGGGTTGCCCACATGTGTGTTATACTATTACCAAATGTATTATCTACTATCGCACAATATAAATCATTCTTTTTCAATATTTGCAGTCAAGGTTCTTTACCCAATAACCAATTAAATCAAAATAGTATTTATTTGAATAAATAAGATTCTTTCTCTCCTATCTCCTTAAATTTTATATAGGTCATTTATAGATACATAAACCCTTGTAGTCTTTATCATGTTTCCATATACGAAGAGCATGTAATGAGTGTTTTAACATATGACAAATATCAACTTTATGATTACTAAGATTTCAGACCCATAAGTGGTGTGTATAGTAATACACACACACACACACACACATATATATATAAGGAACATATTTTCACATACATACATACATACAAGCCCCCTCCGTCTCCTAGGGTTTCTCTGGCGACAGCCAGGGCGATCCTGAGAAGGACCGGCGATCATGGCGTCCTCCTCCTCCTCGAGGCAGGACAACCCATCCACCCCACCAAACGCCCCACCCTACACCCCACCCGCAACCCAAACCTCCCAACCACCAGAAAACCCTACCCTGGAAAACCCTGAGAGGAACGACGCCAAACAGAGAAAACTCTGGATCGACGTCGTGAAGAGAACCCCTGCACAGGAAAAGGAAACTTTGAGTTTTCCCAAACCAAAGAAGAAGGACGGCAAGGTGATCGTAGATCTAGATGCAGAAGAATATGGACGCATGAAAGATGTCTGGGAATTCTCTGTATCAATCTACGTCATGGGAAAAAGACCATTTTTTCCACATCTTCAAGCCTGGATTCGCAGGGTTTGGAACCCTAAAGGAGACTTTGATCTTCTATCAAAGGAAAAGGGATTCTTTATAATTAGATTCTCCAACGCAGACGATAAAAAAGTCTGCTTGAATAGTGGTCCGTGGTGGTTTGATAGTCATCTGGTTGTTGCTAAGCACTATGCCTACGGTGATGAACTAACAAAAGATGACATGGCTACCATCCCTATCTGGATCCGCATCCCTTAAACGGGAAGACATGGACGAGGAAGGCTGCAGGTACAGTTGCCTCAGGTGTGGGAAAAGTCTTGCACGTGGAGACTAGATCCATGGAGACATCTGGAGCAGACGAAGCTAGAGTCCTGGTTGAGATCGAAGCAGAAGAAGAAACTCCGGATAAGGTCTGGGTTAATATCCCGGGAAAACAGGAGATCTCCTTCGATATAAAATATGAATATCTACCAAAGAAGTGTTCCCATTGCTGTGCTTTTGGCCATGCAACTGCAGATTGCCCCAAAGGCAAGAAAGATAAGGAGAAGGAGAAGGAATCCAGCGATGGATTTCAAGTCCCTAAGAAGATCTGGAAGCCCACTGTCACGAACAAAGAAGCTGTCAAGGAGACGGAGGAAGGAGAAATCCCAAATCTGGATGCAAACCCTTACAGTGTGCTGAGTGACTCAGATCATGAAGAAGAAGAACTAATTGCTTCCAAAGAGGCAGACAAAACCCCGCAAACTTCTCATAAGGAGAAAGGAAGCCAAGCGAAACCTAAAGTAGGGGAGAAAGGAACAGATAAGGAGCCTGCAAGGCGAACGAGGAACAACAAAAAGACTTAATGTCTGTTCTCTCCTGGAATGTTAAAGGAATTAACAAGATCACAAAGAGAAGGGAGGTCAGGAACTGGATTAATTCCAGTGGAGTTTCTTTAGCTGCAATCATCGAAACCAAAATAAAGAGATGCAATTCACAGTATACAGACATTGTCTTTCCGAAAGGTTGGACACATATAAATAATCTGGAGGAAGTGGATCTAGGACGTATTTGTCTTGGATGGAATCCGAATGTTTGGGAAGTCAATACCTATAGAAAGACGGATCAGATGATCACGGCTATCTGCACTAATAAAGGAGGTCTGAAGATGGTTTTCTCTGCAATCTACGCCTTCAATCACCATAAACAGAGACAGAGTCCATGGAAGGACATTGTCGATCTATCGAAGACCATCAAGGATCCTTGGATTCTGATGGGTGATTTTAACAACGTCAGACTACAAGAAGAGAAACAAGGAGGTCGACTAGTTGAGGAGGTTATCCTAAAATCGTTCAACTACGCAATCAACATAGCTGACTTATGCGAGCTACCTATGAATGGAGCTGAAGTGTTCACGTGGAACAACGAAGGCAAACCGGAGAAGCGTATTGCAAGTAAACTAGACAGAGCCCTTGTCAACATTACATGGCTCAATCAACTTCCTACAGTCCAAATCAAGGTAGCTAGTGTCGACATCAGTGACCATGCTCCATTGATCATGCAGCTCAATGAGAAAGAATGGAAACCTCGCCCCTTCCGCTTTGTGAACTTCTGGACTTCCTGGAAGGGTTATAACGAGTTACTTGAAGAAGCATGGCAAATCAAAATTGAAGGCAATCCGATGTTCATATTCGCCAAGAAGCTTATGCATTTAAAACAGAAACTGAAAATCTGGTCCAAGGAGTATGTCAATATTCCAAACTTGCTGGAAGGGACAAGAAAGGACCTAATCCGTGTAAGAAGTCTACTGCTAACTGAGCCTCTTAATACCAATCTAATTGAAGAAGAACTTAATCTTAAGAAGATGCTGGATGATCTCAAAGCAGCTGAAGAGAAATTCACATGGCAGCGAAGAAGGATGAAATGGATCTCAGATGGAGATCGCAACACCACCCTTTACCACAACGCCATGAAGAAGCGAGAAGCTCAAAATGCTATCACTGAACTTGTCACACCTGAAGGAGAAATGGTGAATAGTCAGCGGGACCTTGAGATACAAGCAACGGACTTTTATACAAATCTTTACAACAAACCCTTGAATGATAATCTGGAGGAAGAAGACGATCTCCAATGGCGAGCAAAACTTAATAACACTCACAATGATTTCCTTTGCAAGCCTATTACTGAAGATGAAGTTAAAGAAGCTCTATGGAGCATTGGCACAGATAAGTCCCCAGGCCCAGATGGTTTCAACTCCCATTTCTATAAAGAAGCTTGGAATATAATTAAAGATGACTTATATCGAAGTATCAAATGGATCATGGAAGGAGGAGCAATGCTGAGGCAAGTAAATCATGCATTCTTGGTCCTTGTCCCGAAGAAGAAAACAACAATGTCGCTCACAGATTATAGACCAATAGCTTGCTGCAATGTTCACTATAAAATTCTCACCAAAATCCTCGCTGAACGCCTGAAGGTGGTGCTTCCTATTCTCATCTCGGAGCAGCAGGGCGCTTTCATTGCAGGCAGAAGCATAGCCGATTGCGGGCTGCTGGCTGGAGAATTCATGGCTGATTTTGGAGTCAAGCGAGGACACAAGAAGATAGGCCTGAAGCTGGATGTCTCAAAAGCTTTTGACAGCGTTCGATGGGAAAAACTCTGGTGGATTATGCAGCAGTTGGGATTCAGAAATAGCTGGATAAAGATAATCAAGCAATGCGTCTGCACACCTAGCTTTTCAGTATTGGTTAATGGAACACCTAATGGTATCTTCAGAAGCACCAACGGTCTGAGACAGGGAGACCCCTTATCACCGCTACTCTTCACGATCCTGATGGAGTACTTCACCCAGCTGATGAAGAGAGCTGAAGCTACGAGAGACATCAAAACTTACACAATACATGGTACAAAGGTCTGGAGTCACCTAATATTTGCTGACGACGTCCTGGTCTTCCTCGAAGCTAAACCACAATACTTAACTAATCTCAAAAACCTTCTTCTCAAGTTCGGCAAGCAGACAGGTCTACACACTAATCAACAGAAGTCGCAGCTTTTCATGTCTGATAATTCCATACATTTGAAAGAAATACTTGAAGGAGTCTTAGAGATCGAATCCAGCACCCTACCCACTAAATACCTGGGGTTTCCCTTGGCAGGAGGCAACCTGCAGATCAAAGACTTTGCAGATTGTACTGATAGACTTGAAAACATAATAGATCGCTGGTCCATAAACAAGACCTCAATGGCAGGAAGAATAGTCCTCACCAAGTCGGCTATAGAAGGTTTGCTGATATACTGGGTGCAACAAGGGGAAATCCCAAATGCTGTCCTTGATCGAATGGAGATGACAATCTCAAATTTCATCTGGGCTGGAGGTACCCACCCAATGAAATATGCAAGACTAGCTCTGCCCAAGGAGGAAGGAGGTGTGGGTCTTAGAACACCACACGAAATAGCCAACTGGGCTACTGTCAAAAGAATCTTTGCTTACAACCATGGGATATCTCCTTGGGCGAGATGGATGAAGGGAAGATACCCAAAAGGTCTTGACTTCATTCCAAACACAAGAGAGGGCTACTCAAGGGTGATTAACAGAATGACGATGATCTGGCAACAAATAAAGCAACACTTCACCTTACATAGGGGCGCCTGGATTCAGAATGACTTAAGCAGAGATGCTTGGGAGCTGATACGCAATAGAGGAGAAGGAAGTTGTACCAAATACTTATGGACCAAATATGAAGTTCCTAAATGGTCTATGAGCTTATACAGAGTGGTGAATCAGTCACTAGCCACAATGGACAAATTGGAGAAATGGTATCCGGGAACCATTAACAAATGTTACTTCTGTGAAGGATCAGAATCACATGATCATCTCTTCTATATGTGCCCTTTTATCAGAAATCTATGGAACTCGGTCTGCAACAGCACTGCATCAACCCTCATTCAGCTTCGTAACCCTAGAGAGATGATCACCCTTCTAGGGAAGGATACTGGACAGAAAAAGAAGAAGATCCTGCTCCTCTACTCAGGCACTGTCTTTCACACTTGGAGGGAAAGGAATGATAGAAAGCACAAATCCAAAACGAGCAACATAGAAGCTATAAGCAAAAAGATTTGTAAAGCTTACAAAAGTAGACTAAATGTATAGGGAGTGAGTTGTTCTTTGTGTTTTGAGTATAGTAATGAAGGTGGATTACTATGTAATTAGACCTAACTTTGTTAGGGACTTCGGAATAAAATTTACCCAATTCCGATAAGGAACATATTTTCTATAGGAAAATAGTATAGATATATGATGTTGGTTTGTATTAGGGTAAATGGCCATTGTTTATTATCTAAGCTAAAACATCATTACTATTCATGTCCTCAAATTAATTGTATAGAATCAAGGTATAGATTCAAGGGACTGACTATCTACTCATGTATTAGATCTGTTTGATAGAGATAACCATATGCTTAATCTGGTATCTTGTTATGACTAACTTTACATCTAGATTATCGTCTAATTCATTTTAGCATTCATGCTACCCAGTTCATTGAAATTACAAAGCTTGTGGGTTAGGTTTTTAACTTACATGATTGTATGATCAGAAGCATGAGAAGATGGTTCTAACCCCTCACAAAGATTAGAGGATCAATTCAATCTAGAGATATCAAGAAGGTATTTTTTTAAGGGCCCACTATAGTTTAAAAGCTCTCAGGTCTTTGTTTGTTGGATAAGCAGAGGGTGACTAGAGGATATATCCTTCTTGGATCACATGGGCAATTGAATCATCCTAGGACATATGTGGCAGTTTAAGAAGATTTATTATGTGCTTCAACCATATAATGTGACTTGGGGAAAGAAGTAGGTAGCTCATGATGTTTGCAGGTCAGCCATGCCCATGGTTGAACACAAAATTTTGTTTGGTGTTGGACCACCGGTGATGGTGGCCCAGTAGTGTTCCTAGAGTCACAACACCTTTTGAAGACAACAAGTCATAAGTGAAGCTAGGTGGAAGGCTAAAAGAGGAGCTGGCTGAGTTAGTAGTTGTGGTGTGAAGAAAGGAGGAAGAAGATCAGTTCTCAAGTTGAGTGTAGGCTGACGCCGCACCTGGGGTGTTGGCAACGGCTACAGAGCATTGTGTGTTGGTGGAACTAGAAGAATAAGAGGTGGTGGTTTCTTCCTTCCATCGCTACAGGCACCATGGTGATGGTCTTGCTCCTAGGGCTTCTTGAGGTAAGTAAAGTGGTTGATGCATAAGTAAGTATGGGTGATGGAGTTTGGACTTGTGGCATTACAGGCTCTTGTCAACTGCATTGTTGATAGGGGAGGACAATTTGGATGTCACAAGCACCTTTGACTGCAACAATTGCATGTGATGGTTCTCCACAGTCAGGTTGTAGATATGATCAAAGTGGTCACAGTTGGAGTTCCTTGTGTATGGTGAGAAGAGTGGAGGGGAGGACAGTAGAGGGGAAGAGAAGGATAAGAAAAGGAAAGACAAAATAGGAGAAGAGAAGGGACAGAGGTGAGAGAGGGAAAAGGAGAATGGGTGTCGGTTATAAAGCCTAGGGAATCTGACATAGGGAGAAGAAGAGCAGTTATCACAACTGGGGGTTGGTCATGTATTACAAAATAAATAAGGGGAGAACCGAAATAGAATACTTTTGAATAAAAATATATCCAACTAGCATCCTCCCAAATGAATTTATTGAAATAATACATTTTTATCCAAACCCACGAAATAAGTTGGTGATTGTGTGTTTTCAAGAAGAAAACACCACATAATCTAGCAATTTGTGGCTTCATGAGAGAAAAGTTCCAAACAAATGTGGCATCTACAGTGAGAAAGTAGCCAACCTTGCGTAAAACACCACATCAAATGGCTTTTATTATCAATTCACAGACTGATCAATGCCCACATGCCCTACTTTATGAAATCTATCACTTTATATGGAATTTACTTCTTGTGTTTTGAAATGACACACAACAACAATCTTTAATACTCCATTATTCATCTTCTTCACCTCAGAGTCTCTTTTGCTTCTCTTATTCTTCTTCTCCACCCATGGTCATCTCTTCTTCTCCACCTTGTTATCTCATCTCTGCTCTTGTTCTCCACCCAATTTCTCATCTACTTTCCTCCCCAGCGATCTACCCCTTCCTCTCCAGCAGGCTACCCCTTCCTCCTGATGTTGCACTAGCATCTTAAATGTTCCCATTAGCACTAGTTTTCAATGATCCACCAAGATGCAAGCTTCGCCAACCGGTAAGAACCTCATTTTTTCACCCTAGCTGCCTTGGCCTCCTACTCCCTTGTCCATGGTTGTCACCATCCTCCCATGCTCTCATTTTTCTCTATTTTGTTTTCTGTCATATACAACTCATTGCTCTCCTCCCCTCCTCATGTTTCCTCCACCATTCTCATTCACCTCCACTATCGTTCTCCCCCCCCCCAATCTTCTTTTCCTCCATGTACTCTTCCACCACGTTGCCCTATTGTGCACCACAACTGGTGACAATTAATAACCATTATTTCTAGCAATCGTCATCCCACTTTTCTACCACACGTGTTATCATGCACCAACACCTTCTTCATTGTTCCCACCACATCCATCATATACTACATCCACCTTCTTCCTTCTATTGCATAGCACCACCATTTTTTCTTCCCCTCTTCTTCTTCCACGGTCATGGCAGCACCTCTTCATCTTCCCCTCTTCTTCTTCCACAGGCACAACAACACCTCTTCTTTCCCTCTTTTGTTTCCACAACACCACCTATTCATCTTCCACACTTCTTCTTCTATTGTCACTACACCACCTCTTCTTCTTTCCCTCTTCTTTGTCCACATCAACACATGTCCTTCTTGCACTTTTTTTAGCATGAGCTCTTCCACTTATTGCCGTGTTCTTCCTTTGATTTCCTCCTCAAGGATTCAATTTTTTTGTTTTTGACCCCCTTCTCATCTATTATTTTTTTTCACTTTATTGTTGTGGGTAAAGACATGGGCACATCATTGTGAGCATGGTGCATATGTGGGCACAATGACATAGAGAGATGACGAGCATGGTAGATTAGCACACACCAAGGTGAGATTTTCTTATTTACATGGTTTTATCTCGATATGTATTCATTATGATGTATGATTTTATACAATGTAATTTTATTGGAGTTCAATTAAATGGACTATGTACCATTACTATTTAGGATCTTGCCTAGATATTGTATGATTTATATTTTTATTTGTTTACTTTTAGATCATGGTTCCATTTTGTTTACTATTTTTCACATTTATCGATGTGCATAAATTGTTTCTTAGTTTCTATATGATGGTTAGGTTTTTCATGTAAATTGATACTTACTTTTTTAGATAATGGTTAGGTTTTACATGTAAAGCAATGCTTGTTTTTCGATATGATGGTTAGGGTTTCATGTAAATCAATGCTTGTTTCTGTAGATGATGGTTAGTTTTTACATGCAAATCGATGCTTATTTTTCTAGATGATGGTTAGGTTTTATTTAATGTATGAGATTCCATGTTTAACACAATCAAAATTATTATGTTTTAGAATGAGAAAAAAATAGATATACATTAACAAAATAAACTGATGCTTGTTTTCTAGATGATGGTTAATTTTATTGAATATATCAAATTTCATGGTTAAGATAATTGAAGTAATTGCATTATATCATGATAAAACAAACTTTTTAAATATATGTGAACAAAAAAATTTGATGTTTATTTTCTAGATTATGGTTAGGTTTAATTGAATGTGTGATATTTCATGGTTAACACAATTGAAATTATTGTGAATTAATGTATGTGAGAACAAAAGAAACAATAATTGGATCATTTTAGTTTTTCATACAACTCTACTCTTCATAAATATGATGCAATATAAACATCATTGGACTTCATAAAATAAAACCTTTTTAAGAAAATATAATAAATCTTTTTTTTCATTTGGGAGTAAATTTATGACATTAGGTTTATTCAAGTTTATGAGTCATAAATGTGAAATTTGGTAATCATTTACATCAATTTCAAAATACCTCTAGTCTAACCTTTGCTATTTTCCACACTCAGGAAGAAGGCCCATAGCTCAAGAAACTTTTGTCATTCGCCATGGTGAGACATGTAGGCCTATTGAAATAGGTACATTGACTACTTTTTTTGGAGTGATGACATACATACATCAAGTTCCTAAAATCAACCAATAGTTCATGGGGTTGTGTTTGAGTTATAGCTTCTTGAGTGAGTTAGGTCCTACTTTTGAACTATTTCCTATTCAAGTCGTTGATGAAGAGAGTTGGCAACAACTACTCAATGTATGATATGGTAGGCATATCGATCTTTATGTTGATAAGTTCAATATTTTGTTGAGGGTGTGAGTCAATTCGATCTTTTTATTTTTATTTTTATTATTATTAATATTATTATTATTATTATTATTATTATTATTTTTATTGTTATTGTTTTTGTTGTTGTTGTTGTTGTTGTTGTTGTTGTTATTGTTGTTGTTGTTGTTGTTGTTGTTATTATTATTGTTGTTGTTGTTGTTGTTTATTGTTGTTGTTGTTATTGTTGTTATTATTAGTATCTTGATCATGATACATAATAATGGAAGCTACGTGTAGATGATATCAACCATGATGTTTATGTTGACCTTGAAACATGACAGGATGATTGGGTGGACCATAACCTTACTTATAATTATGCATTCTATAGAGAGGATGATTGGACTGATGACTTTGCAAAACCTTTTGACATGGGTGATTCTGAAGTCGTTAATGGAGGTGGTTTTATTAAAGGTGATATTTATGAAAACAAAGTCAGATCTCCTTGTAAAATTGCATCCTTGGTCAATCAAAAATAATGTCCAATTTCAAATTGAAAGGTCCAATAAATGTTTCCTTATGTTAGTATGCTTGAATAAGGAACAATGCTCATGGAGGCTTCATGCATGTGCCTCTAAGAAGATTGGAGGGTTGTGGAAGATAAAAAGTTACAATGATAAACACACAGGTCACAATGCAAGTTTTACCAGGAACATTTGCAATGTAAGTCTTCATATATTGTGAGGATGATAATGCCTATGTTGAGAGAAGATATCAACATGAGTTCTCAGGAGATAATAGAAAAGGTGAATTATGATTTGCATCTTATGATCTATTATAAGAAGGCTTAGCATGCACTTAAGAAAGTTGTTTCAACAATCTTTGGACATTGAAAGGAGTGATATGGGGTGTTACTTTTGTTTCTTAAATGTTTGGAACAGGTGATTCCTAGGACTATATATAATTTTCAATCCATTGAGATGGCAAGTGGTCATTGTTTTGAACATGTATTTTGGAGTTTTTGTCCATATATTGCAAGCTAGGCTAACTGTCGAGTAGTGATTTGTGTCGATGGCACATTTTTGTATGGTAAATATGGAGGGGGTTTTCTCATAGCCACCGGAATTGATGCAAATAATGGATTGTTTCCATTAGTTTTTGATGTTGTCAATAAAGAGACCATTTTTTCTTGGATTTGGTTCTTGATTTGCATGAAAACGCAAATTGCTATCGTTAGGAAGAGGAGTGATTTTTGTGCCATATCGGATAGGTTGTGTGGTATTGATAAGGCTTTTCACAAAAAGATGTTTCCACATTCCACACAAAGCTTTTATCTAAGGCACTATAGGGATAACTTTCATAAGCAGTTGAAGTCCAAAGAATCATGGGATGTAAGTGAAGTGATTGAGGTGATAGAGTTTGATAAGCACATGAGTTCCATAAAAGACATTGATCCCTATGCTTAGATGAAAATAAATCCAAGAATGTGGGTTCGTTCTTGTGATAGTGGGCATTGATATGGGACAAAACTCAATAATGACTCAGAGACATTAAATGGTGTTTTAAAGCATGCTTGCAACCTTCCTATCCAAGCCCTTATATGTAGCACATACTATCTCTTGGTTGCAATGTTCTTCAAACGAAAAATTTTGTAGAAAAGTCAACTAGCCAATTCTCAAACAGAATATCTAACAAATTGTGTTAGTTGGAGGCCAAAGCAACAAAACTATGGATTAGATGTAGAATAAATGAGTTTGAATTTACCATAAATGTATCCCCTACAACAATTATCATGTGTATCTATTTTAGAATCACACTTCTTGTCAGTGTATATGTGGTGCACCAAAAGTCTATAATGTTCCATGCTCACATGTAGTTGTATCCAGCCAGTTCATACACTATAACTATCTTCAATTTTTCAGCACTTGGTACACATTAAACCAATATAGGCTAACATATTCTCCTTAGTTTACTAGAATCCTTGACAAAATATATTGGCCAAAAATTAATCCAACAATAGGTTTGATCCATCTACTATCACCAAATAAAACAAGAAGTATAGAATGACCTAAGATTAAGTGAAAGACAACTAATATGGACATTGGACCTAATCATGATTCATATAAATGTTGAAAATGTTGATGTCTTGAACATAATGAAAGAACAAGTAGAAATAATAAATTGTAATCTTAGTTTTATTTAGCATGTTCTTAATGTAATCCTGATTTTATTTTACATCTTCTTAATGCAATCCTAGATCTAGTTAGCAACTTGTGTATGTAATACTAGTTTTAATGCTCGTGCGAGGAGGGAGAGATGAATAAGATTGCCTCTTGACTTCCATAATAGGACCATGTAGTTAAATTAAATTTATATTACATTTTATAGTAATTTATTTTTATAACTCAAGTAGTGATATTTTTATAGACATGGTATAGGGTGATGAGACATTATGGATTATAGGTGACTCCATCAAATTTCTTAGGTGGGAGTTGGCAGATGTTGACATAATAGGGTATGTTTGTACTATAGGGTTTGGATCAGTCATTGCCATTTCTAGGGTGAACTTAGATGCATTGTTGATCATATCTCTGACTCGAAGGTGGAACTCAAATAAAAATACCATCCACTTACCTTTAGGGAAGATGACGATCAAAATTCAAGATATCAAAGTGTTATTGGGATTATGTGTTTATGGTGATGTTGTTGTATCACACCATCCTATAGGGCCCAATGATTGTCACTATAGTTTTTGGTCTTCTATTTTTGGCCAAATCTTAGGTTCACCCCGGGAAGGGCTTGATCATGGGTATGTCTAACTTAGTTAGTTGTGTGCTACATTCCTGGATATTAACTTAGAGAATGCCAATAATCAAGTAAGATGTCAACACAAAGAAGTATAGAATGACCTAAGATTAAGTGAAAGACAACTAATATGGACATTGGACCTAATCATGATTCATATAAATGTTGAAAATGTGGATGTCTTGAACACAATGAAAGAACAAGTAGAAATAATAAATTGTAATCTTAGTTTTATTTAGCATGTTCTTAATGTAATCCTGATTTTATTTTACATCTTCTTAATGCAATCCTAGATCTAGTTAGCAACTTGTGTATGTAATACTAGTTTTAATGCTTGTGCGAGGAGGGAGAGATGAATAAGATTGCCTCTTGACTTCCATAATAGGACCATGTAGTTAAATTAAATTTATATTACATTTTATAGTAATTTATTTTTATAACTCAAGTAGTGATATTTGTATAGACATGGTATAGGGTGATGAGACATTGTGGATTATAGGTGACTCCATCAAATTTCTTAGGTGGGAGTTGGCAGATGTTGACATAATAAGGTATGTTTGTACTATAGGGTTTGGATCAGTCATTGCCATTTATAGGGTGAACTTAGATGCATTATTGATCATAGCTCTGACTCGAAGGTGGAACTCAAATACAAATACCATCCACTTACCTTTAGGGAAGATGACGATCAAAATTCAAGATATCAAAGTGTTATTGGGATTATGTGTTGATGGTGATGTTGTTGTAGCACACCATCCTATAGGGCCCAATGATTGTCATTATAGTTTTTGGTCTTCTATTTTTGGCCAAATCTTAGGTTCACCCCGAGAAGGGCTTGATCATGGGTATGTCTAACTTAGTTAGTTGTGTGCTACATTCCTGGACATTAACTTAGAGAATGCCAATAATCAAGTAAGATGTCAACACAAAGAAGTATAGAATGACCTAAGATTAAGTGAAAGACAACTAATATGGACATTGGACCTAATCATGATTCATATAAATGTTGAAAATGTGGATGTCTTGAACACAATGAAAGAACAAGTAGAAATAATAAATTGTAATCTTAGTTTTATTTAGCATGTTCTTAATGTAATCCTGATTTTATTTTACATCTTCTTAATGCAATCCTAGATCTAGTTAGCAACTTGTGTATGTAATACTAGTTTTAATGCTCGTGCGAGGAGGGAGAGATGAATAAGATTGCCTCTTGATTCCATAATAGGACCATGTAGTTAAATTAAATTTATATTACATTTTATAGTAATTTATTTTTATAACTCAAGTAGTGATATTTTTATAGACATGGTATAGGGTGATGAGACATTGTGGATTATAGGTGACTCCATCAAATTTCTTAGGTGGGAGTTGGCAGATGTTGACATAATAGGGTATGTTTGTACTATAGGGTTTGGATCAGTCATTGCCATTTCTAGGGTGAACTTAGATGCATTGTTGATCATAGCTCTGACTCGAAGGTGGAACTCAAATACAAATACCATCCACTTACCTTTAGGGAAGATGACGATCAAAATTCAAGATATCAAAGTGTTATTGGGATTATGTGTTGATGGTGATGTTGTTGTAGCACACCATCCTATAGGGCCCAATGATTGTCACTATAGTTTTTGGTCTTCTATTTTTGGCCAAATCATAGGTTCACCCCGAGAAGGGCTTGATCATGGGTATGTCTAACTTAGTTAGTTGTGTGCTACATTCCTGGACATTAACTTAGAGAATGCCAATAATCAAGTAAGATGTCAACACACAAGTGCATATTTGTTACACCTATTGGGTTGCTTTCTTCTTCTCAATGGTTCTGGTAATGAGGTTCACCTTTGTTATTTTCCTCTTTTAGTGGATTTTGATCAAAGTGGCACATATTCATGGGGAAGAGTAGTTTTAGCATGCTTATACCATCAGTACCACAGATGTCATCATGGTTCCAAGTAGAAATGTATATTTTGGTGTGTCCACTTGTTCTAATTGTGGTCTTGGGAAAGACTACATGTAGGTAAACCAAGAAATGAAATTGTGCATGAATGAAGATTTTGAGTGGCCACATGACGCTCCAAGTTTGTAGGGATAAAGATTTTGAGTGGCTATAGGTTTGTATGGATAAAGATATGTGTATATATTATCTTTCTCAAAATAAGTATCCTTATAATAATTCCTATTATTGGTACCTTATGTGGAATAGATGAAACCATGATATGGAGCTTGTATGTGTACCAAGAGAGACTGTAACCTTCTACCTCAATGAGTTTGATACCCATGAGACTAGTCAGGTGAGACTTATTTATCTATTTATTTTATCTTAATTCATATGATTGAATGAATGCTTTATTAATGGTTGTTTAATTAATGAATGTTTAAACTTGCATTCCACTTAGACACCTTATAGTGCTGAATTGTTGGACAAACTACTACCAACCTGTGGTGAAGGTAGTAAAATTTGGATGTCACATGTCTTGGTGATAGCTATATTGTAATGGATTGGCATGTTCCTAATAGAGTACTACATCAATTTAGTGTTCACTATCAACCACGACCCTACGACTGTCCTATATATCATAGGATTAATGGTAGAGGATGCAACACTAATGATTGGTTGGTCCAACATAGCATGAAGCTCAATACATGGAATAATAGATGTAGTCATATAGCTCATCTTCATGATCCATCAAGCATCGAGCATGGACCTAGCTGGTACCATCAAAGTATCACATCCAACAACCTATTGATCCACCTACTTTGTACTATCCTAGGGGATATGTAGAGAGAGAATGTGTAAGTATAATTAGATATATTTTTTAGGAATTTTTGAGCAACAAACACAATGAAAACAACAATTTTTTTCTCCAAGTGTCCTACAAGTAGATCTCATCGACAATGATGTATTCGGAGAAAAGGGTATGAGAGGTATACCTTTGTCATGGAGCAGGTCCAGCGACATCCTCCTCGCACGATGGTGTGTGGCATTCCTCATGTGCGTAGATGATCCTCAGCGACATCCTCTAAATGTAGTCGCTCAGCGTCTGTGTTTCTAAGTAGTCCATGCGGATGAACTAGAGCTCCTCCTCGTGTTGCCTGAGCTAGCGGGAAGGAGCAACCTTTGCTTGATGATGTGCTAGCATCGTGGCCGGTCTCCTTCTCTCTCTCTCTATCAATCTATCTTGAGGGTTATGACAACTAGGGCTCATGTATAAGAGTGTATATGTAAATTTTGACCGTCGCGCCCTTATATATAGGATAGGAAAGGAAGCAAAGTTCCATGAAAACCCTAGGAGATTAAAGGCTATAGCTGTGCTCAAAATAGACCGCTCGTGGACTGTCAAAAAGACAATTAGAATATTATGGAATCAATTAATTAACTGATTAATTATATTAATTGAATAACTAATTTCTGGTTATCTTCCTCTAGTCAATCACTTGGGATTAGCCAAAAGACTTAACAATTTAAATCCAATTATTTTTATTTCATTACCTAAATGTTTTAGCAATCAATTTGACTCAGAACATTTCCAATCATGTTCACAATTATACTCCTATTCCATTGCATCCTATTTTTCTGACCCTGAAGGCTTCAAATTACATTGGCAGAGATATTCATAATCAAAGTATGATTCCTATCATTAAAATTACGTATTAGTGCATTTGATGATCTTTTAAAAGTCATGCCTGCTCAGAGCTCTGGCGATGGAGAAGCGTCGCCACCCTGCCAAATCTGACTACAATCATATCTGGAGGATGAAGATGCCAGTTAGTGATTTAGACACATCATTGGAGTCACCAAAAGACTGGTTCAAGATATTTAAGGTGGATAATGGAATAAAAGTTGCTACTTTAGGGAAAACACCTATTTTCTAGAAGATGGCAAGATTATATAGGAGGCTACAGAAAATGCTTTGCACTGGAGTCATTATCTCATCAATTATGTCATTAACTTCTATTTGGATGTCGATCTTCTCTATTAGCATCTATTCATCTCTGGTGTTTTTCAGAAGATTTTGAGATTATCAGGAAAGAGCATGGCATGTTTATTTTCCAATTTACTAATTCTTCTAATCTGAACTCCGTTCTTGACAAAGGGCCTTGGTATATTAAATGTATGCTTCTTATCTTGATGAAATGGCATCCTGATGTCCCTGTTAGAAAGATTGGTCTGAATTCAGTTCCTATATGGGTTCTAATATTTGAACTTCCTTTGGAACTATGGGATTCTAGGATGTGGGAAAGGACCGTCTCCTTCCTTGGTGATCCAATTTTCACAGACAAATCCACTAAGGACTATTCTCATATTGAATATGCTAGAATGAAGGTACTTATGAAGGTGGATTTTGTTTTCCTTACCTCACTGGTGATTCAAAGTGATGAAGGTAGTTCTCATTGGTTCTTTTTTTAATATGAATGGCTTCCTAAAGTTTGCAATAGGTGTAAGATCTTTGGTTACAAGTTGGCTGAGTGTTCTTTCAATTTGGATATCTCTGATAAATCTAAAGAGGTTGGTGTTGTTCTTGTGAACTCTGTATCAGTTGGCGGTAATGTTGCACATATGCCCTCTAGTGGGATAGTAATATTACTGAGGTTTGTTCCTTCAACCCCATTCTAGGTGTTTGACAAAAGTTCTCAAAGATCACAGGGGGGATTTCTTGGAAATTTTGGGTCTTCTGGTCTGATTGTTAATGAAGATGATTTAGCTACTCCTCTAAAAGTTACATCTAAGCTTGATACGAGTTTGGCACAAAGAATAAGTAATTATATCCCCGGTGACTAATAGACTCGATGATCTAGAAGTTATTGTTGAGAACTCTTCATTTGAAGTCGTCAGCTCAACTGCTCAAGTTATTAAATGAATGATAATTTTAAGATCACCTCCTTGAATGTGAGAGGCCTCAGTAACAAGGTTAAAGGTGTCTAGCAGGAGTTATATAGACTCTCTAGTCACTTTATTATTCTGAATGTGATAAAGTTAAGAATAAGAAAGTTCCTAGTTTTATGTTCGGCATTTTCAAAGTTACAACTACATTGTTAATCATAGTTCTCATTCTCTTGGTAGGATTTTTGTTCTTTGGAATTCAGATTTTTGTGATGTTAGTAAGGTTTTTGAAATTGATCAGTCGATTCGTGTTATTGTCACAATTGGTGATTTTGTTTGTTCTATTACAGTTGTATATGGTCACAATGTTGATGCAAATAGAACTAATTTGTGGGAGACTATTGATATTATTTCCTTGAATTTGGTTAATCCTTGGCTGATTCTTGGAGACTTTAATGTTGTGAGAAAAGAATGTGAAAATTTGGGAGATTCCCTCCTACTCTGAAGTATAGGGAAGAGTTCAATGGTTGTCTGCTTAATTATGGGTTCTTTAAAGTAGACATGAAAGGTCATGCTTTTACTTAGGATAACCACCAAGATCGGGATGATTTCGGTACTACTAGGATTGATTGCATTCTTTGCAATTTCAATTTTCTTAAAATTGTCCCTGATTTCTATTCTAAGTTCATTTCAAATACAGTGGGCAATCATCGACTCCTCTTCCTCAATATTGGAGAAAATAGATTTATTAGATCCCCCTCTAGATTTATCAACTCTTGGGCCTTTTGTGATGATTTTTTTGATATTAAAGAAAGTTGGAGTGAAGTATTTTCTAGTTTTTCTATGTTTATTGTTTACAAAAAGTTGGCAGTTACTAGAACCAAGTTGAGGAAGTGGAACTATTCTATTGTGGTAATTTGATGGATAATGATATGATTTTAAAAGATGAAGCATGTAAGATTCAAAGCCTTGCATATCTTGATCCTAGTGGTCTTATTCTTTAGAATGAAGCTAAACTGGTGAGGAGTAAATTAGTTGAATCTTCTCTTCTTAAGGAGAAACTCATCATGAAGAAATCACACATTCAATGGCTAAAAGAGGGAGATATTAATACATGTTTCTTCTACCCCATAAGGAGGAAGAGGACAATATTATAATGTTAAACATTAATGGTTGTATCACATAACCCTGATGATCTAAGGAAATGTGTCTCTAGATTTTATAATAATTTGTTCAATTCTCATGTTCATGCCAGTGGTAGATTCCAAGGTCCATGGTGTGGTGCAAGACTCAATTTAAATTAGAAATCATCTTTGATTAATTTTGTTTACCAAGCTGGAATAAATGATGTGGTTGATAATCTTAACGTTGACAAAGCTCTTGGGCCATATGGGTTTAGTGTCATTGTTATGAATAAAGCATGGAGCATTATTGGTTCATATGTGAACAGTGTTGTTTAGGATTTCTTTTGCAGTGGTAAACTCTTGAAGGAGTCCAACCGGACCTTTATTACTCTTTTACCTAAGGTTGCGTCTGATACAAATGAATTGAAGAATTGGAGACTTGTCTCCTTGTGCAATATCGTTTACAAGATCATTTCTAAAATAATGGATAATAGGTTTCAAGTCATTTTACCTTCCATTATTGATTGAGTAGTGTGCCTTTTTAGAGTTCATAATATTAAAGATGTTGTGCTCTTAACAAATACGATTATTCATGACTTTAGTAGGAATACTACATGTAGCAAGATGTGTGTGAAAGTGAATATCAGTAAAGCTTATGATTCAGTGAATTGGAATTATCTACCATTATGTTTAATATGGGATTCCCTGCTATATGGATTAATTGGATCTCTAAAATTCCTCATACCACTTCCTATCAAGTATTGTTCAATGGGGAACCCTTAGATAGCTTCAATCCTTATAATGGAATTCGTCAAGGAGATCCAATAGATCCATACCTATTTGTTATCATGATGCAAGGTTGTCTGAAATGATTAAGACAATATAAGAGTTAATAATTTGATTCCTATTAGGGTTCTGATAGTATTTTGATTTCTCATCTTATTTTTGCCAACAATCTTCTGGTGTTTTCTTAGGTTGATTCTAGTAATGTCAATGCTATTCTAGTATATTTGAGGAGTTTGGTAACTTCTCAGGCCTAAGATTCAATCCTGACAAGAGTGATATTATATTCAGTAAATGTGCAAAGAAAATTGAAATACAAGATATTCTTAAATTTCTGAAGTGTAAGTTGCCTTCAAGTTATCTTGGAATTCTTTTGTTTACAAGAAAGTTGTCTAAGGGCGTCTGTTCTCCTATTGTTGATCCTACAAAGAGAATACTTGAAGGTTGAAAAGCAATGTTGCTCTCTTTAGTTGCAAGAAGGGAACTGATTAACTCTACTCTTGCTGCCCATCACCTATATTGGACTCAAAGTTTTCCTCTTCCAATATTAATTTGTGATTTGATTGAAAAGTTGTGTAGAGACTTTTAATGAGGACAATCTGATAACAAAAATAGTGTTTGCTTAGTGAAGTGGGATGTGTCACTAGACCCAAAAAAGAGAAGGGTTTAGGTATTAAGAATGTCATAGATGTGGTTGATAGCTCTGATTCTTAATGCTTGGAATGTTGCTAGCAAGAAGAACTCTTTTTAGGTCAAATGGGTAAATGAAGTGTATCTAAAAAGGATTTCATTTTGGTATGTCGCCCCAAAAACCAAAATATCTTGATGTTTTGTTAAAATTCTTAAACAAAAAGAGAAGATGTTGAGGTTTATGAAGTTTGGTATTGGGGATGGTAAAAGTATGAGGCTTTGGTTAGATATTTGGCATAATAATACTCCTATTATGGATATTTTAGGTGCATATGTTGTTCTTAAGTCAGGTAGTTCCTTGGATTGCTTTTTTGATTTGTTTATTAAAGAAGGAGTGTGGCATTGTTTTCATAACAGGGTTAATATGATGTTGTTTAACTTCCTTCAATCATTAGAGGTTCCCTCTAGCGGTATAGATGTTATCTAAATTAAAGGCAGTAGATCTCCTAGCGCTAAATTGTGTGGAACATCATCAGGGTTTCTGAACAGGAAGATGTTTATGCTTAGTGGATTTGGAAAGATGGTATTCCCAGAAGGTTCTGTGTTCATATGTGGAAAATTATGTTGAACAAGCTTCCTACTAGTGAATACGCTAGAAGAAGAGGCTTTCAAACTACTTCAATGTGTTTTCTCTATAGAAATGTGTATGAGGATATGAATCATGTTTCTTTTGAATGTTCTTATGTTTAGGTTTTGTTCATTAATGTCGGTATTCACCTTAACAAAATGATAAGTATCAAATATTGGAACGATATGTTACCCTTTTCAAGTAAGAATGAGAAGATTTTAATGATGGTCGTCTATTATAATGTCTGGGTCAAAAGAAATATTTGGGTGCATGAGGACAGATGCAGCTCTAGGGATAAACTTTGGAGATCTGTCTTACATGATTTCCAAGGGGTTGTTTCTTAAATTGGTTCTGATGATCTTCAGTAAGCTATTATGTTTTGGTCTATGCCTTGCCTCTCATTCGATGAACCTTCTATAGGAGGCCTTTGTTTGTTTGAGAACGAACCTGAAGATTTGTTCTTAGGTTTTTGAAGGTAGAAGATTACATTCTCTAGAGACTTCTCTATATAAAGGGATCGACTTTTTTGAAGTGTTGGGATGAAGTGTTTTCTCTCTAGGACATTATACAATGAGCCCTATCTCTCTTCTAATTTAGATCTCATTTCTCCTTTTTCTTTTTGTGCATAATACTATACTTTATAGACACTTTTTCAAAAAAAAAAAAGCAAAAGGAAATAGGAATTTTGCAGAAAAAAAAATTATGATTCCAAAAGTAATTATTGGTATCTAGCATGACTTCATTACTACACAAGTAATTGGAGAACAGCTTAACCTATTATTGTGACCAGTGTTACAATGATTGTATAATTCCTTTGTCTCTTATATCTAGATTGAATCTAAGGCATGGAAATGTCATCCTCTTAGTGTTCAATCTTTGTTCCTTGATGTATATTAGACTATTGAGATACACATGATTTCAATATCATATATTGACTCACATGAGAATGGCAACACATTTCATAGTCTCACTCATTAAGTGGCCAGAATATCACTCGAATGGGAGGGACAAATCCATCTACGTCACTCACAATTATCCACATGTGTCACAATGCACCAAAGTGCTACTTGTATAGCAACCCTTTTTCAAGGTCATGTTGAGTAGCGTCAAAATACATTGAACAACATGCAATCATTATAGTGACTTCAGGTCTATGGACTACAATCACCATTTTCACATTGAGGATGTGATTCTAACCATCATAATTGGGTTCCATGTATCATACTCAAAGTGGGTCTATCCAGTATACTTGTTCATAACAAGTACCTATGTGTTTGATTTGATATCCAATATCATGACTAATGAGACATGGTCATCAATCAAAACACACACCAGTCTTTATGTATTATGGTTGTCCTAACATCCATAATAATATCTAACTAGGGACTAAGACAAGAAAGAATACTCTTAACATACACATGATCTCATATTCAGGTCCTCATCCTAAAATCACATGACATTGAGTAATGCAATCTAAGGACTATTATATCTATTGATTGTCCCATATTGAAGAAAACGCAATAACTGGAATTGCCTTTACTAATATTCAAATCAATTACAAAATGTGCCATTACAATCATCATATGATTCACTCTTAGGGCATATCACCAAGAACATTTATTTTTTTTCATAGCTTAATCTAATTAGTTGGTCAAAGTTCACAAAGATAAAATTTGATAGGTCAAAATTCATGTTCCAATCAGAGGGACAATGAAAAAATTCACACAAGAGACTACCATAGAGGAATGGTTGAGAGCATGTGAGAATATATATAGTGTATAGAGTGCATGGCTTCAACAAAATCCTAGCCATATGCATCCAAGTCTATGTATGCCTCCTATGACGAAATTGGTTGATGCCTCCCCTCCTATGACTTTTACACCACTAGTACATTCTATAACACTAGGTTGTTCTACAAATGCACTAGTAGGAGATTGTACATTTGTAAGACCAATAATGTTCTACTCTTGTCTGTCATCATTGCCATATGATCAATTTGGAGTTTTTTGTACTTTATCATGGTCTCAACAAGGTTTTACTAAATCACAAGTTTTTTATCAATGTGTGCTTTCTATTCTATTCCACCACTTGGGTTGCATGCTAGTTGGTCCCCAAGGCATCCATCCAACCATGTTTGCATCACCTCCACCATCTTGGAATATTACATCCACTTGACCTCTCACACCACCACTTCTAATGAGTATGCCTACACATGGGTCTCAACACACATAGTTGAGTCCAATAGAGGCTTCTCCATACATAGACTGATAATCGAGTGACCAAACCCATGATTATGAACATTTTTACTTCCTAATCCATATTTTTTGCATCTGATTGTAATATCAAATGTTGTTTAAAAAAGTATTTTATTCTCTATAGGCATGAATTTGTTGTTGAAGCACCTTTGGAGTGTGGACTTGAGAGTTATACATTGCCCATATTTTGATAATGACTTAACCATTACATTCCTATGTATCTAATATGTTTGTTCAAGATTGATTTCAGGTTTTAGGTACATGAGAAGGATCAAATTATACAAGCCCTAGCTTGTGCAAGTTCAAGTCAAATGCAATGCAAGTGTGTGTTTTGGGAAATCACTCCAAATGACCTTAGATGATTTTTATAATCACTTGTATTGATGATATGACTTGTAACTAAGATGAGAAAAATTCAGGGACACTTAATTCCAAGGTTTAATTACTCAAATGTCAATTTAGAAAATTAGTCACAGGCTGTTTATCGGTCGAGTTGGAAACTCGACCGATCCAGTGATGGATTTTATGAAGATGACCCATCAGTCGAGCTGCACACTCATAAAACTAAATCGACTGAATCACTGAGAAAAACTAATTTTAGCTCATCGGTTGAGTTTCCTAGAACAAACTTGATCGATAGTTTCAAAATTGTTTTTGTCATTTAGTGGATTGGTTGAGTTACCTTTATTGAAACTTGACTGAATGTATTGTACGAAAAATGCAGAAAAAGTGATTATAACAGCTGGTGAGTTGTTTTGGGCAAGAATAGATATGTTGCAACTTGGATAATGGCTATATTTTGACCTTAAGTGATCCCACACTCAAGGGAACACCCCCATCTATAAATAGGACCCCTTAGAGTTCATTCCAAGTTTGCTCATTCATGCTATTCTAAGTCCTTGCTATAGTTGAGTGTGTTGCAACCCCTTGATCCCCTTTCTCTCTCTAGTTTACACTTCATTTTGTGATTATGAGTGAGATAGGATAGTTGTAAGAGAGCCACTTCCTTGTACTAGTAAAGCTCTCATTCCATTCCATCTTCCCTACCTCTTTACTCCATCAAGTAAAGGTCAAGCAAGCTACTCTGAGTGAAGGTGGAGTTGTTGTTCTTCTTCTTCAAGGTTGAAGAAGAGGTGAAGATCTTCTCCAAGTGAAGGAGAAGGTAAAAGCTGAAGATCCAAGAAGATTGGGTAAACCCTTGAAGGATAAAGACTTGTGCAAGAGTAGGTAAGACCTTGGAAGAAGGCGGAAGACTCTTACAAAGTGGGTAAGTCCTTGGTAAGGTGGAAGACTCTTTGCGTTTGGATGGGTAAGTCCTTTGGTGTTCTTGTGTTGTAACTCTTATTGGTGAATATATAAAGAAAAGCACTTGCAAAGTCCTAGAGGTTGACCTCTCTAGGTAGTGGACTGACTCTCTCCTAGCTTAGAGAGTGGAACCACTCTAAATGACCTTGTCAAGTGCTTGCTTTCATTCTCTCTCATCCTTTCTATGCTTGTTAGTTAGGACTTCAAATTGCACTTAAGCTATTGGTTTTGATTGATATAATTTTAAGGTCTAATCTATCTTGTGAGAAATTTTAAAGCTCTATTCACCCCCCCCCTAGAGCCCTAGATCCAACAAGAGGTATCAGAGCTAATAATCTTCTCTAACAATCTCTCATGAGATTAGAAGATGGGTGACAACCTACTTGGTTCTCTCAACCTAGAGGGAGGCTTGTCCATGCATCCTCCGATCTTTGATGGCACCAACTTCCTCTATTGGAAGAGGTGCATGCAATTCTGCATTCAAGGCATGAACTTTGACATGTGGAAGGTGGTGGTCACACCATGCAAGGAGCCAACCAGAGCTGTTGCAACATGGAGTGAAGCTACACTCAAAGAAGCCCAACTCAATGCAAAAGCCATAAGCATCCTCTATGCATCCCTTACCCCAACAAAGTTCAATCGGATCTCATCTTTGGACACTGCCTATGAGATTTGGGACAAATTATTATTCACTTATGAGTGCACAAAGCAAGTCAAGGAGGCCAAGATGTACATGTTGAACAGCCATCTATAGAACTTCAAGAAGGGTAAGAAACAAGGGATTGTAGATATGTACTCAAGACTCAATGTCATCATCAATGGGCTGGCTGCTTTGGGCAACACTTTGGATAGAGGTGTAATCAACACCAAGATATTGAGGACTCTACCAAAGAGATGGGAGTCAAAGGTCACCTCCATTGAAGAAGTGAGGAGCCTTGGTGACATCCCAACCGAAGATCTCATTGGCAACCTCCAAGCCCATGAGCCAAGGCTTGACAATCAAGAAGAAGAAGCCAAGCAAGAAGAGAAGGAAGCCAAGAAGATCAAAGATAGTGCTTTGAAAGAACAAGTGGAGGCGGTCATCCTTCAATAATAACTTGCTTGCTGGACTTATCCTTCCTCCTCTAGTGAAGATGATGGCCCAAGTCAGTATGAAGCCAACTACATCAAGGGCAAACATTTCAAGGGAAAGCAAGCCTCCTCCTCCTCCTCTACTCCTAGGTGCTACAAGTGTGGACAAAAGGGGCACTACAAGAGTGAACGTCCCAAGTCAAGAAAGTCGCATCACAAGGGCAGCTCAAAGAAGGAAGAGGAGTACAAGAAGGAGAGCAAGTACAAGAGGAAGGATAAGAAGGATAAGAGAAACAAGAATGCATCTCATGTAGCTTGGGAAGCTTCATCCTCAAGTAGTTCAAGCTTCAAAGAAGATAGAGAGTGCCACCTTGCACTCATGGCCTCTACTAGTGAAGAAAATGGTGAGGTAAGCGAGGTAAGTGAGGTAAGATTGCATGAATTATCTAAGGAAGCTATTATTGACATGCTTGTTTCTACCCGTTCATCTTTTTCTAAATGTAAATCTAAAAGAAAATGGATAGGAAAAATTATTGATGATTTGTATGCTAAACTTGAAATTATTGAGCTTAATGAGAAAACTCATCTTGAGAGCATTGATAACTTACAAGGCCAATATCTTTATCTTGAGCTCCAATACAATGGATTTGAGGTAGATAATGGTATCTATCTTAAGAACATTGAAACTCTTAAGGAAGATAACCAAAAGTGCCTAAAGGAGCTTGAAACTCTTAAAATTGAAAATGTTGAATTTAAGCTTCTTGTTGATGCTCATAAGGATGAAAGAGATGTTTAAGTTAAGGAAATTCAAGTGCTTAAATCTAAAAATGCTAGGTTGTTTGGTCAAGTTAATGATTTATCTTCTAGACCTATATTGCCTAGTAATGATATTGCTTCTATTTCTCTTGAGAAAGATTCTTATTTGGCTAAAGCCCTCTATCTTGATACCGACCTTGTTCATGCTAGAGATGATATTGCTAGTTTATATTCTACTATCATATCTCTTAATGATGATAATCATAGACTAAGGGCCTCTCTACCAAAATTCCTCAAAGGGAAAAACTCCCTAAATGAAATCCTTGACCATTCTACCAAACAAAGTGGTACTAGTGGTTTGGGATTTGTAGGGGGAGCTCCAAAGAGCAAAATCAAAGCCAAAGGTAAGAAAAAGAGAAAGGAGACATATTTCTTTGTAGGAGAGTCTTCCGACACTAAGAATCCTATGGTTTGTTCTTATTGCAAATGTGATGATCATTACTCTACTTATTGTCCTTATAAGCCTAAGGAGATCAACCCAAAGATGAAATGGGTCCCCAAGCTAACTCCAGATCCCAAAGTTTGAGTTGAGAACCGACATTCTTCTTTCTTATAGGAAAAAGTAAGATGGATTGTTGATAGTGGTTGCACTGAGAATATGACAGGTAATATAAGCCATTTCAATAACTTCACCAAAAATAAAGGAGGTTCGGTCACCTTTGGGGACAATAAGAAAGGTAAAGTCAAAGGTGAGGGTGATGTAGGTGAATCCTTTTGTACCAAGAATGTTCTTTTTGTGGATAGCCTACATAACAATTTACTTAGTGTTAGTCAACTATGTGACAACGGTTACCTTGTGTTATTTACTTCCTTTAAATACTTAATTCTGGATTCCCTCACCTACCAAGTTAAATATAAGGGAACTAGAAGTGGTAATCTTTATGTTATTGTTCTTGAATCTATTAAGCTTGTTGTTGGTAGATGACTAGTAGTCAACTCAAATGATATTTCTCTTTGGCATCGCCATCTTGGTCATGTAAATATGCATCAGTTGAAGAAGTTGAGAAAAAAAGGACTTGGTCAAGGGACTTCCCAAATTGGATTTTAAAAAGGATGAGGAATGTCAAGGGACTTCCCAAATTGGATTTTGAAAAGATTGAGGAATGCCAACCTTGTACCCAAGGAAAGCAAACCAAGTCCTCCTTCAAATCTAAAGGAGTCCTTAGTACTAAGTGAGCTCTTGAACTTCTTCACATTTATCTATTTGGACCAATGAGAACTCAATCACTTCGTGGTTCCAAGTATTGCCTTGTTATTGTCAATGATTGCTTTAGATATACTTGGACCTTATTTCTCGTTTCCAAGAGTGATAAACTTGATGTTTTCTTGAGCTTTTGTAAATGAGTTGAGAATGAAGCCTCTTGCCGCATCGTTTCCATCCGTAACGATCATGGGGGAGAATTTGAAAATGATATTTTCGAACATTTTTGTCAAGAATCTGGTTATGCACATAACTTCTCTTCACCTCGAACGCCCCAAAAAAATGGGGTTGTAGAGAGGAAGAACATGTCTTTATAGTATATGGCTAGGATCATGCTTCTAGAGTATGAAACTCTAAGAAGTTTTGGGTTCAAGCTATCAGTGCCTCATGTTTTGTGCAAAATCGAGTTTTTACACATCCTTCTTTGAAGACCCCCTATGAGCTATGGTGTGGTAGGAAGCATTCTATTGATTATTTCCATGTTTTTGGATGTCCTTGTTTTTTTTTTAATACAAAAGATTCTCTTGACAAGTTTGATCCAAAATCTTACTAGGCTTTCTTTCTTGGCTATAACACTACTAACAAGGCCGATAGAGTGTTTAATGTTGATCTTGCTAAAGTAGAAGAATCCATAAACGTTAAGTTTATTGATACTAACTCCTCTATTCCCAAAGATATTGTTCCAAATGATGATGTTCCAGGTGAAGTGATTCTTATTCTAAAAGAGCTCAATATCACTCTAAAGGGAAAAGAGGTGATCACTCAAGAAGAAGAGAAAGATGAAGAGAAGAAGGATCCAACTCCCTAATTTGCAAAGAACCATCCAAAGGAGCTGATTCTAGGTGATCCTTTTGAAAGAGTGAAGATGTGGTCTGCATTTAACAAAGAACAAGCCAACAATGCCTTCATCTCACAACTAGAGCCTAAGAATGTCAAGGAAGCTCTTGGGGATGATGAGTGGATCCTAGCTATGCAAGAAGAGTTGGAGCAATTTGAAAAGAATAAAGTATGGACCTTGGTTCCAAGACCAAGTGATAGAAAGATCATTGGCACCAAATGGGTCTACCGTAACAAGCTTGATGAAAGCGGCAAAGTGGTAAGGAATAAAGCAAGGTTAGCGGCTCAAGGCTACAATCAACAGGAAAGAATAGACTTTGATGAAACATATGCACATGTAGCTAGACTTGAGTCCATTCACATGTTACTTTCCTTTTCTAGTTATAAAAACTTTCTTCTTTATCAAATGGATGTTAAAAGTGCATTTTTGAATGATACAAGTGAGGAGGAAGTGTATGTTGCACAACCCCCAGGCTTTGAACATGATAGTTTATCTAACCATGTTTATTTGTTGCAAAAAGCTCTCTATGTACTCAAACAAGCACATGGAGCTTGGTATGATAAATTAAAGAACTTTTTGTTAGATCATGGGTACATCATGGGCAAAGTGGATTTTACCTTATTTCTAAAGCACACTTCTAACAATTTTCTTATCATTCAAATATATGTTGATGATATCATTTTTGGCGGAACTAACCTTGATCTTTGCAAAGAATTTAGTGATCTTATACAGAGTGAATTCAATTTGAGAATGATGGGTGATCTCACGTTCTTCCTTGACTTTCAAATCAAGCAAACAAAAGATGGGAACTTCATCAACCAAAGCAAGTATACAAGTGAGTTACTCAAACACTTTAGGATGGAAAACACCAAGCCGATGGACACACCCATGTCAAACACTGCCAAAGTTGATAAAGATGAAGAAAGTGAGAAGGTAGATGAGAAGCTATACCGAGGTATGATTGGAAGTTTACTTTACTTAACTGCCTCTAGACCTAATATAATGTTCAGTGTTGACATGTGTGCTCGCTTTCAATCAAACCCTAAGAAATCACATCTCATAGATGTAAAGAGGATTTTAAGGTGCTTAGCTAAAACCCAAAATTTTGGACTATGGTATCCCAAGTTAAGGGACTTTACTCTTAATGCTTATAGTGATTCTGATTATACAGGGTGTTTGATTGATAGAAAGTGCACAAGTGGCACTTGCTTTCTCCTAGGACCATGCTTGGTGTCTTGGTTTTCCAAGAAATAGATCATAGTGGAATTATCAACCACTGAGGCTATATACATTGAAGTCGGGAGCTATTGTGCCCAGGTCCTATGGATGAAGCAAATGCTCTGAGACTTTAACATTCATTTTGATGCTTCTCCTATCTATTGTGATAATACTAGTGCAATTAACTTGTCATATAATCCCATATTGCATAGTAGATCTAAACATGTAGAGGTTCACCATCATTTTCTCTATGATCACATTGCCAAGAATGATATCTATATCATGCATGTGGACATGGAAAATCGGTTGGCAGACATTTTCACCAAACCTCTAGCTAGAGAGCAATTTAACTTTATTAGATCTAAACTACTCATAACTGATTTGAATGAGTAAAATTTTCCTTCTAGCTAGTTTTCATCTATCCTATATGTTTTGCCTATGTTTTGATCACTGTTGCTTGCTAATATGCTAAAATTTCAGTTTTTCATGTTCATTTTGCCTTATTTTTCTCCTGTTTTTGGGTTTTTTCGCAAACGCTTATTTTATCACAAAATAGTACCCAATGATGAGTGATATGTGTCTAAGTGTGTTCAAAATACATAATGGAATTGAAAAATAAATTTAATTATCACCCTAATGGCTAGAAATTAGGATTTCTATATGTAGGTCAAGTTGACCATCGATCGAGTTGCCACTTTGACTTATCAGAGGCCGAGAGCTTTTTTAAAAGAGCCTATTGGTCAAGTTTCAGAGTTACAAAACTTGACCGATGGTCGAGATGGAGCAAACTTAAGATAGGTTCAGCTGACTATTCTCCCTCTCAACTAGAGAAAATTCGACTGATCCAACATCCAGCTCCCTTTAGCCCTCAACCCTAGCCACAACCTTCCTCTCCCTAGCCCTAGTTTGACCTAGATCGACCTCCCTTGACCTTCCCCCTGATAACCTAGGTATATGGATGAGTTTTGGTGGTGATTCCTTATCTCTTGTTCTCTCCTTTCTCCTTTTCATCTCCATGGCATCCAATAGGAGGAAGAGGGTCGCCCCTGCTAATGCACCTTCATCTTCATCCAACTCTCGCTTGATTCTGTTTGATGACACCTTCTTTCTCTCAAATGAGGCTCTAAATAGGTATAAGGATCTCCTTCTTAGGAACCCTTTCCCTTTTCGTGCCCTATTTGAGCCTAGACCATGAAGACAAGAGGTACTAGATCAAGTAGTGGAGTTGCTTTATGATCACCATCTCTCAGCCTTGGGTGTTGAACGCGTGTGCTATAACAATTCCATCACAAGCACCAAAGCCATTCATGAATTCTACGCAAATTTGTGTTGGAATTATGACACCCTCCTACCCCCTCCTAATACTCAAGTAGTCCTCACATCTATGATAGTCGGGAAGAAATTCCAAGTCTCTAAGGATACCCTAAACATCTTGTTTTTGGGTACGAAAGTGACTAACACCTAGTGTAAGGACTACCCAGAGTACTTTGATCTAGTTGAGCCTAAGGCCTTCTACAAGCAATATGATCTTACTCTCCCTGATATTCATAAGTTCTTAAAGAAGCCTCAATTCCCATATAGGAAGAAGTACACCCTTCCCTCCTCTTCCTTGGACCTCAAGAGATGCATCCTTACCCTAGTTGTTAACTGCAATATTCATCCAAATAATAATCAGACTGAGATTGTAGAAAACACTGCGGTAATCATGTATTGTCTCTTGAAGAACATTGGAGTCAAGTGGGCGATATATGTTCTCCATCATATGACCTGCTTTGAATTAGGAAAGAACACCCATGGCACCCACCCACCCTACCTGGCCCTGAGCTGTGGTCTATTCTAGCTTGCCATTGGAAAATCTCTTTTCCATGACCTTCACTACAAACTTGCCCGAAAAGGAGTTTACATCAGTGATACCACTCTTCAAAAGTCAGTGCCTATCCTATCCTCCACCACACTTGGTGCCTCTACATCTGCCTCTACCCGAGCACTTCCACCGCCTCAGCCTACCCAACCTGCCTGTTCCTTGTTCCATGTGTCAAATGAAACCCTTATGGGCTACATGATGCATGAACATGCATACAACCTTCAAGTTCAGGAGCACCTGCATCGGGATCTATGTTCCATCATGTCCAACATGAACATGTCTAGTGCACACCCCTACCTTGCCTACCAGCCCTACCCAAGAGGTGACCATGCATCCTTTGCATATGATCACTTTTACCCTGCCCTTCCACCTGCACCTTATGCTACTACACCCTCTATTGTTGGTGGATCTACCCCTGGTGTGCTTCCTCTTATAGTTGGCCCCTTAACCACTCTGCTTGCTAGCCTTGGTAGTTCTGCTCCTTCCTTCCCACAGACCAATGAGCTCCATTTTCTTGGTATGTCTTTCGGTCCCTCGGTCGATGAAGAGATGCCAAACCAGGATGATGAGGAGGCTACTGGTGATGAGGTTGATGAGGATGATGGTGATGCATCTGATGATGGCTCTGATGGCTTTGTTGGTGACTTTGGTGATGAGGGTGATGTTGTTGCACCTTCATATGAAGATGATGACTATGAGCTCGAAGCCTCTGTTGTTGATGATGTTTTGGATGATGTAAACATCGATGACCTAGATGTTTAGTTGTTCTAGTTTTTAGTCTAGTTACTGATCATATATATCTTTCTAGGCTATTTTGTATTAAAAACATCTGGGCACATATTATGAGTTGTACTATTTTATCATATAGCTTTCATCATTTTAGCTTGTAGTTCTTTTTTTAGAACTTGCTTTCTAGGTTGTAATATTAATCCCTTGTACACTTACTCTTTGATTTACTATATCTCATGAGTTGGTGCCATGTCTTACCATATTTTGGTTTTGACTTAGATTGTTTGTTTCTCTCATCTCTATTTGGTGTATGCTTTGAGATTGCATATTGTGCATGTATGCTTGCTTGTGCTTGGAGAAGACTTGTTCTGTGCTCTTCTACCTCCTTCCTTTTTGATAATGTCAAAAGTGGGAGAGAATTTTAATGTTTTGAAGCTCAACCATATTGTTTTTATTGCCTATGTGATCCTTTTCTTGTTCATTATATGTTTTATCATGTGACTTGCTAAAGGACCATATAGTACATATATGTCATGTTGATTTGTGTAGATAGACTAATATGTAGGAAAGAGCAAGCATAGATTGAGGGGGAGCAATTCACATTGTTCAAATCCTGAATCCCCTTGCAATTCACAAGATAAAGGTATAACTTCAATATCCTTTTTCAATATGATTGAGGAATGGTTTGTCATTGTCAAAAAGGGGGAGAATGTTGACTTGAGAGCTATACATTGCCCATATTTTGATAATGACTTAACCATTCCATTCATATGTATCTAATATGTTTATTTAAGATTGATTTCAGGCTTTAGGTACATGAAAAGGATCAAATTATACAAGCTCTAGCTTGTTCAAGTTCAAGTCAAATGAAATGTAAGTGTGTGTTTTGGGAAATCACTCTGAATGACCTTAGATGATTTTGGTAATCACTTGTATTGATGATATGACTTGTAACTAAGATGAGAAAAAAGTAGCGACACTTAATTCCAAGGTTTAATCACTCACATGTCAATTTAGAAAATTTGTCACATGTTGTTTATTGGTCGAGTTGGAAACTCGACCGATCCAGTGATGAATTTTCTAAAGATGATCCATCAGTCGAGTTGCACACTCACAGAACTCTACCAACCGACTCACTGTGCAAAACTAATTTTAGCTCATCGGTCATGTTTGCCAGAACAAACTCGACCGATAGTTTGAAAATTGGCTTTTTCATTTAGTGGATCGGTCGAGTTACCTTTATTGAAAATTGACCCAATGTACCGTATGGAAAATGCAGAAAAAGTGATTATAATTGTAGATGGGTTGTTTTTTGTGAGAATAGATCTGTTTCAACTTGGAAAATGGCTATATTTCAACCTTAAGTGATCCCACACTCAAGGGAACACCCCCAGCTATAAATAGGATCCCTTGGAGTTCATTCCAAGTTTTCTCATTCATGTTATTCTAAGTCATTGCTATAGTTGAGTGTGTTTCAACCCCTTGAGCCCCTTTCTCTCTCTAGTTTACACTTCATTTCATGATTATGAGTGAGATAGGCCAGTTGTAAGAGAGCTACTTCCTTGTTCTTGTAAACATCTCATTCCATTCCATCTTCCCTACCCCTTTCCTCCATGAAGCAAAGGTGAAGCAAGCTACTATGAGTGAAGGTGGTGTTGTTGTTTTTCTTCTTCAAGGTTTAAGAGGAGGTATAGATCTTCTCCAAGTGAAGGAGAAGGCAAAGGTTGAAGATCCAACAAGAGTGGGTAAACTCTTAAAGGTTGAAGACTTGTGTGAGAGTAGGTAAGACCTTGGAAGAAGACGGAAGACTCTTGCAAAGTGGGTAAGTCCTTGGTAAGGTGGAAGACTCTTTGTGTTTGGATGGGTAAGTCCTTTGGTGGTCTTGTGTTGTAACTCTTATTGGTGAATATATAGAGAAAATCACTTGCAAATTCCTAGAGGTTGACCTCTCTAGGTAGTGGACTAACTCTCTCCTGGTTTGGAGAGTGGAACCACTCTAAATGACCTTGTCAAGTGCTTGCTTTCATTCTCTCTCATCCTTTCTAGGCTTGTTAGTTAGGACTTCAAATTCCACTTAAGCTATTAGTTTTGATTGATATAATCTTAAGGTCTAATCTATCTTGTGAGAAATTTTGAAGCTCTATTCACCCCCCCTCTAGAGCCCTAGATCCAACATGTAGGAGTTGTTAATTCTGGATATAGTATATTGACTTATTAGTCGTAAATCTTTTATTATGTGCATTGCTAATATGTTTTGGATGACATTTTATATTGATAGATGCTAATCAAAGTTGTTGTATTTTTGAAAAGTTCAATCAGATCCCCATGCAACATTTCCATCATATTGTTAACATGTTAGAATGTTATTCATGTGTGTGTTAATCTTTTTTTCATATTATATAAGTTTGCATGCACGATGCAATGTGCACAACACGTCAAGAAGTTGTTTGAAATAGACTACATAGTCAAAATAATAAACATTAAAATCTAAAACAATTATATTAATAATATTATATATTATGTGTTAGTTGGTTACCAATAAAAATCAACTCCAACATTTGACTGTTAATTTTTGTTTAATCAGATTAAGTAAATTATTTTTTATCTTGTGTAAATTTAGTGAATGCTTGAAAGGCAGAGACCACTTCAAAATAATAAATTTATAAGCTATAGATAGTTGGATAAATGATGCAATGTACATGCCACACTAGTTGTAGTTTATAGGAATATTAAACAACAACAGCCACATTAGTTGGTGTCTTTTACTTTTCCCAAAAAACAACCACCACAATATGTGGTGGTTTACTTTGCCTAGTGCCTATTGTGGTGAACCCGCAACACTATTCAAAAGATAAGCTCTAAGTCAACGTGAAAATGCAAGTTATTAGTAATTTTATGGAAAGCACCAAAGTTCATTGCGATTTATAGAAATTGCCACCCAACTGACAACACCAATTTAGCTGGCAGTTTTTGCTAAAAGTGTACTAGTATGGTAAATAAGTTTGGGAAAGTGATAGTTGGGTAATTTTTTTACAAAGGTGTTCTATTTGAGTTTTTTATAATAAATAAAACAAAACTTTTAGGGAATTCAAGTTGATTAGTCAAATAAAGCAATTAATACATAATTGATCTTATTTCTTTTCCTTCTTATTAAATTGAGGGAGTATATGATATCTGATTGACCCGAATTCAACATGTAAGCTAATAGGGATATGAAGAATCCAATTTTAATATTAACTTCTGCCTTTGAAAATGTTTGGTCTTCTACTTCATATTTGTATGTTAAGTCTCCCCATAGGTCATATATTGATCTTAAATAGTCAACTATGACATCACGTCTTATTAATTTGATTTCTTTCATATTATATCCCTATGACAATTCTAGAGTCTTAATTCAATTTGAACACTATTAATTGGTGCATTATACCTCACACCCTACTATTGAATTTGTTTGGTTGTTTCCTCCTAATACCTCATGTATATATATATGAGGTGCTCATAATTACATTATGTTATTTTACTCCAATTAATCCTATTACATTTTCAATTAAGGGAAAGATACTAGATACAAAATAGGTGAGTAGGAGCCTACAAGAAGGGGGTTGAACACACACACACATGGATATATGCATATATATGTCCTTTAATATTCTTGTAGAGGTTGAAGACTATTAATACCTGAAGGTCACGGTGATCATTATTTCACCATTGGTTGCTAGATTAGTAATACATTCAGTTAACACCATCAAATATTAAGTCAATATCATGGTCGATTGTTAACATCATTAGAATACTTAGTGGATGATAATTTAATGTCTAATTGAGCCAAAACCTGACCTAAGGGGTGACCATAGGTTGTCAACATACATTTAACACCCTTGATCATGAACATCATTTGCCAAGATAGCAACACCATTGGTTGTTGAATGATATGTCCATAGGTTATGTGATAGAGAAGGAAATAGCTTGAAAACCCTAATTTAAACCATCAATTATTTTGTACATAGAACCATAGGTTGTTGCCATCAACCTGTCCCAGATTAGGTTACACCTTATAAAGGTTTTACACATGTTTATAGGTTCATATAGAACTGGAACAAAACAGGGAACACCACAAAAATTCGTAATTCTAAACAAGCATGGTTTCTCTATGCTTAGATCATCACATTCAAGCGTAAACATGAACTTACAAGCTTCTAATAAGCAATATAAGTGAAGAATGTTACATAACTCGCCTCTATAGAGTAGGTAAGATATCAAACAGAAAGAATCTCGAGAAAAGAAGGCAAGGAATCCCTAGATTCAGATCTGAACTTGGCCAAATAGGCACTTCTCTCCACAAAGAAGCAAAACCCTAGAAAAAGAAACAAGAAGGAAGGGTTTTTGAGTTCTAGAGTCATTTTCACCATGGAATAGCAGGGTTCTGACCTGAAGAGATGTAGGAGGAATAAGAAAATAGAATTAAATGGAGGAAATAAGAAAAAACTTACACTTTTAGGTCAATATCACTAGGAAGAAGCTTTATAGACCCAAAAAGGGAATCAATTGCAACCCTAGAATTTTTTTTCAAGAAGATTCCCACTTTCTTCTTCTTTGTGCAGAACAATTCGCAGATGAACAGAGGGAGAACGAAGCTGGGAGAAGGATAGAGGTGGTGGAGACAAATTGTCTCATTTTGGTTCTTGGGGATAAGTATATGACACTTTAATATTAAGAAAAAGAAAAAGTTGAAATTCTAGTATATATCCAAGTGTCTGTGGCTTTAAATTATTAAGATAACATAAGCACACACACAAGAAGCTCTCCCACCGTCCCTCTAGACCTGATTAGCTTTCATTTTTCGAAATTCCCAGCCAATCACATAATTCCTTAGTTGATAGCTACTAAAGGTAGCTCATCCATGAAGGGGTAAACCCTAAAATACCCTTGATGAAAATACCTTCAAACCATGGCTCAACTAGGAACCCCATGGCTCAAAAATCTCAAGAATGATAATATAAAATCGAAGGAACATAATTATGTGATAAATTTCAAATAAAACCCCTCAATTGAGTAAATTGTAGAAAAGTCCAAAATGTACAGAAAATTGCATAACTTGCTCGAACAGTGTCCAAATTGGACCAAATTTGAAAATTAAGATTGCATTATGATTTCAAAACATAAAAAATGTTATATTAGGGTTATAAGTATTCAATTATGGTAATTAAGATCATTCAACTCATTAAGCAAGTTTAGGGGCCTTACAGTTTCCTTTGTGTACCAAGAAGAAATATCTCATATCTGAGGTATTTACCTTGGATATAGTGGGACCTTATTCATGCAACTCTATGTAGAGTATGTAACTTTGGTTTGCATGCATATCACATGCTTGAGAGTACATTTAATGGAGATATTTAATATATTTGAATAAATTCCAAATAAAACTCTAATTGAGTAACGAACATTGTTTTCTTGGATTTACTATACTGGCATTGAAAATTATCAAGATATTGACAATAAAACTATAGATATTACTAATTCTATGGAAATATAACCTATTCATAGCTAGGATAACATTCAAAAGTGGATTTTACTTGCCTTCGTCTAAAAAACCCATCTCTTCACCCTCTTTATTTCTTCTTTACTATGATATTCCATGTTGTTTCTATTCATATTTTCTTTGCCTCTAGGAACATTCCACACAATAAAAAACAATTATATGAGTCTTTCGGAAATCTCATACCACCCTAATAGTTCTGTTCTCCTCTTGATTACCCTTGTTGACAAGTCATCTCCTCACTGACATCCAACTTTAAATACTAGTATCTAGCACTTTCAGCACTACTACACTTACTCCAATAGGGAACATTCAGTACAAGTATGTAGTGTGTGAGGAATCTCATCTTTGGTTTTATCCTAAAGTATGTGTGATGTCCCCACATGCCCATATTGACCTATATTGGTTTAAGATTTCACAAGACCCCATGTCTCCCACATCTTCTACGTGCTTGGTAGCCTTTGTTGGATGAGATCACTTCCCCAACTATGTTTCTTGGCCAAATTAAAATTTGGGACTAGACACTCTAACACCTTATTCCACCTCCCCTTTACTAAAGATTCTTATAGAGGATTGATAGTTGGAAAAAACATCCCCAAAAATCTGACAGATGATAGCATGCCCAACAATTGATACTATCATCAGAATCACAACATCCTCACTAGTATAATTTTTAACATGAGCATGGATATGTGATGTTGATAGTTTTTCTTGAAATTGATTTTATGTTTATAAACACTCTCCTTTTCCCTTCAAGCATATACAACTATTATAACCTAGGTTGTCTCCTTAAGGAGATTCCATTATTAGGTTCAAATCTCATCATTTATACAATCTAGGACAATTTCATCATTTGGGTTGGGTTTCATTCATCAAGACATCAACATTGAGAAAACAATTATAACAACAATAAATGGGTCAAAATGAAATAAGATAATAAATGCATAGATAAAAATATTAGGGTTATTATTTCCCATACCACACAACATCATATAAAGCACAGATAATGAGTTATCGAGTTAATTCATGTTGGTAAAGTATCACACCTTAACAATGTAAGATCAAACTCCATTCAACTCCTCATTTTTACATCGTCATGCCCAAATGGAATTAGTGGACTATATATGTATACACATAAGAATAATCCCAAGCATGACATAAATGCCTTCATAAGTGTGGATTTTTACATATCTTGCTATTCTAAACATACTATTCTAGCATACATTTAGACTAAAACACACATCCAAAAAAATCTGGACAAGAACATGACAAGCAACACATCTTCATCATAAAGCATTAGTTAGGCACCCCAAAGTGGATCCAAAAACATGACATACTTTTTATGCTATATGTGCATTAATTGGATCTCTCCTCCAAGAAGTGCATTAAAAGAATTGATAATTACTCATTGCATTAGAATTAAGAGTTAAATTCTTTACTTGCTGTGTTTTTTCATCCATTGTTTGGGAGTTAGGAATTCACTACCATTTCTGCTAGAGGTGCAACTAGGAATAGTAACACATGTGTCACCGCCTTTAGTTTTTTTAGGAATTCACTACCATTTCTTCTAGAGATGCAACTAGGAATAGTAACATAGGTGTCACCGACTTTAGTTTTTTTAGTAGTCTGGTTCATGTTCCTGTTAGTGAAGCTAATTTCCACATACCAATATGTATTGGGTTTTATTTGGAAGATGGGCATAATCAAATCATGAAAATGAGATTTACTAATGTTTTTCTTAAATATATTCATATATTCATGCAAATGAGTGTCATAATACATCTTCCATTTAGATTATGCAATTATGCTATGTATTCCATATCTAAAGAATGATCAATGACTGCCAACTTTGTTTTTAAAACTAGTTTCACAATCATTTACTACCTCCCCTATCACCCAATTACCATCTACATCTTACAAAATGGATGTGGTACATGATTTCTTCTTTTTTGCTTCAACTTTAGCCCCTATTACCTAGTTATCATCTTATTTTTATAAATACTTAACTTTCTTTGTAAATGCTACACTTTTTTCACAAATATTATCTATCGGGTACCTGATTTATCTTGTTTATATATGTGTTTAATATAGTGCTTATTGTATTGTATTATGGATGGCTCAAGGCATGAATTCTAATATCGAAGTCTTAAAGTTGAGGACCACATGGAAACATGTGGTGAGAGTGATGTGGCTCCCAAAAGGACACATATAGAAACCATACTCATGTGTATGACATTGAGAAGTTGTACATATCAAAGGAAAAGGATGCATAAATTATCTTCAAAAATTAATGTTAATTGAGATCTATGGGAGAGAATATCAATATTTATGAACATTTTGTTAGAACAACTACCAATGCCAAGGTACCAATTAACATTCAAAATTGTTATCAAGTACTCAAATAAAAGAAGGACCTTCTTTGGCTTGATGTCGACGTAGGTATAAATAGAACTTGAGTTTAATATTTGTGTAGCACTCAAACATAGTCTAATTTTACAAATGCAAAATATATTTCACTTAGTTAAAAATAATCATAGAAAGCTTATAGTGCATTAGTGGGTAATATGCGGTAAAATTGAAAGACTGGACTCACCTAACAATACATCACTAATCCTAACTCTACAAAACTTAGGAGTAATTCATGTGATATATACCCTTACCTTGAAGTGAAGTTGTGGGAAATATTCAACAAAAAACACAAAGATTATTAGTTTCAAGTAATTACCTTATATAAATCTTGCATGCAAATGAGGTGTATACATGGATAATAATTGTAACGTTCATTTATTCATTTTTAGAGTAAGACTCAGAAAGAAAGGTGGCGTAAAAATGTGCATGACCACCTAATTGAGTTAGCTATCTATGTTGCATATCAGTAAAGATATTTCTAGACTTACCTTGGTTATTATATGAATAACTATATCAACAATGACAATCGTGAAAAACCACTCGAGGGGGTGAATAGAGTTTTATGGATATTTTAATAATAATTTAACCAAAGTAAGCAACCACAAAAATATTGGACAAGGGGACAAGGATTTAGAGTGGTTCCAATCTTAGCAAATACTAAGGCAGTCAATCCACTACCCGGTTGCTTACCCAACCGGGATTTTGAAAGTATTTAATTTTATTACCTCGCAAGGATGTTACATAAAATTACAATACTTTCACCAAACCCTTCAGACAGCCTTCACCTAGAAGTAGTCTCACCAACCTCGAAGAAGCCTTCCTTGAAGTAACCTCAAGCTCCCCTTGAAGTAGCCTTCCTCTTGAAGTAGCTTCCCGTTGAGAAAGCCTTCTTGAAGTAGTCCAAAGTCCACCTTCTCCACTGAGAAGACCCTTCTCCACTGAAGAATTCAAACCCTCTCCAATCTGTAGCCTCCAACCCTAGGAGTAGCAAGGAGAGTACAAAAGATATAAAGGAACAAGAAGGAAAAATAGAAATTACAATACCACTTGTAGCACAAGCCTTGATTTCCTATATCAAGCATTTTGATCTCCTAACCAATGTATATGGAAGTGTAGGTGCAGTGGGTAGTAGATGCTAGCCTATATGACACGAATTTAGAGTAATGGAAATGTATAGCCAATGTTGTAATTGCTCAATTGCTCACAAGAATGAATTGCCAATTGCAAGTATGAATGCTCAAGTGTAGCACAAGTGTACTTTGGGTGTCCTATGGCGTGTCCTATTTATAGGAACGGCCTATGGATGCTTAAGGACGTTCTAGACACTTTCTAGGGGGTTCTTAGTGCTTAACTAGCCGTTAGGTGACCATTAGTTGCTTTAACAATGGCTAGTTAATTAACTCTGAAAAGTGCAGACAAAACTCATCTCGGTCGAAGCATTGTCGACTTAGAGTCCTTCTCGATCGAGGACTTGTCGACCGAGGGACTGTCTGGAGCAAGTGTATATAACGTTCTAATCCAACTCCCAACTACCTTGTCTGTTGTGTCTAACGGCTACCTGGGTCTTTCTCGGTCGAAGAGTTGGTCGACCGAGAGTGTCTCGGTCGAGAATTTTGTCGACCGAGATTGACCCTGTTTCAATGTTTTTAAACCAAGTAATAAGTGTGTGTATGAGTGTGCATATGTGACACTATTTTAGGGGATGACCTATTTAAGTGTTGTGATTGGTTAGGGAAGATCACACGCTTGATTTACATGATGTCTAAGTACTTGTACATTATATACGTGTACAAGTTTTTACAATTGATTACAATCATAAATTAAAGCAATTTGAGCATATAGATCTTCCAAGTTGTTTTTCATCCACCTAATTCCTACAACACTCAAGTAGCACGTTAGATCCACAAGAATGAAATGTTTATCATCATCGAAACAAAGGGATTATAATAATGTCCAATTTATCCAACAATCTCCCCCTTTTTGAAGATGACAAACATTTCCTAAATATAAAATAAGGAAATATAAATCATATGAGTTTCATACCTGAAGTTTACCTTTTGTTGTGCAAGTGTGTACTGGCCCAAGTTTTATGAAACTCATTTTACTTTATGTTTTTGGGTTTATATTATTTCTCCCCCTTTGTCATTTCAAAAAGATATCCAAGAAAATCATTTTGTATGACTTTTAGTTCTCCCCCTTAATTTTATGATATGCTCCCCCTAACTAAGATATTCAGTTTTAAAAATAGGGATTAATATAAATGTAAACCATTTATTGTCAAATTTGGCCACAATTTGTTTCTCAATCATTGGCAAAGGATGTTAAGCCTTGAAATGATATGAGATCCTTTTAGATATATGGCATATGTATTTTGATTTCTCATTCATTTTACACGGGATGTTAAGCCCTGAAAATGATATGAGATTCCCTTAAGCTCATGATGGATACATATTGATTTCTCATCTATTTTGCAAGGGATGTTAAGCCCTGAAAATGACATGACAACCTTTTAAGCTTATAGTAGAGTACATGAAAAGTATCTCTAACCAAATGCACGGGATGTTAAGCCCTGATTTGTTTAGAGAATGCCATTAAGAACAAGATATATCACATTCATGAAATTTATATTCCTTTATTTTCATAACCAAGATTAAAAATACTAAGGTCATAACATGTTTCATCTTTTCTTTATGACGTTCTCAAAATTTTGTAATCTCCTTCTTAATCTTATAGTCAAGATAGTTTTTGTGAGCTCCCCCTTAATCTTATAATCAAGATGTTTTAAGGATTCTAAGGTCACAATAAATATTAGATCATAAAAAGTTATGCACTAAAAATTCTATTTTCAATATACTAAAACTAAGTGCAGTAAAATGATGTACAAATAAGAATTTTTTCAAGCTTATTTTAGGTCGACCTTGACTTCGACCATAGCGCCCCTTGGTCAAACTTGATTTCAACCAAGAGGCAATTTTCTGTATATTTCCAATTTGAACACTTATATGTGAAGTATAATTTCTGCAGATTTTTAATTTAAAATGCATTTGTGCCATGAAGTTTTACTGTTTATGCAAAATGGCATCTCCATATGAGCTGAATCATAATGATCAAAGACAATATCCATTTATGGTTTGTATATATGGATCAAGGATTATTTTAGACAAAACTAATGAAACATAATGATCATGGCACAATGATTATGATAGAACAGTAGAAGCATATCCACAATACAATGATCAAGATAGAAGCATGTAATTTCATGAAATACAATGATTATAACCATTCAAATTTTAATACACATGGTTCCTACATAGATAGACCAGGAATACTTAGGAAAAACCATGTGGATTACAGTAATTTCTTTGATTAAATCAACATTGTTCTTAATCTCAGTTTTGAGCCAAATCATGTAGAGGATAAACCATAATAAACTCATCCAAGGTTCATAAGTTTTCAATGAACATGCTTAATAAACTTCTTCAATCAATAAGGTATGTTCAATATCAGTCTTCATATAGCACCTTTTGCAATATGTTCAAGGATTTCATATTCATAATGTTCTACCTTAATTCATGATGCAAAAGATCAATATGTCTTGATTCAAAGATGGTCTTCAAGATTTATTCTTGATTTGCATATTAAATCAATCATTAATAACAAATTGATAGCAAACTAGATAATTAAAAACAGGTTCAGCAGAACTTGATTCGGTCGAACTGTTTTTCGACCGAATTTATCTCGGTCGACGTTTTTTCTCGACCGAGAATGCTACTGTTTATATAGGTTTTATCAGAATTGTTGCAAAATTCAGAACAGTTCCTGCTCGGTTGACTAATTCTCGACCGACAATGTTCTCAGTCGAACAGTTTCTCGACTGAGAATGTTTTTGTACTGTTTCAGTATTGTTTTCAGTAATTGTTTCCAAAACAAGATACAATAATATGAAAATTAAAGCTCAATTGTGTTGAGATATGACATTTGTATATCAAAATAACAGTTTTAGGTCAAATCTCGACTAGTCAAATTTAAACCTCTAAGTTTTAGGAACCCAAGCTAGATCATTATTCCTTTTCTTGTATGGGCATGAAAAAGAGTAGTTACCAAGATGCAAACAATAATGACAACTAATAGAATTAATCTCATTTCTCTTTCTAGGAGTTGAGTTGTTCTTCGGTACATACATGGATTGATTCTCTTGTGTCCTTCTCCAACTAGGTTTTTGATAAGATTTTCCCTTAGTCTTATAACCTAGTCCTCTCCTTCCAATTTGACGATAAGAATCATTTAAGATATTATCAAGAATATTAGTGTTACTCAAGCTATTCACTTTTTGTTGTAACTTCATAATCTCATCCATTTTCTTCTTGATATCTAATTTTGCTTGATCTAGATTAGATAATAAAGAATCTCATTCTTTCACAATAATATCATAATCTAGATGTGTACACAAAATAGATTGTCTTTGAAGATCATTTACTTGAGTTTGCAAGTTTAACTTTCCTAGGGAAAGAAGATTACAATTTGCTTCTACAGATTTAAGCTTAATATCATAATCTTCAATACCCTTTTTGATATCTTCATTTTCATATGTGAGAGCAAGAAGTTTAGCATGTGATTCTTTATTTGATTTCTTAAATTTCTTCTTGCACTCAATATATTTCTCATGTGTATCTTGAAGACTAGCAATTAGATCTTCTTTTGGTAGATCAAAAAGACTTACCTCTTCTTCTTCTTCTTCTTCATTTGTTGTAGCAATAAGACATTCTACTTCTTCTTTTCCATCATCACTATCATCACTTGAATCATCCCATGTAGCTTTATATGCTCTTTCTTTCTTTTTGTGAGATGATTTCTTCCCTTTCTTGAGTTTTGGACAATCACCTTTCATGTGTCCCTTTTTGCCACATTCAAAGCATCTAAAAAAAGAAACACTAGAAGTTTTATTAGTTTTAAAACTTTTATATTGCTTACCGTTTACAATGAGAGTTTCTTCTTCACTATCATCTACACTTGTGTCATGACTAATCTTGGTTGATGATTTGAATGCAATGTCCTTCTTTCTCCCTTGTTGAAGTTCACGTTCTCGTCTTTCTTCTTCCTCCAAGGTAGCCTCATGTGCTTCTAAGTTGCCAATGAGTTGCTCCATCCTTAGTCGGGTGAGATCATTTGCTTCTTCAATAGCAGTCACCTTGGGTTTGTACTTGGGAGGGAGAGATCTAAGAATCTTTGATACTTGATCTTCTTCACTGATCACTTTGCCTAAAGCATTCAAACCATTCACAATATAAGAAAATTTTGCATACATTTCACTAATAGACTCATTTTGATCCATATGAAATTGTTCAAATTTTTGCTTAAGCATTCCAATTTTAGAATTCTTAACCTGAATAGTTCCTTCATATTTTATAGAGAGTCTATGCCATATTTCATATGTCATTTCACAATTTGATATTCTATTGAATTCACTAACATAAATTGAACAATAGAGTATACTTATAACTTTTGCATTCATTTGGGCTGATCTTACCGTATTAGCATCCCAAGTTGCATACTCTGTTTGAGGGAATTCATATGGATTTGATACCATTCTCCATAGATCCCAGCTAATTCCTTGGAAGTATAATTGCATCCTTCTTTTCCAGTAGGTGTAGTTAGTGCCATCAAAAGGTGGAGGTCTAGCCACGAGTGTCCCTTCTAGGTTGAGGTTGTTGAGTACCCCGTCACCCATTCTTCAAGACTTTGTTAGAGTTCCTTGAAGCCCTGCTCTGATACCAATTGAAAAACCACTAGAGGGGGGTGAATAGAGTTCTATGGATATTTTAATAATAATTTAACCAATGTAAGCAACCACAAAAATATTAGATAATGGGACAAGGATTTAGAGTGGTTCCAACCTTAGCAAATACTAAGGCAGACAATCCACTACCCGGTTGCTTACCCAACTGGGATTTTGAAAGTATTTAATTTTATTACCTCGCAAGGATGTTACATAAAATTACAATACTTTCACCAAACCCTTCGGACAACCTTCACCTAGAAGTAGTCTCACCAACCTCGAAGCAGCCTTCCTTGAAGTAACCTCAAGCTCCCCTTGAAGTAGCCTTCCTCTTGAAGTAGCTTCCCATTGAGACAACCTTCTTGAAGTAGTCCAAAGTCCACCTTCTCCACCGAGAAGACCCTTCTCCACCTGAGAAGTCAAACCCTCTCCAATCTGCAGCCTCCAACCCTAGGAGTAGTAAGGAGAGTACAAAAAATATAAAGGAACAAGAAGGAAAAATAGAAATTACAATACCACTTGTAGCACAAGGCTTGATTTCCTATATCAAGCATTTTTATCTCCTAACCAATGTATATGGAAGTGTAGGTGCAGTGGGTAGGAGATGCTAGCCTATAGGACACGAATTTAGAGCAATGGAAATGTATAGCCAATGTTGGAATTGCTCAATTGCTCACAAGAATGAATTGCTAATTGCAAGTATGAATGCTCAAGTGTAGCACAAGTGTACTTTGGGTGTCCTATGGCTTGTCCTATTTATAGGAATGGCCTATGGATGCTTAAGGATGTTCTAGACACTTTCTAGGGGGTTCTTAGTGCTTAAATAGTTGCTAGGTAACCATTAGTTGCTTTAACAACGGCTAGTTAATTAACTCTGAAAAGTGCAGACAGAACTCATCTCGGTCGAAGAATTGTCGACCGAGAGTCCTTCTCGGTCGAGGACTTGTCGACCGAGGGACTGTCTGGAGTAAGTGTATATAACGTTCTAATCCAACTCCCAACTAACTGTCTGTTGTGTCTAACGGCTACCAGGGTCTTTCTCAGTTGAAGAGTTGGTCGACCGAGAGTGTCTCGGTCGAGAATTTTGTCGACCGAGATTGACCCTGTTTCAATGTTTTTAAACCAAGTAATAAGTGTGTGTATGAGTGTGCAGATGTGACACTATTTTAGGGGATGACCTATTTAAGTGTTGTGATTGGTTAGGGAAGATCACACGCTTGATTTACATGATGTCTAAGTACTTGTACATTATATACTTGTACAAATTTTTACATTTGATTACAATCATAAATTAAAGCAATTTGAGCATATAGATCTTCCAAGTTGTTTGTCATCCACCTAATTCCTGCAACACTCAAGTAGCACGTTAGATCCACAAGAATGAAATGTTTGTCATCATCGAAACAAAGGGATTATAATAATGTCCAATTTAGCCAACAAATCGGGGTCCTTCAAACCTGAAGTCCACAATGATGAATTCACAAAAGATTTAGGAACTCTAGAGTGCCCTTGTTGTATTAGAGGTGTTATAGGAAGGACATGGATAAAATATTTCCTCAATGATAACATCATGTGGGTTTATTCATAAACCAAGAGACCCTGCAAAAATACATACATTCAATACTAATGGAAGGAATGGAGATAAATAGAAGTCCCTTCCCAACAGTAACCTTAGCATTGGTGGATGGCATATGTATGCAATTTTGTTGTCTGCATGAAATGCCTCCTACTCCAATACCCAGTTATAGTTTTCATGCTAAAAAATTGCAAACCCGGCTATGGAAGACCTAGACGAATATATAGTGGTTGAAGGTAAACTTCACCATACAAGAGGCACTACTCTTCATAGTGAATATTTGGCCAGTGACATATTCAAATGGATGGAAGATATACCCACAATTGTCCTTGTTTTTAATATGATAAATATCAATAGGATAGCATGATTGGGTGGCCCAAAGATTAGTCTTGTTGGGTGAGGTAACATCTAACCTAAACTTTTTGAACACCTTATGTTAAACTGGATTATTTAATATTTGGTTTCTAATATTGACAAAAGATACAGAGAATTCCAAAAAAACAAGGCTCCAAGATTTTCTCTACCGGACAATCTTCCTGGCTTAGCAGAGTCACAAATCTTGGATTTGTTGAATACATGCGACAAAAATGGTGCTTGCAACATAATACAAAATTATAAATGGCTCTAACTAAGGAAGAGATATGAAACAATATGGATCTCAGTGTAAAAATCCAAGACTATGTGGAGCTCTTCGCACATGAATGGATATACACTTCAACAATAAAAGTGTGTCTAGGGTATGTATCCTTATGGTTAATTCTATTTCATAATGACCACTACATACAAATGACCTAGTGCATGCTTTTATATCTTTCTGCACAACCATGCCTTCAATTTTGTTGTACCAAGTGTTGGTTTCTATGTGCTCCTTATTCAACACTATAAATAATATAACATATTTGGAGGTGTACATGATCATCACATTTTAGATGTTTGAGGAGAATGTTAAAGATGACAATTTGCTATCTACAAATTGGAGTAAGTACACATATATCATATTATCATTTTAAAATTCTTTTCTTTATTTGTTGATTTCTAAAATTATCAATGTACAAATTATAGGAATCGACACTGCCTTTTTGGTTGTCTGACCTAAGGAACTTCTGGTGAATTTTTTCACCTGCAGTAGTTCCACAGAATTTTGAACCTAGTTTTTTAACTCATAGAATAACCATTTAAATTTTTTATGTGGTTAAGCTACATATGTCAACACCATTTATAGGGCCCTACAAGTCTACGATCATATTGCACTTGTGCCTATCAAGTCTGCCAAGTCTGCTTCCAAGAGAGAATAAACCCAAATCAAACATAAGAAGTAACAAAATCAGTATAGGTATACAATCATGTTTTCCTATAATGTTAACTTAAAAAATCCAACTGAGCATTGACTTTTGTCAACCTTCTAGTATTAGTTACTAAAAAAACTCTTGGTAATTTGTTTATTTTATAATGAAATACATGCAATCTTATTGAACCAAATAACACCTTACCATGACTTCAGTTTTAGTAAGTTAATATCTTTGGGTATTTCAAGTTTCCTAGTAGTTCTGAATAAACAATTTGAAAATTATATATACCTTTTACATGTGTAAATATATATTACATATTTTAGAAGAAGATCCCTAACTGACATAAGTAATTGATCATCTTTAAGAAACATGGTGTGAGTCTTTTCAGTGGTTGTACAAATAGGAGTCTAGAAAATGTACATGTGTATGGGTACACTCTCCACATTTTAATCACTATTTTGTATAGATTTATTCTCAATGTTTTATATATATATATCTCATTTGACTAAAGTTAATGTCTGGTTTTTGGGTGATTTTTGCATAGTTTTCTTGATATTGATGTATGTCGATGTGGATTGTGTAGCTTATGCATTATTGAATTGTTTTTTAGAAGTGAATGCAAGTTCATGCCCACCAATTAATTAACGGGTTAGTTTCTTGGTTTCTAAAATTGATGGCAAGTTGATGTGATTGCGTGGTTCATGGGTGCTTTGGAATGGATTGGTTGCTATGTTTGTAGATTGATGTCAATTTGGTGTGGATTGATTGATATGTATGTAGAATGTATGCTTTAGTGGTTGTTTCTAGGTTCATTGGAATCATTTAAAGTTGTTTAAGGATCTTTTACATGATTCAATGATTATACATCTGACTGATTGTGTTGTTTGAACTTGTTTGGTTGTTTATAGTATCAATGTAGACCTCTTTTAGGGGTTTATGGATTCATTTATAGGCTTTATTCTTGTTCAAAGATTTAGTTTTCTTTGAATTCTCATTTCACATGTTATATACTTATGGCATGTGTTGAATGCTTCGAGCATTTTTTGATTGATTTTGTAAGTGAGGAATGTCTATTACATGTGTTGATTGTTGATAGCTTATTGTCAGTGAAATTTGTTTATAGAATTACATAGATGTATGTCTATGTGAATATAGATTCGAAATACATATTAAGCATATCACAACAATTATTGAGCAAAAAATGTCCTGACATAATAGAAAATCTATGTCAATTTGAAAAATTGAAGGAACATGTTCACCTACATTGAGAATGTTAAATTATACTAACCTTTGTTAATCATACTGGTTTTTATTATATAAACCAATGATCAATGCTCTACCTACCTCTAAGTATCCACGAATCATTTCATGTCATCTCTATTTCCTTATGAAAGCCTTACATGATAGAAAGATCTACACGACACATGTGCATTTACAACTATCACAACTAGCCCTGAGAAGTATTTGTCCAACCAATGCCTTTAAATCCAGTTGTTGTGACACCCACCTGGGCATTGGCATTTGACCAACATCATAAGCCTGAAATAACTACTACCTTAGCCAATATCTATATTGGTGTTTGTGTGACATGTTCATTTAGTTCTAGCTAATACATTATTATTTTATTTAACTTAGAATTTTCATATGACATACTATGGTTAATCATGCACATTTATTAAATACGATTCAATTTAAAATAAATCCAATTCAATGGGTACATATTGATAAGTTGATTATCATTAGTGTTTTTAGTTAAAGTCAAACTACAAACCTATAAGATGGGTGTTGTCTCAATATAGTATGATTTGGAAATCTTCCCACTCCCACTTCTATCCTTGACCCTCCTCCCATGATCACATCCCTTGTAGTATATATTTCTATTTTCTTAAAAAGTGTAGCACCACAGACACATGGTATCAGAGATGTAACTTTTCTACAACAATTGTAGCTTTAATAAAGTTTTAAAATAGTGTTATGTGGGTGTGATAAATTATATGTGCATCAAGTATGCTTTATAAGAACAAACAGTTAGCATATACTTATGAATTGTGTTAAAATCTTCAAATTTCAAACAGTGGCATGTAAAAATGAATCTAATTCTTTTATTGGATCAACTTTTTTAGCAAACTTAATATTTTTATTTGTGATTTTATTTATCCAGTCACACATACCTCATAATTGCAATTATTAGGATTTGGTCATGAGACCTTCTCACTATCAAAATAGATTGCCAATAATAGGCTAACCCATAGTTATATAATTCATGTTAGTTGTTTTGGATGGACTGGAAAAGGGTAATAAACAAGGTTATGCACTTAAATCATGCTAAATCTCTACATTTGATAGCTAAAGTGGGAAGGACCAAGGTGAAAAAACGGTAAGACTGGGGAAGGGTGTTTTTTAATGGCGATTCATTCATCCCATCACTTGGGTTTGAACTATTGACTTCTCAGTTATACAACACAACTTTTACCATTCGGGTGCCACTTCATTGGCTATTGGGGAAGGGCATGTCTAGTACACGTGTTAAAGAAGAGAAAGAAAACAAACAACCTCCTCACAAATCTCTCTTCAATTTGGGAGTGTGAGTACATGGAAGTTCTCTCCTTTCTATAGAATTTGTAATAGAAAAGGCTATTAAATATAATCTTCTAAATACATTATGTTGGTTGTATTCTTTGGATTTTACAGTCCCTTGGACAAAAAGTTAAGGGTCTATAGTTCTACATTACAAAAGTCAACTAATCGTGATTCTTTTGTGAATAATGTTTCCTTCTAAATCTATAACCAAAATTCGAGCACAACATGATGTTATGTATGGTTTTGAGACCATTATCTTGAAGTAATAAACGTTTAAGCTAAATCCCAAGAAATAAGAATTGACTGAAATTGCTTTTTATTTCCAACTTTTTAGTATAGAAAGAAAAGAGTGAAATGAGAGTACTATAAAATTTCAAAGAATTTAGACTTTCTAGTGGCAGAGGAAATTGTTGGAAGTTTTGAAGCTTTATTTAAATAGAAATATTAGAATGTTTTTTTATTACTTTGATTGATTGATCAAATGATCATTGACCGCAAACTTCAAGGGAACTAGTGTCTAGATCCTTGACCATGTCATGCTTCCCACATGCCACACATTTAGAGACCAACGACCCCCAAATTGTCACCTACCTCCCCCATGGGAGGGAAATAGTGACTCTATCCCCTTTCTCACTGATTACATCTCTCTCTACTCACCCCATCCCTCCCCAAAAGCCCCACCAATCTTCCAACTATCCAATATGACCATGATCATGGGTGGATTTGTCGTGAAAAATACCTCCCAACCTTTCCCTCTCTCACCCCACTAAGATTGGTAGCTTCAACCCCAATGTCAAACCTCTTTCTTCCTATAAAACCCGTCATCAACCCCATCATCTCACATCATTGTGGATGTTTTTCATGCTTTGAACAAGCCCAGAACCCCTCCACTCTTTGTCATCTTCTTCTTGCTACTACACAGCACTGCCACGACCGCGTTCCTTCCACATACCTCCTTGAATACTTTTGAGAGTAATCTTGACTCCACAAGGTCCTCTCAAGCATTGTCACATAGTTTTTAGCTTTCCTCCCCCTCGATATCCTTTTCCCTTCCTTCTCTAATAAGCCCCAAAAACGCAGAAACTCCTCCTCCTCCCAAGATCAGAGTTAGTGAGGAGGACGACCTCCTACCGTTAAATTTGGTCAACGATTGAGGAGGACCAATCTGACAGTCAGAGCCATGAGGACCTGACCTCTGTCTCATGATTATTTTAATGGGAAGGATCATACACATTCATTAGATCCAGCCTTCCACATCTGCAAGATCAGTGGACTCTAGCCCACAATACACCCAAATACATCCCATGTGCCAGATCGCATTGTCGTAAGATCTTGATTAGATGACTATCATTCTTCTAGAAGGGCAATTTTCTCCCCTCTCAATGAAAATATCAAGAAAGTAATCTGACCTTCAAAAAATCATAATAAATTAACACTATATCCGCAAATAACATGTAAATGACAAGAAGCTCGCTTGCTCACTCTCTCTCTCTAGGATAGGTCTAATCCATCTCTAAGCAATCTCTGGTGCTCGCGATGGCGGGCAGGACACCGCCGCCGCCATCCCCTGAGGTGGACCCACTGAAGAAGGTGACTGAGGCCCCCCTGTTGCAGAAGGCGATCCCCACGAAGACAGCAGAGAAGTGGAGCGCACCTGGAGCTGATGTTACGGTAGCAAGGGACTGGGTGAAAGCAGTGGAAGGGCCACCGATGCAGATTTGTGGTGGCGATGCTGCGGATGCCAAAGAACCTTATTACAAAGACGGAGACAAGAGGATTTGGACGAGATTCTATAGTCCAATAATGGGGGAGATGGATGACTATCATAGGTTCTCCGCGATCATCCAGATAGTGGGAACCTCAGTCAATATCCCTCAACTCAAGGGGTGGATGCTAAGAACCTGGCAACCTAGAGGCGATATGGAGATCTTTAGCCTTAGTGATGGCTTAATCCTAACCCGGTTTGCCAATGAGATGGACCGGAAGCGTGCCATGAACAGAGGACCTTGGTTTTTCGATGACCAATTGGTCCTGGTGAGACAATGGACTCTGGATGCTGATGTCTGTTGCACAGCTCTGAAAACTGCCCCGGTATGGGTGTCTTTACCGGATGTGGATAAACACTGGTCGTCTAGGGCGATCAATGTCTTAGCACATGCCATTGGGGAACCTAGGGCCATCGAGAGAAGGGTGGATGGCTTAATGCTTGGTTGCGCCCGATTCTGTGTGGACATTTCTACTGACAAGGAACCGCCACCGAAGATTATGGTGGAGCTGCCGGATGGAGGGGAATGGGAAATAAAAGTTAGATATGAAGCCATGTCGGATTGTTGTGATACCTGCAAAGTCTTTGGCCATGCTAATGGTGGGTGCCCAGGAGAGAGGGTCTTAAACCCATTGTCGTCTCCCCCAATCGTTGCTCCGGATACTCGCAGACCTCTAAAGTAAAGGGCTTCCCATCCTAAGAGGTTCGCCAGTCGACACGAGATCAATAGGCGGGAACAAGAGAAGATTGATCGCAGGATCGAGAGATTAAATGTTGCCGATAAAGACAAAGGCAAGAAGGTGGTTGAGGTGGAACAGGAAACAATAGTTATTGAGGAGGGTGAATGCACCAATGCTACTGAATCCAGTGGTACAAAGGAGCAAGAAGACAATGTGATTAATACTATGGCAGTCCCTACCGTGGTAGTGGGTACTTCCACAGTTACTGAGACACCAGTTCTGGCCGTGATGAATCAGTTCTCATTGCTGGAACAAGAACAAGAAGATGATGGAGATACATACCCCTCTTGATGAAGGGGGACCTCGCAGCCGCAGCCCCAGGAAGACTAGGAGTGATGCTGGAAAGACTAAAGGATGACCCAAATCCAAGAATGGATGAGGGTCAAACTCAAATAATTAAATGTTTATATTGGCATGGAATGTCCGTGGGGCATCAATGCCAAGGACACAGAGGAAACTAAGGAAAATTTTGAAGGGGATGCATACTAGGATTGTGTGCTGCCTTGAGACAAGGATAAAGAGACTACAATTGATCGTGTTAATACCCTTTTTCCCATCCATTGGAGGAACTTTAACAATCTTGACAAGGTGGATGGAGGCAGAATTGTCATAGGTTGGGACCCCAATATATGGCAAGTGGAACCGATAAGCACAACTGATCAGATTGTTATAGTTAGATGCTTCAATGGTGGAGGCTTCTCTTGTATACTCTCGGTTGTGTATGGAGAGAATCTGGAATCTGACAGAGACAGTCTGTGGCCTGTCCTAGAAGCCACAGCACAAGATGACATACCCTGGATCATTTTGGGGGACTTCAACAACACGAGGAATTCTGGTGAGAAGTTTGGGGGCAAAAGAGTCCCTGGTAGAATACTTGAGAAGTTTAATACAACTCTTGACAAAGCTGTACTTCATCAAGTCAACACCATAGGGGGCGTCACCACCTGGTCCAACAAGCAGGGACCTAGGGGTCGCATCTCCAGCTGCCTCGATAGAGGTTTTGTTAATAATGCTTGGTTGGATATCCTCCCCAATGTTGCTTTGAGGCTTGGGGCTCATATCTTCAGCGATCATGCCTGGATGAAGGTACATATTAATCATTCTCCTCAACCCCCTCGCCCTTTCAGGTTCCTCAATATGTGGTGTGATTGGGATGGTTTCAATGACATGATTAAAGACTGTTGGGCTATACAGATTCATGGGAATCCTCTCTTCATGGTCCTCAAAAAGCTTCAACATACAAAAAAAGTTTTAAAGAAGTGATCTAAAGAGAAGGTTAACATTCAAAACCTACTTCAAGATGCTAGAATGAGATATGAGAAGGTTGCCAAGAAACTACGCTTGAATCCTCTTGATAGGGGGTACATTGAAGAAGAGTTGAAATGTGAAGACAGAATCAGAAAGTTATAAAAAGCGGAGGAAGTGTGCCTATGGCAAAGAAGCAAAATGAAATGGATCTCTGATGGTGATAGGAATTCTAAAATCTACCATTCGGCTATAAAGAAAAAGGAAATGAGGGACTCGGTTTATGAACTGATTAATGCTAATGGGGAAACAGTGGATAACCGTGAGGATATGGCTCTGTTAGCTATTCAATACTTCAAAAATCTTTACAACAACGAGCACAACTATCCCATCGAGGAGGAGAGTCTACCGGCTTATACTGTCACGGAAGAGATGAATGCTGATCTTTGCAGGGAAGCCTCAGAAAAAGAAGTGAAGGATGCTCTATTCTCTATATACTATTCTAAAGCTCCAGGACCCGATGGTTTTAACAGCCATTTCTTCCAGAAGATGTGGAACACTGTCAAAGATGATATTTGCTTAGCAGTGAACTGGTTCCTGATGGGTGGTTCTATGGTTAGAGTCGTGAATCATGCATTTATTAAACTGATCCCTAAGAACAACAATGCTAAAGAAATGACTGACTTTAGACCAATAGCGTGCTGCTCAGTACTCTATAAAATCATATCGAAGCTGCTGGCTAAAAGATTGAAGGAGGTTCTGCCTCACATCATTTCTTTGAACCAGAACGCGTTTGTCAAAGGCAGACACATGGCTGATTGTTCTATGTTGGCCACAGAGTTCCTCAATGAATTCAATATAAAGAATTCTACTGCTAAAGCTTGTATGAAGATCGACATTAGCAAAGCTTACGATCATGTCAGCTGGGTTTATCTTTGGAAGGTGATGGAGGCAGTGGGTTTCAATCAAAAATGGATTAGCATTATTAAACAATGTGTTGAAACTTGTTCGTTTTCTGTTCTTATTAATGGTTGTCCGGCTGGACTTTTCAGATCGTCTAATGGGCTTCGCCAGGGTGATCCCCTATCCCCTCTCTTGTTTACGTTGGTTATGGAGGGGTTGACTAAGTTGATTAACACTGTCGAGGACAATGGGGGTGATAAAAGCCTTTAAAGTTAAAGGGGTTAAGGTTTTAACGCACATCATATTTGCCGATGGTGTACTTCTTTTTTCTGCTAGCAACTCAAGAAGATTGAAGGAATTTAAAAGGATCATGATACTTTTTGGCAAGCTCACTGGCTTATATGTGAGCGCCATAAAATCCCAAGTTTTTTTCTCCAAATCTTGTGATAACATACGTGGAAGGTTAAAGAATGCTATAGGCATGCAGGTGGGCAGGCTTCCTGTAACATACTGAAATTCAGGGTCTTCCCTGCAATTTACCCACTTTTGAGCTTTTCTTTGTCTTTTAGTCCATTTGGACCTTTTTCATAAATTCCCCTTCTTTTATATTCTTCTTGGACTCTTTGTGCAATTTAAGCACAATTCAAGGTGGAAATCACCTTTTCCCCCATTTATGATAATGGAGGGGTGTTTGCACAAATAACCCAATTTAGTAGATAAGTGAGGTTAATAATGTAATTTAGCCATTAAGGATGGAAATAAGTAGATAATATTAATTTGGAGTTTTTTGGATAAATATATTAATAATAATAAACATTTGAATTAATTATGAGTATATTAACCTCTTTACTTTCTCTCTCCTCCAATTTGATGATAAATGTGCGAAAATATATTTAAAGGTTGATATTTTGCTCTTAATACTCATATATATCTATCACCTCGAATTTGACTCACTAATTGCACTAATATAGTCATTTCATAATAATGCACACCTTTTAATGTGTTAAAATACACTTTAATGAGCAATATATTAATTGAGGGCCTTATTGGATATAAATACGAAATCTAATTATATAGCATCATTCTAAATGCTAACATGAGCATGTGGTCCAAATTTGGTGTCATTTGGACTTCATTTGACCCTTCAAATCCATTTTATAAGTATTGAATATAGTGTGACCTTTTCCTTAAATTGATTTCATTTAATTTCGCGTAACGCTAAGATTGTGGTCAATTTATATGTCACGAGCCTGGGGCCATCGGACGGCTCTACTTTGATCGCCCTTTCGATCCAACAGTCGGGGCATTTCCTTCTACCTCCAGCCGCTCGAGCAACCCGAGCCACACAGGCTCATGGACTCCCTTGAGTCGTTCTCACTCCCCCCTCCACCGTTTCTTGCGATACTTGTTCCTTTGGCTTCGTCTCGACGAGCTGGTTCGGATGAGCCCCATATGGCCACCTCTCGCTCTGTGTGGACGAAACGCCCAACTTTTTCTTATTCAGGTGTATATGACTAATGGATTGGAGTTGGTTTTAAACCTTAAATCGTGGTTTTGTAAAATTAGGGTTTTCCTATGAATTATGTCTTTATATATATTAATACATGTGTAATTATGTAACTAGGAAATGTGGATGGATTGCAATCAACTTGGTGAATGTTTATGGTAAATAATTAAAAACAGGTATGTGAGCCCTATTTTTTAGGTGACCCCTATGTATGTGGATCCTATTTTTGTGGAATTTAAATGTGATGATGATGTGCAATACACCTACTCTCAGTTGGGCTTTTATCCAATCCCACCATTTATATTTGCTAGCCTTATTATCTTTTCTTATGACATTGTGGTTCATCCAATTGAAACATGTGAATCATGCTACTACATTTGTTGCCTCTTTTACTTGGAAATGTTGTAACCTTGTTATTGCCTATGTGGCTCATTCTTTTGGAAATATATGGAAGCATTGTATAATGTTGATGCTTGTTGACTCTTTTAATTCTTGGAACTCTTGGATATGGTTGTGACCTATGATGGTCTTGTTATTTAATTATTTGGGTTTTATTCCCAATGCTATCTTGATACTTTTCACTATACTGCCAAGTGATTATTTAAGCATGATGTATTTTAGGCCAAATGACAATGCAGTGTACATGAGTACAAACCACCCACAAGGCACTGGGGTTTTAGTCCCCCTGCCGGGCACTCGGGTTTTAGTCCCCCTGCCATTTTATATATTAGGCATTGGGGTTTTAGTCCCCCTGCCACTTTTTAGGCACTGGGGTTTTAGTCCCCCTGCCATTGGTGAGGTCTGGTAGGTGCCTCACCCTACATTGAGATGAGTTTGTGTCTTAATATATTCATGCTATGTGATTTATTATTGTGGTGATTGTATATGGTAGTTCTCTTATTCTTATTTGAATATCTATCTCATTCTCTTAAACTCTTATAACATGGAGAATCCTTTATTATGCAATGTTGTTGTCTATTACTTGTCTAATACTTTCTTTTTAACACATACCTTTTATCTTTCTCTTGCTGGATGACCCCAATCATCCAGGTTAGGATCAGAGTGTGCATGGAAGCTTGGTGAACCTAAGGCTAAGGATAGGATAAGAAGAAAAGAATCATATAGTTGGCTTGATCATAGTTGCTTTTATATAGTTCTTTGGTTTGGAAACAATGTTGTATTAGTTAAGTCTTCCTCTACCTAGATCCTTGTTTTTGTATAACGGTGTACCCCAATTGGGAAAATTTTGTAATGTACTCTTTGTACATTTTGAATAAAGTCAAGTTTTAAATTTCCGCTGCTATCCAATTGATGATTTGTTTATCATGTTTAATAGTAGAGACTTGGTCTTTACAGCATGGTATCAGAGCATCAAGGTAGTCGGATTCTTGACTAGTTCAAAATTGTCTCCTAGATAGAACCCTTATCTTATATAGTTTCCCTTTAGTTAGTCTTTCACCTTAGAGTTGACCTAGCATGAAAGTTAGATTTAATATCCTAATAATAATTAATTAAAAATAAAATTTGTCAACTTTTTGGTAAATTGTCTATTGAGTAGATATTAGAGCAAGAAGTTGAAGTGATGGTGTCTAGAAAGGGTCAGAGCTTAGGGGCTGGCAATATTTTCCTCCGCCCCACTAGCTTGGTAACGAGGACTCCTGAGCTCATATGACCTGGCCTGGCCTGATCTGAAACGGACAGCTCGAAATAGTCTACCTTTAGACATTACCTTATTCTTGAGTAACCTTTATAACCCTTATATGATGATTTGATTTCTTTTCTCAAACAAAAATCATCTTGTAATCCCTAAGTATCTTATATGAGCCTTAGATTTCCGTGTTTAAGGTTTAGTGAACCCTATGCTATACCCTGAGTTGGAAGATAGATTTTAGTAAGACTTTTAATGTTGGGCTTTATCCCCTTAAACGAGTTTGACTTAGTCAACCCTTTGAGTGGAAAGGTAGTGTTAGTACCTTGATAGATTTTGGAGTTGTTGATTTCGAGGACAAAATCCTCTTTAGGGGGTTGGAGTCCCTCAATGCCTTGAAATCAAGAAACTCTAACTCCTTAGACATGGGTTTAGAGAGAGTTGAACAAACCTAATATGATTGTAATTCATCTTGTTTTCTTATGAACAAATGGATAAGTCATATAATTCTCATTCTTGAACCATAATATACTCTTTATGCACATAATCATTAATTATTCATATGTGAATATACATAGTTTTGATTAAGTCACCCTAATGGTAAAATGTGTATGGTAAAATACACCCTAAGGATGCTTCAACATGTAATGATCAAGTGGAACCAAACCTTAATATGTAATCATCTAGTTTTGACAACATCTACATATATATATACCCTTAATGTCTTTCATGATACATTAGTGACATTAGGTGTCATCATCACATAATATACCTTAATGCATGTAAATGTATTATAGACACTAAGTTATCAATATATATAAGGTATATCACCTTGACCTCTAATGAACACCTCATCATAATTTGATATATGAATTTATTCATTAATATTTAATGGGTTACATCCTATTCACTAAAATGAATATAATGACTCAAACATGATAATGGATAATTGGATTCATATAAATATTCATAAAATGCCTAATGTGAATTAAAATATGTATAATTTATAATACAAAGTGTAATGGATGAAAATGATTAATGATGACATGGATATGAGCATGTAAGGTAGTGTGACAATATGTAACTTAGATATAAGCCATTAATGTGACACATTTAGTCTTGTTAAAGGTTTAATAATTTGCTGGATAATATTATATGGTTCTCACCAAAATTATATGTGATAATCCCACATGATGTAGTTAATGGATAATGATATTGAGTTATTATGGTTTGTGATCTAATGCATTAATATATGTTGTAGTGGCTTAATAAACCCTAATTGTGCGTAAAACCCTTGATGAGGGAAATACACATAATATAATATTGAGATATAATTGTTTGTATAAATGTGGCACAAGTGATAGTATAATAAATATGATACCTCTTCATGATTTAGATTATATTAATAAGGCAAAAATGTTAGTTTAAGTTTAATAAAAGGCTATATGTTTTGTGGAAACCTTAGTAACACCTGACTTATATAGATTTTGTGTTGTACCCTAGATTAGGGTTATAACCTAGTGTTTAAGGTTGGGATGTTTCACACCCACCCTCTCTTTCCTCTTGTTGTGATTTCGGGGACGAAATCCTCTTTAAGGGGTGGTGTGTTGTAACATACTGAAATTCAGGGTCTTCCCTGCAATTTACCCACTTTTGAGCTTTTCTTTGCCTTTTAGTCCATTTGGACCTTTTTCATAAATTTCCCTTCTTTTATATTCTTCTTGGACTCTTTGTGCAATTTAAGCACAATTCAAGGTGGAAATCACCTTTTCCCCCATTTATGATAATGGAGGGGTGTTTGCACAAATAACCCAATTTAGTAGATAAGTGAGGCTAATAATGTAATTTGGCCATTAAGGATGGAAATAAGTAGATAATATTAATTTGGAGTTTTTTGGATAAATATATTAATAATAATAAACATTTGAATTAATATGAGTATATTAACCTCTTTACTTTCTCTCTCCTCCAATTTGATGATAAATGTGTGAAAATATATTTAAAGGTTGATATTTTGCTCTTAATACTCATATATATATATCTATCACCTCGAATTTGACTCACTAATTGCACTAATATAGTCATTTCATAATAATGCACACCTTTTAATGTGTTAAAATACACTTTAATGAGCAATATATTAATTGAGGGCCTTATTGGATATAAATACGAAATCTAATTATATAGCATCGTTCTAAATGCTAACATGAGCATGTGGTCCAAATTTGGTGTCATTTGGACTTCATTTGACCCTTCAAATCCATTTTATAAGTATTGAATATAGTGTGACCTTTTCCTTAAATTGATTTCATTTAATTTCGCGTAACGCTAAGATTGCTGGTCGATTTATATGTCACACGTCTGGGGCCATCGGATGGCACCGCTTTGATCGCCCTTTCGATCCAATGGTCGGGGCATTTCCTTCTACCTCCAGCCGCTCGAGCAACCCGAGCCACACACGCTCATGGACTCCCTTGAGTCGTTCTCACTCCCCCCTCCACCGTTTCTTGCGATTCTTGTTCCTTTGGCTTCGTCTCGACGAGCCGGTTCGGATGAGCCCCATCTGGATGCCTCTCGCTCTGTGTGGACGAAACGCCCAACTGGGCTCTCCGCCTCCTCTTCGCGGAGGAGTTACAGAGTAGGGTAGCTATACCCCCTTGCCTACCTAAGACCTAGAAAACCTTCCTCAGCCTCCGTGCGTCACTCCTCCACGACCAATTGGCCCTAAGATACCCCCAGCCACCTAGACCTACTCGAAGTACCCCGCCGGCGATGGCAAGCCTGTGTTGCCTGCCCCGACCACCTTGGGTCAATTAGTTGTGTGGTAAGCATCCTCAGTCGCCTCTCTTCCCTCTCCTGGTCTTGTTTTGTCCCACGGATATCCCTGGAGTCGGGTCCTATAGATACCCTGAAGCTCCCTGAAGAAGCTCCGTCGGTGCTTGCTGTTCTCGAGTTCCGGTGATCCTCCGCCCGTGCAAGGACCTGCGTTAGCATCGTTTTCTTCTTGCAAGCACTTTCCTGATCTTTTCGCAAACTGTTCTCCTCGTTTCGATGGGGTTCTAAGGCCGATGGTTCTACCCTGTTTCCCAACCTTCTTTGGTTTGCTATTCGGGTTCTGAGGACCTCACCCTGTAGTGAGGGGCTCGCCAACTTCACCGTGCCTCGACGGATTCTTTTGCGGCCTTCCGCAGACTGCAGTAGCTTCGCGACCTGCTGGCGCGAGCTCAGACTGGAGCCGAGCTCCAGCTGGTCGCCCATTTCCATGGTCACGACTGGAGCATACCAGGTCAGGAAAGGACCCGGGTGCCCATGCCTGTGCAATCAAATGATCAAGTGCCCTGGGTATTTTGGTCGTTTTCCCCTGGATTCCTCTTGCTATCGCAAGCAACTGACTTTCCCAAATGACTGATCTGCCCTCATCATTTCAACTGATCTGTTTTGCCGAGCATGGGTAGTTTAGTCTTTTCACTTTCTTTTTGCATCGAATTTTATTTTGATTTAAATACCTGTCACACTATAGTTTTCCTGATTTCTGATTGGCTGAGATCATTTAATTCATAATAAATGAATCCTTGGTCATAAAAATACGAATAAATAGTCGATGGAAAGGATTTTTAATGTAGAATCTGATTTTGTGGTTTTTGAAGCCTGATTCCAAAGTATTTTTCGAAGTTTTCCTAAGATACTCTTTTAATGGTTTAAATGTTCTAAAATACCTAATTAATTCATTTTAACTCCAATTTGTAAAATAAAAAATGTTTTCTTATTCAGGAGTATATGACTAATGGATTGGAGTTGGTTTTAAACCTTAAATCGTGGTTTTATAAAATTAGGGTTTTCCTATGAATTATGTCTTTATATATATTAATACATGTGTAATTATGTAACTAGGAAATGTGGATGGATTGCAATCAACTTGGTGAATGTTTATGGTAAATAATTAAAAACAGGTATGTGAGCCCTATTTTGTATGTGACCCCTATGTATGTGGATCCTATTTTTGTGGAATTTAAATGTGATGATGATGTGCAATACACCTACTCTCAGTTGGTCTTTTATCCAACCCCACCATTTATATTTTCTAGCCTTATTATCTTTTCTTATGACATTGTGGTTCATCCAATTGAAACATGTGAATCATGCTACTACATTTGTTGCCTCTTTTACTTGGAAATGTTGTAACCTTATTATTGCCTATGTGGCTCATTCTTTTGGAAATATTTGGAAGCATTGTATAATGTTGATGCTTGTTGACTCTTTTAATTCTTGGAACTCTTGGATATGGTTGTGACCTATGATGGTCTTGTTATTTAATTATTTGGGTTTTATTCCCAATGCTATCTTGATACTTTTCACTATACTGCCAAGTGATTATTTAAGCATGATATATTTTAGGCCAAATGACAATGTAGTGTACATGAATACAAACCACCCATAGGGCACTGGGGTTTTAGTCCCCCTGTCGGGCATTGGGGTTTTAGTCCCCCTGTCATTTTATATATTAGGCATTGGGGTTTTAGTCCCCCTGCCACTTTTTAGGCACTGGGGTTTTAGTCCCCCTGCCATTGGTGAGGTCTGGTAGGTGCCTCACCCTACATTGAGATGAGTTTGTGTCTTAATATATTCATGCTATGTGATTTATTATTGTGGTGATTGTATATGGCAGTTCTCTTATTCTTATTTGAATATCTAACTCATTCTCTTAAACTCTTGTAACATGGAGAATCCTTTATTATGCAATGTTGTTGTCTATTACTTGTCCAATACTTTCTTTTTAACACATACCTTTTATCTTTCTCTTGTTGGATGACCCCAACCATCCAGGTTAGGATCAGAGTGCGCATGGAAGCTTGGTGAACCTAAGGCTAAGGATAGGATAAGAAGAAAAGAATCATATAGTTGGCTTGATCATAGTTGCTTTTATATAGTTGTTTGGTTTGGAGACAATGTTGTATTAGTTAAGTCTTCCTCTACCTAGATCCTTGTTTTTGTATAACGATGTACCCCAATTGGGAAAATTTTGTAATGTACTCTTTGTACATTTTGAATAAAGTCAAGTTTTAAATTTCCGTTGCTATCCAATCGATGATTTGTTTATCATGTTTAATAGTAGAGACTTGGTCTTTACACTTCCTACTAAGTACCTGGGTTTCCCCCTCATTGCGGGCACTATCACTTCTAGAGATTTTGGTGGTTGCCTTTATAGCTACAGATCAAAGATTGAATCGTGGAGTGGGATTAGGATATCGATGGTTGGCAGGTTGGTTTTAATCAGATCCATGCTTTAGGCCTTGGTGCGGTTCTGGACTAGCATGGGTTTCATTCCTAATCCAATTCTCCACTCTTTTATATCTCTGACCGTTGGGTTCCTTTAGGCTGGCAAAAACCATGGGATCGCGTGGCATACAGTTGCTAAACCTTTCTGTGATGGGGGTTTGCAGGTTGTGGACACTGAAGAGGCGATGAGGAAAAGCAACAATACAAGGGTTGATAGATTCATTAACTCCCAAGCTTGCTGCTGGGGTGAGTGGATGAAGAAAAGATACGTCAATAATTTGGTTTTTGATAGAAGCTGCAGACCCTCTCGTATCTGGCGCATGATGTGCTCTCATGTAGCTTCACACCAACACTTGTATAATGTTGATCCGAATGGTGTTTGGATGGTTGTTAATCCGTCACCACCTATCAACATTATTACAGCCAGTGCTGGGACGTGTTGGTCAAAGTTTATATGGGGTCGTAACTATTACCCGAAATGGAGTGTGTTTTGTTACAGAGCAATTCAAAATAGACTCCCCACCCGGGACAGAATGGCCACTTGGGGTATTCCTATTGATGAGAGATGATGCCTTTATAAAGAAGAGAATGAAACAAATGCTCACTTGTTCTTAAGCTGTAGATGGACATTACAGATATGGTACATCGTCTGTCTAAGGAATGGTTGGGGACAGGGGGTGCCTAATAACCTCACTGATGCCATTAGCTGGGCAGAAGCTAAGTTCAAGCTCGATAAACATCAACGAAGTTTTGCTTTGTTGTGTATCACTGGTTTATGCTACTGGATCTGGAATGAAAGAAACAAGTGTATGCATGAGAAGAAAGAGACTACTCAGATGTGCTTCGTTGACTGTTTCGCAAAAGAACTAAAGATGCATGTGAAGATAAGGTAAGGGTTGTTATACAATCTTAATGCTAACACACGAACATACTGGGGTTTTTGTATCTAATCCCCTGTATAGTTTTTGTTTTTGGTTTTGGGCCTTTATTAGGTGCCATGCTTTGTAGGTGTATAGTTCTCTATACCCCCTTTTGGTCTAATATATTTACCTTATTCCCAAAAAAAACATGTAAATGGATTTTTGTTCAAAAAATAAGAGAAATTCTTGGAATATATTTGTAGAGCCTAGATTGAATTACCTTTTCTAAAGCTAGATCAAGTAGTATCTTCTTTCATGATTTAAATTGGATATTTAGTTTAATCTTGTTTAACATGACCCCTAGACCTTGAGTACAATCATATCAATATTTTAGTGACTACAAATACCTTAGATAGAATTTGAATGACAACCTAGATTATCAATGGAAACCCTAGATCACATCTCGCTTGTGATAATGCACATGTAAATATGAATTTTTTTCATGATCTAGAACTTGAATTGATATCTAATAGTAATCAACACTGATGATTTGAGAACCCCTGATCTAAAACTTGATCTAGAAACTACTTCTATATTATCTTCAAGTTGAACACAAATATTGATAAAGGTGATCCAATGGGATGATAATGTTTGACTTGTTTCTAAAATATTATTGTTGCTAATAATGATGAACCATATGGATGTTTCTCAACTCATGAGACTATGTCAGTAATGGGAAATTATGTTGTTAGTATTGATGGTATTATGCTTGATGAACTCCATTTTTTCATAAATTTATGCTTAGTTTTGCAATGGTGGTTAGTTGAAGACAACTAATGTTGAATACATGTATATTGGGTTTCCCCAAAGATGGGACTTTGGGTATGAAAACCCTAGAAATTGTTGTCAACTATAAATCTACCAAAACATTGAACTTGAGGGACCCTAGATTATGTTTTGTATGGTTTTGGTAGTAACTTCTACTGATGATTTATTATGTAGATTAAATTAGTTGGTTGATTATGTGATTGATGATCCTTGCACCAAAATAGATTTGTGTGTTATTTATGATTAACTGACTTAACTGTGCTTTAATTTTGATGCTTTCTAAAGTTTATCAATTTGGAAAATTATAGTGTATCCTTTATCTATTTCACACGATAAGAACATATGTGTATCATTAGAATTATCATTGAATCCTTGACTGGCCTAAATCGCGCGTCCTAAAATTGGAGGCGGATTTGAGGTAGTCAAGCTTTTACATTTATAAACCTGAATCCTTCTAGGCCCCCGCAACTTTATTTACGGGGTCGAAGTAGAAATACGGGGTCGAACACAGGGACAAGGGGGTAGTGTTGAGAACACAGAATCGACACGCTACACTCCGGCGGGTATATAAAGAGATAAATTCCCAAGAAGGGAAGCAGTAAGATGTCACGAATAAAACAAAGAAAACTATCTCCAGGTGGAGTTACAAGAGAGATTTAAGATTTTAGTCATTTAGCAGTTTTTAGGGGTTTTCATGCAACAGAGACAGAAAGATACTGCTCGAGCTAAAGCGAGGTACGAAGGATAAAACTGCGGTAAAACAAGCGGCGGTAGAACCAGTCTTGTACCCCCCCTCTCGAAGCGGGTACCTCTAACAAGGCATCGCCCCTCTCGAGGTCACTGGACTAAAATTAGAGTGGAAAGGTCACTAAGGCAACTCCGTTCCAGGCACTCTCGTACTCCAAAATCGGACCAAACACTAGAGCCACAACACAACTCTCGAAGTTGTTGCGACGGGAAAACACGATTCGTTAGCTAAGCGAAACGTGATCCAAACATGCAAGCTAGAGTTCGGATATCAAACATAGCTGTCATCCAACATTGTGCACCAAGCATAGAGCAACAAGTAATTAAGCATTTTTTATTTCCATAAACAAATAAAGGGTCTTAATTATAATGAGTAAGGAATTAAATGACAGAAAGTAAAGATAGGTATCGCCTCCTTGATGTAGAAGGACGACAGGATGCAGTAGCTCTCCTGCCCGATATCGGTCAGAGGCCTAGCCCGATACAGAGGTGTCGGGCGGCATGCACCGGCTGTCGACCGTATCGTTCAAGGACCCTGCCGATACGCTCATGTCGGGCGGCCCGCTCGAGAAGCTAAGTGTATCGGGTTGATATCGTGTCGGGCTAAGAGCTACGCATTGCTGATGTCAGGCACTTGTGTCGCTCATCTACGTCGGCCGATATCGGCCCGCAGTGTCGCCCGAGACGGTCCTAAGTGAACTGTCCCCTGCCTCTCGGGATGAGGAGAAGCTCACCTAGTGTCGCCCGAGACAAGCACTGGGGCACAACATGTATGCTCTCGCAGTCTCCTCGGAAGATGGCTCAACTCCCAACTGTCCGAATTCTAGAACTGTGAATTATGAACTGTGGACTGTCTTTTCAGCTCCCTGTAGCTGCTATTTATAGTCAGCTGGTTGGGGAGAAGACATGGTGCTCGAAGCGCCACGTGGCTCCCTTATGCGCCAGTCGTTGGACGGGCCGATACAGAGGTGTCGCTCGACGTAGATGGTGTCGTCTATCGGTCGTGACGGGCGGCACGCCTGCCGGTGGGTGGTTGTGTTGCCCGACAAGCTGGGTTGTCGGGGCGAGCCGGGCTCCCTGTCAGGTAGGAGGAGTGTCGTCCGTCAGCTTCTTCTCGCGCGGCCCCTCTCTTTGTCGAGCGTCTTTGTATCACCCAGCCCTGTCGGGCAGGGGTTGTATTGGTGGTCAGGGAGGCCGAGACAGACTTGGACTTATTCATGGGCCGGAGCGGCCTTATTGCCCAAAAATGAGGAAAACTCTGCAAAAGATAGGAAAATTGTATTAAGAGCATTGCTTGGCCAATTATTGCGAAAGTTCATATAAAAGAGAGGAAAATAGCAGAAAAGGGAAGTTTTGATAACAGAAAAACAGTTTAAAATATCACAAAATTTGGTGCTATCAACTCCCCCAAACTTAGCATTTTGATTGTCCTCAATCAATATTTAAACTATATTTTGTGATGTTTCTTCTTGCTCGGTATAACTTCTTGTTCAAAAGGTGAAATGAAGATTGTAATGACTTAAGGATAATGCTATCTCAATACGAACAAAAAACTTAGTTTTCCCTACCTTATTGTTAAGTAAGATTTTTCTCTACAGCTTCGGCGAGACTTAGTTGTATGATTCTAAAGTTAGCTTACACACCAAACAGCTTTATTTTTGGGGCAGAAAGTTGTGTATAGGGTAGGCTAAGGCTTTTTGGGTTTTTCATTCTTGTCTCTCATCAGTCCATCCAGGTACGGGTCCGTTAACGGGCAAGTGGTCCCTGCAGTCCAAGCCAGTTGGCTTTAGAGCAGTGATTTCACATCCTACGTACCACTGCCCCGGATCTACCATGCCTAAAGATGGGTACTTTTGGAAGACAAGTGTGTATATTTTTTTTTTCTTTTTCTTTTATTGGGCACAACTCTCATGCTTTTATTCACACTCATAAGGCTTTTCTCTCTTTTTGGGATTTTTGTTGGGTAAGGGGGAACAAAGAGATTCTTACTGTTTGGGCAGCTTTTTCCTTCTCCATACTTGTCTCTTAGCTGTTTGCGAAATTATTATATTTTTGAAATTTTTGACATGACAAAACCTACTCTTTTGTTCGTTTGAAGCAGCATTATCAAAAAGATATAACAAACTTGTATCTCATTAAGTACAAAGAAAACAAACTTTTGCAAGAAGTCACGACAGGTTTTTTACTAATATAGCGACTTTGTACATATGCATGGGAACAAAATAAGCAAAATTTTCAAAATTTTCAGAAAAAGTTTTGGTATAAACATATATATGTACACGTGATATAGGAAAGAATAAAAAGATAAAAAAAACATGATAAGGATTTTAAGTCAGAGAGATCACAAGATTTTTGTACCTCCCTCACTGGTACATGGTACCCCCCCAAACATACTCTGCACTCTGTCCCCAGAGTTGTGAAGTAAATTAGGTGAGGTAATGTTTAATCCAGTGAGGTTGCGCCTGCATTAGATAGGAGTTCCCACACGTATTCTCCTCGTTTGCTGTGATATCCTGTGTGGTGGAGCTGGTCATGCGTTGCTTCACTTGCCATCCATTCCAGGACGAAGATGCCGCAGTCGTTGGATAAAGGAATTTGCTGCGGACTGCGGTGACAGAACTGGAGGTCGTGCCATTTGCCTCCCTGTATATCCAGGAACGGTTCAATCATCTTTGACACTTCGTCGTAATATTTTCGAACTAAGCGTTCGACGGGTGTCAAAGGTTGTCATGTACACGGCACGGGATGGTTCTTGTTGCTGTCTGAGCTGTTGTAGAAAATGCCTGCTCGTTGCCGAGTATACATCGCTAGGAGCGTCCAATGATTGTAATGCACAATAGGTAGGAAGATAGTGCTTGCGACGCCGTTCTTCAATTCTTGCAGGAACATCTTCTTCGCTCCTGTTTCGTCGGCGAGGCAGATATCGTTGAAAAGCAAAGGATGGGCTATATATGCATGTTCTAGCTTTGGCTGTATAAATTGGATGTAAGCGGCTGCAACTGTTACAGTCAAGCACCCTCCTTCCTTCACCATGTCCCTTAGCTCATCTGCCAGGACTACGATATCTCATGTCTGAAAAGCAACATCTGATGGGGTTGAGTCGGCAAGGTTCTTCTGGATGATGTTGACCTGCTCCTGTGTGAGAGTTGAACGTGAAAAGTGGTCAAAATTTTTGATATGCCCTTCAGAAGCTTCGGGCAAAGCAGTGTCTTCCTCCCCATGCACTTTCTTCAGAATTGCTAGCTGCTTGCCCGCCCCATGAATTTCGGTTGCTATCTCTTCTTCTTTTTCTTCTGGGCTGCTGGATCGAGAAGAATCTTCCTCTATATCATTGTCCAGCAGCTGCTCCGGCACACCTGCGTCCCAGAAATAGCGCTTGTCCTTGATTAGGAGCATGGCGTAGACGCCCCTGCGCTGATAGAAGGACATGCCTCTGAGGAATCCTAAGTTTCCGACTGAATTGAGCGCTTCAATGGCACCCAACACGGCGATAGCGCTGTTTCCGCTCCCCTCTTCTACCTGTTCGGGGAGGTCTTTGATAGCGAAGAAGTTTCAAGGTCCTTGAAGATGTTGGATTCCTTGCTTTAAAGCTCGTAGCAGGCGTATTGGCAGGCGTTTCAACTATCCGTCCTCCAGGCGGCAGAAAATACCCCCGGAGCGTGGTACTTCATCCTTGCTGCAACACAGCAGTTGGACGCCGCGGTTTCTGATGTCCGCCACACATAGAAACCACACGTTGTGATGCTTGTACGGGGCCAACACCAGATTTGGTCTATGCTCTTCAACGTATTGCAGCATGTCGACCACCGCACGGGAGTTTAGATCTCCCTTCATCAGCCTTCTTGACAAGGTCGGGGTGGTTGTGTATATTTGTCTCCGACCTATCCTGCTGTCGATCTTGTCTATTATAGCATTCTCCAGGACCCTAAACACTCATTTTCCGATGACAGCCGGCGTGCGGAACATCTTCCGAAGATTTCCCCATCGTAGGGAGAGGTAGCAGTCGCTCCAGACGACATCTTCTTCATTGGCCTGCGACCTCAAGACCTTATTCAGCAGCTTCTGGTCTCTGATCGTCAGGTTTCCGACGGCTCTTCTATCGAAGTCGGCCAACTCGAAGGAGGGTATCTCGGACGGCTCACGGAATTTGTCCGCAAACGAGCATTTTCCTTTGGGCAGATGTCTATTATTTACTATGTAGACATCCCCCAGCTCTCCCTCAGACTCATCAGACGAGTCTTCCCCGATGTTGATCTCTGCATCATCTTCTTCCACTTCATCCAGGGGGATGGAGACGTTGGCGTTTCCCAAACCCAAAGAGCTCTCCTGTCTGCTGGGAGACCCTTCGGCAGATCCTTGTTGTGTCCCGTCCTCGGGCGTTGATGATCGCCCGCTAGAGGAGGAGGATGGGGACGCCGTTCCCGAGGGGGAACCTGAAGGAGAGGGACTAGGGCTCCGGCTAGGAGGTGACGGCGACCGTCTCGGCTGCCTTCGGCGCGGATGGTCATCACTTCTGTCCGTCCTCTCCTCGAGCCTATCAAGCCGTTGGAGAACTTGCTGCATTGTTGCATTTAAGGCTTCTAGTCCGGCGGGTATGCTTGCTAGAGCCAGCAGCTTGCTCTCTTGGCTGTTCAGCCTGACCTCGTAGTCGTCCTGCTTGTCTTGAAAAGATGCAAGTTTGCGGGTTAGGGAAGTACAAGTAGCAGAGTTGATGGTTGTTACCTCCCGCAGATCGTCGAGTTCATTTCCGAGCATCTTTCCGAGTGACGGAGGGGTCCGGTGGATCTCCCTTCCATCCCCGCGACATCTAGCCCACGTGAAGGTCCACCCGGAGAGGTAGAATCTATGAAAACTGTTTGCGAACCAGATGTCGCCAGGTGGGGAGTCAGCGCTTTTTCATGTTCTGCCACCTTGCCTTCTCTTCTGATTGGGGATGGCCGTGGTGAGGGTGGACTTTGCCCCACCTATGCGCTGTCGGCGATCTCCTTGACTGCCGCAGGCGGGGACTTTGGCGGCAGGGATGATGTTCTTTCGAGTTCCCTCATGATCTCGTCGAACATCACGTTGTCGTTGCCCTGCTGAAGCTCCTCTCTCGCCTCTGCAGTTTTAGAAACACTGATGGGAACTGCGGCCGTCTCTTCCGCGGCAGATCCCGAAGTTTCCAACCCGGTGACCTCAACAATTGCCGGCTCTTTCTCAGCCACCACTGTCGTTGTTGGTGCGGTGGCTGGTATGGTCGGAGTGACGATAGCTTGATCAGCAGTTTTCGCCGGTAGTTCTGGGGCTAGCCTCTCTGTGGCCCTGATCGTGGTGGCGGTAGTCGTATTATTAGCTATAGCTTCGATCTCGGCGGTGGTGAAGACCAACTTCTCCTTGTCGTAGTTGGCACAGCGAGGAAGGGGAAGGAGTATGTCCATCCTTGAAAACTTGTAGAAGAAACTTCCCATCTCCTTCCTGATGATGTTGGTCCTCATCAGATATTTGGTGTCAAACACCTCATCGCCTTGCGTTCTAGTATGGCTGCGCGGCTCGAACGGGTACCCGAGTCCTACTGCGATGAGGTTGATAATGCCACCCATGCAGTACTCCTTAGTGGCCTCCTTCATTGGATGCAACATGTTCAGTAAGAACCGACCGAGGTTGATCACTCGGCCCTCCATAATATGCCACATGACGTGGAGCTCCTCCGTGTAGATGTTGCTGGATTCGTTCTTGCTGAACAGCAAGCATGCCACCAGCTTGTGCACGATCCTCCAGAAGCAGGAGTGCACTACCATGACCTTTGCTCCCGGCTTAAACGAAGATTCGCCGGTAAGCCTGCCCCAAAACTCCATGGGATTGAACCCGTCTTCCTCGGTGATTCTTTCACCGTTGTCCATCCGATTCTTCTCTTCCTCGCTGGAAGAGAAGATCTCGTTTAAGAGCTTTTCGGAGATGGCGTGCTCCGAATTGTATAGTCGGGCCTGTAGTCTGTCTGGCCCGCCGAATTTTTCTTTCTCCGCTGCCGAATTCCTCACCCGGCGGAGAGAGGACATGAACTCCATGGTCAGCTTGGTGTACGAAGAAGTCCGACTGAAGCAGATCTTCTTTAGTCATGCCGCCGCAAGGACGCTCTTCACCCTCTTCATGATCTCAAGCTCATCAAACGAGGCTCTATGGCAGAACCTGCTTGGCTTGTACATCTTGGGTACCAGCTCAGCATAGCGGCGAGCATGCTCGTCGTCTCTTGGCTCAAAACTCCCCGAAAAGGATTCCGGGAGTTCCGCTGCTGGTGTTGGCGCTGCTACAAGTGGTGTTGGTGCTATCACTGGAGTCGCAGCTTCTCCAACCCTTGCCTTCTTCCTAGTCCCCGATGTCCCAGCCTGTCCTGGGTTCGGGCGCTTGGGTCTGGAAGTCTTCCCTTCAGTAGAAGTCTCAGGGTAGACCCTCCTGCCTTGCTCGTCGACTGGGACAGCGGTCATCTTAATGCGAGCCATCTCTGTAGGTCAACAAAAGAGATATCTTGATTAATTATGTTGGCCCTTGGAAGAAATATAATAAAGAATAGACGTGTGACTCTGTATTATCTTGTACAAAAACTGCCCGACACTCCTGTATCGGGCGACACACTGGTTTCAGCAGCGAAGCCCTGTGCCCGATACAAGAGATTAGTATCGCTTGATACGTCAAAAGATTCAATCGCGCGATAAAGATAGGCGTGATGGGCGATACGAGGGCGATAAGACGAGGTGCCCGATACGTTCCTTTTAAAGAAAAGCTGTGTGTCGTCCGATAACAAAAACAAGAGATGCGATGCAACATCGGGCGACACGGCTATCTCCCGACATTGGGCAACGCGAATCAAAGATACTCCACACGACACCCATATCGGGCGACACCACTGCTCAACGAAGGAAACTTGAGACCGATAACTACTTGTAACAAGAAAAGAAGCGTGTCGGCCGACACGACCTGTCGGGCTATACCTCACTGTGATCTGGGCTATCAGGCGACACAAGAGAAGTGCAGTCTCGCGCGACACGGGAGCAGAAGCACAAGTTATCTCGCTCGACACGGGAGCATAAAAACAGCAAGGTAAGGAACCCGACACGGTAAAACTTGCTTTCCTTATATAGTGACTAAACAGTAAAACCCGGGCGCCCGTCGACCGTCAGTCCAATGCATAAGCCAGTAAGCCCAACCGTCGGCACGACTGTTGCGCTCCACGAAGCCCCACCGCCTGATAAGGGTGCACTCAAGCGCTGGTTGGAGTGCCCCCCCCCCCCCGTGAATCATGAAAACAAAATGGGTTAAGTTGCGGCTGATGAGTAAAACATCATTGGCCTAGGACTAAGCTCCCGGCCTCAGATAGTATTACCCATCCCGGTTAATAAAACTAAGGTGGTGGCCCACAAAACATAAGAGTCAGTGCATGTGGCGCATGCACCGTCTCGGGCCTTATTACATACCAAATGTTCGTAATGTTTGTTCTGTAGGAAAGTAAATTGCAATCCTATTCTAAGAAATAAAATAAAGCTCGGGTTGCATCCCAAGAAGCGCTGCAGTTATCGTCCCCAGCTTGACATCTCTAGCTCTTTATCTGTCACAGTCTTGGTCTCTTCACAGGTTCGGTGTTTGACAGTATCTTTCCTGAGGGGTTCTTCATCAGTTCGGCCATTTGAGCTAATTGTTGGTCAATCTGGCGTTGATGCGTCTGCATATCCGCCAGTTGGACCTGCAATGAGTTCAACACCCCCAAATTTGATAGCGCATTTTGCACCAACTGGTTGTTGATAGTGTCCTGCTTTTTCGCAAAATCAAACAACTGTCCCACCACATCTGCTCGGTTCAAAGCCTGGTTCTGTCCTTGTTCTTTAGCTGATCCCTAGTACTTACCTTGACCTTGGAAATTACCTTTGTTCTGCTGGAAGGGGGCATTTCTAGCATACTGACCGGTTCCTCCCCTCTTTTCGAAAGCTTGGGGTGGCTTGGTGGAGTTGTGCAGCTGATGAGAATTTTCAGCTGCATCCTTGTTCCCATAGTTGAAGCCAGGGTGGTCCGGTCTTCTGAAGCTTACAAAAGAGACATTTTCAGTCTCTTCTCCCTTGGACTCGGTATCGCTTGATGCTTTTGGCCGGGTGTAGATGCAGTTATCTACCCCATGGATGCCTTCTCTGCATGTTACACATTTCATTACTTTTTCTACCTGCTTCTTCCCCTTACCACCGACTTCCCGCAACTGTTTTACATCTGTAGCAATCCTCTGGATCTATGAGGTGATTGCCTCCGGCGCCTTAGATTCAAGGGTGGACCCTTCTCCTACCTTCTTTATCTGTCCTCTATCGGACCGGTCGAACTCAGCACCTACCATCAACTCGGCCATATTCTTGATAATCTTTTCGGACTTCTTCACCTTCTTTCCCAGGAAGTCACTGCCTGCGGCCGCGTTCAGCGACACCCTGTCTTCAGGAGTCAAGCCATTATAGAAGGTGGTGATGAGGAAGCCCTTCTTGTAATTGTGATGGGGGCAATCCCTCAGATACTCCTGGAACCGCTCCCAGGCGTCGTGGAGGCTTTCATTCAGCTTTTGCATGAAGGATGTTATCTTCTGCCGATTCCTGACTGTTCTTTCGGTGGGGTAGAACTTGTTTACGAACGCATCGGCCAAAGCTCTCCATCCATTCAATGACTGGTGGGGTAACCCAAGATACCAGGACAGGGCCTTGTCTTCTAGGGAGAAGATGAAGCCCTTACAGTATATCACTTCCTGAGGAACACCTCTCATCTTAATCGTGTCACAGATATTCTTAAAAGCATCCAGGTGATGATAGAGATTGTCATTCTTGGAGCTCCCTCTAAAACGCTTATTTTGGATCATAGAAATGACAGAAGGCTTAAGCTCGAAGTTGGCCGTATTGAACCGCGGAGTGACGACAGGACACCTGGAGTTGTTGGATTTTGAGGATGCCAACTCCCTAAGCGTCTTTTCCTCCTCTTTCGAGTCGTCACTGTCACTCTCTCCCCGGCGTTGTTCCTGATCGTTCTGGTTTCTTCTTTGCCTTTGAAGGTAACAGCGTCTGTGTCGGTGATGGCCCTCTTCATACTCCCCTGAGTCTGGATCTTCTTATTGATGGTCACCGATATACATGTCGTTTTCTTCAAGCGGGGGCGAATCAGGCCTCCTCCTTTGGCGTTCGCCTTCAGAATGGGGTGGCTCAATGCGAGGTGGCATGACGGTTGGAGTTGGTGCTCAGTGGAACAGATCACCGTTCTTCCGAGTACCTATTAGTGGCATGAGGAATCAAGTTTAGAAGAAAGATCTATTAATTTCAAACAGAGAATAATAGTAAAGAAAGAAAAAGAAAAAGAAAAAGAGTGATGTCAAGCTCATTGCTAGGCTTGAGGCACAAGAGTGTAGTTAGTGGATTCGGGTTCGTCTACAGTACCGCTTTTTGCCTTGTCCCCGGCAACGGCGCCAAAAAGTTGACCGGCCTAAATCGCGCGTCCTAAAATTGGAGGCGGATTTGAGGTAGTCGAGCTTTTACATTTATAAACTTGAATCCTTCTAGGCCCCCGCAACTTTGTTTACGGGGTCGAAGTAGAAATACGGGGTCGAACACATGGACAAGGGGGTAGTGTTGAGAACACGGAATCGACACGCTACACTCCGACAGGTATATAAAGAGATAAATTCCCAAGAAGGGAAGCAGTAAGATGTCACAAATAAAACAAAGAAAACTATCTCCAAGTGGAGTTACAAGAGAGATTTAAGATTTTAGTCATTTAGCAGTTTTTAGGGGTTTTCATGCAACAGAGACAGAAAGATACTGCTCGAGCTAAAGCGAGGTACGAAGGATAAAACTGCGGTAAAACAAGCGGCGGTAGAACCAGTCATGTACCCCCCCTCTCGAAGCGGGTACCTCTAACAAGGCATCAGCGCCCCTCTCGAGGTCACTGGACTAAAATTAGAGTGGAAAGGTCACTAAGGCAACTCCGTTCCAGGCACTCTCGTACTCCAGAATCGGACCAAACACTAGAGCCACAACACAACTCTCGAAGTTGTTGCGATGGGAAAACACGATTCGTTAGCTAAGCGAAACGCGATCCAAACATGCAAGCTAGAGTTCGGATATCAAACATAGCAGTCATCCAACATTGTGTACCAAGCATAGAGCAACAAGTAATTAAGCATTTTCTATTTCCATAAACAAATAAACGGTCTTAATTACAATGCGTAAGTAAGGAATTAAATGACAGAAAGTAAAGATACGTATCGCCTCCTTGATGTAGAAGGACGACAGGATGCAGTAGCTCTCCTGTGCCCGATATCGGTCAGAGGCCTAGCCTGATATAGAGGTGTCGGGCGGCACGCACCGGCTGTCGACCGTATCATTCAAGGACCCTGCCGATACGCTCATGTCGGGCGGCACACCCTCTCGGGCGGCCCGCTCGAGAAGCTAAGCGTATCGGGTTGATATCGTGTCGGGCTAAGAGCTACACATTGCTGATGTCGGGCACTTGTGTCGCTCATCTACGTCGGCCGATATCGGCCCGCAGTATCACCCGGGACGGTCCTAAGTGAACTGTCCCCTCCCTCTCGGGATGAGGAGAAGCTCACCTAGTGTCTCCCGAGACAAGCACTGGGGCACGACACGTATGCTCTCGCAGTCTCCTCGGAAGATGGCTCAACTCCCAACTGTCCGAATTCTAGAACTGTGAATTCCGAACTGTGGACTGTCTTTTCGGCTCCCTATAGCTGCTATTTATAGTCAGCTGGTTGGGGAGAAGACATGGTGCTCAAAGCGCCACGTGGCTCCCTTATGCGCCAGTCGTTGGACGGGCCGATACAGAGGTGTCGCTCGACGTAGATGGTGTCGGCTATCGGTCGTGATGAGAGGCACGCCTGTCGGTGGGTGGTTGTGTCGCCCGACAAGCTGGGTTGTTGGGGCGAGCCGGGCTCCCTGTCGGGTAGGAGGAGTGTCGTCCGTCAGCTTCTTCTCGCGCGGCCCCTCTCTTTGTCGAGCGTCTTTGTGTCGCCCAGCCCTGTTGGGCAGGGGTTGTATCGGTTGTCAGGGAGGCCGAGACAGACTTGGACTTATTCATGGGCCGGAGCGGCCTTATTGCCCAAAAACGAGGAAAACTCTACAAAAGATAGGAAAATTGGATTAAAAGCATTGCTTGGCCAATTATTGCAAAAGTGCATATAAAAGAGAGGAAAATAGCAGAAAAGGGCAGTTTTGATAACAGAAAAACAGTCTAAAATATCAAAAAAATTGGTGTTATCAATCCTACATCAAAATAACATAAGAAGGTGAATAATGACCAATATGCCCTGGAGAGTTACTAGGAACACGAGTCTAGTATTGAAACATAATTTAGAGTCCATTGTTAGAACATACTACAAAGTCCATTATTGGAGCATGAAGATGAGTTAGATCTTAGAGGAAACCCTATTCCACCACATTATATTTTCTGATTTATATATTATGATTATGATTGAAATTGTGCACTTCATTACTTGCAAGAACATATTTGATTATTTTCTATCATGTATTTTATTACTATTATATACACACTTTTGGTTGCACCCACACACACATTATAGTAATAAACTGACCCACATTTGTTAGAACTTTAGGTTAAGCTCATGATTCATGAGCGAAGTTGAGGCTGACATTACTCAAGAAAAGGAATGAAGCTTTAATGCAACCATAGAGGATTTGATAATAGTTTTTCCTTTCTAGTTATATTTATAAATTTAGGTTTTAATTTCTCATCATTCAATTTCCTAGTTATGTACCTCTATTTGGAGCAACATCTTGTTGATCATCATCTAACATATTTTTGATGGATTTGTTAATCATTCTTAATTGTTTTCTAAATATGGTCTTGGTAATATTGGTTAATTGCCCTTACTTCTCTAGTCCTCATTTATGGGGATAACTGGAGGAGGAGTTTGTTTTAGGGAGGGTGAACCACACATGACAAATACCATGTCTAGGCCCAAGTTTGACACTACAATGAAACATCACAAATCATAGTCTTTTTGTGCCACATAGGCATGCTTCATTCTTATTCAGCTGAAAGTGATGTTTGGTAGCATGTGGAATGGATCTAGAGTAGAGAAGAGCATTAGATTGGCCAATTCAATTCACCCCTTGACCCAATATGTGTAACCAAGCTTGTAACCAACCCATATCACTTCTATGGGTTGGCATGGCCAAGATTACAGACCCAAAAATTTACTTTGGTTGAACACAAGTCAAGACAAACCCAAACCCAAACCCAAACCCATAGACCCAAGTACCAATTTTACTACAAATATCACATGTATATCTGTTGTTTGCATGCATATGCATATATAACATAAGTACCACATTAATTTTCTCTAATATTAGAACAAATTTCCTACTAAATTTAAAAAACATATTTTGTTTAATACACATTTAGTTTGTCTTATTATACATTGATTTATATTTAGTTAGACAATGTTGCCTTTTTTATGCTAAGCGGGCTATCTAGACTTTGGCCAAAAACACATATTTGTTAGGTGCTCCAGATACATGCCAATATTTTTAAATGTTATGGGACCTAGTCCGGGCTTGTGACCATCTAAAGTTCAATGACCCTATCAAAACACAGTGGACCAGTCCTAGTTCTCATGTCTAGTCTAGATTATAAAGGCTCGATAACTCCTTTTATAACACCCCGGTTTTCACCACATAATTATATCACTGAGCGGAAGCATCCCTACTCAAGGGGGTGTCACAAAATGCTATTCATTGCAATTAAAGTAAATAAACACCTTGCATTTATTTGAAAATGATTCATACATAGTTCTTCATGTGAAGGAAACTACATAATAAAAATCTATGAGATCTAATTTACTTGGTAGCATGACTAAACATGGTAAACATGACTTTCTAGATCTCTGGATTGTCTAGGTAAATGGTACCCCCACCAGGCAAAGCTTGTAGATCTCCTAGTCCTGATTTTTCCTTTTTATCCTTCCCTTGCTCCAAGTCCTGCGGACATCTCATATCCAACCATGCCAAACAAACAACACATTAGTAAGTGGTATTTGGCATCATATATGACATAAAAGTAAATATAACTTGACATGGTAAAATTGACTTGACATGACTTAACATAAACTTTAGCATGGCTTTTCTTAAGCATTCATGATTCATAAATTGCATGTTGAATTGAACAATAAGTATGTGCATCCCTCTATGACGCCCCCTAAGGAGCACATGATTGCTAGGAAAGCCCTTGATGCTAGGAAAGCCCTTGATGACCCCTTGAGGTCCATGATTCGATAGCATATAAAAACTAATTCAATTCCATTTAACTTGATCATTAACATGGCATTAACATTATCTTAAACATTAACATGATCATTGAACTTTAACATTATGGGATTTCTCCCCTTGAATCATAATGGGATTTCTCCCTCATAAACCATAACAGGGTTTTCCCCTTCTTGAACATGATTTCTTAACCTTAATTTCATAATCATAATCATAATTAGGTTCATAGCATAGACTATAATTAAACAAGCAAGCAATCAATGATAATTATACATGATGCATTCTTGATAGACATTCATAATTCATGAAATTGCAAAATGTGCATAATTATAAATAACAATCAATAAACCAAAGTACTTGTGCCAAATATGCATGGCCTGCTTACCTATAGCAAACCACCTTAGGGTCATGTCACTTGACTTGGTTGAGCCTCTAATCACCTATAATTTGATCAAAATTACATATTGTACATAGATTCATAGTCCTGAAACCGTAGTTTTTCTTCATTGAATAATTGAAGAATTTGGATGTAGAAAACAACATTTGAAAACATTCCTAATCGATAGAGAATCCAAAGAGCTTTCCAAAATGTATTTATTTATATTTTTCTAAGGTCGCATGCAAAAGTTATGAATTTTGCATTCTGGACCAATCAAAAATTAGGAAACCATAGCGTGACATCATTTAAATCTGTGATTATTTTGAGGTAAATAAAACGTCAAAATACCAGAAAAACCAAGCCGTGTGTGACATAATGATCAAACATGTGGGGGCATACTCGTCATTGCACTCTAACTGGTCATCGCATGTATGAAGAACAAACTGAATGTCAAAATACTTATAATGCCCTTGGGTGATTAGTTAACAGATTGAACTCATGGCGGCACCACGGTCATTTTCTGACCTAGTTTCTTCCTACCGATCCATGGCGAGAGCAACTGCTGGAGCTTCAACCCCGATTCTTTGGGGCATCATCAGGCAAGACAATGACACCCTGACGAGCAGAGAGAAACCCCTTGAGTCCGGTGAAGGTGGTGCATCAAACCCAGGAAGGTGAGGATCTCCGTGTCTCCAGGACTCACCAGAAAAGCATGAGAGAGCATGAGAACAGGGGAGGAGGTCGGAGCTTGCAGATCGGAGAAAATAGGAAGCTACTTGTCGATAAGGATCAGTAAAATGATCTTGGAGTCCATGCAAGTCCATACAACTTGTTTCCGCAGATAGAGAGCCATAGAACTGCCATGGCAGTTGGCATCAGCCCTATAGGACCCAATGCTCAGGGGTCCTTCACGACAAACCAACAATGTAAAAAGAACGAAGGAGGTTCATAGATACTTTCTATGCCCTCAATTGCACATAAGGCACTGTTGAGAGCCATGGTAATGTGGCGGAGGCCGGAGAGGAGAATGGACTAGGTCTGGGAGGTTCAGGGTACTACCGGTCCAATTGAAGGTGGAGGAGAAAATCATGAGAGGTGGGGGTGCTCCCGGTTGCATCAAAGAGGAAGAAGGTGTAGCGAGGCGGCAGCTACGATGTTGCCATGAGAGAGGTCCACAGCCCAAGATGGGCGTTTCTTATATAGGTTGAAGGAGAAGGTGAGTAAGGGCTTGCTGGGTTCGGATTGACCTTGCAGTTTCATCGGTGAAAGAATCGAGACCATCCGTATGCCATGGATTGAGAATGAGGTTGGGGGAAAATGGCCTGTGAAATGGCTTCTGTTTGTGAGAAATACGAAGGTTGAGGACGACATCGTGGTCGTTGGATCATCTTTTGATTAAGTACCAGCCATCCGATGGCACACATAAGGTGGAAAGCAAATAAATGTAACGAGTGACTGTGGGATATACCGAGACTTTAGGTAAAATACCTCGCATTAATAAAATAATATTCAATCTTTGGTCAAACTATATTCAAACCTCTCTTAAATTAATTGGAGGGTCAAACATGGTCATAATGACTTGAAATTTGAAACATATGCTGATGTGAAGGTCTAGAACGTTCCTGTATAATTAGATTTCATGTGTGTGCACATTTAGGCCCATAATTTCTATATTGGCTATAAACCTTAATTAAGAGGCATTAAAAGTAATGTAATTTGAAAAGGCTCCAAATATTGAATCCTTGATTTACCATTTCAGGTTTTACTCATTCAATAACCACATGCTCACCTCTTTAATTCTTTACTAGGCTTCATGGCCACTTTAGAGGAGAGAGAAAAGAAAAGAGTGTTAATATGAGTTAATTGATATAAATGATGCATAATTGAAAGTGAACTATGAATTTTGAGTCTAATTTTAAGTTTGCTCATCCCATTTTCATATAATGACACCCATTACTGATATTTTGCATAAAAACCTTCAACTAATATTATTTATAAAAACTCCATTCCAAATTTTAATTTGGTTTTGAAAATTGGGACGTGACAATTCTACCCACCTTGAACAAATTTCATCCTCAAAATTTTCTAGAGTACTACCCACCTTAGGGTTTTTGTTACTTCTTTATTCAATGAAAGCATGCATACTAAATTTGAATGAAAGAAAATGTATTTCATAAAAGGTCCATATATGTTGAAAATTTTGCATGAAAAGGGTTATGTAACATAGGACATTTAAGTCTTGTACATTACCTATGCGAGCATGAATTAGATATTATTTTACTCCTCATGTCTTCGACTCATGCCTAAGGTTTTATGAAACCAAACATATCTTTACACTTAGGGCACTTACCTAGAACTTGTCATAACTTTCTAATATTAGGCATAGGTGACTATCCTTAGGTCCTTAGGTGCTTCCTACATTCCTATGTATGTGGTGATCAAACACATACCCAGAGATGTGGGATCTTAACATGCTACCTCTCACTCACTTACTAATGCATATGTCCCATACCACATGCACTAGGGAGAAAGGAGAAGTGCTTACAAGGTCTCATGCTCATGACATTCCTCTTCAAGTCTCAAGTGGATGGCCAAACCAATGAGAATGGAGAGGTTATCTCATTTTCTAGGGTAGGTTGATACTTGAGATCTAACTAGGTATTCTTGTATATCCTTGGGAAATCTATTCCTAAACTCTAATCTTACATCTTCACTCTAGGGTTGACTATGAGAATCATATTTTCCTAGTGGCCATTTACCAAAATTGCTCGGATACCATAGTGTAACATCTTGATTTTCACCACATAACTATATCACTGAGTGGAAGCATCCCTACTCAAGGGGGTGTCACAAAATGCTATTCGTTGCAATTAAAGTAAATAATCACCTTGCATTTATTTGAAAATAATTCATACATAGTTCTTCGTGTGAAGGAAACTACATAAATAAAAATCTATGAGATCTAATTTACTTAGTAGCATTCCTAAACATGGAAAACATGACTTTCTAGATCTCTGGATCGTCTAGGTAAATGGCATCCCACCAGGCAAAGCTTGTAGATCTCCTAGTCCTGGTTTTCTTTTTTATCCTTCCCTTGCTCCAAGTCGTACGGACATCTCATCCCTAGCCATGCAAAACAAACAACACATCAATAAGTGGTATTTGGCATCATATATGACATAAAAGTAAATATAACTTGACATGATAAAATTGACTTGACATGACTTGACATAAACTTTAGCATGGATTTTCTTAAGCATTCATGATTCATAAATTGCATGTTGAATTGAATAGTAAGTATATGCATCCCTCTATGATTCCCCCTAAGGAGCACATGATTGCTAGGAAATCCCTTGATGACCCCTTGATGTCCATGATTCGGGAGCATATAAAAACTAATTCAATTCCATTTAACTTGATCATTAACATGGCATTAACATTATATTAAACATTAACATGATGATTGAACTTTAACATGATGGGATTTCTCCCCTTGAATCATAATGGGATTTCTCCCTCATAAACCATAACAAGGTTTTCCCCTTCTTGAACGTGATTCCTTAACCTTAATTTCATAATCATAATCATAATTAGGTTCATAGCATAGACTATAATTAAACAAGCAAGCAATCAATGATAATTATACATGATGCATTCTTGATAGACATTCATAATTCATGGAATCACAAAATGTGCATAATCATAAATAATAATCAATAAACCAAAGTACTTGTGCCAAATATGCATGGCCCGCTTACCTATAGCAAACCACCTTAGGATCATGTCACTTGACTTGATTGAGCCTATAATCACCTGTAATTTGATCAAAATTACATAATGTACATATGTTCATAGTCTTGAAACCCTAGTTTTTGTTCATTGAATAATTGAATTATTTGGATGTAGAAAACATCATTTGAAACCATTCCTAATCGATAGATAATCCAAAGATCTTTCCAAAATGTATTTATTTATATTTTTTTGAGGTCGTATGCAAAAGTTATGAATTTTGCATTCTGGACCAATCAGAAATTAGGAAACCATAGTGTGACATCATTTAAATCTGTGATTATTTTGATGTAAATAAAACGTCAAAATACCAGAAAAACCAAGCCGTGTGTGACATAATGATCAAACATGCGGGGGCATACTCATCATTGCACTCTAACTGGTCATCGCACGTATGAATAACAAACTGAATGTCAAAATACCTATAATGTCCTTGGGCGATTAGTTAACTGATTGAACTCGTGGGAGCACCATGGTCATTTTCTGACCTGGTTTCTTCCTGTCGATTCATGGCGAGAGCAACTGCTGGAGCTTCAACCCCGATTCTTTGGGGCATCATCAGGCAAGACAACGACACCCTGGCGAGCAGAGAGCAACCCCCTGAGTCTGGTTAAGGTGGTGCATCAAACCCGGGAAGGTGAGGATCTCTGTGTCTCTAGGACTCTCCAGAAAAGCATGAGAATAGGGGAGGAGGTCAGAGCTTGTAGACCGGAGAAAATAGGAAGCTACATGTCGATAAGGATCAGTAAAATGATCTTGGAGTCAATGGAAGTCCATAACACTTGTTTCTGCAGATAGAGAGCCACAAAACTACCATGGCGGCTGGCATCGGCAAGGACCAGGCATCGACCCTATAGGACCCAATGCTCAGGGGTCCTTCACGACAAACCAACAATGTAAAAAGAATGAAGGAGGTTCATAGATACTTTCTATGTCCTCAATTGCACATAAGGCACTGCTGAGAGCCATGGTACTGCGACTGAGGCCAGAGAGGAGAATGGACTAGGTCCGTGAGGTTCAGGGTACTACCGATCCAATTGAAGGTGGAGGAGAAAATCATGAGAGGTGGTGGTTCTCCCGGTTGCATCAAAGAGGAAGAAGGTGTAGCAAGGCGGCGGCTACGATGATGCCGTGAGAGAGGTCCACAGCCCTAGAAGGGTGTTTCTTAAATAGGTAAAAGGAGAAGGTGAGTAAGGGCTCGTTGGGTTCGAATTGACCTTGAGGTTTCATCGGTGAAAGAATCGAGACCATCCATACGCCGTGGAGTGAGAATGAGGTCGGGGGAAAACGGTCTGTGAAACGGCTTCAGTTCGCGAGAAATACGGAGGTTGAGGACGACAGTGTGGCCGTTGGATCATCTTTTGATTAAGTACCAGTCGTCCGATGGTGCACATAAGGTGGAAAGCAAATAAATGTAACGCGTGACTGCAGGATATACCGAGACTTTAGGTTAAATACCTGGCATTAATAAAATAATATTCAATCTTTGGTCAAACTATATTCAAACCTCTCTTAAATTAATTGGAGGGTCAAACATGGTCATAATGACTTGAAATTTGAAACATATGCTAATGTGAAGGTCTAGAACATTCCTGTATAATTAGATTTCATGTGTGCGCACATTTAGGCCCATAATTTATATATTGGCTATAAACCTTAATTAAGAGGCATTAAAAGTGATGTAATTTGAAAAGGATCCAAATATTGAATCCTTGATTTACCATTTTGGGTTTTACTCATTCAATAACCACATGATCACCTCTTTAATTCTTTACTAGGCTTCATGGCCACTTTAGAGGAGAGATAAAAGAAAAGAGTGTTAAATATGAGTTAATTGATATACATGATGCATAATTGAAAGTGAACTATGAATTTTGAGTCTAATTTTAAGTTTGCTCATCCCATTTTCGTATAAGGACACCCATTACTGGTATTTTGCATAAAAACCTTCAACTATTATTATTTATAAAAACTCCATTCTAAATTTTAATTTGGTTTTGAAAATTGGGATGTCTCACCTTTTCAATTCCTATTTCACAACTAGCCCGACCTAGCTTCCTGTGTCTAATCTTTTTGTTGTTGTTGCCTGATACATATAGTACATTTTCTATCTCCAATCTAGATTAGTTCATCATGCTAAAATAACACGACACATAATGACCGAAACCAATTTGATTCTCAAATTACACTATGTCTGAGCCCGTCACTACACCATTGAATCCAAATCGGTATAGTCTTGTACCCAACTTAAAAAATCATCGATCGTGTGTAGTTTCTGTGCCTGGGCAGAGGTGATTGACACCATAGTCAACGACCATCGTATGATTGGCGCTCATCTCGTCAAAGGAGGTAGAAGAGTCACCCCATTCAGATTCATCAACAATTGGGTGAAGGAAGATAACTTCTTCGACTTAGTGAGAGATAGTTGGTGCGAGAAGGAATATAGCAGAGCTCCTATGTTTAGACTATACTATAAGCTAAACAAACTGTGCATGACCCTTTGTGAGTGGAACAGAAACAAGGTAAAGAACTACCTCTCCAAGGCTGCTGAACTGGAAACATAGGCCATCCTCTTGCAGAAAAAAGTGGACTAGGATCCCACCAATGAGTCCTTGTAGCTGAGTTTGTGTATTGTAAGGGACAACGCTATCAAGGCAAAGGAGGACCAGGAGTGCTTCAGTAAGCAAAAATCAAGAATTTAGTGGCTCAAGACAGGAGGCAGAAACTTTGCCTTCTTCTACACCTCCCTGAAGACAAGAAGGATCTGGAACAACATTAATTCTCTTGAAGTCAATGGCCATATGACTTATGATAAATCTGTGATCCATGATGAAATTGTTGGCTACTATAATGGTATCTTCAACTCAACTAGTGCATGTTATGTGAAATGGGTTGCTGACTGGCAATTATCTTGCATTAGAAGAGAAGTTCAACTCAACCTCATTAGATGGGTCACTAGAGCTGAGATTGAGGATGTAATAAAGGGCTAAAGGATGACAAAGCTCCAGGTCCTGACGGCTTCAACCCGCACTTCTTCAAAAGGTGCTGGGATATTATTGGTACGGATGTTACCAAGGTTGTCCTTAATTTCTTTCAGAATGGGAAGATGCTTAAGGAATGTAATAAAACCTTCATAACACTCATTCCAAAAGTCCAAAATGCAGCTATTGTCAAATATTTTTGGCCTATCTCTCTATGCAATACTGTCTATAAAATCATCACTAAAATTTTAGCAAACAGGCTCCAGCCAATCATGGGTGATGTTATTGATACAAACCAGGTGGCTTTTGTTCAAGGAAGATCCATCTATGATGCGATCTTACTAGCAAATGAAATCCTCAGTCATTTCTCTAATGTTCAAGGCCCCAAGCACATGTGGGTTAAAGCCAACTTATCCAAAGCTTACGACACAGTGAGAAGAGACGACATTATTTTTATGATGGAGAAGATGGGCTTCCCTCAATGCTGGCTTAGATGGATCAATGAAATTTTCTACTCTGCCTCCCTCCAGGTTCTTATCAACGGGTCACCCTATGCACATTTTGAAGCTAACAATGGTGTTAGACAAGGTGACCCCCTCGCACCATATTTGTTTGTCTTTGCTATGTAGGGATTATCTACCGTCCTCCAAGACTTGGTTGTAAAGAAGCAAATTGATCCTATCAAAAATGACGGGGTCAATCATATCTCCCACATCATATTTGCATATGATCTTCTGTTATTCTCCAACACATCTCAGGCCTAAAGCTCAATAATGACAAAAGCCAATTGTTTCTCAGTAAAGCATGCCACAATGACAGCATCAACACCATACTGTAAATTGGCATAGCTTAGTTGCATGTACGCTACCTGGGGCTTCCTCTGTTCACCGGGAGATTGACTAGAAGCATGTGTTTACCCATCATTGATAAAGTCAAACAGAAGTTAGAATCCTAGAAAGGGAGATTGTTGTCCTATGCTGGCAGAGTCGAACTCATCATCTCCACATTGTCATCCTACCACATTTTCTGGTCAGCTACATTTCCTATTCCTAAATCAGTTGTTGATGATCTTGAGAAACTAATGCACAACTTCATATGGAATGACGACAAAGACAAGAAGCACATCCACACCATCTCGTGGAGTATAGTAGCAGGCCTGAAATCGAGGGTGGTTTATGCATTAGACGCATTAAAGATTGGACTGACATTGGTTTTCTTAAAAATCTCTGGGACCTGGCCAGCGATAAGAACACATTGTGGGTCAAGTGGATCCATGGCAAGTACCTGAAAAATGACTCTCTCTGGTCAGTGGGTGAACGCTCCAATGCCTCATGGTTGTGGAAGAAATCACTAAAGAAATGAGGTGTGCTACTGAGCAAATTAAAACTCAACGTGGGTGATGGCAACAAATTCAAGCTGTGGCGCGATCCCTAGTTACCTGGAGTTAGAATGTTAGGGGACCTAGTCAATAACCAGCTCATGCATCATATTGGAGGTGGTGTTAACTTCTCAGTTAAAGCACTCATTACCAATGGTGAATGGAGATGCCCTCCCGTGTGCGTCTGTGAAGAACTGAAATGTATCCTATCACAGCTACCCAGACCCATGGGTGGAAGCGATTACATTTCTATTCTAGGTGAAATAAATTTCCGAATGAAAGATGGATGGAATATAGCTAGACAACCATCCTCTGTGGTTCCTTGGGGCAAATGGATTTGGAATAGCAAGATTCCTAAAATATTTTCTCTAGTTCTATGGAAGGCCTTTCTGAACAGACTACCAACAATCGATATCTTGAAGAAATTTGGGCTATACCTGGTGTCGAGATGCCCTTTATGTGAATCTAAAGAAGATAGTATGCAACACATCTTCTTCACGTGCAAGTTCACCATGGAAGTCTGGAATCACTTCAGCCTCAAGTTCAAGCCAACTATTGCTCCTTCCTGCCTAGACAACTTGAACCAGCTAAAGAATATAGAAAAGACTGCTGCTGCAACACTTATATACCATACTTGGATAGAAAGGAACAGAAGGATCTTCCTAGGCATAAAGAAAACACCAGTCGAGATATGGAATAGTAGTATAGATGACTTCACGACTGTATAGATATGTATAGTTTTTTCTTTATTTGTCTTTTATTCTTTCACCTTGTTACACTCTGTAACAGGATGATACTAATTTTTTGAGGAGATAGCAATAAAGAGAGGCACGCTTAGTTCACCCAAAAAAAGATATGAAATTTCTTTTAGCATTGTATTGTATATATAGGATGAGAAAATGGTAAGTTATTCCTTATGTGATACACCAAACATGCCTCGAATTATTTTTTTGATAACATGAATAATAATTTGACAAAGTAAGTGATTTACGAATATCAAAAAGTAAGACTAACTTGACCAAAGCACCCAATATGATCTAGTTTGAATAGGTAGTACGGTCATGTTTTTCCTAAAAAATATTAATATGATGTTACATAGTCTAATCATAGTTCAAGTGACTGGTTAGCCAATCTGGCCATACTTTGTCGACTTATACTACTTCATGCTCAAAATGTATATTTTCTTTTGATAAATGAAATTAGATATGAATATAATTATTTACTATTACGTGTATAAAATTACACTATAATGTGTATTCCCATAAGATAAAGATAAATACTTGTGACATTAAATATGAATTGAGTGATGAACTTATGGCAACATCATCCAATCATTTCAAATGCCTAAAGGAAAGAAGATCTACAGTTGAACCTAGTTCCCTTCAATGAGACCTACCTCCACCTCCTCATATTCATTTGATCATGAACAGTGGAGGTGTAACAATCATCGGCAATGCCCACACTTGATCTTTATTTATGTATTACTAGTAGTCAATATTAAACAAATATTTAGTTGGTTTGAGGGGCAATAGTGGGTCACTTTCTCCTTCGTTTATTCCTTTTTCATTTTAAATATAATAATCTAAAGCAATATTTAGAACCAATTTGGTAGAGCGTAGTCTGATGATAAAGTGTGAACTTGAACTGTTCTTTTATATTAAAAAAATAGTACCTTGACGTGCCCAGTATATTGACGCGTCCTTGGCGCGACCGCTGGAGCAGTTTCCGGAGGAGAAAAGGTGGTTTGGGGAGAAAAAAATGGTGGTATGGGAAGAAAAAAGAGATGAGGTGGCAGATAGTAGGTGGTGTGGAGAGAAAATGTGTGGGAAAAAGAGAGAAAAATCTATTTATCTTATAACTTTTGATCTATAATGTATTTATTGAGGAAATAAAAAATGTTAGACTCATCACAAAAAATGCAATCTAATGAGACCAATATCAATATACTTGAGAAAAATGATATGAAAGACAAAATTGAGTATATAACAAAAAAATAAGGAGAGAAAATTTATTATGCTTATAAATTTTAATCCATGATATATTTTTGAGAAAACAAAAATATTTAGATTCTTTATAAAAATGAAATTCAACAAGACTAATATTGACAAAATCAAAGAAGTAGATGCATTCACATCAAATTGGGCGCATTATCACCATGATTGAGCGCTTACAAATATTAGACGCATTATGTTAGATTTTGTGCTAATTTGTTATTTATGTACATACTCTAAGAAGTAGGCACATTCATACCATAATTGGATGCATTAGCATCATAATTGAGCTCTTTTCTACAAATATTGGCGCATTATGTAAAGATTTCTATGAATTGTTTTTTTTACAAAGATTGGGTGCATTATGATTTGTGCTAATTTGTTATTTATCTAGATACTCTAAGAAGTAGGTGCATTAACACCATAATTGGGTGAGTTAGTACCATAAATGTGCGCTTTTCTACAAATATTTGTGCATTCATAAAAATAAATAGGAACATTTTGTCAAAAATGGGTGCAATTCATCACAAGGTGGATGCATTTCATCAGAAAGGAAGCACATTTCAACAAACAATAGGCGCATTCCATAAAAAATGATCACATTCATGCAAATAAGTAGGCACATTTGATAAAAATAAGAGCATTTTATTAGAAATTAGGTGCATCATACAAATAAGTAGATGCATTTCATAAAAAAGGTGAATTTAATTATAAATTAGGTGCATTCATGCAAATAAGTAGACACATTTTATCAAAAAAGAAGCACATTTCATCAAATAAGTAGGTGCATTCCAAAAAAAATGAGTCACATTCATGCAAATAAGTAGGCACATTTGATAAAAAAAAGTGGCGCATCTCATTAGAAATTAGGTGCATCATACAAATAAGTAGGTACATTTCATAAAAAAGAGGTGCATTTCATTAGAAATTAGACGCATTCATGAAAATAAGTAGGCACATTCATAAAAAAAGGAAGCACATTTTGTCAAATAAGTAGGCACATTCCATAAAAAGTGAATCACATTCATGCAAATAAGTAGGCACATTTGTTAAAAAAAAGAGGCACATTTCATTCGAAATTAGGCGCATCATACAAAAAAGTAGGCACATTTCATAAAAAATGTGCATTTCATTATAAATTAGGCGCATTCATGAAAAATAAAGCACATTTCATCAAATAAGTAGGCACATTCCATAAAAAATGTCACATTCATGCAAATAAGTAGGCAATGTTTGATAAAAAAGACACATTTCATTAGAAATTAGGCGCATCATACAAATAAGTAGGCACATTTCATTAAAAAAATGTGCATTTCATTAGAAATCAAACGCATTCATGGAAATAAGTTGGCACATTCATAAAAATGAAGCACAATTCATCAAATAAGTATGTGCATTCCATAAAAAATGAGTCACACTCATGTAAATAAGTAGACACATTTGATAAAAAGGAGGCACATTTCAATAGAAATTAGGCGCATCATACAAATAAGTAGGCACATTTAATAAAAAATAGGTACATTTCATTAGAAATCAGGCGCATTCATGCAAATAAATAGGCACATTCATAAAAAAGAAGCACATTTCATCAAATAAGTAGGCGCATTCCATAAAAATGAGTCACATTCATACAAATAAGTAGGCACATTTGATAAAAAAGAGGCACATTTCATTAGAAATTAGGCACATCATACAAATAAGTAGGCGCATTTCATAAAAAAGACATGTATTTCATTAAAAATTAGGCACCTTCATGCAAATAAGTAGGCACATTCATGAAAAAGGAAGCACATTTCAACAAATAAGTAGGCACATTCTATAAAAATGAGTCACATTCATTCAAATAAGTAGACACATTATATGTAAAGAGTGGAACCCAAAAGGGGATCCACTAAAATGATATAATACAAGAGCCATGTAATAATAAAGCAGCGGAAACAAAACTATTACAAGTTAATTCATGATTCATTAATACAATTGTTCCTCACCTTAATAGGTGATTTTACAAAAACTTGAACTAAGTACAACTAAAGCCAGTAGCAGAGGGTAACCCAGCCATTCCAAGCTATCCTTAAGTCCATCTCATGTCGGTGATCTTTTTGAGATCTTGTCTTCCAATGTACCTAAACCTGGGTGGAAGGGAACATCACCCAGAACATAGGAAACAACAAAGAGGTCAGCAAAGGCTGAGTATGTACACATAATAAACTTTGGGCATTATATTGGGGTAAAAGTGCAAAAAGAAATGTTCCCACAAGAAGGGGGGCTATTTGCAATTAGATAAGTTCAAGAGAAATGTAACAAAATAAATGAGGCATATTAAATTTCAGATTACAAGCATGATAATAAAGAGTGTCTTGCCATAACAATCATCCACAGATTCATATTAAAACAACAAATATTTGCATGCATAACAATGTAGACTAAATGTACCTAAAACAAGGCCATAATACCATAGTATCATGTCCTAAAAGAAATAAGGGTGGAAAGCACACCCCGGGTGGAATACGCACGCCCTATATAAGTATGGTTGTACATAAGTACCACTATTCTAGATAATCTAGTCAAACACACAACATGTTATAATAGAGTGGCAAGACTATCATTTTAGTCAATATCAAACCAAAAGGGCAACAAGGCAGGAGGGGCCTAAAGACCCATAATCATGTCAAATTAATAATCACAACAGTAAAAGATATTCATATCAGGAATTGTAAATGTCCAAGAATAATAGATTTCCAAGATCAAAAATAGTTCAAGAGATGCCTCATTAAAATGTATATGGTGTTGGTATGTATGCCCTGAGAACCAATCGTGGGATGATTAATGGGATACCTTAAGATTGATTTGATAAACATCAAAGGCAAGCTTCCAATTCTTTCTGGTTCAGTCATATGAGATAGTGATAGAACAGATTAAATGTCTAGAGAATGACAGTACTCAATGACGTATGCTTTCAGGTTAAGGACCTGAACGATGAGATCATATGGATGCTAAGAGTTTGTACATTCTTGTTATGTCCCTAGTCGGATGTCATTGTGGAAGGTAGATAGACAACAATGACACACAAGACTAGATTGTGGTGTTGGTTGATGACAGAATCTCATTAGTCGTGATATAGAGATATCAAACCAAACACATAGGTACTTGTTAGAGAACAAGTGTACCGGACAGACCCACCGTGAGTTTGACACATGGAACCATGACATGATAATCACAGTCAGTACTCACAGTGATGGTGGTGAGTGTGATTCTTTGACCTGAAATCACTACACTCAACACATGTCGTTGGGCACACTTTGACATCATCAAACGCAGTCCTGAAACATGGGTTGTTATAAAGGTGATGATTGGGTGGCTTTGACACATGGGGCTTTTGAGGGGTGAGTGATAGATATGGGATTTGTCCCTCCTAAGGGAGTTTGATATCCAAGGCCACTTGATGAGTAGGATTGAAATAGGCGTGCGCACGCATGTGTGAATCAGTATGTGATATTGATGTCATACATATCTCTTCCAATCTGCTCTGAGATCAAGAAAGTGAATGAACGTTGACAGGATGACTATTCCATGCCTCGAGTTCATTCGGGATATCAGTGACAAATGAATTATACATTCACTGTAACACCATTCACAGATTGTAGGATTGAAAGTTGTTCTCCAACTTTCTATTTCACTTGGATAGCATTGATGTGTGACTAGGCACCGCTCTTTGCTTGTGAAGTCATAAATGTTATGGACTTTCACTGCCAATGTGAAATGGACCTGTAGGGTCACACACATAGGATTTAACCTGGAAGAGGAGTTTTGTCCACAAACAATGTTTAGATTGATTACTAAAAGAGTTTAGTAGTTCAATTAAACACTCAATTAATTGATAGCTCAAAATCATAGTGTTCAAGGTGTTGGACAAATTGATTGGAGTATTGGATTGATTGAAACCACAATTGACTGATTCTGCACAATCTGCACTCCCAACCGATCGGCTCATGTGATGAACCGATTGGCTGAGCTTGGTGAACCGGTTGGGTCAAGTTGTGAGTCGATCGGCTCATGGACAGGGTGAAACAATCGCTTCAAGTGTTGAAACGATCGGTTCAACTGTTACAACTGAGAAAGTTGGGAAAGTAGGATTGGTGAGAATTTTCCTTTCGTTTCACTTGCCCAATTTGATTGGAACAAGGATTGGTATTTGATACCAATTAGAAACAAAAGAGAAAAAGTCAATCGGGAACTGACCAGGGCCACGAACCGACCAGTTCAGAAGTGAACCGACCGGTTGAGGTGTCCCAACCGATCGGTTGAGGTGTCAACCGACCGGCTCAGGTCCCCAACCGACCGTTTCAGTTGTGAAACGATCAGTACAGGTTGCGAGTTGGTTGTTTTTGGTGGAAAATCTCGAACCTTTCTACTCCTGCTTTTAGTCCCGCATTGCTCGGGATGGAGAACCCTGTCCCATGACCCTCCTATATATAGGGGTATTGGGGGCTTCTCAAAGTACAACTCAGTGCAACCAGTTGCTCTACAAATTTGTCGTTCTCTCTGGTTTTGGTAACCGAGAGAGCCCGAGCAAGTGCTACCTGATAAGGGAGGCACAGCAAGGGAAAGAAAACTACAGTTGCGACTGGTAGCAGGAGAGTGTGTCGGCGACTAGTACGCTGACAAGAGGGTATGAATCCTTCCAATTCCTTGTACGAAAAGGATATTAGAGTTCCAGGTGGTCCGTGTGGACTACTTCAGAGGCGAGAGGCTTCTGCCACTAGGAGGACAACCTTCAATCCCGTCAGTCCCGGTGCGACCAGGAGCTGCACAGACACCGTCCAAAACCAGAGGTGAAGACCACGCAAGGCTTGAGGTATTGTCGCCGAGAAAGCTTCGGGACAAGGTATGATTCCACAAACCATCCTTTCCTATTGTATAGACGTTGACGCGTTTCCTTGTTCTGGGTTTAGGGAGGAAACAATTTTTGTTTCCGCTGCCTTCTCTGCCTCCCCTAAAACCCAAAAGTGGTATCAGAGCCACGTCAACTTCTCTATATTTTAGGAATATCGATATGATCGATTTTGGTTTGTCACCTTTATTTATTGCATACGATGCGAATAAAATTGGCTTTATGCATGTCCAATCCTAAATCCACAAATCCCAATTACATATATGATATGTATTATTAATGCATTCGATACGCGTCGCCCTTAAACGAGTTTTGTGGTCGATGTATAGCGTGGTTATGGCTAATAAACCCTATTTGTGTATGGTTGTATGTGGTTGCTTGCATCTCGGTCTGCGCACCGATCTTCCTTCTCCTATTCTTGATGTAACTCGAAATAATTTGAGATTTCTTTCCTACCTTTGCTCCCCTCGAATGTAACTCGAGGTTTCTCTTTTTACAATGTAAAATAGGATAGAATTTTATTTCCTATTATGTCAAAGAACGGAGGACATCCTGACGATAGCTGAGACGATCGGTTCAAGGCGTGAACCGATCAGTTGACGTTTCAGACGATCGGTTCAATGAGTGAGCCGATCGGTTGATGACCAGTTCGAGGAGCGAGACGAGCGGGTGGCAGCCATGATGAGATGCACGACGATCAGGCGAACCGATCGGTTGGAGGAGCCAACCGATCGGCTGGTGGCACCCAGACAACCGGGCCAGAACGAGCAAATCATTCATGTGATGAGTTGATCTACTCAGAAGGCAAAGCACAGAGTTCATCTTGTACAGGTTGCATGTGATGTAGACCTAGATTAATGTGATTCCTCTTGGCTCGAGGAATCACATTAGGATGGCCATAAATCATCGCTTTTATCGTTTTGCATGTTTTATGTGGGATATAGCATGTATATGATACGTACTATGTATTGTGGTGATTGGATATGTATATGTATATAAAACCAAATCCCTCATTAAATATTAAGTTTTAGATGCCTTCCAAATGCGACACATGTGAAAAGCTTGATCGACCAAGTGTGGGCATGCCCAAGCGTGGTGCACCGTCTATCTTGTGGAAGCGTGAAGGATGGATATGTGGGTCTGCCCAAGCAGGGTGCATATTAATCGTGTTTGCTTTGGGTCGGACTTAACAAGGTGACCTAGATAGGATCTAGCACCTTGAGGCATGGAGATGATCATGGTAAGGAGTTGCATATGACATCTTATCAAGAGTTGCATATGATGCAATTGGCAAGAGTTGCCTACCTGAGAGATCTAAGTTGTGGGTGACAGCCCAAGCTGGTTCATGACTTAGAGGATTTCAGGATCTTGCCCACTAGAAGGTTGTACGTTGCAATCTTCTGAATTGATGGTGAGGGCTATCAATTTGAACTAAAATAGTGGGAGTGATAATTAATTAAAGGCCTAATTATATCGTCAACTTTTCAAATCAATCAAATAAGTCAAAAAATGAGTTTTTGGACTAAAATTGCATATTTCCTTTTGTAGTACAAATGACAACAAACAACAATCACTTTTCTTTGCGATCGATCTTTGAGACCAACAAATTAAATGGGAATTTTTCCACGAATGGTTAGGACATTGAGAAGTGTTCTCAATCGTAGAGTGAAAGCTCTAAGTCCTAGTTATACCAGAACCAGATGAACTCAATCCCACCACATCAATGGCTGAAAGTATGCTTATGGAAGCATACCGAGGATGACATTGATGAGGAGTGCTTGATGTTGTGTTCTCTGAACTATGAGTTGCAGAGACAACATGAGACATATGATGTCTCAAGAACACTGTCCTAGTATGTCATGACAAAAGGAGATCCAGTAAGGTATTCACACACTCAATGTGATTGGGTATGTGGAAAACCTGACTAAGAAGGATTCCCTCTGAGCCAAGATTTGGCTATTGGTATGATACTGCAAATGTTGCGAGGATCGTACAATTCATGATAAGCTACAACATGAACAACTTTGACAAGCGTTGACAGAGTTGTTGGACATGTTGAGGATAGTAGAGGCAAAGATGAAGAAAGACAAACCATAATCTTTGATGTGATCAAAGAAAAAGTAATTATTAAGGGCAAGGACAAGGGCAAAGCAAAGAAGTGATGCTAGCCAGCAATCCAAGCCGTCTTCGGCCTCAAGGCACATGGGGAAAGGGTGTATGAGGGAATTTCCCTCTATATCTGGAAGAACAAAAGAAGATGAAGGAGGGGATGGAGATCTCCACCTAAGGTATCATGAAATGAACCGCTTCTTTCACTGAGGTATATGATACCAAGATATGGATCTATCATATATGATATGCAAGATACGCAAAGAAGTGATGGCCTTTGTGAAAGGACCAAGAAAGAAGTACCCATCATTGGAGCAAGTGTTGCTGCCATAGATAGGAGTACTTTAGTTTATTTTCAGCCTAAAAGGCATGTAATACAGTTATGAACTGCTATTTCATATTTGCCAATAGATAGAAACACTTTATTTTTGCATATTGTATGACAATGATGGCAATTAATAAAGTTGATGTTTCAATCTTAAAGATATGATCTTTGTGGCAATGCCTTGTTTATCTTGTGATACATGGTATGCATAAGATAAAATGATACCTAAAGATTATTGATAACTCAAACAGTCAAATTAGCATCAATCATGAGAAATTCATTTCTAGTTTCCATATGATGGATAAATCTAGACTCTTTTGGTTAGAGAACCAGTAAGAGACATGAATATCTTGGACATGATTAATCTTCACTAATGGTAGTGGGAGAATGATTATCCTATTAGGTATAATACATGTGATGTATTTACATACCTATTGGAACAAATGCTAATACTTCAAAAGGTGTTTAGAGAAATACCAATATGAATATCTTGAAGTGTTCAAGAATATCATAAATGAAGTACGAATTTGGTAAAGTGTAAATTCTTGATGAGATCAATAAATGAAATACTTGGACCAAATGTTTGAGATCCTTATGAGTGATTATGATAGTGTATCATAGTGAGCTCGTGATTAAGGCATGGTGATGTCTAAATCAAGAAGGAGTCATACTCTAAGGAGTTAGAGAATGATTATCAAATAACTAAATTCTTCTTAACAAAATAATACCCTACACTAATAAAGGACATTAAGAATCACAAGGAGTTGTAAGTTCTTATATCCTTGACAGATACACCTCAATTATCTATGTGATGAGTTGTTCATGTGATGAGTCAACTATCCAGATGAATATGAGGAACCAAATTTTGAGTTATGGTTTATGACCATTACATCCTAAATGACTTCCATGTGAACCATAAGGTATGACCTTGATGGTAGCACCTATTGGATTGAAATCCATAAGTGCAAATAAGTCTTAAGTGTTAAGACACATGGATAACATTTCGAGAAGGATGATGCTTGTTGATTGCAACTTAATGACTAATACATTTGGCATATGGATACTAAAACCGCATTCCTATGAGGAATAAAATAAGGATGTGTACGTGACACAACCTATAAGGTTTATGAATCCACTAATGCAAATGAAGTCTATAAGTTACAATGGACTAATCAATGTGATTGATTGAGTACAAGCAACTCAAAACTGGATCTTTATTTTGATGATATAGTCAAAGGGTTTGACTGATATGTCAAAGATAAATAAGGGATCTGTGATTTAGTGGGAGTGTGTTCACATTCCACATGTTGATGTGAAATGGAAATGTTCTAAAATGGAAATCTAAAAGTGGAAATTATCTTTAAGGAAGATGGAGATGTTTCCTATGTGATAGAAATAGAGATCTATAGAGATAGTTCTCGAAAACATCTTGACCTAAAAGAGGAGAAAACATACATTGGCCATTTGTACTGAAGGGTTTAGTATGCACAGATTCAGTGGGAGAAAATTTGTCCATGTTACATGGAGTTAGTATCCCAAGGCCAAGTGTCCAATTCTTATGAAGAATGGGAACACTAAGAATAGATATGGATCTATCATGTATGTAATCATCCCATTATCTTGCATGTGTCGACATGGCAAGAACAAAATGCATTCATCATCTTGTATGTAGGACATAGCAATATGATGTGCTCATCCTGATAACTCGTATGACGAGTGGATGTCTGTCTACTTCCGGTAAGGGTTACTGGAATACCATAAGAACTTGATAAGTACTTGTGAAGTACTAGTTCTATGGAGATAAGGAAGAGTTCAATGTAAAGAGTTACATTGATGCGAACTTATGAAAGGACAGAAAATTAATCGCAAAATATATATAGGATATATAAAAGTGAAAGTTTGTTGATAATTGGAAGTGTTCCAATAAAACCATTTAAAAGGAAATGTCGAGTATCTATATGTTAGAGAACAGCAGTGGATACTATATGGATCTGGAAGTTCATGAGATGAACTTATAGATATTTCGGTCATTGATGACAAGTATGGAATCCTTAATCATGCAATGTGGCTAAAGGTTAGCAAAGGAATACTGGATCGCATATTACGGCAACTCCATCTCATACGTGTGACGTACAAAGAAGAGATGTGAGACATGCAATTAATACTAACTTTGGCAAGGTGTTGCCATAAATCACTATGTTGGCACAAGAGCACAGTAACATGTGGGACATGTTTGAAGATCACTATGAATATGATTCAAGGGTGATTGGCTCACAGTGTGGTAGTCACAGTCAGTAGTCACGGTGATGGTGGTGAGTGTGATTCTTTGACCTGAAATCACTACACTCAACACATGTCGTTGGGCACACTTTGACACCATCAGTCGCAGTCCTGAAACATGGGTTGTTATAAAGGTGATGATTGGGTGGCTTTGACACATGGGGCTTTTGAGGGGTGAGTGATAGATATGGGATCTGTCCCTCCTGAGGGAGTTTGATATCCAAGGCCACTTGATGAGTAGGATTGAAATAGGTGTACGCACGCATGTGTGAATCAGTATGTGATATTGATGTCATACATATCCCTTCCAATCTGCTCTGAGATCAAGAAAGTGAATGAACGTTGATAGGATGATTGTTCCATGTCTCGAGTTCATTTGGGATATCAGTGATAAAGGAATTATACATTCACTGTAACACCATTCACAGATTGTAGGATTGAAAGTTGTTCTCCAACTTTCTATTTCACTTGGGTAGCACTGATGTCTAACTAGGCACCGCTCTTTGCTTGTGAAGTAATAAATGTTATGGACTTTCACTGCCAACGTGAAATGGGCCTACAGGGTCACACACATAGGATTTAACCTGGAAGAGGAGTTTTGTCCACAAACAATGTTTAGATTGATTACTAAAAGAGTTTAGTAGTTCAATTAAACACTCAATTAATTGATAGCTCAAAATCATAGTGTTCAAGGTGTTGGACAAATTGATTGGAGTATCGGATTGATTGAAACCGCAATTGACTGATTCTGCACAATCTACACTCCCAACTGATCGGCTCATGTGATGAACCGATCGGCTGAGCTTGGTGAACCGGTCGGGTCAAGTTGTGAGTCGATCGGCTCATGGACAGGGTGAAACAATCGCTTCAAGTGTTGAAACGATCGGTTCAACTGTTGCAACCGAGCAAGTTGGGAAAGTAGGATTGGTGAGAATTTTCCTTTCATTTCACTTGCCCAATTTGATTGGAACAAGGATTGGTATTTGATACCAATTAGAAACAAAAGAGAAAAAGTCAACTGGGAACTGACCAGGGCCACGAACCGACCGGTTCAGAAGTGAACCGATCGGTTGAGGTGTCCCAACCGATCGGTTGAAGTGTCAACCGACCGGCTCAGGTCCCCAACCGACCGTTTCAGTTGTAAAACGATCAGTTCAGGTTGCGAGTTGGTTGTTTTTGGTGGAAAATCTCGAACCCTTCTACTCCTGCTTTTAGTCCCGCATTGCCTGGGATGGAGAACCCTATCCCATGACCCTCCTATATATATAGGGGTATTGGGGGCTTCTCAAAGTACAACTCAGTGCAACTAGTTGCTCTGCAAATTTGTCATTCTCTCTGGTTTTGGTAACCGAGAGAGCCCAAGCATGTGCTACCTGATAAGGGAGGCACAGCAAGGGAAAGACAACTGCAGTTGTGACTGGTAGCAGGAGAGTGTGTCGGCGACTAGTACGCTGACAGGAGGGTGCGACTCCTTCCAATTCCTTGTGCGAAAAGGAGATTGGAGTTCCAGGTGGTCTGTGTGGACTACTTCAGAGGCGGGAGGTTTCTGCCGCTAGGAGGACACCCTTCAATCCCGCCAGTCCCGGTGCGACCAGGAGCTGCACAGACACCATACAAGATCGGAGGTGAAGACTGCGCAAGGCGCGAGGTATTGTCGCCGAGCAAGCCTCGGGACAAGGTATGATTCCACAAACTATCCTTTCCTATTGTATAGACGTTGACGCGTTTCCTTGTTCTGGGTTTGGGGAGGAATTTTTTTTTGTTTCCATTGCCTTCTCTGCCTCCCCTAAAACCCAACATATGGATTTAGTCAAATAATGCCCAAAATAAAATAGAGGATGTACATACCTGATACAACCGACTAACCCTATTTCTAGGGATTAAATTCACCATTCAACTGCCTCCAAAGGTTGGTGATGAATGAGCTACAAAGTGGAATAATATTTGTTACTATTTGGCTTGAAATCAAAACTTGTTTGATTTATGTTATTTCGGATTAGGTTTTCCATCTAGGTTTATTATTCTGTATTTTTTCTTATCATTATAGTCTCTTATATTTCCAACTAGGTCATGTACGATCAATGTTGTATATCCATCTATATGATTATTTTCCTATAGATTAGATCCCCAAATATTATTCGTTCTCTAACGTAATATAGTTCCATTTAGTCAGTATGATTGAAGATGTGTATTGTAAGATATGTATTAAATAACAGAGTACCCTAATAGGGACATCTAGGGTATAATTCCAACATAACTCAATATAGAAGTTACACACTTAGCTTAGATCTCAAATATGCACAGGACTACAAGTTTGTTCCAAATGATTATATGGAAGTAGATTATTTGTTAGTCTAAACTAACATGTACCCTATTCTCATCCATTTGAATGCACATGTTTATGACAACACTTTCTTTTGTGTGATTTGTCTCTTTTATACCATTGAATTCCATGTAGGACATTTCTAGGTAGATACACTCTTACATTCTTATCATGTTGTTAATCATCATTAAATATATGTATATACACTTAGGGTTTTAATGTGTAAGGATAATATTGTTGGCACATTGGACATGTTCGATAACAATTACTTACTTCTAGACCTTGCTATTTGCTATGATGTTTAGTAACATGTGTATAAATAGCCTAGGTTAAATTGTCAAATACATATTCAAAGCTCAATCTTGGCCTTTGGAGGCTCTTAGTTTGTTTAATAAATGAAACTACAGTAGGGTAAGTATTAATCATACCTTATCATGAATTCGGACATGTCTTGGTGTTTTCTGCCTTCAAACCAAAGTTGATCCCAAGTGGATGACTCGAGGCTGGAACATATGTAGACCACCTTTGATTGTAGATCAGAAGGAGGAAGAGTCGTTACTCAATGGCTATAGAGGCTCATCAGAGGATGTAAGATGAGAGCAAGTTCTCAGGGCCCGATCTGACTATTTTCTAGTCATCGTCAGGTCCGGCAGTAGACATGGAGTTATTGGTGTGGCGGGGAAGAGGAAGGTTAGCTTCTACAGTTAGGTGGAGAGGCAAGCAGACCAGGGTATAGATCCACGGTGGAGTTGAGAGAAGGAGTGGCGAGGAGATGAGGAGAAGGAGTGGGAGACTTTGTTCGAAGGATTTACTTTTGAGGTTTGGGGGTTCGAGCAACGTTGTCGTGTGGGGGTTCACTCAGGGTGAAGTTGTAGATCTGGATTTCACAGTGAGGGAGGAGGAAGTGTCGTGGCCATTGGATCAGGTGGTGGTCCTACTGGGTGCGAGGTCTACCTTGCAGCAGCCACCGTAGGTGGTGGAAAAGCCCTACGATCATGGTGGCTGGGGCGCAGGATGAGAGGAGGGAAGGAGATGTGTGTGGCTGCTTTGTTGTGGTTGGACATTGTGGTGGCCCTGACGGTGGTGATTCCTTGCGGTGGGTGTGGTGATCGTGAGAGGAGGAGCGACGCCATATCCTCTATTGGCCAGTGCAGAAACGGCGGCAGTAGATCTGCAGGTCGTGATAGGGGAGGGAGGCAGAGGAGGAGCCGACTATTTCTCGTTACCTAGGAAACCAGTCATCTGTAGAATAGGAAGTGCAGGCACGCAGTGAGGGGACAAACAGCCGGAAGCCATTATGGAAGAAGGAGAAGGTGTCTTGGGGGTTTCATAACCCATCGACGCTTGTTAGATCGGCAGCGGCTGACTCCCTTCACCGGAAAAAAACATGATGGTAGGTGTGCCTTCGACGATGGTCGGATATAAGGAAGAGGAATTGGATCAATGGCATGGGGTGGTGCTGTGCTGTTGAGACCGTCGTGGCTAGTAACCCACTGCAGGTCAGGCGGAGTCGATAGCTGCAATAGGTTCAGGTTGTCGTTGGCCGTGATGTCACAGGTCTACCGGGGAGTGGAGTAGCATCGGTAGCCAGAACCAAGCGAGGAAATCAGAGGGAAGAAGGAGAATAAGTGGAGTGGCACCACCACTGATGTTGAAGGTGATGATCATGGCATAGGGCAGAGACTAGTGAGGGGAAGAGATCGCAGGAAGTTGTAGCGGTGCCCTATCTATCCCTCGGTCTGCTACCGTTGTTATGCAGGTGACCGGAAAATAGAGAAAATAAAAGCAGGAGACGTTGGCGGCTGGGCTGGATCTAGGAATGGGGAGGAAGAGGGAGAAAGAATAGGATGCATCTGAGGAGAAGAAGAGGGAGAGAAGAACATGACGTGGTCATGGCGCCGGTGATCTGCACGAGCGTCGCGTTGAGTGTGTCAAGGGGAAGATGCACCGGGTTTCAGGGAGTAAGGGAAACGGAAATGGTAATTAAATGTAATAATGAGCTAAATTAATTAAACTTAGGTTATTTAGAAACTTTGCCTTTCTAGTTTAATCGAGGGTGCAAACGCAGTCTGATTAATTTGAAATTTTGTATGGAAGCTATAAAAGGTGTGAGGAACATGATTAATAAATAAAATTTGCCTTTGGTGGTCATTGAGGGTTCAATATAATTAGATGTTTGTTGGTTATTTATTTATTTAGTATATCATTATTTTCCTTCACCCAATTGAATAATTGAAATCTATATTTCTCTATTTTACTCAATTAATCATAAGGAAGCATATATAGGCTCAAATTAGGAATAAGTTCAACAATTGACATATTTGTGATTAATTCATAAATTTCCCTTAATTATATTATTGGAGTTAATACATCCTAAGATTCCATGACTATGAGTTCTTAATGAGTCAATTAGGGTTATAAAGTCACCAAAATGTTTAATCTATCATCAATTAGTGAATTACGCATACAAAAGGTATGTATTCCAAAAGAAGGTCAAATAGAGAGAAAGAAGGAGGTTGGATATCACGTAGGCGAGTAGGCGCCTAGAAGAATGGAGGATTAGCCTATGTGTCTGGAATTGAGTATGTTACAACACTCCACCCCTTAAAGAGGATTTTGTCCCCGAAATCAATCCAATGTTAGTCATGAGTGCTAGTTTTTTCTACAGATCCTCATCTTCCATCACTTAAGCATCAATGACCAATCTTCATATACAAATTTCCCAATAGAACCATTCAGATTGTGACTACTAAATTGGTGAACTACTCTTTCCTATAAACATTGATCCTCAAGCACCATGATTCCTATCATTATTACTATTAAGGAAAATTTACTTATCAACATTATCATCATCATAATAAACATCATTAACATATTATTATTTATCATGGTCACTTTATGTATGATGTGCATATATGTCTTATTTTCCTTCCAACATTAGGATTATTTCTTAACTTCAATTTATTTATGAATTATATCAAGGGGGTCAAATAATGATGTGTTACTTGTCTAAGACAACACATACTTTAATAGACATATTAGGGTTGAGGTGTAAGTTTAGGGTTTTGTGTGCCAATGGATTTTCTTGTTCACATATGAACATTATAGTGTGTTGTATGCAACTATTTGAATTTTTCCTTCACGAGTTAACTTTAGACATTACATTACACATGTTTTGATTGATGTGTAGCCAGTTCCCTTTCACTTCTATTTATTATGGTCACCTGGGAAAATATTCAGAAATCCTATCATACATAGGGTGTTCACCCTAGCCTCTACTGTAAAGTCATCCTTACCATATAATTAGTAGTGATTTGGGGTATAGAATATTAATTTGAGCTTTTAAGTGTAATTACTTTTACCTCCATCTGACTTAAACACATCCTTAAGGGTAATTCAAAAATACATTTTAAAATTTGTTTTGATTATTAAAGTTACATTTATGATGGTATGATTAGCAAGGCTCATCTGGAATTCTCAGTTTGGTAGCCTCTACATATGTTTAACATTATTGCTAGGAGTTATCCAAGTTTTACTCATTGTAGTTGTTATTAATCCCAATTATGCCTATTAACTAGATCATACAGGAACTCCACCCCTTAAAAGGATAAAACTATAACTTAGGGCATAACCTAGAGGGGAAAAAGGGTGAATCTGCTAGGTCTTATATATACATTGAAAAACTAGCTATGTCAGTCTTAGGCCTAGGGTATTAGGGTTGAACATGTCAACCAATGGTACTTCACTAAAGAGCTTCTCTACTACTCAACTTACTTGTGGTGGTGACTTGGTTCTGAAAATCATCGATGATATCATAAAAAGAAAAATAAATCTTTTGTACATATAATTTAATAATGAAAATAAGTTTTAGCAATATAGGACTGGCGATGAAGATGCAAAATTGGCACCAAAATCAATCCGAGAACCAAGTCAGACACCTTCTACAACCTGACACATACATTACTATCCTATAACCCCTTCCTTCTACAAAAGAGGTCTGATCCTCCTATCACTTAAAAAGTCATGTGAGTATTCTCTAATATGCAAGCAATGAGAGAGAGAAGGGTGTATATTACTCATAGCCAATAATCAGTCAAAACCTACCCAAGCATGACATCCACCATGTCCCACGTCATTCTTAATCATAACCCCCGCTACCTCATCTTGAGTCCTAATCGAAACATGAGATTACCCATCATGATAGGTAGTGATTTAGGGTTTTCTCAACCGTAGTTCCTTCACATGATAAGGTAACCTATATAGTCTAGATACCCATCTCAGTCACTAGGTAAACCAAGTACTCTGAGAGAGGTGATAATTTAAGTATGCCTACTAAAACATTTAGCTCCATCAATCAATTCCAATACACAAGAATAACAATCCTAGTGAGGGTGGAATTTAGCCCTTGAGGGGATGGCATCAGGGCATAACTATCCTAATATACTCACATTGAGGACAAGGCATGCTATAAATAAAGTTGATCTAGTTAGGATAACACTTAACATCAAAGGAATCTTAACCCTAATCTTAATTTAGGATTTTGTACTTTACATTCATGCATGCTTAGTAACCAAGTGAATGTATGCTAGGCATGCTAGATCAATGTCAAATAAAATGGGTCACGTGTGATAACTAGGGTTACACCTAGCTATAAGTGTCCAAGTCAACCTACACATAATGTAGTCTAGATAGCCTCCCATAAATCAGGAGATATATCACTAGAAAAGCCAATTCCAATGTAGTTTCATTACACCCCCATAGGAAGGGTGGGGTAGTCTTGGTTTGTCACGTACTATGGTTCCATAACTGATGTGTTGTAAGAACATGTATTGACCAATTTTAGAAGGGATTGAAATACTAATTGGTAAACCACTACAAAGAAATAGGTCTGACAATAACCTCTAAAAGGCAGCCGAAGCACCTAATTAAGGAACAATGTAGGATAACTTGAAATAGTCAAGTTTTCGACTGATTTTTGCTCTGATACCATTTTGTAAAGAGTGGAACCCGAAAGGGGATCCACTCAAATGATATAATACAAGAGCCATGTAATAATAAAGCAGCAGAAACAAAACTATTACAAAGTTACTTCATGATTCATTAATACAATTGTTCCTCACCTTAATAGGTGATTTTACAAAAACTTGAACTAAGTACAACTAAAGCCAGTAGCAGAGGGTAACCCAGCCATTCCAAGCTATCTTTAAGTCCATGCCATGTTGGTGATCTTTTTTAGATCTTGTCTTCCAATGTACCTAAACCTCGGTGGAAGGGAACATCACCCAGAACATAGGAAACAACAAAGAGGTCAGCAAAGGCTGAGTATGTACACATAATAAACTTTGGGCATTATATTGGGGTAAAAGTGCAAAAAAATGTTCCTACAAGAAGGGGGGCTATTTGCAATTAGATAAGTTTAAGAGAAATGTAACAAAAGAAATGATGCATATTAAATTTTAGATTACAAGCGTGATAATAAAGAGTGTCTTGCCATAACAATCATCCACAGATTCATATTAAAACAACAAATATTTGCATGCATAACAATGTGGACTAAATGTACCTAAAATAGGGCCATAACACCATATGATCATGGCCTAAAAGAAATAAGGGTGGAAACGCACACCCCGGGCAGAATACGCACGCCCTATATAAGTATGGTTGTACATAAGTACCACTATTCTAGATAATCTAGTCAAACACGCATCATGCTATAATAGAGTGGCAAGACTATCATTTTAGTCAATATCAAACCAAAAGGGCAACAAGGCAGGAGGGGCCTAAAGACCCATAATCATGTCAAATTAATAATCACAGCAGTAAAAGATATTCATATCAGGAATTGTAAATGTCCAAGAATAATAGATTTCCAAGAGCAACAACAGTTCAAGAGATGCCTCATTAAAATGTATATGGATTTAGTCAAATAATGCACAAAATAAAATAGAGGATGTACATACCTGATACAATCGACTAACCCTATTTCTAGGGGGTAAATTCACCATTCAACTACCTCCAAAGGTTGGTGATGAATGAGCTACAAAGTGGAATAATATTTGTTACTATTTGGTTTGAAATCAAAACTTGTTTGATTTATGTTATTTCGGATTAGGTTTTCCATCTAGGTTTATTATTCTGTATTTTTTTCTTATCATTATAGTCTCTTAGATTTCCAACTAGGTCATGTATGATCAATGTTGTATATCCATCTATATGATTATTTTCCTATAGATTAGATCCCCAAATATTATTCGTTCTCTAACGTAATATAGTTCCATTTAGTCAGTAGGATTGAAGATGTGTATTGTAAGATATGTATTAAATAACGGAGTACCCTAATAGGGACATCTAGGGTATAATTCCAACATAACTCAATATAGAAGTTACACACTTAGCTTAGATCTCAAATATGCACAAGACTACAAGTTTGTTCCAAATGATTATATGGAAGTAGATTATTTGTTAGTCTAAACTAACATGTACCCTATTCTCATCCATTTGAATGCACATGTTTATGACAACACTTTCTTTTGTATGATTTGTCTCTTTTATACCATTGATTTCCATGTAGGAAATTTCTAAGTAGATACACTCTTACATTCTTATCATGTTGTTAATCATCATTAAATATATGTATATACACTTAGGGTTTTAATGCGTAAGGATAATATTGTTGGCACATTGGACATGTTCGATAACAATTACTTACTTCTAGACTTTGCTATTTGCTATGATGTTTAGTAACATGTGTATAAATAGCCTAGGTTAAATTGTCAAATACATATTCAAAGCTCAATCTTAGCCTTCGGAGGCTCTTAGTTTGTTTAATAAATAAAACTACAGTAGGGTAAGTATTAATCATACCTTATCATGAATTTGGACATGTCTTGGTGTTTTCTGCCTTCAAACCATAGTTGATCCCAAGTGGATGACTCAAGACTGGAACATATGTAGACCACCTTTGTTTGTAGATCAGAAGGAGGAAGAGTCGTTACTCAATGGCTATAGAGGCTCATTAGAGGATGTGAGATGAGAGCAAGTTCTCAGGGCCCGATCTGACTATTTTCCAGTCATCGTCAAGTCCGGCAGTAGACATGGAGTTATTGGTGTGGCGGGGAAGAGGAAGGTCAGCTTCTGTAGCTAGGTGGAGAGGCAAGCAGACCAGGGTATAGATCCACGGTGGAGTTGAGAGAAGGAGTGGCGAGGAGATGAGGAGAAGGAGTGGGAGACTTTGTTCGAAGGATTTACTTTTGAGGTTTGGGGGTTCGAGCAACGTTGTCGCGTGGGGGTTCACTTAGGGTGAAGTCGTAGATCTGGATTTCACAGTGAGGGAGGAGGAAGTGTCGTGGCCATTGGATCAGGTGGTGGTCCTGCTGGGCGCGAGGTCTACCTTGTAGCAGCCACCATAGGTGGTGGAAAAGCCCTACGATCATGGTGGCTGGGGCACAGGATGAGAGGAGGGAAGGAGCTGTGTGCGGCTGCTTTGTTGTGGTTGGACATTGTAGTGGCCCTGACGGTGGTGATACCTTGCAGTGGGTGTGGTGATCGTGATAGGAGGAGCGACGCATATCCTCTGTTGGCCAGTGTAGAAACAATGACAGTAGATCTGCAGGTCGTGATAGGGGAGGGAGGCAGAGGAGGATCCGATTGTTTCTCGTTACCTAGGAAACCAGTCATTTGTAGAATAGGAAGTGTAGGCGCGCAGTGAGGGGACAAACAGCCAGAAGCCATTATGAAAGAAGGAGAAGGTGTCTTGGGGGTTTCATAACCCATCGACGCTTGTTAGATCGGCAGTGGCTGACTCCCTTCATTGGAAAAAAAATCTGATGGCAGGTGTGCCTTCAACGATGGTCAGATACAAGGAAGAGGAATTGGATTGATGGCATGGGGTGGTGCTGTGCTGTTGAGACCGTCGTGGCTGGTAACCCACTGCAGGTCAGGCGGAGTCGACAGCCGCAATAGGTTCAGGTTGTCGTTGGCTGTGATGTCGCATGTCTGTCGGAGAGTGGAGTAGCGTCGGTAGCCAGAAAAAAGCGAGGAATTCAGAGGGAAGAAGGAGAATAAGTGGAGTGGCACCACCACTGATGTTGAAGGAGATGATCATGGCATAGGGCAGAGACTAGTGAGGGGAAGAGATCGCAAGCAGTTGTAGCGGTGCCCTAGGTATCCCTCGATCTGCTACCGTGGTTATGCAGGTGACCGGAAAACAGAGAAAATAAAAGTAGGAGACGTTGGCGGCTGGGCTAGATCTAGGAATGGGGAGGAAGAGAGAGAAAGAATAGGATGCAGCTGAGGAGAAGAAGAGGGAGAGAAGAAGATGAAGCAGTCATGGCGTCAGTGATATGCACGAGCGTCGCGTTGAGTGCGTCAAGGGGAAGATGCGCCGGGTTTCAGGGAGTAAGGGAAACAGAAATGGTAATTAAATGTAATATAGAGCTAAGTTAATTAAACTTAGGTAAAATAGAAACTTTTCCTTTCTAGTTTAATCGAGGGTGCAAACGCAGTCTGATTAATTTGAAATTTTGTACGGAAGCTATAAAAGGTGTGAGGAACATGATTAACAAATAAAATTTGCCTTTGGTGGTCATTGAGGGTTCAATATAATTAGATGTTTGTTGGTTATTTATTTATTTAGTGTATCATTATTTTCCTTCACCCAATTGAATCATTGAAATCTATATTTCTCTATTTTACTCAATTAATCATAAGGAAGCATATATAGGCTCAAATTAGGAATAAGTTCAACAATTGACATATTTGTGATTAATTCATAAATTTCCCTTAATTATATTATTGGAGTTAATACATCCTAAGATTCCATGACTATGAGTTCTTAATGAGTCAATTAGGGTTATAAAGTCCCCAAAAATGTTTAATCTATCATCAATTAGTGAATTACGCATACAAAAGGTCTGTATTCCAAAAGAAGGTCAAATAGAGAGAAAGAAGGAGGTTGGATATCACACAGACGAGTAGGTGCCTAGAAGAATGGAGGATTAGCTTATGTGTCTGGAATTGAGTATGTTACAACACTCCACCCCTTAAAGAGGATTTTGTCCCTGAAATCAATCCACTGCTAGTCATGAGTGCTAGTTTGTTCTACAGATCCTCATCTTCCATCACTTAAGCATGAATGACCAATCTTCATATACAAATTTCCCAATAGAACCATTCAGATTGTGACTACTAAATTGGTGAACTACTCTTGCCTATAAACATTGATCCTCAAGCACCATGATTCCTATCATTATTACTATTAAAGAAAATTTACTTATCAACATTATCATCATCATAATAAACGTCATTAACATATTATTAATTATCATGGTCACTTTATGTATGACGTGCATATATGTCTTATTTTCCTTCCAGCATTAGGATTATTTCTTAACTTCAATTTATTTATGAATTATATCAAGGGGGTCAAATAATGATGTGTTGCTTGTCTAAGAAAACACATACTTTAATAGACATATTAGGGTTGAGGTGTAAGTTTAGGGTTTTGTGTGCCAATGGATTTTCTCATTCACATATGAATACTATAGTGTGTTGTATGCAACTATTTGAATTTCTCCTTAACGAGTTAACTTTAGACATTACATTACACCTGTTTTGATTGATGTGTAGCTAGTTCCCTTTCACTTCTATTTATTATGGTCACCTGGGAAAATATTCAGAAATCCTATCATACTTAGGGTGTTCACCCTAGCCTCTACTGTAAAGTCATCCTTACCATATAATTAGTAGCGATTTGGGGTATAGAATATTAATTTGAGCTTTTAAGTGTAATTACTTTTACCTCCATCTGACTTAAACACATCCTTAAGGGTAATTCAAAAATACATTTTAAAATCTGTTTTTATTATTAAAGTTACATTTATGATGGTATGATTAGCAAGGCTCGTCTGGAATTCTCAGTTTGGTAGCCTCTACATATGTTTAACATTATTGCTAGGAGTTATCCAAGTTTTACTCATTGTAGCTGTTATTAATCCCAATTATGCCTATTAACTAGATCGTACAGGAACTCCACCCCTTAAAAGGCTAAAACCATAACTTAGGGCATAAACTAGAGGGGAAAAAGGGTGGATCTGCTAGGTCTTATATATATATTGAAAAACTAGCTATATCAGTCTTAGGCCTAGGGTATTAGGGTTGAACATGTCAACCAATGGTACTTCACTAAAGAGCTTCTCTACTACTCAACTTACTTGTGGTGGTGACTTGGTTCTGAAAATCATCGATGAGATCATAAAAAGAAAAATAAATCTTTTGTACATATAATTTAATAATGAAAATAAGTTTTAGCGATAAAGGACTCGCGATGAAGATGCAAAATTGGCACCAAAATCAATTCGAGAACCAAGTCAGACACCTTCCACAACCTGACACATACATTACTATCCTATAACCACTTCCTTCTACAAAAGAGGTCTGATCCTCCTATCACTTAAAAAGTCATGCGAGTATTCTCTAATATGCAAGCAATGAGAGAGAGAAGGGTGTATATTACTCATAGCCAATAATCAGTCAAAACCTACCCAAACATGACATCCACCATGTCCCACGTCATTCTTAATCATAACCCCCACTGCCTCATCCTGAGTCCTAATCGAAACATGAGATTACCCATCATGATAGGTAGTGATTTAGGGTTTTCTCAACCATAGTTCCTTCACATGATAAGGTAACCTATAAAGTCCAGATACCCATCTCAATCACTAGGTAAACCAAGTACTCCGAGAGAGGTGATAATTTAAGTATGCTTACTAAAACATTTAGCTCCATCAATCAATTCCAATACACAAGAATAACAATCCTAGTGAGGGTGGAATTTAGCCCTTGAGAGGATGGCATCAGGGCATAACTATCCTAATATACTCACATTGAGGACAAGGCATGCTATAAATAAAGTTGATCTAGTTAGGATAACACTTAACATCAAAGGAATATTAACCCTAATCTTAATTTAGGATTTTGTATTTTACATTCATGCATGCTTAGTAACCAAGTGAATGTATGCTAGGCATGCTAGATCAATGTCAAATAAAATGGGTCACATGTGATAACTAGGGTTACACCTAGCTATAAGTGTCCAAGTCAACCTACACATAATGTAGTCTAGATAGCCTCCCATAAATTAGGAGATATATTACTAGAAAAGCCAATTCCAATGTAGTTTCATTACACCCCCATAGGAAGGGTGGGGTAGTCTTGGTTTGTCACGTACTATTCTTCCATAACTGATGTGTTGGAAGAACATGTATTGACCAATTTTAGAAGGGATTGAAATACAAATTGGTAAACCACTACAAAGAAATAGGTCTGACAATAACCTCTAAAAGGTAGCCTATGCACCTAATTAAGGAACAATGTAGGATAACTTGAAATAGTCAAGTTACCGACTGCTTTTTGCTCTGATACCATTTTGTAAAGAGTAGAATCCGAAAGGGGATCCACTCAAATGATATAATACAAGAGCCATGTAATAATAAAGCAGCGGAAACAAAACTATTACAAAGTTACTTCATGATTCATTAATATAATTGTTCCTCACCTTAATAGGTGATTTTACAAAAACTTGAACTAAGTACAAATAAAGCCAGTAGCAGAGGGTAACCTAGCCATTCCAAGCTATCCTTAAGTCCATGTCATGTTGGTGATCTTTTTGAGATCTTGTCTTCCAATGTACCTAAACCTGGGTGGAAGGGAACATCACCCAGAACATAGGAAACAACAAAGAGGTCAGCAAATGCTGAGTATGTATACATAATAAACTTTGGGCATTATATTGGGGTAAAAGTGCAAAAAGAAATGTTCCCACAAGAAGGGGGGCTATTTGCAATTAGATAAGTTCAAGAGAAATGTAACAAAAGAAATGAGGCATATTAAATTTCAGATTACAAGCATGATAATAAAGAGTGTCTTGCCATAAAAATCATCCACAGATTCATATTAAAATGACAAATATTTGCATGCATAACAATGTAGACTAAATGTACCTAAAACAGGGCCATAACACCATAGGATCATGTCCTAAAAGAAATAAGGGTGGAAACACACACCCCGGGCGGAATACGCACACCCTATATAAGTATGGTTGTACATAAGTACCACTATTCTAGATAATCTAGTCAAACACGTAGAATGCTATAATAGAGTGGCAAGACTATCATTTTAGTCAATATCAAACCAAAAGGGCAACAAGGCAGGAGGGGCCTAAAGACCCATAATCATGTCAAATTAATAATCACAGCAGTAAAAGATATTCATATCAGGAATTGTAAATGTCCAAGAATAATAGATTTCCAAGAGCAACAACAGTTCAAGAGATGCCTCATTAAAATGTATTTGGATTTAGTCAAATAATGCCCAAAATAAAATAGATGATGTACAACCGACTAACCCTATTTCTAGGGATTAAATTCACCATTCAACTGCCTCCAAAGGTTGGTGATGAATGAGCTACAAAGTGGAATAATATTTGTTACTATTTGGCTTGAAATCAAAACTTGTTTGATTTATGTTATTTCGGATTAGGTTTTCCATCTAGGTTTATTATTCTGTATTTTTTCTTATCATTATAGTCTCTTAGATTTCCAACTAGGTCATGTACGATCAATGTTGTATATCCATCTATATGATTATTTTCCTATAGATTAGATCCCCAAATATTATTCGTTCTCTAACGTAATATAGTTCCATTTAGTCAGTATGATTGAAGATGTGTATTGTAAGATATGTATTAAATAACAGAGTACCCTAATAGGGACATCTAGGGTATAATTCCAACATAACTCAATATAGAAGTTACACACTTAGCTTAGATCTCAAATATGCACAGGACTACAAGTTTGTTCCAAATGATTATATGGAAGTAGATTATTTGTTAGTCTAAACTAACATGTACCCTATTCTCATCCATTTGAATGCACATGTTTATGACAACACTTTCTTTTGTGTGATTTGTCTCTTTTATACCATTGAATTCCATGTAGGACATTTCTAGGTAGATACACTCTTACATTCTTATCATGTTGTTAATCATCATTAAATATATGTATATACACTTAGGGTTTTAATGTGTAAGGATAATATTGTTGGCACATTGGACATGTTCGATAACAATTACTTACTTCTAGACCTTGCTATTTGCTATGATGTTTAGTAACATGTGTATAAATAGCCTAGGTTAAATTGTCAAATACATATTCAAAGCTCAATCTTAGCCTTCAGAGGCTCTTAGTTTGTTTAATAAATGAAACTATAGTAGGGTAAGTATTAATCATACCTTATCATGAATTTGGACATGTCTTGGTGTTTTCTGCCTTCAAACCAAAGTTGATCCCAAGTGGATGACTCGAGGCTGGAACATATGTAGACCACCTTTGATTGTAGATCAGAAGGAGGAAGAGTCGTTACTCAATGGCTATAGAGGCTCATCAGAGGATGTGAGATGAGAGCAAGTTCTCAGGGCCCGATCTGACTATTTTCTAGTCATCGTCAGGTCTGGCAGTAGACATGGAGTTATTGGTGTGGTGGGGAAGAGGAAGGTTAGCTTCTACAGTTAGGTGGAGAGGCAAGCAGACCAGGGTATAGATCCACGGTGGAGTTGAGAGAAGGAGTGGCGAGGAGATGAGGAGAAGGAGTGGGAGACTTTGTTCGAAGGATTTACTTTTGAGGTTTGGGGGTTCGAGCAACGTTGTCGTGTGGGGGTTCACTCAGGGTGAAGTTGTAGATCTGGATTTCACATTGAGGGAGGAGGAAGTGTCGTGGCCATTGGATCAGGTGGTGGTCCTACTGGGTGCGAGGTCTACCTTGCAGCAGCCACCGTAGGTGGTGGAAAAGCCCTACGATCATGGTGGCTGGGGCGCAGCATGAGAGGAGGGAAGGAGCTGTGTGCGGCTGCTTTGTTGTGGTTGGACATTGTGGTGGCCCTGACGGTGGTGATTCCTTGCGGTGGGTGTGGTGATCGTGAGAGGAGGAGCGACGCCATATCCTCTATTGGCCAGTGCAGAAACGGCGGCAGTAGATCTGCAGGTCGTGATAGGGGAGGGAGGCAGAGGAGGAGCCGACTATTTCTCGTTACCTAGGAAACCAGTCATCTGTAGAATAGGAAGTGCAGGCGCGCAGTGAGGGGACAAACAGCCGGAAGCCATTATGGAAGAAGGAGAAGGTGTCTTGGGGGTTTCATAACCCATCGACGCTTGTTAGATCGGCAGCGGCTGACTCCCTTCACCGGAAAAAAACATGATGGTAGGTGTGTCTTCGACGATGGTCGGATACAAGGAAGAGGAATTGGATCAATGGCATGGGGTGGTGCTGTGCTGTTGAGACCGTCGTGGCTAGTAACCCACTGCAGGTCAGGCGGAGTCGACAGCCGCAATAGGTTCAGGTTGTCGTTGGCCGTGATGTCGCAGGTCTGCCGGGGAGTGGAGTAGCGTCGCTAGCCAGGACCAAGCGAGGAATTCAGAGGGAAGAAGGAGAATAAGTGGAGTGGCGCCACCACTGATGTTGAAGGAGATGATCATGGCATAGGGCAGAGACTAGTGAGGGGAAGAGATCGCAGGCAGTTGTAGCGGTGCCCTATCTATCCCTCGGTCTGCTACTGTGGTTATGCAGGTGACCGAAAAATAGAGAAAATAAAAGCAGGAGACGTTGGCGGTTGGGCTGGATCTAGAAATGGGGAGGAAGAGGGAGAAAGAATAAGATGCAGCTGAGGAAAAGAAGAGGGAGAGAAGAAGATGACGCGGTCATGGCGCCGGTGATCTGCACGAGCGTCGCGTTGAGTGCGTCAAGGGGAAGATGCGCCGGGTTTCAAGGAGTAAGGGAAACAGAAATGGTAATTAAATGTAATAATGAGCTAAATTAATTAAACTTACGTTATTTAGAAACTTTGCCTTTCTAGTTTAATCGAGGGTGCAAACACAGTGTGATTAATTTGAAATTTTGTATGGAAGCTATAAAAGGTGTGAGGAACATGATTAATAAATAAAATTTGCCTTTGGTGGTCATTGATGGTTCAATATAATTAGATGTTTGTTGGTTATTTATTTATTTAGTGTATCATTATTTTCCTTTACCCAATTGAATCATTGAAGTCTATATTTCTCTATTTTACTCAATTAATCATAAGGAAGCATATATAGGCTCAAATTAGGAATAAGTTCAACGATTGACATATTTGTGATTAATTCATAAATTTCCCTTAATTATATTATTGGAGTTAATACATCCTAAGATTCCATGACTATGAGTTCTTAATGAGTCAATTAGGGTTATAAAGTCCCCAAAAATGTTTAATCTATCATCAATTAGTGAATTACGCATACAAAAGGTATGCATTCTAAAAGAAGGTCAAATAGAGAGAAAGAAGGAGGTTGGATATCACACAGACGAGTAGGTGCCTAGAAGAATGGATGATTAGCCTATGTGTCTGGAATTGAGTATGTTACATTTTATAAATAAAGAGACATATTTCATTAGAATGTAGGCGCATCATACAAATAAGGTGCATTTCATAAAAAAGAGGCACATTTCATTAGAAATTAGGCACATTCATAAAAAAGGAAGCACGCTCATGTAAATAAGTATGCACATTTGATAAAAGGAGGCACATTTTATTAGAAATTAGGCACGTCGTACAAATAAGTAGGTGCATTCATAAAAAAGAGGTGCATTTCATTATAAATTAGGTGTATTCATGCAACTAAATAGACACATTCCATAAAAAATTGAACCTCATTCATGCAAATAAGAAGGTACATTTGTTGAAAAAAGGGGCATATTTTATTAGAAGTTAGGCACATTATACAAATAAGTAGGCTTATTCGTAAAAAAGAGGTGCATTTCATTACAAATTAGGTGCATTCATGTAAATAAGTAGGCACATTCATGAAAAAGGAAGCACATTTCATCAAATAAGTAGGCACATTCCATAAAAAATGAGTCATATTTATGCAAATAAATATGCACATTTGATTAAAAAAAGAGGCACATTTGATTAAAAAAAGAGGCACATTTCATTAGAAATTAGGCGCATCATACAAATAAGTAGGTGCATTTCATGAAAAAGAGTCGTGTTTCAATAGAAATCAAGCACATTCATGGAAATAAATAGGCGCATTCATAAAAAAGGAAGCACATTTCATCAAATAAGTATGCACATTCCATAAAAAATGAGTCACATTCATGCAAATAAGTAGACACATTTGATAAAAAAGAGAGGCGCATTTCATTAGAAATTAGGCGCATCATACAAATAAGTAGGAACATTTCATAAAAAAGAGGTGCATTTCATTAGAAATCATGTGCATTCATGCAAATAAGTAGGCACATTCATAAAAAAAGACATTTCATCAAATAAGTAAGCACATTCCATAAAAAATGAGTCACATTCATGCAAATAAGTGGGTGTATTTGATAAAAAAGAGGCACATTTCATTACAAATGAGGCACATCATACAAATAAGTAGGCACATTTTATAAAAAAAAGTGCATTTCATTAGAAATTAGGTGCATTCATGCAAATAAGTAGGCACATTCATTAAGCAGCAGATAAGTAGGTGTATTCCATTAAAAAATGAGTCATATTCATGTAAATAAGTAGGCACATTTGATAAAAAGAGAGATGCACATTTCATTAGAATTTAGCCGCATCATACAAATAAGTAGGTAGATTTCATAAAAAAGAGATGCATTTCATTAGAAATTAGGCGCATTCATGCAAATAGGTAGGCACATTCATAAAAAAGAAGCACATTTATGTAAATAATTAGGCGCATTTGATAAAAAAAAGAGGCACATTTCATTAGAAATTAGACTTATCATACAAATAAGTAGGTGCATTTTATAAAAAGGAGGTGCATTTCATTATAAATTAGGCGCATTTATGCAAATAAGTAGACATATTCATAAAAAAAGAAACACATTCCATCAAATAAGTTGGCCCATTCCATAAAAAATGAGTTACATTCATGCAAATAAGCAGGCACATTTGATAAAAAATGGACACATTTCATTAGAAATTAGGCACATCGTACAAATAAATAAACACATTTCGTAATAAAAGGCGCATTTCATTAGTTTTTAATCAAATGCGTCCACTTCTCACTTCATTGTGCCCAGTTTTATTTAAACGCGCCTAATTTTCAATTCAATGCGCCCATTCTCCGAAAATGCACCCAGCTCTCACAAAACACACCCAATTTTTAACAAATACACCTAGTTCTCATTGAATGTGTATATTTCTCATTAATTAGTGTGTGTGCTTGTGGGTATGGGAGAGAAAACGAGAGGGGTGACATGTAGGTGAGAGAAAGAGAGAGAATGAGAGAGAGAAGGAGAGAGAGGTGGCATGTGGAAGGTAGATGTGAGAGAGTGAGAGAGGGGGTGTGAGAGGGTGGGGTGCAACAAGAGAGAGAGAGAGAGAGAGAGAGAGAGAGAGGTGGTAGGTGATAGATGCTAGGGGAGCAGAGGTGCGACAAGAGAAAGAGAGAGGGGAAAGTAGGATGGCATGGAGTAGTGTGTAGGGGGGCAGACACAGGTGGTGAGTGGTTTTGAAGTGGTAAGAGAGGTGGTTTCCAGCGCGTTCGAGGCGCGTATCCCCTCCCTAGTGTCTTATAAATTAAGTCCATTAGAAAATCATACTTTGTCCTTAAGATCATATTCTATGATCAGACCAGATTTCGTTTGGACTTCGCCAACGCTTAAGTTTAAGGGAAAAAAATCTAAAATGGTACACTTCGATAAAAATATTTCCGGGTATAACACCTCCATGAAAAAAAACTAAAATGGTACACTTTGAGATAAAACAGCACACGAATTGACGTTTTCTAAGTACAACACATAAAAACGTCAAAAGAATTGGAGCTTTTAATAAAAAATAATAAAAAAATAAAAATAATGTGAAAACGCCAAATGAATTGGAGCTTTTAATAAACAAATAAAAAAATAAAAACAATGTGAACGCCAAATGAATTGGCGCTTTCACCCATAAGGCAAGGGTGAAAACGCCAACTCATTTGGCGTTTTCACATTATTTTTATTTTTTTTTAAATTTTTTTGGCATTTTATAGTGGGCTATTCTGAGAAATATTTTCGTGGAAGCGTTATATCCGGAAATATTTTTATCAAAATGTACCATTTTGATTTTTTTCCTAAGTTTAATTTGAAAATTTTGCACAGCACATGAGCACATGACTTCGAGCAAGACGTGACTTGAGCAAGACACGCCAAACTTACTCATCCTTGTACCACCAGTATCCGACGTAGAGGTAGAACAAACGTAACAACTTTGTCGCTCTGTCTCTTATCCAAAATGATAATACAGTACAGTTTATCCCTAGTTTTCCTATCGTAGTATTTTTCTTTCCAAACTGTATATTCGAGTTTTGGATTTTGTAATATGTTTACCGAATCCCATACAGGAACACTAAATTACAAATTACTTACAAAGTCCAAGGAACCTCCCGAAGCCAGACAACAACCAGACGGAACACCATCGCCGCCGTCCTGGGCAAGGAGGGCCGTCAGTTGCCAGGCTTCATTCACCGGCCAATTCAGGCTACCTCCGCCCTAACAGGACTGCCGCAGCGGCGCTCTATTGCCGAGCCAGCAATTTGTCTACATCTCACCGGTGGACCTGCTCCAGCTGCCTCACCTTCTTCACCACTGTAGACGCAGCGTAACCTATTCCTTGCATTTTGAGGATAGATTCGAATTGACCGTCCTCATCGGCTTCATCCGCTTGCTGGTGCGAGGCACGGGATGAGATGGGCAACCTGTTTGTAAAAAAGCCGAGGGTCACAGACGTCGACCGAGCCATCCTCACCCTCAAGACACAGCGCCGCAAGCTCGGGCAATATCAGCAGCAGGTCCTTTTAGCTAAATTTCAAGTTCCTCAGAGCGAAGCTTTCTGTGCTACTGATTCTTCTGTTCTACTGGAAGGCCAACCCAAATTCTCAATCTCATTCACTTTGTGGCTAAATAACTATCTTGTTTTGCTCAATCGTGAAGTTGCATAACACGATACTGATTTAATACTCATTATATATGCTCCACTTTGGTGCTGGTTCTTTGAAACCCGCTATTTCCGTCCTGCGGAATCAGTGAGTTGCATAACAGAATGCGGAATTGTTACCATTTAGATCTGCTCCTTAACATATCTGCTTTTGGGAAGTGGGGGCTCTACTTTCGCGATTTTCACTGAGGCCATAGATTTTCTAACCTCGCCTGATGAGAAACTGGCACCGTTATTGCAGACAAGTCGGCATTGTCTCTATTGGTTCATTTGCTAAATGCGTCAATGGTTTCTATCAATCGCAAGCTTTTTTTAATGATTTGACAATGGAACTCGCTTTCCGCTAAAAAATTGGTAACAAAGCTATAACTGTTGCAAAATGCAAGCTCTACCTATGATATGACTTCACCGAGAGGTCTTTTTTATTGGGGTTGTAGGTTTTACTGCTTGAAGAATCAACCCAAATTTGTGTTTAATTTTTATTACGAACTAAAGTATCTTTGTACTTTACTGTTTGACCACAAAAAATAGCTGGAGAAGGTAATCGAAGCAGAAAAGCAAGCAGCCAAGGATTTGGTCCAGCAGAAAAGGAAAGAACGGGCATTGATAGCGCTTAGGAAGAAGAAATCTCAAGAAGAATTGTTAAAGAAAGTTGATAAATGGGTTATGAATGTGGAGCAACAGGTATGCCGTTCTACTGGAACTTTGGTTTATAGCAGAACCACAATGTTGTCCTTTTGTTCATGGCAGAACACTGTTTACATGTCTCCATTATTCACATATGTAATGATGATCATGCTTCCAAATTTATCTTTTCTTGCATTAGATAAATGACATAGAACTGGCCGGGCGGCAAAAAGCTGTATATGAAAGTTTAAAGCAAGGGAATGATGCTATTAAGGCTATACAAAGTGAGGTCAGTTTGGAAGACGTTCAGAAGCTTATGGATGACAGTGCTGAAGCAAAGGCATACCAAGACGTGAGTTTAGTTAGTCTTCTTTTGGTTGATTCTTTTTAACCATTATTATTATTAGAAGTGCACTTTTATTTGATTGCATTACCTAATACTGTCTTTTATTTGACAACTTTGCAGCTATTGTGGTGTAGAAAGTGTAACACTGTTTAAGCACCTCTACTATTTATCTTCTTTGGTCGTGCAATATAATTATGAATTACAGTGTGTCCACTTAGGCTGTGTTTTGTACGTGGTGAAAAAAATAGATGCAGATGGAGAAAGGATAGTGAAAGGGAAGGGGACTGGGACAGGGAAGGAAAAATGGTTAAAATGTGTTGTTTGGTAATATGTGCACGGGGAAAGGGATAGGGATGGGGACAAACTAAAAAAATATTATTTGTTACATGGGCATACAGATGGTGAGGGGGAATTTCTTTATAAAGAACACCCTGCACAAGATGAATCCTAGTTATTTGAAAGTTCTTTTTGCATGTGTCTAAATAAGTAATGGAGTCTTGATTTTTTTTTTTTTTACCTATGAATCATCATGCTTTTTAATGGGGACAAAAACATGCCAGATTTCCTCATGGATTCCCCATGGAGTATTTCCCCTTCCCCATCACCATGGCAAACAAACAACAATTTTATTTCCCCACCATTCCCCTCCACATGATTCACCATGTTAACAAACACAGCCTTAAGATGAAATGTATTTCAATTTTAATAGCCTTCCCTTCGGAAACAGGATGTAAATACGGACGTTGTTCGTCTCCTTGGCTAGTAATGTATCATAATCACACTTAGGGATGATTAAGAATTGAGTGAGATCGCGAAGAACTAAAACAGTTACTGAAAAGGAGCTGACTGAATAATCATAGTTGCTTCAAACTCATTTCAAAAAACAGTCAAAAGCTTGTGCATGTGATTCAACATTGCTAAGAATAAAAATGCAGGCCACTATGAGAGTGCGAAGAAGAGTGACATAATTGAAATGCTGTCATGAGAGGAAGAAATAGACCTGGAATGATAGAATTTCGGAAAACATCTGACTTCTCTATAAAGTAATGAATGTACGATGCAAAATAAGGTTACATGACAATTGTAGTTATCCTCAATATGGCGGGTTGAGCTTTAGTGAGGTATTTTTTGTAGTAGGGCACACACCCATTGTAAAGTGATCCTGTGGTGCGTTATCGTAATCTCTTGACATGCACTGTTGCTCTTTGATTGCTTTTTTTTTTATATCTTTTTGTCATATGGAGTTGGGAACTTGTTTTTTTTTCTTCGTCTGAATTCCTGCCCCTGTTTGATTTTGGATTGAACCAAGACTGGACTCTGTCCTTTGTGTCACGTCTACACATGTCAATCTGGATTTGGTGGAGTTGGCATTCTGATTAAGTTGAATTAATAAAGGATCACCTGATATGTGAATCCCAACAGAATCCCCTGATCCAGATCAACTCAGTCCCGCTTTTACTTGGACTAGGAAATTTAGTCTAGGTTTGGGCTTGTATTATTCGCATGGGCATTGAGATTGGAATTGGACGAAGTTCGCAAACACCCAAGATGGTAAATCCACCCCAGTCCTGCTGTTTGGACTAACCCCGTCTGGATCTCATAAATTGAATGTGTTCCTAACAGGGGCAGAAAATCTGCGTTGGAGTTGGGAAAATCGGTGTTGGATTCAATGAATGATACTCAAAAGCCCACTTTGATCACGGAAACCTGTTACTTACTTATTAAAGTCAGGTTATTGTTCTTTTGTCAGATTCACTAAACCAAATAAACTTCTAGGTCGACTACTAAATGTGGAAACAAGAAAACCCGTTAACAGTTATTGTAGTTTGATGACTTTGTTCAATCATAAAGATTTTTTTTTTGAGTTGAAATCTTATAAAATTTTGAATGATGTTCTTTCAAAAGTTAGCAGAAATATATGTAATTTGACTTGGGAATGATCCATATGTCCATTCCTAGAGTTGCTCTTTTGAGAGGACTACTGTTGAGGTTGTATTTCCAGTTCTGGTAGCATCGACTAAGTAACAATATTTTAGGTGGGTCATGGAATCTTGCATCCATTCACTACTGCTGCTTCACAGGGTTGAGTAAGTGTCATTATTTCTTCAATGCTGGAGCTTTATAAATCCTGTGAGGGAGCATAATACTGTAGAATAGAGTGGGGTTGGAAGCTTCAATTGCCGTATAGGTCTCAGCTGCAGTGGATCAAACTCAACGGATTATGGTTGCATGCATGGAAATGGTTATTACTGCTATTCCAAAAAAGGTGCATTGCTGTGATTAGCACCATTACCTCATTGTATTGGTCTTAGGCCCGCTTATGTGCTCTCTCTTCATAATATTCTAGTTATACTTAAGTGAGGATCCATCTACCGCTTAAGTATCGATGTATCTCCTTTCACTCCTATATATAGACACCCTTGCAATCTTATATTCATCTAGTGAGAATTACACCCCAAGGAAGCACGAACGCTTCTCGGAGGCTGCCGTGTTCGTGTCCGAATGTGTCCAACATGGACACGCCGTGGACCCGACTCTGACTTGTCTAGTCTCATTTATTTTTGACTGGGAAGTTGGACATGGTTTTGACATGTTTTCTTCACTTCTTGGACACATCCCAAAACACCCAACTAAGGCTCTGGTTGGTTTGGTGTAAGTCATAAGTAATGTGGAACTCATTTTCTAGGAACTCTAGTTCAACTTCTGAATTTTAAGTTCCATCCACTTCTATGTGATTGGTTTGTTACAAGCATGGTGTAGGACTTCGACTTCGTGTCGACTTTGCTAGGTGTGGAAGTGAAAGTTTAGACGCAAACTTCAATTTCGTTTAAAAAAAAAAGAAAATGATGTGAATTTGAAGGAAACTTTGTTTGAAAACTTCTAATTATGTTATACCTTTATCTTATATATGTTAATTTTACACAAAACACGATTCACGGTCCTCTAGTCCTTGGTAGGTTGATAATACAATTTGTTTCTTGCAAGGGTCAATTGTGCAATACACATACAAATACAGTTCACCATATGTATACTATAAAATACACGAACAAATAGTAGTTACAACACCCTCTCTAGGAAAGAATGGCAACAACAAACATTGGAGTTGATATTAGAAGTTGTAAAGAGGTTGGAGGCGACACTTATGCCTTCTATGTCCTTTAAGGCACGAGTTAGGAGTTAGGACCCGTCTCAACTTCGCCCCAACTTCACCAAACTTCGCCAACTTTGAGGAAACTTTGATAACTTCGAATAAATTGAGACAAAAATACACACAAAAAAATCAACTTCGCCGACATTAGTGAAACTTCGCCCTAAAGTTTGGACGAGGTCGAAGTATTTGGGATTCGACTTCACCTATGGTCGAAGTTCGAAGTTTCGACAAAATCTCGCCAAAATTTGTCGAAGTTATGTTCCATGGTTACAAGTGTAAATATGGAAATCACAAAAAAAGGTTGTTGATTTTATTGTATAATAAGGATGACAAAGACAAAGAAAGAATCATATCCACAGATAACCATGATATTTTTCAACCATAATAACCTCAAGAAGTGGTCACGGCGATGGTGTTGCTCCTTAAAATCTTTTAGTGTGGTACAACTATAATCTCAACAAAAGTATTGTGGTTGAAAATCACATCATAACTTTCATTTTGTAATAATATCTATGTTTAATGCAAGGAAGAAAATATCTGATTTCGATGCCATTTCGGTGGCCACAGAAATAGAAATTTTGACAAATTTCGATAATTTTTTTGATAAATGCGTTCCTGGCGTTTCGACGGCAAAATAAACGAATTAATTTATGAAATTTTACCAGAATGATCTACTAGTGTAGATCTACTCAAATATGTAATAATATTTCATATTGGATATGTGGGGGTGGGGTCTCGTTTAGTTGAATGACCTCGAACTGTTTCGATGGGCATTTCGATGGGGATTTTCGATGTCAATTTTCAATGGAAAAATCAATTAACTAAGTCATTATAGTTTGCAAACACAATATATAGACTTAAAGACACAAAATTGTGCAAAAAATATGCTCTAGCTAGTACATAGTATATAAAAAAGTAACAAAAAAATCGATGATCTGCCTGTTTCGAGAGTTTCGTCAGTCAATTTCGATGTCCGATTGCCACAGAAACATAAATTTCGGCAAAAATTTTGACAATTTCGTCAAAATTTTGAACATTGGTTTAATGTGTTTGTAAATATAACTGTTGGTTCATCATTTTTTAGCACAATGGACAATGCTAATTTTTAGTATATTCTTCGCGCACCATTATAGTGAATCATCATTCTTTTTCGCATTATATTGCTTAAAGACGGAGATAAAAAAGTGTTAAATATATCACATCTAACGTCACCTGGTGTGGTACGATTATTTTTTCATAGTGCTCATATATTTATTATTATGTAAAAACCACTGATTTTGAATGGAAAAGAAGGATCCATGTAGCTGACCCCAACATAGTTGGGACTGAGGCTTAGATGATGATGATGATGGAAAAACCACACTGATAATGCTTGTTATGGTGTAAAATGGTTTGCATAGTGCAATTATAGTGCAATATTTTGTCATATTATGTTATGGTTTTGGCAATAAACCATATCTATACCGCTAACATCCCAAATTATAAATATATTATGTGACTTTTATGAAGAATAGAAAATATAATTGTATAGAAAATGTTGTTTATTACTCTGAAACTTGTTGTCCGCTCTTTTAACAAGAAACTCAGGAAGTGTATTTTATATATACGTTTGTAACTCTGAGGAAGTCATGGAACTCAAGTTCTTACACTTATATAAAGCCAAGCATGAAAAACTGCTTAAGGAACTCCAGTTCATAAGTTTCTTGGACCATTACGACTAACCAATCGGTGCCTGAAAAGAAAATAGAAGATAACACCCAACTCTCCAAACTCCTTGACCACACCACAACTCACCAGAATCCTCATCCCTGCCCTAGAGAGGTGATTCACAAGCCTTCCTCTAATTGCTTCTGTCCTCGGAGAAAAAGCAGCAATTGCCTCTTGCAGCAGTTGCTGCAGTAGCAGCTAGGTACTGGAGTCGCTGGAAGCAGCCACCACAAGGAGTTGGAGCTGCTGCAACAACAACCAATAGGAGTTGAAGCCACCATAAGCAGCAACTTCTTGCAGCATGAGCTGCCAGCACTAAGAGCAGCCACAAGCAAAAACTTCCTTCCCCTTTAGATAAGTGCTTTCCTCTTCTTCCTGTAGTTTATTTTCTCCCATTCCTTTTCTCCCTCTTCTTCCTACTTTGTTGTATCTCCAATCTGTCCATTCCTCCACCTGCCTCTAAACTCTCAACTCCTTTTCCTCACCTACCAACATGCAGTCTTCCTGTTTTACTGTTGTCCTCTTCTCTCTACCCTCCTCTCCTACATGACTACTAAACATGTTAACCTCCTCTTGCTTCACCACCATCACCACCACCACTAAACCTCTCCTCTCCATCGCTATTGCTTCCCCTCTTCCCTATACTCCACTCCTTTGTTGGTATTGTAATTGTGAATTTGTTAATGTCTGATTTTTACTACAACATTATTGATTATCATATCAGGTTTGAATAAATGTGTGAATATAATTTGGAAATTACAGTGATCATTTTTTGTGCTTGTTTAGATTTATGATGTTGTTGTGTCTTACAAATATATTATTTACATATACATGTGTGTATATTCACACACACACGGACGCGCATACGCATACACACACTCACATGTATATATATATATATATATATATATATATATATATATATATATATACACACACGCATGCGCACACGGATACGCGCACACACTTGCACACACACGCACACGCACACTCACATGGACACACACACATATGTAAGTATGTATATATGTATATTGCCATGTCTGTGTCCTATGTTTTTGAAAATCGCCGTGTCCTTTTCTGTGTCAGCTTGGAAGCACAGACACAGACACAGGACATGGCAATTTCAAAAAATATAGGACACGGACACGACATACACACATACACATATACATACATACACATATACGTATACGTATGCACATACGTATACGCATACACATACATATACATATACGCATACATATACGTATACGTATGCATATGCATGCATATATGCATATGCATACATACATATATATATATATATATATATATATATATATATATAGAGAGAGAGAGAGAGAGAGAGAGAGAGAGAGAGAGAGAGAGAGAGTCAGGCTAGAATACACTCGAGTGTACGGATCGCACGAATACACTCAAGTGTGTTTACATATCAAGACTATTTTTTGCAAAATATAAACCGTTGATCTTCACCGTCATACTATAACTAGGCTACATACAAATTTTGAGCCCATTTGGATGAGTGTAAGTCACTCATCCAAGGGCAGAAAAATCAACGCGTGAAACTAATTTGAAATGCATAATTTTTGTGGTCTTTCTAACATCAGCTATACATATCCAAATGTGCTCAAATTTTGTGTATGAGTTGTTCATGAGATGTTTAAGAAGATCAACGGATTAGATTTTCAAAAAAAAAAAATATTGCATCATGAAAAACTACTCGAGTGTATTCCGCTCCGGATACACTCGAGTGTATTCTAGCCTGACTCTCTCTCTCTCTCTCTCTATATATATATATATATATATATATATATATATATACATAAATACATATATGTATGTATAAATATAGTTGTATACATATATAGACAAATATATACGTATACATATATATGTACACAAATATACATATACATGGACATAAATATACATATGCATGCACATATCATGGAGTTAATACATATAATATCCGTCTATCCAAATTTGTAAAGCAACTGATTACATGAGATTTAAAGAAATAAACTTAAAACTTAAAAGAATTATAAATCAAACCCAAAATTCACTTACGATATGAATGCAGACTTTATAAGAAAGCGCTAGTATGTTTCCATTATGAGATCAGTGTCCACGCCGTGTCCGTGTCGGACACGTGTCCAGGACGGCCACGGCTGCCCCGGGGAAGTGTCCGTGCTTCCTAGCATGTCAGTGTCCATGCTTCTTAGATTACACCTAATCTCTCAGTGGGTATCAAGCAACAGTTTGCTCCTAGACCCTAGCCAACTATCTCCTTTCTAATAAAAGAAGCCACAACAGATCCTAGTTGCTATATGTATTTTCAGAAAGGGGGGCAAGTGCAGTTTCTTTTCCTCCCCATTCGCTTCCTTTAAAACACATGGCTAAGAGCTTCATGTTCTAATTAGGTGAAAATGTTTTTTTATCAGAATGCATAATTCCTATGATCTACTCCTACTGTGCTAATTCTTCTAGTAGCATTTGCTTTTATCTTACTATGCTTCTTTTTGGTAATGCCAAGTTTCATCTTCTTCTCATGTACTGTGCTAACATTTGATATCCCGCTCTTCCTCTACCGTGCTGCATTTTGATAGATCATATCTGTTCTTATGGCTGACGTTAAAGCCACCCTGGCTTCCACAATAATTTATAATGACATACGCTTAGCATATTTGTTGTAGAATTTGACTGCAACAACTACCTGCTTTGGATGAACGCCGTCTATATTTTCCTCGAGTCGCAGAGCAAGCTCAAATACCGACCTGCCTGCAGCAGAGCAAGCTCAAATACCAGCCTGCCTGCAAAACCTGAGGATGACTTCACCATAGGAGGAATAAGATATGGACATCACTTGTCTAAAATAGGGTATTGACAGATGTGAAACTTGAGCCTAGCAACATAGATAGATGCAAGAATAGGATATGGACATGTCCCAGAAGTTTTCATGCTGTGTTGAATTGAAACTTGATGGTGCCATGTCTATGCCTTACAAAATCCAAAATCCATAAAACAAGATATGGACAGAGTCTGTCCATGTCCATCGCCATGTCTCTCGCCTGTCCAATATAGAGAAACGGAATAAATAGAAATATATGGGTCCCTAGGAGTAGTTAGGATAAGCTTTTGCGATTCAGTGAAGTTGAATTGTCTGCATTCTAAAAGAGATTTGGTTTTAATGTGTTTAAAGGGTAGTCAAAACATTTAGAAAGAAATATAACCTAATCTTGACTTGCATCATGGGTTGTTTGTCTCTCTTTTTGATCCTACTGTGTATCTTCTGTTTCAGTTCTGTTCTTGTTGTAACCTGAATGCAGATGTAATCCTTCTGCTTCTACGATTTTGTGTTACCATGTTTCTGAAATTACAGGAACTAGCTGCCATCTTGGGTCAGCAGTTATCTGAAGAAGATGAAGAAGAGGTTCTGGCAGAATTTGAGAACTTGGAATCAGAGGTATTTTTCAAATTTGAATCGAGAATCATCCTGTTTTCCTTTCTAGCTTCTGGAAGGCGATATGCAAACACTATTTATATATCTCTTTGCATATATGGAGGTATTTTATCACGCAGAAATGATGTTAAATAATCAAACTAAAGGCATCAGGTGGTGTTAGTTTTCTATTTTGAATTTGACAATATATTCTCATCCCCACAGCTTGCTGTTGAAGACCTTCCTGCTGTTCCTTCTGCTGTTGAGCATGTGGATGCTGAAGGTACAGAATCGCCTGAGCATTTGCCTGAAAAGCAAACTATTGATGATCTTGACCTCCCTGATGTTCCCTCTGGCGCCCCACTAGGAAACAAGCCAGATAAAGTATCATCAAAAACAAGAGGTAGCACTATTATTTTTCTGGTTTGCTGATCCTATTTGTTAGTGATTTTTCTAGAGTACCACTCTTTCACTTTGATACAATCATAGAGTTCATTCCATTTCAAATTCAAAAGGACACTATTAACAGGTGGGAGTTCATCCGTCTGGAAAGAGATCTTGCATGTGACTAAATTTGTCTTTGGATCATTCTTGCTAAAGTGCGAGCAAGGGGTGTGCTTGGAACTGAGCCGTGACTTATTTTGCTGTTGGGTCCTTTTTTTGCCCCCCCCCCCCCCGAGTCTGTTTATGAGCATTAATGTCCTTTTATTTTTAGGTATCGAGTGTTCAAACTAAATATTTTTGTCTGTTTTATAGAGACAAAAAATGCATAGTGGCATCTAGGTCCACAGTTGGCGGGCTTCGTGCCTTCTGATCTTAAGATATGCTTTACGATTCTGCTATCCATAAAATCTTTTGAGCAATGTCGGATTCACTTCCAAAGAAGTGGAATTCATCCACGAACAAACAAATTTATTAGCAAATATGAAATCAGAGAACATCTAACATTTCCCTTTTGCTTTGTCTCCTTAGCTGTAAGTGGATGTGAGAATATTGACCACCCCATTTGCATCCAACACTTTAAAACAATTTGAAGCTCATCTCTATTTTGGATTGGATGTTATAGAAGTTTTATTAGATTTCAGACATTGCAATATTCGATTCCATAAAACCTGATTCAATGTATCTATGCCAAAATATATTATTAGAGTTGGATTATAAGTCAATTGTAACACACATGTTCAATAAACTTATCAAATCATATATATTATCTTTTGGTTTTACTTCAATATGTGAATTTGGGATTCACGTAGAATAGTATTTGTTGGAATCAATGTTTTAAAAAACGTTAAGCGGTAAGCGTGCGGACAGCACCTTGTAACTGGTTAAGCGGTAAGCGGCCGATTTTTGAAAAAACGGGTTTTGAATTTCTATACAATTTTATAAAAAAATGCACATGCATGCATATATATACTATACTTTTTGGAACCTTTATACATATCTGAACACCCTAAATAACCATACTAAACACCCAAATACTTTATAACACAACTATAAAACAATGATTATAGCTAAACTATTAAACAATAGACTTGTCACACATAAAACACCCTATACAACTGTAAAACAAAAAAGTATTAAGTATATATGCATGATACAATAACTATTTTGCATCACATTACAGCAGACTTATCATTGATACCTTACTAACTTATTGCTACATTTACATATCATCACTTGATCAAAAATTACAGCAGTACATTTAACCAAAGTATGCATTCTAAAATCTATGTCATGATTAGTTACATGTAATTTACTTGGATATACAGCAGTACCCGATTACTATGTCTTACATACAAAGTATGCATATTAAATTAACTAAGGCTTATCATAGAACAAGTATTGTATATAAGTTCAATATATTACAGTCAATAATTATTTTACTTTCAAAAATTACTTAATGTTACAGGCTTGCAGCAGTTTTCTTAAAAAAATGGGTCTGAGCGGACGATTAAGCGGCTGATTTAGCGGATTAAACGGCTGATTAAGCGGGTTAAGCGGGAAAAAAATGCCCGTTTTTTTGAAAAAAATTAATCGGGCGCTTAGGGGGTATTTTAAACGGCTGGACTGCTGAACCGTTAAGCGGCCGCACATAACGTTTTTCATTTCACTGGTTGGAATATAAGATCGTGTTGTTGTGTTATATTGATATGTACACCCCTGTCCTATATATATAGGAGAGGAGGCAATTACAAGGAAGCACACAGAAGCAGACTAAACCCTAATGGGCCGTGGGCAGCATGCCCACACAGACAATAGACTAATTAACCTATTAACTAAATAGGCTAATATTCTAACTCTCCCCGTCAAGCTGGAGCATGGGTGAACGCACGTCCAAGCTTGGAGTTACATGTCTCGATTGAACGATAAGAAATAAATGATAAATGAAATATAGAAGTGTCACTCCCAATACCAAATTGTTGCTCCCCCTTAAACAATACTTCCTAAAAAGACATGTTGACGCCTGTTTGAGATGTGTTCTACCGACACGCCGTGTATGTTGCGATCTGCGCTGTCAGGAAGAATTCTGGAATCCAACACGCCGTGTTGTTTGAGCTATAGAATAATGAGATCCACGACCAAAACTATAATCAATAGTGCGAACAACAAGAGCATGATGTTCCACCGCGGGGGTAGAAGTTACACATAGTAAACGTTGAACACATTTAAGGACGTCCCGAAGAGTAGGTAGGGGGTCACTGGATAGAATCTGGTCGACGACCTCAGAAAAGGAGGACGGGAAACCCGCAAGAAATTGGACGAGTTGCAGTCATTGCGCTGTCTCCGGGCTTCCTTGATGTCAACTGACAATGGGTGATAAATCTCGTATTCATTCTAGAGAGCAGAGCACTGGTTATAGTAATCTTCAACAGGGGTGTCCGAGGAAAATTCCTTCTTGGCTGGATTTTTGAATATCTCAAAGTCTCTTTTTGGATTTTGCTGATGAGAGTAGACGTGAGACAATTGATCCCACATTGCCTTAGCATCATGAAGGCAGAGCAATGACTGGCTGATCCGTGGCTCGGTGCTATTGACTATCCAAGACATAACACCCGAGTCATCTTTACTCCACTGTGCATAAGCTTGCTTGGATTTTTCATTTGCCGTGGCTTCAGGTGCATGTAGAGGGTCAGTTGTGATATAAGAATAGCTGCCTTGCGCTTTGACATACAGGATGAAGGAAGCCGACTAGAGGTGATAATTGGAGCCATCAAGTTTCACAGTGGTGACACACAGAGAACGTGGAGGCTCAATAGATGCCACGGCGAACAGGGCTGGAGTAGTAGAAGAGCAGAATCAAAGCAGAATGTAGATGCAGAAGCAGAAATCAGAAAAAGTCAGGATCAACAGATCCAAAGAGGCCCGCTATGGGGTAGTAGTTGGCAGTAGTGGATCTGACGCATCAGATCATAGAGAACCCACTATGGGGGCTGCGAAGATGGTAGAATAACCTACGCCATCATTGAGAGATTCAATACTCCACCATGAGGCGTAGGCATCAACAACTAAAGATCTTATAGACTCTCAACGTGCAATGTTGAAAAAATTGCCCGAAGACGTAAGAAGTGGAGGAGGAGATCGAGCAAGGGAGGTGGCTAGATGTTAGGGATCGTGGGAGGGTAGGTAGGTGGGTTGGTGAATGGGAGAAAGGAGGTGGAAGGGTGGCGGTTTGGCGGCAGCAACAAGGCTTCTTGGAGTCGCAACAACTAGGGGTGAGCAGAATATGGTTAATAATCGATTAACCGAATGGTTAATTTATATTGGAAAATTTGGTTAATTTAATTCAGTTAATTGGTTAAACGGTTAATTTGACGATTAAAAATATTTTCTATTTGGTTAACTGAATTAACCGAATAGTCAAAATATATTTATTTAAAAATACTCTACACTTATATATACCTACATAGTTGTACTTTTATTTAATAAATCCTCTACATTTACGTACTTATCATGTTTTCATTAATTACACACCTCTAAATTTATATGCAATATTACTATAATATAACAATTGCTCAAAATTTTATGAGTAATTTCATACAATACTATTACAAAATTTATATTTGGTTAACTAAATTAACCGACAAGTTTAACCATTAACCGATTAACCATAACCAAATTAACCGACACTAATTTGGTTAGGTTAACGGTTAAAATCTCAAATAACAAATTAACCATTTAACCGAACCGATTTAAGAACAACCGTCCGAATTAACCGAATGCTCACCCCTAACAACAACGATGGGGAAGGGGTGGAGGGGTTTGGCGGCGGTGGAGAAGGGGGGTGGTGGGGGGTTGTTGTGGTGGTGGAGGGAGAGAGGAGCGGGGTGGCTAGGCGGTGAAGGAGGAGAGGCGGGGTGGCTGGGCGGGGAGGGAAGAAAGGACAGGGGAAGGCGGGTGGGTAGTCGACAACGACAGTGGGGGTAGAGAGAGAGAGGGGTTAGGGTCAAGAGGGGGGCTAGGGCATGGGGAGAATATGGTGGGAACTTGCAGGGGAACCAAATCACTCTTGATACCATATAGAATAATGAGAATAATTATATTTCGTGAGTCAAAGAGTTTACTTTGCATTCTCTTTTATAGGACAAGAGAATAAAACAAGTAAATATGAGCAATATGGGATAAAACACGAGTAAAACACAGAAATCACATATATCTTTGTATCTCTTTATGAGCAACACGTCGCGTCGGGTTGCGTTCTGGACGAAACTCCACACCGTGAGGGTGATTTCTAGAGAGCGACACGCTGTGTTGTTTGGATAACACGCCGTGTCGGCGGCGGCTGATGCATGATCAGGACGAGATTTGCGCCGTTCAAGAGACAAAGTACCCCGGGAATTAGCACCATGGGTTGAGAGGAATTGGCACCGTCTTTTGTACTCCTTTGATCATGAAAAGTGACTCCTTGCTTGACCATGACCGGATCTGACAGGAATTAGCACCGTCTAGGGTCCTGTGGAGTGTAGCGGTGGAGTGATGGATGACCATTTTGATGGTTGGTGCGCGGCTGGATGCGGAGATGATAGGGCAACAAGGCGGTAAAGTTGGTTGTTGGAGCCGAAAATGGATTTGCTTTGCGTGGCTGCTTCAAGGGTTGCGGCTGGAGCTGCGTGATGATCAGATCTCGGGGAGAGTGATGATGATAGATAGATCTGGACGGGAAGGATGGCGCCGCTCAAAGACTCAGATAGATTGAAAATGATAGATGGTGGCTAAGGATGATGGCGCCAACACATAGATAAAATCTATGGGAAAGAGGAAGATGGTGCGACCATGGTGGCCAGGATGTGCATAGCGGACGACCGACCTAAGCCATGGAAGGAGTGGCAGCCGCCCGCAGGCGGGCTCTCCCCATGTTGCTCTCTCTAGGAGAGGAAGGGGCGGCGACTGCTAGGGTTGGAAAGAACGCCGAGAGGATTGGGAAGGAGGGGCGGTGGCTAGGGTTCTATTCCCAGGGCTATTGCTCTGGTACCATGTTGGAATATAGGATTGTGTTGTGTTATATTGATATGTACGCCCTTGTCCTATTATATATAGTGGAGGAGGCAATTACAAGGAAGCACACAAAAGCAGACTAAACCCTAATGGGCCATGAGCAACATGTCCATATAGGCAATAGACTAATTAACCTATTAACTAAATAGGCTAATATTCTAACAATATTCACATTTGGATGTTACCCCCTAAAACTGAACTTGTAAGCACAAGATGTCCATAAGATTGAGGAGGGTATTGTCTATCCATTATCTTTCTTTTGATGTACTATACTTTTGATACTGCCCAATCCAATTTGATGTTTTTTAGTTTTACTCGCCTACTCTCTTTATTACCCCCTTGCAACATGTGATCAAACCTGGAGGTTGCTGATGTGGAGCAAACATTCTCCACATTAGATGTATGCTAATCATAAAACAGGAAAGGGTAGGGAATAATGAAGTTGATAAGGAGATAAGAGTAACCAATAGAGGGCATGCAAAATTAGGATTGAGGAAGTTTAAGTGAGATTTTGGTGGATAGGACATCACATATTGTTGTTTGACCAGAGAGGAAGCAATTTAACCTTTGTTTGTATGAAATGAGGAAAGGAGGTTTTAGGCATTGGAAATGGGGCATGAGCTGCATGGATTTTAAAATACAAATTATGAGTTACTTGGCCGAGTATTATATTGAAATAGAATAGAGTATAGAACACGTCAATGACTGTCTTAAAATGAGGCTTACGATAGTTTTGGGCCTTATAGGAGACCAACCTAGGTAGAAAATTTATATGTTTCTTGCACCAAATAAGTGACACATAAGGCACATGTGATCTTGTTTTTGTGTCCTTGGATGAAAAACTGATGCATGAACCTCAAATGGTTCCTCCTCTTTGGGCCTTTCAAAGCATACTTACTCTACTTGTAACCTAAGTGCATGCATGGCCGCTTCTTGTAGCAACAAAGTTGTGAAAGATGCTACTATTGCTAGAGAGTGTTGAGACAATAGTAAGGAAACCACCTTGGTTGAATAGTTGGTAGTTCAATAAGAGGACCAACATTGCCAAGCTAGTGCAATATTTGAAGGATGTTTAGATACTTTTGTTGTTTGGACCAGTCACAATGTTCTCCTGTGCATAGTAACAAGTTCGGGATTCGGCAACTTTTCGGCTGGCTGGAAAAAATCGGAATTCGAAAAAAATCGAGAAAAGTCGTGAAAAGATCAATAAATTTCGGTCAAAGTTCGGTCAACTATTCAGAAATAATCAAGAATAAGTTGGCAATATAAGTATATACATATATATATATGTATGCATATATATGCATGTATGCATGTGTATATATATAGATAAATGTATGTATGTACATACGTATATGATGCATGTAACTGTTACGGCCACAAGACATACAATCTTAGTGAGTAAAAATGTAGGAAAAGAAGTAAAAAATAGTTGAGAAATAACATGAACTGTCCAGAGGAGTGGGAACTTTGAGTTTTAGTGTGTATTAGGAATTTTGTGTACATGGTTTGGTAAAAAAAGAGCAAGCGACTTAAAAGAGAAAAATCGTGAAAAGTCATGAAGAATCGTAAAAAATCGTATAAATCGCAAAAAAGCGGGATTAATCGTGAAAAGTCGTGAAAAATCGGCGATTGGCGTATTAATCGTGATGAATATTCGGGAGCCTATAACATCGTGAAAAATCGCCGATTTTTCGTAAAATTCAGAGACTTTTGTTACTATGCTCCTGTGAAGCTAGGAGCCATAGTCGCAAAAGTCTTTGGATTTTTTGAAAATATAAATTTTTCACTACATCATGCTCCTAGATTTTGAACGATCTTTGATTTTTCCCACTTTGTGATTTTTAGCAAAGCCTTCAATTTTTTACTAATTCATGTTTCTCTATGATTTAGAGTATCATCACCATCGTCATTGTCATGGTCATGGTCATCGTTATCATCATCATCTAAGCCTCGGTTCTAACCATGTTAGGGTCAACATGTTTCTTTCTTTTCCAATTAGCTATGTTATTATATATAAGTCATATCTTGATCAAGATAGATTAAATTTTTTTTCTTATAACCTCTTCCAACTGAATTTAGACCTACCACTTTTCTTTTAACACATGACACAATAGCAAAGCTTTGAACGTGCAAGTTTGTCTGTCTGTGTTGCACATGTCCATACCATCTTAGGCGGCCTTCACACAACTTGTCGTTTGTTAGAAGTGATAGTTCATACTTGTCAAGGCGACCATTCAGTCACTCTGATTCCTTGGGCGACCAGGCCGACTAGTCGGCCGCCCAGGCGTCGGTTTTTTTCTTCTTCATATAATTAGTTACATATAATATATATGTAGTTATATACTTATATACATCACAATATATAAATAAAACTAATGTAAACACATATCTAAGGACGTAATAATCCATATTTGTTAAATATTGTCATAAACACAACAAACAATAATCAACAAGAATTGAACGCCTAATCCCATGTTTTGGTAATAATAACCTAGATTTGGTAAATAATGTCATAAAACACCTCAAAAATTTTGAATGAAGATTGTCCAATGTGTTCAAATTAAACAAATATAATTAGATAGAGAAAAGATGATTAAATTTAGACTTTTAGTGCTTGTTGCATTGTTGTAACTAAATTAAAAGCTATTAATTGAACTTGTGTAGTGTGAATGAAATTGATGTTCACGTCAAATCATTGTAAAAGACAAACACAAACATTCGAGGTAGGGGGTTGGGGGAATTAGAATAGCAAAAAAAATAAAGAAAAACCTTATCATTCTTGGCTCTAGCCTAAGCGGCCGCCCGGGCTTGGTTTTGGCCAACTAGTCGGTTGACTAGCCGATCAGTCAGCCTGGGCGGGCGCCAAATTGAGGTCCAAATTTGGGCGGCAGGCTAGTCAGACCCCCTCCATCGACTAGCTGACTAGTCGGCTGACTCAACAAGTATGCGATAGTCATATCATATATTGGCTAGAGTGTGTAGGCCCATATAGAGTCAAGTTGGGTATGAAAGTCTGTAGAGTCTTGACCACCCTCTCCTATATAAAGGAAAGTAGTCTCTCTTGTATCTATCACATAATCCACACATTATCATACATTATCTATCACATCATCATATCGTCAACACACAATTAATATTTCTACATGGTATCAGAGCAACAAGTCTCTGTGGCGACGACTACCGTCATGGCTGACTGCCCACAAGGCCATCTCCATCACCCTCCCCATAGGGTCATCTCCATTGCCTTCTCTCTTTGAAGGACCGTCATCATCTTATTTTGATTTGTAGATCCAAATCTCTACATCGTAGATCCAGATCTCTACATCGTAGATCCATATCTCTCTGTCATAGATCCATATCTGACAAGTATCGTCTTCATCATCTAAACATCCCCCACGGATTTGTCTTTTGTCTTCCCCAAGCACGCAGTCTATATTAACAAGAACAAAAGGTTCAATAAAAAAATAAAAGGCTGAAATTCATCATCATCATCATCATCTAAGCCTCGGTCCCAACTATGTTGGGGTTGGCTACATGGATCCTTCGTTTCCATTCAGCTCTATCATGGACCATATTCTGGTTGAGATGTAGAGATTCAAAATCTCTCTTTATAAGCTCATCCCATGTTAATTTAGGCCTTCCTCTTTTTTTGTTTATTGTGCTTGACTCAATAGCATTGCTTCATATAGGCGCATTAGTTGGTCTGCGTTGCACATGTCCATACCATCTGAGTCGGCCCTTGCGTAACTTGTCCTCAATGCTCGCCACCCCCACTTTATTCTTGATAAAGTCTTTCTCAAGCGATCTTTTCTTGTCTTCCCACACATCCATCTCAACATGTTTCTTCACCATCCAACATTCACTCCCATAGAGCATGGCTAGCTGTATTGCTGTTCTATAAAACTTACTTTTTAACCTAAGAGGGATCTTCCGATCACATAATACTCCAGTTGCACTCCTCCATTTCCACCATCCTGCAGTGATCCTGTGACAAACGTCATTTTGGATATCCCCATCTATTTGAATAATAGAACCCAACTAACGAAATTTATCACATTTTGGTATATCTACTCCGCCCAACTTGGCTCCGTCATTCACACTGCGGGATTAGCTGAAATTGCAAATGCATATACTTAGTTTTGCTCCTGCTAATCATCAATCCATTTGATTTCAATGCCTTTCTCCAACGTTCAACTTTATCATTCAATCCATCTTTAGTTTCGTCAAACAAAACAATATCATCAACAAATAACATACACCAAGGAATATCATCCTGAACATTCTTTGTCAAATCATCCATAACAAGAACGAACAAATATGGGCTGAGTGTGGATCCTTGGTGTACCTCGACTATGATAGAAAAAGTTGGTGTCTCTCCTCCAGGAGTCTTTACACTTGTAGTAGAGCTATCATACATGTCTTTGATCAAGTCAATGTATTGGATTGGCACACCCTTTTTCTTGAAAACCATCCACAACACCTCTCTAGGTACTCGATCATAAGCCTTTTCCAAATCAATAAACACCATATGAAGATCTCTGTTGCTTTTTCTATACTTCTCCATAAGCCTCCTTATAAGAAAAATGACATCTATTGTTGATCTTCCAGGCATGAAACCAAATTGGTTGTTTGATATCTGCATTATAAATCTTAGTATGAAAAGAGATGAGGAGGAGAGGAGATGAACACCGAGAGATTTGTCGACTGCAAGGAGCAGCTTCCTTGAGAGGGCAATAGCCGTCTCTTTTTTTTTATATGTTGGGGTAAAATACATTGTGGTACAAAGAAGAAAAAAAGAGAGAAACAATAAAACAAATAATATAATAAAGATAGAACCAGTTGACGGGTTGTCGATTTCCGCCGCTGTTCTACTCTCGATACCATCGACATGACTATCGATGGTATCGACATAATGCTCTTCTATTGCTGTGATAATCTCGATACCATCGACATCCTGTCGATAGTATCGATGGGGATGCATGTTGTTTCACACTCCCCCTCAAGCTGGAGAGTACACATCGTGTATGCCCAACTTGCCACATAATCTCTGAAAAGCTGTTGGACCCAAAGGCTTTGTCAAGATATCCGTCAGTTGATCTTCAGACTTGACGTATGGCGTCACAATAGTGCCATCTTTGATTTGATCACGAATAAAATGGCAATCAACTTCTATATGCTTTGTACGCTCATGAAAGATAGGATTCCTGGCAATGTGTATAGCAGACTGGTTGTCACACTTGAGCTCCATAGAAGACATAATAGTGATTTTTAACTCAAAAAGAACAGATTTGACCCATTGTAGTTCACAACATGCATGGGCCATAGCACGGTATTCAACCTCAGTGCTGGATCTAGCTACCACATGCTGCTTTTTGCTTTTCCAAGTAATCAAATGATCACCTAGGAAAGTACAATAGCCTGATGTAGACCTTCTATCAGTATGATCACCAACCCAATATGCATCTGAATACCCTGTGATAGTCAAAGTAGATGGAGGCACCTTAGGTTTAGAATATGTGATCCCCTTACCAGGAGCACTCTTCAGATATCTCAGAATCCGGCAAACTACTGTCCAGTGTGACTATCGTGGTGAGTGCATATGCTGACTCACGACGCCTACAGCAAAAGAAATGTCAGGTCGTGTAACAGTCAGATATATTAGCTTGCCAACTATTCTCCTGTAATATCCTGGATCTGAGTATTCAACATCATCAACCGTCTCCTTGATGTGATAATCCATAGGAGTAGATACCGGTTTAGATTCAGTCATGTCTGTCTCCTGTAGTAAGTCAAGCACATATTTCCTCTGAGATAGGTTGACACCTGCATGAGATCTAAGCACCTCAATGCCCAGAAAATATCTTAGTTTACCCAGATCCTTTGTTTGGAAGTGTCTCTGCAACCCTTCCTTCACACGAGATATGCCTGTAGAATCACTGCCTGTAATCACTATGTCATCAACATATACATCAGTAATGATAGAGCCACAAGAAGAGCTAGAGTAGAATAAAGAGTGATCAGTCATTGAGCGAGAAAAACCCATATGGAGTACAACCTCACTGAACTTGTCAAACCCAGCTCGAGGAGACTGTTTCAGCCCATATATGGCTTTCTTCAATTTACACACCTTCTGACACTCCCCCTGAGCAACTAACCCAGGAGGTTGCTCCATATATACCTCTTCCTGTAGGTCACCATGTAGAAAGGCATTCTTAACATCAAGTTGAAATAGGGGCCAATCAAAGGTAGTAGTCAGAGAAATAATAATCCGCACAGAATTTAGACGAGCTACTGGAGAAAAGGTCTCAAAGAAATCAACTCCATAGGTCTGTGTGTAGCCTTTTGCTACCAATCTGGCCTTCAACCTCTCAACTGATCCATCCAGATTATGTTTGATGGTGAAAACCCATCTGCAACCCACTGCTTTCTTCCCTGTAGGTAAGTCAACAAGATCCCATGTGCCATTATGCAAAAGAGCTGACATCTCAAGCTGCATTGCTTGTTTCCAGCCACTGTCCTTCAGAGCATCATAGTGATTCCTTGGTATATCAACAGAATCAATCCCAATAGCAAATGTGCGGGCCTGCTTAGATAAGTGGGACATACAACACACATTTGTAATAGAATGTCTAATAGTACAAGAACGAGTACCTTTCCGAACAACAATAGGAAGATCAAGATCTGATGCTTCTGAAGGAATCTCGTGAGTAGAAGACGATGCGGAAGGCTCAGGGACTGGTGTCGCTACCTCTTCTGGATTTTGTCTGCCTCGCCTACTATAAACATATGGGTACTGCTGAATAATAGGCCTGTCAGCTGCCTGCTTGTCCTGAATAAAAGTATAATCAGGAATGATGGGTGACACTCCCTCACTCTGCACAGACGGTGCCACTCTCTCACTCTGAAAATCTGGTGCACTCCCTCTCTCAACTGCCCCCCCTTACTCATAGCATCGGAGAAATATGGAGTGGTCTCATGGAAGGTAACATCCCTAGACACAAACATGACATGCAACGAAGACTAGGACAGTAAGACTTGTATCCTTTACTAGTACTAGAATAACCAAGGAACAAGGTTTTAATGGACCTAGGAGAAAGTTTGTCAGCCTTAGGGTCAAAATTATGGACAAAAGGAGTGCAACCAAACACTCTAAGGGGAACAGAGAAGGGCTGATCCGTGGGTCGTAACACAGAGAAAGGAGTTTGTCCTTTAAGAACAGAGGATGGTTGTCTATTAATTAAGAAGCAAGCGGTTAAAAGAGCTTCAGACCAGAATTTCTTAGGCACATTGGATATAAACATGATCGAACGAGCAATATCAAGAAGATGATGATTTTTCCTCTCAGCCACCCCTTTTTGCTGAGGGGTGTGAGGACAAGACGTGCGATGGATCATGCCCACAGAACTGCAAAAATCAAACATAGCCTTTTGTAACATACTCTAAAGCATTATCAGATTGAAGAGTTTTTATATTGTAGTCAAACTGAACCTTTATTTCTTTATGAAAATGTTTCACAATAGATAGCACAAACTCTCGACTTTTGAGAAAGTAGATCCATGCCATGTGGGAAAAATCATCCACAAAGGAAATAAAATAACGAAAACCATTATAACTCTGGTCTTTAACTGGACCCCATACATCACTGTGGACTAACTTAAAAGGACAAGATGCCCGCTTATTGACACGACTGGGATAAGACAACCTATGATGTTTTCCCAGCTGACATGCCTGACACTCTAAAGATGACACTTGGGACAACTTCCAACTTCCGCTGGCTCTCTAACGATGGATGTCCATATCTGCAATGCCATAGTAAGGGGGAACCACTCAACAGAATGGATGGAGCTGGAGCAGATACTGGGCGAGGTAGACTGTCACCGTGGCAAAGGTAGAGATCACCTTTCCTAGGCCCCCCACCAATCGTCCTCATACTCTTGAGATCCTGTAAAACAAAACAAGAAGGCCAAAATGTTACCGTACATTTTACAATGTCAATCAATTTTGCAACTGAAAGAAGATTAAAAGGAAACCCAGGCACAAAGTGTACAGATTTAAGATCAATCTTGGGTGTTAGAGGGACATATCCACTAGCTAGCACTCTCCTCACTGAACCATCTGCCAGTGTGACAGATTGGTAAGGGATATACGAGTCAATAGATTGGAGCAATCTCTTCATACCACTCATGTGCTGTGACGCGCCAGAGTCAACCACCCAAGATGAAGTAGAGCCAGAAGTTATGAGAGATGTAGCCTGATTACCTGCAGTAGATGCCAGGTTTGCTGATGACGAAGATGAAGATCCCACACTCATGTGCTGTGTAGCCTGAATGAACCGATCATACTCCTCCTGAGTAAGAGTGATGTCGGTCCCAAAATTGGTGCCTACAACTGAAGACGGAGAAGAATCTGTAGAGGTGGCACAATGTGTTGCCCCCACAGGTGGTGCAGCAGGTCTCCCATGTTTTGTCCAACACTTCTCCAATGTATGTCCCGGTTTGTCACAGAAAGTACACTTATGACGTGTCCCATGTCCTCTGCCCATACCAGGTCGTCCTCCTCTCACCGCAACATCTACGGATGCATGAGACTCCCCAGAAGATATAGTAGAGACATGATTAACAAACTCAAAAATAGACTGTTAAATTCTCGAATAGGCTTCCACAAGACTTGGCAATTTATCAGAAGCCAGAATGACACTCCTGGCAGAACCACAACTGGGATTAAGCCCGAATAGAAATTTAGCAGTAACCAGGTCGTCTCTATCTTTGATCTGTGCAGCAACTGTCACAGGATGATAGTAGCTCAGCTCCTGAGCAAGTGCCTGAATAGCTCCAAAGTATTCCTCAAGAGATCTATCACCCTGCTTCTCAACAAATAGACGATCATATATCATGAATTGCCGAAGAGCATTCTTCTCCTGAGAATAGTGCTGCTTCACTGCGTCCCATATCTCTTTAGCTGTAGTATAGAACATAAACCTAACCGCAATTGCAGGTTCCATACTATTCCATAACCAAGTCTTCACAAGACTGTCATGACCCTTCCATTCAACGTATACTTTATCAGTAGAGTCAAGGGGACCCGAGTCAACATGTCTCGCCTTGTCGCGAGATTCCAAGACAGTGTGAACAACGTTCATCCATAGTAGATAGTTTTTCCTAGTTGAGCTTGATGGAGGGGATAGGAGACGCCTCGCTGTAGGGAGTCTTGGTGTCCTCCATTGTAGACGGGAACTTAGTGATGGATTGATACACGTCACAAAGAAAGCTGAGGTGACGGAGAGATACACGTCACGGAGATAGATGAGGTGACGGAGAGATACACGTCACAACACAAAAAAACACAGATAAATGCGTTACTGACGCATTCACAGCCTCCAATCGATTTTCCTTATCACACATGGAGGATATGTGATTAGGAGAGCACTCCGGAAGAGACGAGTCCCTCGGATTGGGCTTTAGATAGCCGTTGGATCAACCGGAGACTCCCAAACAGTAGTTCCGGCTCCTGAGAACTGGCCGAAAACTGCTGTAAATCAACCGGAAGCTTGCTAGCGGCTCCGGTCCTTGGTGGCTAGATCTACAATAGCGAGGGAAAAACTGCTATCGATCCAACGATGAAGACGGCTAGCGGTTGCTAGCCCAGCAGCACCCGCGTCGACGGTGGGCTGCTGTTCCTGTCGGCCCGACGACCGAGGTGGCCGCGACGCCTGGAGAAGGAGAAAGGAGGTGGGGAGGCTGTGGCGGCGGCTTGTTGAGGAAGCGGGGCGGCGGATCAAAGACGCTCTGATACCATGTGAAAAGAGATGAGGAGGAGAGGAGACGAACACCGAGAGATTTGTCGGCTGCTAGGAGCAACTTCCTAGAGAGGGTAATAGCCGTCTCTCTTCTTTTTATATATTAGGGTAAAATACATTGTGGTACAAAGAAGAAAAAAAGAGAGAAACAATAAAACAAATAATATAATAAAGATAGAACCAGTTGACGGGTCGTCGATTTCCGCCGCTTTTCTACTCTCGATACCATCGACAGGACTATTGATGGTATCGACAGAATGCTCTTCTGTTGCTGTGATAATCTCGATACCATCGACCTCCTGTCGATAGTATCGACGGGGATGCAGGTTGTTTCACACTTAGTCTCTGCTCAATAATCCTCTCACAAAGCTTCATTGTGTGACTCATCAACTTGATACCTCTGTAGTTTGTACAACCCTGAACATCACCTTTGTTCTTATAGATGGGGACTATAGTACTATTTCTCCACTCATTCAGCATCTTCTTACTCTTCATGATCTTGTTAAGGAACTTTGTTAACCACATAACTCCTTCATTCCCTATACTCTTCCTTACATCAATGGAAAAACCGTGTCTGGTCCATATGCCTTTCTCATTTTCATATTTTTCAAAGCATTCTTGACCTCAAATAGTGAGACTCGTCCTGTGTAAATGATCTCTTGTATTCATGTCACATGAGTCTCTAACATTATTTGCGGCATCTCCATTGAAAAGCTTATGGAAGTAATTTCTCCACTGGTTCTTGATATCATCAACCTTCGCCAACACTCTGCCATCTTCATTCTTGATGCATTTTATTTGACTCAAGTCTCTTCCTTTCCTTTCTCTTATACGGTCGATTTTATATATATCTTTTTTCCCTTGTCTTGTGTCCAGCTTCTTGTAAATATCATCAAAATATCTAGACCTTGCCTCGTGAACAACCTTTTTAGCTTCTTTCTTTGTTTGCTTGTATCTTTGGAATGTTGCATCATCTCGAGATTTGGGCAAGCTCCTATAGATCTCCCTTTTCAATTAAATAGCCTTTTGTACTTTATCATTCCACTACCAAGTCTCTTTCTGTGGAGGCCTACAACCTTTGGACTCCCCTAAAACCTCTTTGGAATTTTTTTTATGCAGGAGCTCATGTTATGCCACACAGTGTTAACATCAAACTCCAAGTTCCAAGTTCCCTCCTTGATGAGTTTATCATGAAAAGTCAATTTCTTTTCTCCTTTAAGATTCCACCACTTTATCCTGCTATTTTGGTTTCTGTTATGCTTGCCTTTATTGATCTTCATGCTAATATCCAAAACCACCAACCTATGCTGGGTCGTGAGTTTTTCGCCAGGAATCACTTTACAATCCTTGCATATATTACGATCCACCCACCTCGTAAGGAGGTAATCAATTTGGCTACAATTGTGCCCACTCTTAAAAGTAATCTTCTGAGATTCTCTTTTCTTGAAATGGGTGTTTGCCAAAATCATATCATATGCAACTGCAAAATCTAATATCCTCTCTCCGTTTCTGCTGCCATATCCAAAACCACCATGAACTCTCTCATATCCAACATTATTACTCCCTACATGGCCATTTAAATCACTCTCAATAATAATCTTCTCCTCTTTTGGTATTGCATGCATCAATTCATCCATGTCATCCCAAAAATCCTTCTTAGCATCCTCGCTAAGGCCAGCTTGGGGGGCATAATCGCTGTTAGAAATACCTACAAGCAAGCTATATTGACTTTTCTTCTCATCATGGTATCCGCTATCTCCAATGATTTCCCTGTCAAAGAGCCAATATTCTAAGATCCAACTTTAATCCTTTTTTGTTGGACTTGCTTCTTTACCTGCCTTCGTCAAAAATATTGCCCTTGCACATTTTTCACTACATCCAGGCAATGATGCGGCGGGACTAGCTTCTTTACCCACACCCATTCAAGATGTGAAAACCCTTACACATTTTTCACTACATCCGGGCAATGATGCAGCGGGACTAACTTCTTTACCCACACCCGTTCAAGATGTGGGAACCCTTGCACATTTTTCACCACATCCGAGCGATGATGCAGCAGGACTAGCTTCTTTACCCACACCCGTTCAAGATGTGAAAACCCTTGTTTGTCATTCAACACAACTGGGCGTCGCTGTGTCAAAACCCCTTGCATATTTATCACTGCACCCGGGTGCTAATGCAACGCGTCGCTAGGTAGGGACGCTCCAATGAAATTTTTATAAGGATTCATGCCATAGACAGAGTGACAAAGTTTTTATGGCTGGCTGTCAACCTACCACCAACCCTCCTTTACCTGGGCTTGGGACCGACTACATTTTAAAAAGCTGAAATTATTTTAAAAACGATAAAATCTGATATTTATCTAGTATTAAGGCAAGGGATGTGTTACTAATTAGTCGTTCCATCTTATATAACACTAACACACAATTTTGTAGAAAAAACAAAAAAAATGCATTTTTACAGCATTTTAATAAATTAAAAAAAAAAATATAAATATTTTTACTATATTTTTGTTTATGTTTGTTTATATTAGTATTTGGTACAACTTCTTCTACTAAACCTAAGTTAGATACCTATTATTAATAGTACTTATTATATTGTAACGAATTTAATATTAATTACTGAAATTATATGATAATATTAATTAATAGTAGTAGATCTAGTGATGCATTTGTAGATCTACATAATATAATCATAGATCTATTATTAAATAACATTAATCCTTAGTTTTTTTGGAGTAGATCTAGGTTTTGGGTGTATTTATAGAATTTCTGAGAACTTTTATGGTGAAAATAGAAGGAAATAGAGAGGGGAGGGGTTGGAAATGATGAGAAATGAAAGAAATTAAGAAAACATACTGTGAGAAGAGATGAGGAGGAGAGGAGACGAACACCGAGAGATTTGTCGACTGTAAGGAGCAGCTTTCTTAAGAGGGCTATAGCCGTCTCTCCTTGTTTTTATATATTAGGGTAAGATACATTGTGGTACAAAGAAGAAAACAAGAGAAAAACAATAAAACAAATAATATAATAAAGATAGAACCAGGAGACGGGTCGTTGATTTCCGCCGCTGATCAACTCTCGATACCATCGACAGGACTGTCGATGATATCGACGGAATGCTCTTCTGTTGCTGTGATAAAGTCGATACCATCGACCTCCTGTCGTTAGTATCGACGGGGATGCAGGTTGTTTCACACTCCCCCTCAAGCTGGAGAGTACACATCGTGTATGCCCAACTTGCCACATAATTTCTGAAAAGCTGCTGGACCCAAAGGATAATCTCTGAAAAGCTGCTGGACCCAAAGGCTTTGTCAAGATATCCGCCAGTTGATCTTCAGTCTTGACGTATGGCGTCACAATAGTACCATCTTTGATTTGATCACGAATAAAATGGCAATCAACTTCTATATGCTTTGTACGCTCATGAAAGATAGGATTCCTGGCAATGTGTATAGCAGACTGGTTGTCACACTTGAGCTCCATAGAAGACATAATAGTGATTTTTAACTCAGAAAGAACAAATTTGACCCATTGTAGTTCACAACATGCATGGGCCATAGCATGGTATTCAACCTCAGTGCTGGATCTAGCTACTACATGCTGCTTTTTGCTTTTCCAAGTAATCAAATGGTCACCTAGGAAGGTACAGTAGCATGATGTAGATCTTCTATCAGTATGATCACCAGCCCAATCTGCATCTGAATACCCTGTGAGAGTCAAAGTAGATGGAGTCACCTTGGGTTTAGAATAAGTGATCCCCTTACCAGGAACACTCTTCAGATATCTCAGAATCTGGCAAACTGCTGTCCAGTGTGACTGTCGTGGTGAGTGCATATGCTGACTCACAACGCCTACAACAAAAGAAATGTCAGGTCGTGTAACAGTCAGATATATTAACTTGCCAACTATTCTCCTGTAATATCCTGGATCTGAGTACTCAACATCATCAATCGTCTCCTTGATGCGATAATCCATAGGAGTAGATACCGGTTTAGATTCAGTCATGCCTGTCTCCTGTAGTAAGTCAAGCACATATTTCCTCTGAGATAGATTGACACCTGCATGAGATCTAAGCACCTCAATGCCCAGAAAATATCTCAGTTTACCCAGATCCTTCGTTTGGAAGTGTCTCTGCAAACCTTCCTTCATACGAGATATGCCTGTAGAATCACTGCCAGTAATTACTATGTCATTAACATATACAACAATAATGATAGAGCCACAAGAAGAGCTAGAGTAGAATAAAGAGTGATTAGTCATGGAGCGAGAAAAACCCATCTGGAGTACAACGTCACTGAACTTGTCAAACCAAGCTCGAGGAGACTGTTTCAGCCCATATATGGCTTTCTTCAATTTACACACCTTCTGACACTCCCCCTGAGCAACAAACCCAGGAGGTTGCTCCATATATACCTCTTCCTGTAGGTCACCATGTAGAAAGACATTCTTAACATCAAGCTAAAATAGGGGCCAATCAAAGGTAGTAGCCAGAGAGATAATTATCCACACAGAATTTAGACAAGCTACTAGAGAAAAGGTCTCAAAGAAATCAACTCCATAGGTCTTTGTGTAGCCTTTTGCTACCAATCTGGCCTTCAACCTCTCAACGGATCCATCCAGATTATGTTTGATGGTGAAAACCCATCTGCAACCCACCGCTTTCTTTCCTGCAGGTAAGTCAACAAGATCCCATGTGCCATTATGCAAAAGAGCTGACATCTCAAGCTGCATTGCCTGTTTCCAGCCACTATCCTTCATAGCATCATAGTGATTCCTTGGTATATCAACAGAATCAATCCCAATAGCAAATGCGCGGGCCTGCTTAGATAAGTGGGATAGACAACACACATTTGTAATAGGATGTCTAATAGTACAAGTACGAGTACCTTTCCGAACAACAATAGGAAGATCAAGATCTGATGCTTTTGCAGGAATCTCGTGAGTAGAAGGCGATGATGAAGGCTCATGGACTGGTGTCGCTACCTCTTTTGGATCTTGTTTGCCTCGCCTACTATAAACATATGGGTACTGCTGAATAACAGGCCTGTCAGCTGCCTGCTCGTCCTGAATAAAAGTATAATCAGGAATGATGGGTGGCGCTCCCTCACTCTGCACAGTGGGATAGACAACACACATTTGTAATAGGATGTCTAATAGTACAAGTACGAGTACCTTTCCGAACAACAATAGGAAGATCAAGATCTGATGCTTTTGCAGGAATCTCGTGAGTAGAAGGCGATGATGAAGGCTCAGGGACTGGTGTCGCTACCTCTTTTGGATCTTGTTTGCCTCGCCTACTATAAACATATGGGTACTGCTGAATAACAGGCCTGTCAGCTGCCTGCTCGTCCTGAATAAAAGTATAATCAGGAATGATGGGTGGCGCTCCCTCACTCTGCACAGATGGTGCCACTCTCTCACGTTGAAAATATGGTGGCACTCTCTCTCTCTCTCAACTGCTCCCCCCTACTCATAGCATCAGAGAACAATGGAGTGGTCTCATGGAAGGTAACATCCCTAGACACAAACATGCAACGAAGACTAGGACAGTAACACTTGTATCCTTTGCTAGTACTAGAATAACCAAGGAACAAGGTTTTAATGGACCTAGGAGAAAGTTTGTCAGCCTTAGGGTCAAACGTATGGACAAAAGAAGTGCAACCAAACACTCTAAGGGGAACAGAGAAGGGCTGATCCGTGGGTCGTAACAAAGAGAAAGAAGTTTGTCCTTTGAGAACAGAGGATGGTTGTCTATTAATTAAGAAGCAAGCGGTTAAAAGAGCTTCAGACCAGAATTTCTTAGGCACATTGGATTGAAACATGATTGAACGAGCAATATCAAGAAGATGGCGATTTTTCCTCTCAGCCACCCCATTTTGCTGAGGGGTGTGAGGACAAGACGTGCGATGAATCATGCCCACAGAGCTGCAAAAATCAGACATAGCCTTTTGAACATACTCTAAAGCATTATCAGATTGGAGAGTTTTTATATTGCAGTCAAACTGAACTTTTATTTCTTTATGAAAATGTTGCACAATAGATAGCACATACTCTTGACTTTTGAGAAGGTAGATCCATGTCATGCAGGAAAAATCATCCACAAAGGAAATAAAATAACGAAAACCATTATAACTCTGGTCTTTAACAGGACCCCATACATCACTGTGGACTAACTCAAAGGGACAAGATGCCCGTTTATTGACACGACTGGGATAAGACAACCTATGATGTTTTCCCAATTGACATGACTGACACTCTAAAGATGACACTTGGGACAACTCAGGTTCCAACTTCCGCAGGCTCTCTAACGACGAATGTCCATATCTGCAATGCCATAGTAAGGGGGAGCCACTCAACAGAATGGATGGAGCTGGAGCAGATACTGGGCGAGGCAGACTGTCACCTTGGAAAAGGTAGAGATTACCTTTCCTAGGCCCCCCACCAATCGTCCTCATACTCTTGAGATCCTGTAAGACAAAACAAGAAGGCCCAAATGTTACCGTACAATTTACAGTGTCAATCAATTTTGCAACAGAAAGAAGATTAAAAGGAAACTCAGGCACAAAGTGTACAGATTTAAGATCAATCTTGGGTGTTAGAGAGACAGATCCACTAGCTGACACTCTCCTCACTGAACCATCTGTCAGTGTGACAGATTGGTGAGGGATATACGAGTCAATAGATTGGAGCAATCTCTTCATACCAGTCATGTGCTGTGACGCGCCAGAGTCAACCACCCAAGATGAAGTAGAGCCAGAAGTTATGAGAGATGTAGCCTGATTACCCACAGTAGATGCCAGGTTTGCTGATGACGAAGATGAAGATCCCGCACTCATGTGCTGTGTAGCCTGAATGAACCGATCATACTCTTGAGTAAGAGTGATGCCGGTCCCAAAATTAGTGCCCACAACTGAAGACGGAGAGAAATTTGTAGAAGTGGCACAATGTGCTGCCCCCATAGGAGGTGCAGCAGGTCTCCCATGTTTCTTCCAACACTTCTCCAATGTATGTCCTGGTTTGTCACAGAAAGTACACTTAGGACGTGTCCCACGTCCTCTGCCCATACCAGGTCGTGCTCCTCTCACCGCAACAGCTACGGATGCATGAGACTCCCCAGAGGATATAGTAGAGACAGGATTAGTAGACTCAAAAATAGATTGTTGAATTCTCAAATAGGCTTCCACAAAACTTGGCAATTTATCAGAAGCCAAAATGACGCTCCAGGCAGAACCACAAATAGGATTAAGCTCGGATAGAAATTTAGCAGTAACCAGGTCGTCTCTGTCTTTGATTTGTGCACCAATTGTCACAGGATGATAGTAGCTCAGCTCTTGAGCAAGTGCCTGAATAGCTCCAAAGTATTCCTCAAGAGATCTATCACCCTGCCTCAGCAAACAGACGATCATATATCATGACTTGCCGAAGAACATTCTTCTCCTGAGAATAATGCTGCTTCACTGCGTCCCATATCTCTTTAGCTGTAGTATAGAACATAAACCTAGCCGCAATTGCAGGTTCCATACTATTCCATAACCAAGTCTTCACAAGACTGTCATGACGCTTCCATTCAGCATATCCTTTATCAGTAGAATCCAAGGGACCCGAGTCGACATGTCTCGCCTTGTCACGAGATTCCAAGACAGTGTAATCATCGTTCATCCATAGTAGATAGTTTTTTCCATTGAGTTTGATGGAGGGGATAGGAGACACCTCGCTGTAGGGAGTCTTGGTGTCCTCCATTGTAGACGGGAACTTAGTGACGGATTGATACACGTCATAGAAAAGGCAGAGGTGATAGAGAGATACACGTCACAACAAAAAAACACGGATAAATGCGTTACTGACGCATTCACAACCTCCAATCGATTTTCCTAATCACACATGGAGGATATGTGATTAGGAGAGCACTCTGGAAGAGACGAGTCCCTCGGATTGGGCTTTAGATAGCTGTTGGATCACCCGGAGACTCCCAAATAGTAGTTCCGGCTCCCGAGAACTGGTCGAAAACTGTTGTAAATCAACCGGAAGCTTGCTAGCGGCTCTGGTCCTTGGTGGCTAGATCTACAACAGCGAGGGAAAACTGTTATCGATCCAACGATGAAGACGACTAGCGGATGCTAGCCCAACAACACCCGCGCTGGCGGTAGGCTGCTGTTACTGCCGACCCGACGACCGAGGTGGCCGCGGCGCCTGGAGAAGTTGGGAGGCGGCGGTGGCTGAGAAGGAGAAGCGGGGCGGCGGATCAAAGCCGCTCTGATACCATGTGAGAAGAGATGAGGAGGAGAGGAGACGAACATCGGGAGATTTGTCGGCTGCAAGGAGCAAATTTCTTAAGAGGGCTATAGTCGTCTCTCCTTGTTTTTATATATTAGGGTAAGATACATTGTGGTACAAAGAAGAAAATAAGAGAAAAACAATAAAACAAATAATATAATAAAGATAGAAGCAGGAGACGGGTCGTCGATTTCCGCCGCCGATCAACTCTCGATACCATCGACATGACTGTCGATGGTATCGACGGAATGCTCTTCTGTTGCTGTGATAAAGTTGATACCATCGACTTCCTGTCGATCGTATCGACGGAGATGCAGGTTGTTTCACACATACCTTGATTAGGGCTGATTTGAGCTCCAAGGAAAGAAATCGCCCAAAATCTTCAAGTTTCTTCACTCAAGCAGCAACTGCAGACCGAGGTTCGCAAATACTGATTTGTTGGGGTGGCATACCGCCAGTATCACCCTTCAGTGGGACATTTTGCAGCGACACCCCCGATATTCGCCGATATCGGGCGGTTTTACCCGTAAGTCCACCGGTTTATCAAAATTTGCAATCCCAACGACATGTTTATATGAACCGATGATCGATACCATCAATATTGGTATACCGGTCGGTATATCGACGGTATCGTCGGTATTGAGAAATCATCAATGAAAGATAGAAAATATCGAAAGCCATTATAACTTGGCTCTTTAACAAGACCCCAAATATCACTATGAATAAGATTAAAAGGTCGCTCCGAGCGTTTCACATTGCGACTTGGTAAAGAAATGCGATGATGCTTGCCTAGTTGACATGACTGACACTCTAACGACTTTATAGATGTTAAGCTTGGAATAAGATTCTGAAGACTCTACAAAGACGGATGCCCATTGCGACAATGCCATTGTAAGGGAGAGCAACTGAAAATGGTACATGTAATTCGCAAGCTGGCGACCACCTTCAAAGAAGTAGAGATCACCTTTCCTAGATCCGCCACGAACGTCTTCCAATTCTTGGGATCCTGTAAAACAAGGAAAACATCTCCAAATATTACCAAGCATTTCAAAGAATCAACCAGCTTGACAACGAACATTAAGTTAAAAGAAAAGTCCGATACATAATGTACAGTCTGTAAAATCAAATCAAATGATGCATGTACAATCCCACAAGCCTAGGCCCTCTTGATAGACCCATCAACAATAATGTTGAGAATGCGGGATATACGAGTTAGAAGATACAAGCATAGATCATGTACCCATCATATGTTGGGAAACCTCAGAATCCACCACCCATGTAGAAGGCAGATGGGAGACAACAAGCGAAGTCCCCTGTTACCCGTATCTAGGACCAGATTGATGGAGTCAAGGGAAGCATGCTGGGTTGCCTGAAGGAGACGATTGTACTCTTCCTTGGAGATTGTAACATCTGATTGTTTAGAGGCCCCAGATGCAGATGTTCCTAAGGGAGTTGCCATGTAATGTGCAATAGTAATGGGGGGTCAACCATGCTTAGAATAGCAGTTTTCCTCTGTATGTCGGTAGTTTCCCTCAGAACGTACATTTGTCCCTAGGACGATTGCCTCGTCCTCGACCAACACCTCGTCCAGTTCCTTTGGCGGCAACAACAAGAGGCATGATTTTCATAGTGTTGTCCTCCTAAAGTAGTAGAAACAGACTTGAAGGAAGACTATTGAATCCTCACAAAGGCTTCTTCAAGACTTGGCAATTTGTCCGTGGCAAGGATAACACTCCTACCTGAAGCATAGATAAGATTTAATCTAGATAGGAATGTTGCTATTACTGGATCATCTCTATCTTTCGTCTGATCACTAGTCTATAGTGGCTGATAGAAATTGAGTTCCTGAGAGATGGGTTGTGCAACACCAAAATAATCCCCTAGAGAGCAACTATCTTGTCTTTCTGCAAAGAGACAGTCATAGACAATATAGAGACAAAGAGCACATTTCTAGTGAGAGAAGTGTTTCTTTGCAGCTTCCTAGATTTGTTTGGCTGTGTAGTAGAACATAAATCTGGAAGCAATCTGGGGCCTCGTGCAATTCCATAACCAGGACTTCACCAGTCCATTGTATTTCCGCCAAGTGTAGTCTTTGCTTCTTTCATCAGGAGGCTTTGACTCAATAATGCCCACCTTTTCCCTAGATTCAAGAAAAGTGTATGTAACATTCATTCAAATGAGATAATTTGTTAATTAAGCTTCACAGAAGTTATCTAAGATTGATCATTGTAGATGATTGTAGAGGAAGCAACTGGCTTTTTGTCTCCCATAGTGAAGTTGGATCAAGAAAGAAAACAACAATCAAGGCAGGTTGTCGGCGGTGTTGAGATGTCAGCATGCCGTGTAGAAGACTTGACACCGTGTTTGGGAATGACACACCGTGTTGAGATGTCAGCACGTCGTGTCAGTTAATGAAGACAAACAACAAACTTTTTGAATCGCTTTGACACACTATGTGGGCAGGTGACATGCTGTGTAACCGTTGGAGGTGTAAACTCCTGTGGTTGTTAACATTCCATGTCACTTAGGGAATACGCCGTGTAATCGTCATAGGCGTAAACTCCAGTAGCCGTGGACACGCTGTGAAACCTTCAGAGGCGTAAACTCCAGTAGTCGTGGACATGCCGTGTCACTTAGGGGACACACTGTGTAACCTGCGATCTGAGTGAGAATTTGCGCCAACAGGAAGATTTTTGGACTGCAACACGCCGTGTTGGATGGACAACACAGTGTGTCGATGGCGGCTGGTGTACAATCTGGATGGGAATGAGCTCTTCAAAGAGATAGAAGATCCCGGGAAGACACGCCTGGGAGGTGACGAGAATTAACTCAGTCACCTATTGTCAAAAGATGATGTAAAGTTGATGCATCAACAACCCCTAAAAGACTTGGGCACTCATCCACGTACGGAGACTAAGTGGAGAAGAAAGAAACACGAGAGGGAAGTTGTTCCTCCTCTCTACAGGATAGAACGAGCGGTTCTCCTCTTCTTCAAGCAGCCATGACCCTTTGGTGGAGAGGGATGGAGACCGGTGGGTAGCGACCGCGAAGCTAGCGGTGGAGGCACCCGACGGTGGTGGCGACAACGGCGACGACAGAGCAGAGAAGGAAAAGGAGAGAAAGGAGGGGGGACGTGCGGCCAACGGTTATATTTGCAACCCTAGAACGTGCTCTAATACCATGTGAACAGAATTGGTCCAGAACAATACTGGTTGGAGTGGGTTCTCCTTTATTATATAAGGTGTGAACATTTACATAATAGACCCAAAAAATAAAGGAAATAAGAACACGACACATGAATATGAACTATTCTCTTATCAAAACTAAAATCCTCTTCTCTCCTCCATTTCATCTCTTCCCTCTCTAGGGCTATGTAGACAAGTATGTGGAGGAGGTAAACAACAACTTGAGTCAATGTGCAATGCCACCAAATTAGACAAATTTAGGTAGAATAATGCGGGGGGCTTCGCCTCCCATGGTATAGATTAGAGAAAAAATCAGATAAGATTAATGATCCGATTAGTTAGTAGGTACAAGATGTATATGGGGGAGGGCAATATGTAATATATATGCATGGCTGGAAAGGGTGGGGGGTGAAGGAACAAATAGATAAATAAAATTGTTGGAAATGGAAAATAAAATGTTGCTGGTAAGGGTAAAAATAGGGACTCACCAGGTAAAGAAGCATCCTCCATGTAATGGAATAGTTTTATACGATGTAGCGCACCAAGATGTAGCAGCGGTAGCAGGTGCCATGCTGTGTCATTGAGGAGACATGTCATGTCGTGTAACAATAATTGTCAGCAGAAGGAAGACGACACTTTGTGTCATGGAGCGACACGCCGTGTTAGTTGACAGATCTCGGGGCAGAAGCTGGACAGATCGAAGGTGATACATCGTGCCATTTCGGCGGCACGTGTCACCAGGCAGATTTCATGAACCAAGTCACCAACAAAGCAAAACAATGCCTACACGCCTTGTCAAACGACACAACGTGTTAGCGGCAAAACAACAACAAAATACCTCGAGACAACAACAGAAGGGTGAAAAAACTCATCCACATCTCCACTATAGCAATATACAAATGATATGTCCCTAATATCAGCAGAAAAAGGAGATCTTATCAAAGATTCAGGATTAGATCTCAATAGAGGTAATATGGATGATAAACGCAGTGTAGATCAGTAGCGGTGTAGATGTCGGTAGTGTAGATCAACAACAGTAACAATATGGATGATGGCGATGTAGATGACGACAAGGAATAGGGTAGCGGTGACGACTCCATAAGCAAACAATATTGACGGAGGCTTGGCGGCCCTTGTAGATCTAGTAGCAACAACTTCAAAATGGTTTGATTTTATTTTTATAGAATGAGAAATCTTTTTTTGATGTGTAAAACAAAATACAATGGACTCTCCTTTATAGGATAAGTAAGCTAAAAAACAGAACTAGGCAATATGGGATAAAAGAAAAAGGCTAAAGACAAAACAAGTCTAAAGCCCATAACAAAAGAAATAACATAAGTACATAACACAATAAAGCATATATACTAATAATTTTGATTGAAACGCTCCTCGGAGACGACTCCTTAAAGAAGCAGTGGTAGATACCCCTACGGGCAGCAAGCAATGCCTAGGGGCAGCGGTTACCCGCAAGGGAGGCTTGTCTCCTTTGCTCTCTCTCTCTCTCTCAGGATTGGGGGCGACCAATGTATCAGAAAGCGGGAAGTGGGAGGCGTGCAGACAGCACCCTGTAACCGATTAAGCGGTAGGCGGGCGATTAAGCGGGTGATTTTTGAAAAAGCGGGTGTCTAAATTTTATATATTTTTATACAAAATTACATGTATGTGTATATAAAAAATATATTTATAAGGAACTTCTATACATATCTAATCAACAAATCAGTAATTAACTAAGTATTCATCAATACTTACTATTAATCAGTATCTCTAATCACTAAAATCAACAAGCAGATCAGTAATTGTAAATAACAAATTATGAATTGTTGAATTAAAGTAATCACTAAAGTAATACTAACCAGTAGTACCAATCATTAATCACTGATAGCAGCAAGGAAATTAGTAAAACTAAATTAACTAATCATGCATTACTAGTATAATAGAGCAATAGGATATTTACTTAGATGCATTACAGAAGTACCCAATTATTACAGCTTACACACAAAGAATGCATTCTAAATTAGGACTAGCTATATCATAGAACATTTAATGTATACAAGTTTCATATATTATAGTCAACACTACTTGGACTATGTAATTAATTAATGTTAGATGCTTACATTAGGATTTTTAAACAAAAGCGGGAAAAAAGCGGGAAAAAGCAGGTGAGGCGGGGCAAAAAGCTGGCGATTATGTTCAAAACGATTAAGTGGGGGCTAAATTAGGCGGATGAGGGTCATAGGCGCTTAAGCGGCCCGCCTGGCCGTTTTTTAATTTATTGGGGGCGACACAGTAAAGCCTGCTCTGACACCATTTAGAAAAACGATATGATGGAGAATTCCCCTTGTAGTTTTTTCTTATTAATAGAAGGGAAACACCTTCCCCCTATAAATAGGATCAGGAGGAAGCGTACAAACTCAAGACAAACCCTAATGCGTCAAAACATAACTGGGCCCATATAACAAAGAGACTAAATAACTTAATTAAATAGGATCTCTAAGAAAATGTAAGGGACGTTTTGACTCCATTAAGTGAGATAATCTTTGACTCGAAAAAAATGATCATGTCCTGGAAATTCTTATAGGACGTTGGAAGGGTGCACAACAAGAAGACTGCTTGATCCTTGTCCTTTATTTTGACATTTATCTACCAAAGGTTGTGGATGATTTCTTTGAACTCATCGAGAAGAGCCATTAGGGAACCAACTTCTTCCATGTGAAGCATGAAACGGGGCTTCTTTAGCACAAGCTTGTTAGCGACAAACTTCTTAATGTAGAGCGCTTCAAGTTCATCCTAAACATTTTTGGTGGTCTTTAGGGTGACAACCTCATGGAGGACTTCATCATGCAAGCAGAGGAAGATGCATGTACATGCCTTTTGTTAGCGACAAACTTCTTAATGTAGAGCGCTTCAAGTTCATCCTAAACATTTTTGGTGGTCTTTAGGGTGACAACCTCATGGAGGACTTCATCATGCAAGCAGAGGAAGATGCATGTACATGCCTTTTGATCAATCTCCTCACCGGTCATCCGTCATGGATTCTGTTTCTTCTACTTTTCAAGAAGAGCTTTGCGGACTCTTTGCGTGAGGCAGGTTTTGCTTGACTTACTAGACGATCAAACTTTTCGATGTTGTACTCGGCGTCATGGTGGAGATCCGGTGGCAAAATTTCCTTTGATGCCAATTTTGGGATATGGTGGTGGGAGACCCTAACAACAGTGCCCAATGAGATTGAACGAGTCAGCTGAATATGTATCATGGGCAGCAACGAGGAACAACAAGCAAGCAAACAACAAAAGCAAGATTTATAGGAGTTCAACAAATTCTAATGAGGGAGCCTGCATCCATCGGTGGATATGATATATGATGGAAAGAATTACAAAGGGGATGGTTAGAAATATATAGAGAAAAAGAACCCAATCCCATGTGATACCCGACAGCCAACGGCGGAAGATGTTTGCTTGAAGAGGACCTTTTAGAGGCTTGAAATCCTAGGAGAAGCCCTAGGTCCGTCCTTGGTTTTAGGTCTTCAAAATGTAACGTCTGTTGGTGTCTCTTCATGTTTAGAACGAGATTTGGGGGGGGGGGTCTATTTATAAGAATATGACCCATATATAATGTTCCAAAGTCACTTGGACTCTTCCAGACTGCAATTACATTCTGGCTGTATACAGTCACTAGCCGGATCATGAATCGGGCTGCAGATCAAATTATGGTCCAAATGGACCATATGGGGTCTGGCGTGTACCGTAAAAGATGCTGTTGCTTGTTTGCCTAGATGCTGTCCATGGGGACTGTATATGGTCAGTTGGCTGATAGTAAATTCTTCTGGATATGTCCAAGAGGCCAAAGCGCATCATGAAGATGCCGATTGTTCGATGTGTAGGCGTCTTGATCATCAATTAAGCTTTTTTTGAGAGTTCTAGACACTCTCTCAACACACTGCATACTAACTAGCTGATCCCGAAGTGGGACATTTTGCAGCAGTGTCCCACTAGTTTGGTCAATATTGGAAAAATGGCCACTGGTACATCATTAAAATACAAGCTGTACAATATACATAAATGAACTTGTTTCGGTTCCCATTGGTATCAGCATTTATGTTCAAATATCACTAATACTAGTGGAATTCTTTCTCATGACGTCCTAGTCCTGTGGAGATCCGGTCGTTTGAGGCATCTATTCTATTACAGTGGCTCAAAATAGAGTGTTTGAGACATGGTTAGAGTTTGCACACCTGCTTCTATTTTTGGAGCATGCTGGGCTGAAGCAAGTGGTGACTGAGCCACCTTCTCCCATTAGTCGAAGCATCATGGCATATTGGGAATTTGGGATCAAATATTCAAGCCCCCCATTTACCCTTGGGACTTTTCTTTGAACTAGGAAGACCAATGTTTTTGAAAACGTTAAGCAGTAACCGTGCGGACAACACCTTGTAACTGGTTAAGCGGTAAGCGGTCGATTTTTGAAAAAATGAATTTTAATTTCTTATATAATTTTATACAAAATTACATATATATATATATATATATATATATATATATATATGTATATAAATACTAATACTCTTTGGAACTTTTATATATATCTAAAGATTCTAAACACTCTACCCAACAGTGCAAAACACCCAAATAGTTTATAAGATAGCTATAAGACAATAATTATAGCCATAATATAATAAACAATAGATTTGACATAGATAAAATACCCTACATACATGATTCAGAAATATTTTTGCATCACATGTTTACATAGTTAAGCAGTAAAGAATAGACTAATTATTGGATACCTTTCTAACTTATTGTTATATGTGCATATCATCAATTAGTCATACATCACATCAGTACAATTAATTAAAGTATGCATTTTAAAATTAGATAATAGTTACATATATTTTACTTGTATAAATTACACTTTACAACAGTACTCTATTATCCCAACTTGCATACAAGTATGCATTCTATTAGAACTAGGCTTATCATAGGATATTTAAGTTTAATATATTATAGTCAGTAATACTTGGGGCCATATAGTTAATATAAAGTTACAGGTGTACAGCAAAATTTACAAAAAACGGACAAAAAATGGGCAAAGAGCGTGATAAAAAGGGGCAAAAAAACGGAAAAAACGGGTAAAAAGCGGGAAAAAACGGCCGATTAATTACAAAAACGTTAACCGCCGATTTTGGCAAAAATCGAACGGCCTGGGTGTTGGGCCGATTAATCGGCCGTTTAATCGACCGCTCAGCCCATTTTTCAATTCACTGAGGAAGACTGTGTAGTGGCTCTTGTTAGTTATGAACAAGTGCTGAGGAATCTCTAGTCTCTTCAGGAGGAAGTCGAACAGAGACGTTTTCTGTTCGTTCTTGTTTCTATATGTTAGATATTTTCCTGGAACGAAATGACACCCTTGTGGGGTTCTTCAAAACAGAATTGAGTTGCTGATACTGAGAAGCTGAAGTGGATAGGAAGTTGCCCAGGGAACTCTTGCTGTAGGTAATGCTTAAAGAAGAGCTAAATGCTAAGGGGATGCAGAAGATTCTAGTACGTCTGCACTCCTTCAAGGAAGAAGGGCAATGTTTTTATAGGTAAAAGTGCAATGCAGGTGTTATTTAGCTTCCTAAGCTGGTCACATACATCTGATTCGAGTTCCAAAGCCCAGAAAAGGTCATGTGTGTAGTTTTTGACTAATGCCAGTATCATTGATAGATGCCCAGGGAAATTCCGGCTACATGGAGAAGTGGACACCTACTGCTCCGCTTCATCTTGATTTTGCTTCGAGAGAACACCACTATGATGTGGCGATAGCAGCGTGCCTGCTCTTGTTCATGAAATACACACTAATGAGGATAAAAACAGCTGCGCTGAGGACAAAGCAGCAGCTGCCTGAATGGATGGATGTAAGAGCAAAAGTGGAGTTCGTAGGACTAGACAGTAGATTAACAGGAACTAATTCAAAATATTATAACTCGGGCTGTTAGAAAATGAATACTAGGATGCTTGTAGGTCAAAGGGATATCTAATGGGCAACTGACATCGAGGCTTTACTTGCACACGCAGAGAATTTCATGTGGAAATCTCAATAATGAGATATCTGTGAGATCTCTATGGGGCGCCTTTTGGTATGGAGGGTATAGGTATGGATGGCAAAATTATCCAAACACCATTAACATAATCTGAACCTTCCCACTCCAAACCATTATCACGGATTGCCAAACGATATGTTTCGGATGGTGTAATATACCGCTGCATATGATATGGAAGCAGATTAACCATATTTATCGAGTCTCCAGGCACGCTTTTCACATGTTTTTCCAACAACCTTTGCATTATAACATGGCTGTTTTCACTGAAATATAGACCTGTTGTCAGAGGGGTGCAGAACAAGCAGTGTGTCCGCGGCGCCAATTCACACTGGTAGCAATGAACTGTGTAAACAGCTGGCTGTGTATCGTTCCTGACATATTGGCAGTGGATGGTGGGAATCCGCATTTTGCCACCTGATTGGGAAACAAATAATCAAAACCAGTTACCACGGGTGGAAATGTATGTTTTATACATCTCGATGGAACACGGCTGGGAATGGATGGCGTGCAACCGATCCAATTGCCATCCATAAATCTCATGCTATCCACGGAAGCACAGACACGTTTCTAGACAGAGACATGGGACACATCAATTTTCTAAATTATAGGACACATACACGACGTTAGATGAGGGAAAAATAATTTTTAATATATACATATATATGCGTGTATGATATATTAAATGGGATTATTTAAAAGTTTGAACAAAACTATTTGTGTATGTAAACTCTTATATGCATTGAATATGCTCATCTTCACGTGTGTAGAAGTAATATGAAGCAGACAAACAATATGTGTAACTTCAGTAAATACAGTAGATTACAGAATAATAAACGAGTTCCAATTACTCAAAAAACCTATTTGTTAGACTATAATATGATCAATACTATCTAATGCAGCTAAGATTTTACATACTGATTCTAGTTGACAGATATGGTTGCAGCTTTGATTAGATCTCAATTTTATGTTGCATTTTCTCAATGACAAGACATAATTAGTAGTTGTATATTCAGCATCTGCACTCTCAAAGGCTAATGCAGCAGCAGCAGCAACTGTACTGCTATGTCCAAGGGTTGTCCAGGCGGTGTCTAGCAGTGTCCTGACTGCAAAAAAAGTCCAAGATGGACAGGACACGTCACAGTCGTGTCCTGACTGCAAAAAAAGTCCAAGATGGACAGGACACGTCACAGTCGTGTCCGGGTCCAAAATGTGTCTGACATGGACACGGGGGCTGTCCAAAAGTGTCTGTGCTTCCTAGATGCTATCTAATGCTCTGATCATATTTTAAGGGTATGCAAGATAATGACATGTTGCATTATTATGCACACTTAGAACTCTATATAATACTGGGTTAGCTCCTCGTCTAGGATTATGTACTCGCAAATAACTCAACTAAACTCATGCAATTAATGGGCTACTGACATGGTCCACATGCCACATGATTTCTGTACACTGAGTGTTGTAGATTTATACATGGCCAACACACCTATTAATGCATGTACACTTCCGTACAAAACCCCTTTGTCATTGTCAGAATCTTTGAAATTTTTTTGCAGTCAAGCTTCAACATGGAATCTTTCTTTGGTAAGATATGCGCGAGAAACCTACTATAATTTCACTTTTGGCTTGGTTAGAACCTGTTTAGATGGCCATCATATTTGTTATTAATATTTTATTTCAACCTAGCTGTTGTTGCTGCTAACTTTTTATTTCTACTTACAGTGCTGGAAGAGCCATTGGCTGCGTGATTTTATATCTGGGATCCTCGTGTCTCAAGCTCTGAACTCCAGTTTGAGTTATCTTCGTGAACCTTTGATCTGTATATTTGTGTGCAAATTGGGTTTTATACAGGTATTCCAAACTCAAATATGATACGTGATTGTTAAATGTTTTTTTTTTTTTGCTTTTTACCTAGATAGTTCCCGTGTATTCTGAGTCCTGATGAACTTACAATTATTTATAACGATGCACGTATATACCCAAATATTATATCGATACATGGTTCCAAAAGTCGTTTCCCTTGCCTATTTGATGTAACCAAGTCCAAAAGCTCTGATTGACGGGATCCATGCTTTCCTATTCACGAGGGGCGCTATACAAGCTGCAATAAAAAACTCAGCTTTTCATGGCCTCAAAATTTTCAGTATCAATGATTGCTTGCACCCATCAATGGTTGATATAGGTACATCTGTCATAAGTCTGGTATGTATGGGAAGGTGCATGCCTTTCCATTCTATTTTTTGATGGGAGCATACCTTGCTGTTCACGAGGTTCATGATAAGAACTGTAGTATAAGGAGTTAACGGTGATAGCGTGACATTAATCTGCCGCACGGTGTACTGTCCAGATGTCTCAGTTATTGATAGCCTGCAATGGTTACCTGGGCACTTTCTTTACAAAGGCACAATACTGGCATAGAGCGATCACGGAAGGAGTCTCCCTGCCTAGTTGTTGCTTTGGTCATTGTGCAAGCACTATTTATTTATCTTTCTATTCTGGTTGGGTATGCTAGAAACATCGATTTGGTAAGGCTCTGTCTGGTTGGTTTGTTGTAACTGATGGGGAAGACTTACAAACTGCAGTTCTTGAAACAGTTTCTAATGATTGATTTTATGTAAGTTCTAGAACCCTTTTTGAACCTCTTCCCTCTACCCACCGCAGTGCACCAGCGGGATTGAACTGGCGACCCGCTAGCCGGCTGGCTTACCGGCTGAGGCATGAGTTCTGTGACTTGCTGAAATTTATAAACTTACATATAAGTACAGTTCCTGAATTCTCTCTTAAAAATGAGCGGAAAACGAACTTCAAAGTTAACTAACAACATTTTCTATACAATTATTCATAATATAATGATATGTAAAATATTTATTAGTCGAGATGTTAACGGTGGATATAATTTATTTCCAAAAGCATAGCAATAGAATATTGCATACTATAATCACACTATCTAAAATATTTTACACCATAACTATCATTATCAGTGTTGCTTTTTAAAATAAAAAAATATATGAGCATTACGTAGAAATAGCTGTACCGCACCATGTGAAAAAAAGTTATAAATTCATTAAAAAAATGTAAGTAGTAATATATTAAAAATATAATATTGTACATTCTGTTAAACAATATTAACGACACTTATATTAAGGCCCACGTAAAAAATGTAGATATCATTATAATACTTTGTACACACGAAGTGATAAAATTATTGGATGCGATTTTCAACCAAATGTTTTGTTACCATTATAATTGTAACGTACTAATTTTAAAGGAGTAACATCCACACAATGACTACATGCTGAGGTTATTATAGCTGAAAAGACATCATGGCTATTTATGATAGTGAATTTTTTATTTATATCTTTACCGTTATTATTATATATTACACACCAAAGTTTAGTAATTTTTTTAACATTTTCTATGTTTACAATTACAACTAACAAATCACATAGAAGTAAATCGAACTTAGGTTACAAAAATTTAACTAGAATTCTTGAAAAGATTTGCATAACTTATACCAAATCGATCCGAGCCTAAGTGGAAATCAAAAGACATGACACATACTGTATCGTGGAAACTGAAATCAAAGCAGGGAAGATGCTGAAAGCACATACCATATCGTGGAAACTGAAACGATAAGTAGGGAAAATGCTGAAAGCATTAACGCTAGAATCTAGATGATTATACCGTGGTTTTTTGCTAAGGTCAATGTTGCTTGGTTGGATTTCCATTTGATCTTGATGGCGATGACACTCTGCTAGCAAGCTTGTGCCGGGAATTATTAATCCTTGACTTTCTCTAAGCTTCGATGATGTTTGTCACTTTTTTTCTTACGAAAACATCATCTTCAGCTTTATACGTAAATCCGAGGGTCTCTACAGAGGAAGATACGATTCAACACTCTTCGCGTTAGGTTTAGAATGCGTACTAGCCGTAGTACATGATCTCAGATGTACATACATCAGTTGGTCTGATTGTGGTGCAGTTAAAGTTTTGCTTAAGGGGCATCCAATAAAGTTGGTTGATCCATATCGTGAGAGAAATATATAATGTTATCTCTCTGGAATGGAATCACATACCAAGAGAACCTAGAGGGAGGAATCGGGATATGATCATTTAACTTGTCTCCTACGACTCCCTAGGTGATTGGTAGGGCAAGGCGAGAGTTACGGTGTGGTCAACATTTGGGGAGTTGATAAATTCATGTCTACAGGGGTTGGTGATGACCCTGCTCAGATGGATCACTGCTTTCACTGATGGATCGCTGCAATCAACTTTTTGTGTGCTTTTGGGTGAGCTGTCTATATTGTGGAAAAACCTAACTAATAGAGTGGAGAAACATCTTCTTGCGGGTGTTGGATGTTGAGGTTGGCACTGTATGTGTGTGTACCCTAAATTTGTCATTTTCCATTGAAAATTAAAATCTCAAGTTTGTGAAAGTATGTTCTCGCTTAAAGCCATCGAGGATGAAGACAAACTATTCTGGACTTAAAAGAATCAAGGCTAACTAGAGTATCGTATGCCCCTTTACCAACAATCACTTGGATGATTACTATATTGCTTAAATCAAAATAAGAGTGAATACAAACACAAGAGGGATAACATAAATAAGTAAATCACCACATGTGTTCAACTACGACAGTAAGGTTGCGTTTGGGCGCCCCATTTGTGACTGCTGCAGTAATCAGCAAGTCACGGGATTCTGATTACGTAAGTAATAAATCCCGAGATTCTTAATTACATTGTTTGGCTGAGTGGTTATTCAAAAATGCAGTAATTATGATTATTGACATTCCAGATTACGTTGTTTGGTAATTATGTATTTGAAATGTAACATTTTTTTATTTTTTCTGTATTAATATAATTACAAGGTACATTGTCTGTGGTCGTGACACCGTGGCTGGTCATAGATGAGACACCATGGTTATGGGTGGTCATGACCCACATGGATGGTGGTCGCAACATGTACATGGTGGGTGGTCGTGACATGTACATGGTGGGTGGTCGTGACACGTGGATGATGAATGGTTGAGACATATATTTGATTAGAGATCAATAGAAATGCTCAACCCAATTGATAATGTGGGCTATCTGAACATACATATCAACCTTTGCACCAATGATTTTCCCATACGATATGCAAATTGTGACATGATCATTCTCAAATTTTAATCATTCAACTGTGTAATCAAACATACAATTTCACACAAAGTACAAAATGTCATGTGATCAACCACATCACAATCACCACACGAATCAACTACAAATTCGAATACAACAACCACATCAAAAGAGTGAAATAGCACACCACGTTTAACCCCTAACCATTCCAAGCATACTACATAATTGCACAAAATAACACCACACATTCTACCATGTCTAAACATAGACTACAACCTCTTAACAGAAAAATTCATGATGCAACAACTTGAGTAGTAATGGCACACCCAACAAAGCCGCCACCTTCAGTAGTAACATACCTGTAGCAATAAGAACACATGCAGATTAGTAATGGCACACACCCATGGTATAGAAAGGACCATAGCACACTTCTAATAATTACTGGAGGAGGAGGGCGTGAAGGTGGGATGAATGAATGAGGAAGCACGTCAAAAAAGCAGAAAGAAAAAAAAGGCACGAAGCAACACTGGTGGCGGGGTCCTCATTGCTAAACAGAGCACCAAAAGCACGAGCACTTGCTGGAATGTTACCAGCAGCAGTAGTCGGGCCTACAACCGCGAAATTCTAAGGAGAAGATGACCGAAAGGCGGACGAAGATCTGAGGAGGTAAGGCGGTACGGAGAGGGTAAGGCAGTACGCTGGATGAAGTTAAGGAGGACGAGGCAGTGCTGACCAGTGATCAGGGGATCTGCAAGTGGCCGTCAACCTCGTGCTCCTCAGCGAGAGCAGCAGCGCCAGCTTGGAGAGCAAGAGGGTGGGAGATGCAGGCCCCTGCTCGTCCGATGGCACCTCATCGTCCTGGGCGTCCGTTAACACCGCGCATCCGAGGGCTTTTGTTGGTGCTGGCGATGCCGCGTACCACGAGGCGGCTGGGGACAGTGGCTACCCCGGTGCCAGGGTGGAGGGCACCGTCGGGAAGCGGGCGGCTGGGCAGAGGAGGAAGAAGGCCATCGGTGGGGCAAAGGCAGAGGTGAAAGCAAAGGCAACGCGGATCACGACGTCGTCGACAAAGCCGGCAGTAAAGCGGAGGAGCAGAAGAGGGAGGAAATTGGGCGAAATCGAGAAGCGAGGGCGAAATCGAGAAGCGAGGGTGAAATCGATCTAGGGCTGGAAGCAAAAGGGGGTGAAATCAGGCGAAATGGGAGAAGACGAGGAAGTCGGAGAAGGAAAAAAAGGTAGAGAACTAACCTACTCCGCGAGGAAGAGCGAGATGCGCCGAACCCTCGAACAACAGTCGGATCGCGACTCCCAGCGAGCCCAGCGAACACCGTAGCACCGCGAGCAGCCACCTGACGACTTCTATCACGAGCAGTGACGACTTCAATCGCGAGCAGACCCTCGTCGGGGAAGGAGGAGATGATGGGGAAAGGAGAAGAGGTTAGGGTTAAAACCCTAGCGACCCCAGAGAGGATTGGGTGCAAGGGAGGAGCGGCGCTGATGGCGAGAACAGGTAGAGCCCTCGCTCCGTGGTAGCGGCGGAAGGAAGAGCCGGCGGAAGGATGTGGGGGAGAAGAAGAGGATGAGTCAGGGGCGACGGGGGTCAGAGGGCGACGGGGGTCGGGAGAGTCGGGGTCGAAGCCCTCGCTCCGTGATTTGCAAAGCTCGCCAAAATCGGCGGATTTTGCGAAGTTTGATAAATGCATAGCAGGAGGAATGCCGCATTCCAACTGCCGATGTTCGTAAATTCCACTAAGCTAGCCAAACGACATCTTCATAAATGCGGTAGTTCAAATACCAGAGCGAATTACAATACCGCCCCGAATTACTGCACCCAAACGCAACCTAAGGCTTTGATCTAAGGAATTTGTGGTAATGCGTTCCTAATTCTTTAGTGCAACTCTACGATCCCTACATCTATTTATTATTATTATTATTGAAATCAAGCTATGGCATTTTATTATTGTAAATCGGCTTGTGCAATTGTTACAATGTCGCTATCGAAAGGTCCCGTAGATGACCAGGGTTCTAAAGAGCCATAAGAAGAGGTTGCTAGGAAATGGGAAACCTTATTACATTCCCGTGGGTGAAGGATAATCCAATAGCTATGACTCCATCAGGAGGAGGATATTTTGGGCAATGAGGTCCATGTGCCCTCGTCCTCTACCGCCTTCTTTGATTGCCTTGACTAACGTTTCACAATTGGTTTCGATGACGATCTTGCTGAAGTTGAGCTGTAGGCAAGCTAACAGTGCTTCCTTTAGAGCCACACCTTCAGCCGTAAGTGCGAATTGGCATCTGTTTCTTCGTTGTTGTAAAATCAGTCTTAATTTTCCCCGATGGTCCCTCACTGCAAATCCAATTCCGCTACTGACTCCCGACTTCCACATTGCGTCGATGTTGACCTTTAGCAGATCCCTTGACAGGCGTGTCCAGCCCTTACGCCTTGTCGTAGCAGATGGTTGAGGTCTGAAGCCCGAGTTATATTTCTTGTAGTCTGCTACAGATTTCTGGAATCCCGTCAGCAGGCCTTGGATGAATACAAGTTCCTCTTCGAGGTTTTGTTTATTTCTCGCAGTCCATGCCACCAACAGAAGGGTGGCTGCCTCATCAACCTCTTCTACCTTGCTATCTTCCAGTAGTTCCTTGCATATAGATGTACAGTCCAGGCTGTCCCCCAACTAGCGTCCCGTATCCAGTCCATTGTGGGCATCTCACTATAGCGTGTGGGTCGTGTCCCCTTGTTCCACCTGACAACGTGTACAGACCGTGTTCTCCACTATATGTCTTCTTTCCAGCGTCGTCCTCGTCGGTTGGATGTTTCTCCTTATGAAGTGTGCAAACTTTGGAGGCCATTTTATCTTCCATAGCTTCCTCCATGTCGTCTCCTCCGTCTCTCCCCCTTGGTCCAGATGCGAGGTGATATAGCTATATGCAGATCTCACCGTAAAAAGTCCCCTTGTGTCATGTTCCCAGTATATGCAGTCCCCTTGTGTCATGTTCCCAGTATATGCAGTCATGTCCTCCCTGTATGCCTAGGTGACTATCCTTTGCTTGGTCCTGGGCCGCTGTTGGTATCCTCTCCATTATTTCCATCGGGTCCCATCTCCTGTTATCATGGTCAATGAGTTCGCAGACTAAATTGTTGTTTGCCTGCCCCTCGTCTACCAGTCTTTCCAGTGTGCCTTGCAATCTCGATATCCATCGACCCCTGAAGATATGAGTGCTCGTACCGTCCCCTATACTCTAGATAAAACCGCCTCTTACCTGCTGAATTCTCCCCATATACTTCTCCATATATAGCTCGGCCCATATCCCACCTGCGCATCCATGATATACCCGACCTTGTATTATTTTGCCCTTAGCCCCTTGCTGACTAGTGACGTTGTGTGTGTTATGAGCCGCCACCTTTGTTTTGCCAACATTGCCCAGTTGAATGCTTTCAAATCTTTAAAGTCCATTCCTATCTTCTCCTTGGACTCACACAATTTGTCCCAACTGAGCTAATGAATCTTCCGCTCCCTCTCTTTGGATCCCCACCAAAAGTGGGCTATCATGCTATTGATATCCTCAATGAAACCTTATGATAGTTTGAATACACTCATATGGTATGCCGGTATGGCTTGTATCACGGCTTTGATGAGAACCTCCTTACCGGGTCTCGATAAAAGCTTTTCCTTCTATCTGTTCAACTTCTTCCCGATTCTTTCTTTGATCGAGTCAAAGACCAACTTCTTTGACCTACCCATTGCTGTTGGTTGTCTCAAGTATTTGGCATGTCTGTCTACCTCCTCCATTTTCAGAATGTTTTTGATTTCCTCCCTCCTTTCGCTTTGCACATTGTTGCTGAAGGCTACCTCTGACTTTTAATAGTTGATATTCTGTCTTGAGGCTCTTTCATATTGGTTGACTAGAGCAGCTAACAACGAGCACTCTTCAGGGGTTGCCCTCGTGAAAATGATACTGTCATCTGCAAAAAATAGGTCAATATCACGTGGCCCCTTGTGGCTAGCACGGGCCCCAGTGACGGAGCTAGAAAATCTGGCCTGACCGGGCACGTCAGCAAGTAAAGCTACAACTGACTATTAAGGGGAGGCACCATAGGAGATGTATTCTTCAATATTGTACAAATCCATAGACATTTATATGTAAAATCAGAATGAGGGGTAAGGCATGTGCCCACCTTTGCCTCTACATGGCTCCGTCAGTGACGGGCCCCATGCATTTTTCCTTCTTGGGTTGCACGCAATAGAGAGCACGAAAGAGCTTCTGCACAGAAAAGAAAGAGATAAGGAGAGATAGAGTTACCTTGGAGTAAACCTCTTATCGGTGTTATCGGTCCTCTCCTTTCCCCATTAATGATGATTGAGTGTGAGACGCTTGAAAACACTCTCTTGCTTTCCTGCTCACAAACTAGGAATGCCCATTTTTTCCATCACCTTGTACATAAAATCCCACTAAATTATATCATCGACTTTGCTCATGTCAAGTTTAACAACCATGAAGCCCTCCTTCCCCTTTTTCCTCCTTTTCATCATGTGAAACAATTCATAGGCTACCAATACATTATCAGTGATTAACCTTCCTTTAATAAAAACACTTTGATTTTTAGAAATCATCCTATCCATCAAAGGTTTTATTCGATTCGTCATAACCTTAGTGATAATTTTGTAAGATATATACATTGCACAACCTAATGGGCCTGAACTTAGCTTTTTTTTTGAGTTTTGCACTTTTGGGATGAGGACTATGTCTGTCTTATTTATCTCTGTGATGCTTGTCTTTTTTTTAGAAATAGGTAAATATATTGCCAAAGGAGCCTGTACAAAAGCCAGGACATACAAACTACAGAAACATGTACTCGGGGTTGTTATCTACAAAACCCCCAGTATCTTTTGGCTTGCTCGGACAAGCCCGAAGCAAAGTCCTTTCTACCTTTAAATAACCTACTAAAAGTGCAAGCTATTTTCTCTATAATTTGTTTTTCACTGCAACTCTTTCTTCCATGCTTTCTATTATTCCTCTCCTCCCAGACATTATAGCAAACACCAGTTAAGCATAAACCTCCGAAGGCTATGTTCTTTTTGTCCTTGAGTTTGGGCTCCAGCATGGTAAACAAAACTGTTAATTTATCACCAACGAGCTGACCCCATCCACTTTTAAGGCTAGCGATAGACCAAATTCTTCTAATGAAATTGCACGTCCCAAAAATGTGACTATGGCTCTCATCTTCTCTGTTACAGAGCACACAATTGCTGTCCACCTGTAGCCCCCAGTGTGCAAGCCTATCCAAGGTAGGCAACCTGTTCAAGATGGCTTTGCACGTGGTTGTGCTCCACTTGGGGATGTGCTGGTGGTTCCAAAGCAGATTGCACCAGCTCATATCATCACCGTAGAAGGTGTTGATCCATGGTGTCGCCCACGCATCAAACAGACAAGCAATACCATTACCATCAACACTATACGAGTGTTGAATGTCAACCCAGTGCAAACACATGTTCCTCTAGCTACGGGAGGAATGACAATCAAACCCCTACTGAAGGCCAATATATCTTCGACTCATCCATTCCGTCCAAACAGTATCCCTATCTCTCAGGAATCTATCAATTCTTTTGCCATAGCTTTCCTTGATATAGTTAATCGGGGAGATTAAGTTTAGCCCACCCTTACAAAAAGGTTTGGCAATGGCATCCCAAGCAACACCATGCCCACTACCTCTCCAGATAAAATTAGCTATAAGCTTCCTCATGTTGTCCGCCGTAGGGTGTGGGATGTCACACACTTCAGACCAGAATCTAACCATAGCCCGGAGGACCACTCTTGTAAGAAGAAGTCTGCCCGCCATCGACAGCCTTAGAGCACCCCAACCATTGATCTTGGCCCTCAGAATATCAAGGCACTGCACATAGTCAATGGAAGACTCTCTACCGCCTGCCACAGGAGCTCCGAGATATACTTGAATAGAAGGCGTCCAACTGTGACCCCAATAGCTTCTCTGAGCCTACCTCTCCTTGCGTTACATGATCGAGAAAGATAAACTCTGGATTTAATGGTACTTATGTATAGACCAGTAAGGTACCCGAACCTGATAAGAATTCTTTTAAGCTCCTTCAACCTGTTAGCATGTCCGGTTGTGAACAACATAACATCATCAGCGAAGATTAGATGGGATTTGACTTTAATATTCTTGACTTTAAACGGTTTAACTTTATTTCTTCTTTCATCTTCATTCAACATGGTTGTGAGCCCCTCCATGACAATGGTAAACAACAAGGGTGAGAGGGGGTCCCCCTGTCTAAGCCCATTGGAGGCGGTGAAAAAACCAACATGACCCCCATTTAGTAGAATGGAAAAGGACGTAAAAGTCACACAATGAATGATGACTTGAATCCATCTATCATTAAAGACAATCGATCTCATAATAGCCCATAAAGTATCCCATCTGACGTAGTCGCAAGCCTTCGTAAGATCAACCTTAACACATGCTTTTGCATTGCTGCGAATGGTTTTGAAACCAGTCAGAAACTCCACCGCCAGTAGCGTGCTATCAGAAATCTTTCTACCTTTGATGAAGGCGCTTTGCTCTTCAGATATTATGCGAGGGAAAACTAACTTCAAACGCCCTACAAGAAGCTTGGACACAATTTTATACAACACATTAAAACATGCGATTGGTCTATAGTCAACAATGTTTTTGATCACATTCTTCTTAGGGATAAGTTTAATGAAAGAGTGGTTCACAGCCCGTACCAGACTATGACCATTCAAGACCCATCAGACTACTTTGATGATGTCATGCTTGACCAGGTACCACATTCTATGAAAAAAATCTACCATTCATGCCATCGGGCCTGGGAGCTTTGCTAGCATCAATGGAAAATACTGCTCTTTTGATCTCTTCTTCATCTGCAAAAGCACAAAGCCTAGCGTTCATAGCATCATCCACTCTTTTATCAGGTAGTAGCTCTATGTAGTTACTTCTGTGCCTAACTTCCTAGTTATACAACTTGGTGAAGTAGTTTACATCATTTAAGGCCACCGCTTCTCTACCATTAACTACATGTCCTCTCTCATCCATTAATTCATGTATGGACTCCTTCAGCTCCTTTTTCTTGATGGCCCTGTGGTAGATTCTTGTATTTCGGTCCCCATCATTAACCCATTCCATCCTGCTTCTTTTCCAGTAGTACATTTCTTTTGCTTTTCTCAACTTCCTCAATCTGTCTTCAGCTCTTTCCTCTTCTATGATCAGATCATTATTAAGGGTATCTTGTCTTATCTTCTCCATGATAGTCTTATAGATATTATCAGCTTCATTGGTCAGGTTCTTAAGATTACATTTCTCTCTTCTCCATTTTTTCAAAGCCTTCTTAGTATTTTTAATCTTCTTTAAAGCTATGAACATATCATTTTCATCTACATTAATGTTCCAACTCTTCTCGACTACATCTATAAAGCCAGGCCAATCACACCACCAATTAAGAAACCGAAAAGGTCTCCTAATAACTGGTTTATTGATAAGCTCTATTTTCATCCACGAGTGATCACTAAGAGGGTCAGAGCCCAACTTAATATACGAGTTAGGCCACAGGTTCAACCATTGTTCATTGACCAGACCTTTATCAATAACACTAGCAATCTTATTCTTCGTTTTCTTGTTGGACCACGTTGTACCCCCCCACTTTATTGAGTTTCATAAGCTCAACTTCTTCCACCATGTTATTGAAAGTAGCTAGAACCCTTTCCGGAACCCTTCTGCCTCTAAAATTTTCATCTTCTCTTCTTATGTTGTTGAAATTGCCAATGACGATCCATGGGATTTCATGTTGGGCCGTCTCCGTGAGCTTTTTCCACATACCATCTCTATCACCTTCTAGCCGTTCAGCATAAATGCCTGACATAATAAAAGCAGCACCTCCATGATTATAGCAAGACACTATGACAATCTGATCAGAGGAGTTAATCTCCTCAACATTCCATATGTCTCTCTTCCAACCTACTACTATCCACCCTCCTTCTCTTTGGTTCAGATTAGAAAAGGACCCCCATCCTTCAGGGAAAAGAGTCCCCACTCTATCGCTAACACTTCTTCTGATCCTAGTTTCCAGACACACCACAAGAGAGACATCAATCTCATTAATACCTCTCCTCAATTCCCTTTGGCTCCCCACCAACGAGGCACCTCGTACATTCCAAGTGAGGATGGACATTAAGATTCTTTATGAGCCCCACCCCCTGTATCAGGGCAAGTGTTTTTCGTTCCCTTCTTTGCAGTATTCCTGGTCTGCCTTAGACTCCTGTTGCGCCCTTGCTCATTTGTCCCAATATCAACCTCATTCAACTGGTCCTGCAACGAGAAAGGATTAGCATCTCCCTTATCTTTAGTTTCTTTGCTAGACTCACTGGCCCCAAGACCAGTATCAGCCAATATTTCCTCTTCTTCAGCAACTCCAGCGATGAGAGCAGAAGCTCCCTCTATTGTAGAAGCCTCCACAACATCAGCCTTCGCCCCATCCGTGTCTGCAAGAGCCTCAGCAGTTGGTTCCACCACTATCATCACTTCTGAAGCAGCCTTTTCAATAGCAGTTGAAACCTCCCCTGTCACCATTTCCATATCCTGCCCTCCCACCTTCTCTTTACCTTTCCTGGAGCCCAGAGGAGGTCTAGACTTACCGACATGGCTAGGCCTGCCCCAGGGCCGGTCAGGTATGATAGGAGGAGTGCAACAACTAACCTTACTTCTCTCGCCAGGACAGCCACCTGTGCTATGCCCGAAAACCTTGTAGGAGTTGCAACGATCTGTCATGGCTTCATACTTAATCTTCACTTCCCATTCATCGCCGTTAGGAAATTCCACCATGACTTCTGGGGGCGGCTCCTTATCTGCTGAGATGTCGACGCAGAATCTCGCGCAGCCTAGCACCGACCCATCAGATCTTCTATCAATTGCTCGGGGGACCCCCACGACGTGTGCTATGACAACAATGTCCCGAGCAGACCAATGCTTTCCCACATCCGGGAGGGAGACCCACACCGGCGCGATGGTGAAGGCAACTCTCCGGGTATCAGCCTATGGAGTCCATTTCCAGACAAGCACAAGCTGATCATCAAAAAACCAAGGGCCCTTCAACATAGCGGCGTTGCGGTCAGCGTCATTGGCGAACCTGGTGAGGAACAGGCCACCGTCGAGCGTGAATAACTCGAGCTCCCCCTTTAGTCGCCAATGCCTAATCATCCACCCCTTGAGTTGCAGGGGGTGGCACTTCTTGCCCAGGATTTGTGCGATAGCTGAGTATCAGTGATAATCCTCCATCTCGTCCATTATCGAGTCGTTGAAGCGAGTCCACACCCTCTTGTCCCCCACCTTCAGAAATGGGGTTTTAGGGTCCACCGCCATAGAGCCGCAGAGCTTCGGAGGAGGGCCAACTACAGACCTCACCCAATCCCGACCAACAGTGACATCAGCGTCAGGGGCGAACCAGTCATCAGTCTTCTCGGCGCTATTGGATCCAACAGGTAGGGTGGAGGCGGAGGGGGGCGGGGCGCCCCCAATCGCCATGGAAGTCGCAAGCTAACCTAGGCAGAAAAGCAGAGGTGGAAAAGCAGTCTTGATAGTTAATGAGTAAGAAACGCATCTATGATGCTTGTCTTATCCTTCCACCATGTTGCCGTGAAACTAACCATATCTTTTTTAACGACATCCTAGAAAACTTGGTAGAAGATTGCTTTCATGTCGTCTGACCCTGGTACTTTGTTGGGGTGCATCTGGTCCAAAGAAACCATTAACTCCTCTTCACTTGGTATCTTCTCCAGATTGCCCCTTTCCTCGTCATAGGTAACTTTCCTGAGATGAGTGAGAGCCTCCTCTATCTCAGTTGGATGTGATGTAGAAAATAACTCATTGAAGTATCCCACAATCTCCCCTTGAATTTCTTCAAGCTTTTCCACCCATCCATTTCCACTGGTCATGGTGTTTCTGGATCTCCTCTGGCTGGCTTTGTAGTGAAAATAATTTGTATTCTTGTCCCCGTCTCACATCTCATTCACTCTAGCCCGAGCATACCAGTAGCTTTCCTCCATCCTTCTAAGTTATTGGATCTCCCTGGATTGCAAAGTGCATTGATTCAACATGTAATCATCTGGTGGTAAGTTCTCCACCTCCTTAAATTGTGCCTCGTCCTCTTTTATTTTTTTTCCCGATGTTGCCAAATTTTTTTGTTGCCCAAAAGGAAAGTTTCTCCTGACATGGTTCAGTTTTGTCCTGAAGGCTCCACTGTCCCAGTCCTCTCCACACCTCCTCAACCACTATTTTGCACTCCAGTGAGGATAACTTAAAATATTCAAACTTGAAATGCTTTTTGTCCACCTACCTCCGTCGCTTCCCTTACATGAATCATGATTGGTGCATTGTTCAGAAAAAGAATTGGGAAGTGTACTACTTTTCTTACTAGGTACAAATCGTGCCACTTTTAGTCAGCTAAAAATCTATCTAGACGTTCCCTCACATCGATGTCTTTCTTTGTACCACTCCTCCACATGAAACTAAGCTTTTTTTTGCATGGTTCTCTCAACATGCTCCTTTCCACTGCCTCTCTGAAGTTCCGCATTTTCCACTCCACTCGAGGTTGTCCCCCATTTTTCTTAGAATGGTTTAGGATCTAATTGAAATCACCCCCTATAGTTTTTGGAATAGCCGAGGAGTAACAAACTGACTGCATAAGGTCCCACGTGCGATGTCGTTCTCCCACTGCTGCCTAGCCATAGATCCCCATGAAGCCAAAATTTTAACCTCTCGTTCTGCTCCTCACCTCAACATAAATATGATGATCAGATAAGGATTTGACTGTTTCCCCATCATCCCTCAACCAAAGGCCAAGCCCACCAGATCTGCTTGTGCCGTTGACCCCAAAGCCATAATTAAAGTCACAAACTTTCCGAATAGATTCCTTCTCTTTCCTGTGTGACATGGTCTCCATGATGAAAACTAGGTCAAAAATCTCCCTCCAACATCTAGACTGAAGGGATGGAACAAGTACAGGGGTGCCCAGTCCCTGGACGTTCCAACATAGGATTTTCATTATTGTTTGTAGATGAGGACCACACCCTCATCTGCTACTTGGTTGAATGCCTCTGACTCAGCCGTTGTTTCCCAATTACTTTTGTATTTCTTTGGTATATTGACGTCAACATCCATGTCAGCAAATTGCGTCGATGGGCCCCTGTTTCTTTTTCTACTGTTTCCCTCAAGATTTGCTGCTTGCTGGCGAATCTATTCTTCTCCCGTCTATTCCTTTTAACTTTCTTCCAGATGTCGATACTTTCTTTTTGCTTTTATTCTTTCTCGTCCTTGTCACCATATGTAGTCCTTCCGTGTGCTTAACTCTGTCCCCTCTTCTACTGTAATGCTTCTCTCTTTCCCTCCTGATTTCACTTTACTTCTCACATGATGTGATTCCGTCTGTGATTCAGTGCCTTTTATCAGTGATTACACTTCCTTGTTTGCCTCCTCCTCCTCCTGAGATCTCAATGGGGACTCCAGAATGCACAATCCTTCCCCTATCCGATGTTTCTGTGATGCCTCGTAACCTCCGTCTTTGAGATAGGGGAGTTCTGCTTATGAGTACTTGCAGATGCCCGAATCTTTGTCCATCTTGGTTTGGCTGATTGTGGGAGTTTCCAGGTTCTCACTATCTCTCATCAACTTCAACTTTCCATTTGAGTTAGAAAGTGCTCCCACCAACTGGGTTCTCTCACCGGCTGTCCCTAAGGCTGCTTCTTTCTCATCTTTGTCACTGGTGATTATTCTCTTCTCATCGTTTGTAGTGATCATTGCCCCTTTATTGCATTCCTCTTCATTCTTATTCAGTCCCCTCATTCCTCCATCAGATTTTTCCTAAATTCCAATTTCCTACTCACATTGTTCTTCCCCAACAGTTCTTCCTTTAGCGGTGCGATCCATCTTTTAAGGGGTGAAGCCTTAACCCTATGACCCCATAGCCTTGGCTTCTCTTGCCCACCATCTTCCTTGGAACAAACTCAGTCCGTATGCCATATATATCTACAAATATAACAAAAGGATGTCATGCACTCATATTTGATTTCTAACTCAACCACCCTGCCTCCCTTATCCCTGATCTTCTGGGTTTGTTCCACTAATTTTGTAACATTCATATTTAGCCTTGCCCTACAATAGCTGGTCCATCCCAAGTTCGACTCATCCACCTCTAGTACTTCCCCAAAATTTTCCATTACCAACTCCATCGCTCCTTAGATCTGTATCCCATGGCAAGTTGTAGCATCACACCCAAAAAAGACAGTGCTTTAGTTCAATCTTAGTTGGGATTTCCTCTGCTCCTATCTCCTTTGCGATTAGCAGGCAGTTATCAAAGTTCCACAACCCCTCAAACTAAACCTTTTCCCTGTCCCTCCAATGGAGGAACTAAATGATGAAGAGGTTTCCTGATATCTGACAAAAAGTTGCTCCTTTTTTCATCCCCCACACCCCAGTCAAGGTTCTTTTCATTGCTGGAAAATTATAGGGTCTTACAATCATCAACCTCCCAACCAGAGCCAACTCTATGTGATCCCCTGTCATCTCCACGTTTTCCTTCAAAAAGTCCACAATATCGTCTTCATCATCATTCACCCAGAGTGCCGCACAATGCAGACTCAGTTCGTCCGCCATCTGGGGTGGAGAGGACATGCAACACAAACAAAGATTAGCCGCGGTGTCCCTCGTAGAGTAGAACTTGCACGTTGCCCCCAAATCACCTAGGAAACCCTAGGCGGCACAACCGGGAGAGAGATCGTGTTGAATGGAATTGTTTTTCCCTACATCTTGGAAACAATTGATTACTAGGATGGAAGTTTGATGCATATCGACCGAAACAATGTATAATTGTGAGATAATCTCATGCACTTTGCTTTTGAGTTTCCCTTTCTAATAGTTTAATGTTGAGTTAGATATCCTTCCCCAATTTCTTTCTATTGTGTGAGAGTGACACATGAGAATCTGATTGCACATGGGTGAAACCGCGAAACTAGCAAAGGCAAGGTGAAAATCAAGTGAATTCAGGGAAAGAGAAGATATTGCAAAGAGTTCATACTACAAATGGATGGAGGAACATGTGCATAACTACAAAATATAATATATAAAAGTAAAAAGGAGAGTTTACGTAGAAAACCTTAAGCTCTAATTTCCCCCCTTTTCATATTAGGGAAAATCTAAAAGAATTTTTGATAACATGTCATAAGGAGATAACCACAATTAGTAGTGATAAACAACATCTCAATAGAAGCATAGAAGGAGTTAGGTAGTTTCCTATTGAACTTGAAAGGAAATATATACACTAGGGGGCTCAATCAAGCGTCAAAAAGATGTTTTGCAAAATATCACATATCACATATATGGAGTCTTGTCATAAAGAAAAGATAGTAAGTCAAAACTTTTGTGGTTATCATGGTAGTTTGGTTTTCAAAAGATGGATATACCTCAAGTGTGTTTGATTTTTTGGGTGATACAAACATCATGATCAATCTTTAAGTTTTGCAAGCATGTCCTAGATCCAATGTACAAGTCATTTTCTCTAAGACAAACTCGATCATCTTGGGCTTTTCTAAAAAATAAAATGTCACAATATTCTCAAATATATGGACATGATGATAAGAAATAGTTTGCTCCATCTCTTAATGGATCTTAATTATTGTACTTGGAACATGTATGCGATATGAAACTACAAAATGGTCAATTGAAAAAATGCATGAAGCAATATGACAATACCATATGTTATGCGTTCTCAGATATCGAGTGAATGGGGGTGTAGGATGAAATAATAACCAAAAGGTTGGGTACTTATTCTCATAAAAGAACATAAGATTATAGTTTCTCTGATGGAATATGCATGCCACTACGAAGGGATTCATGCCAATTTGGTTATTACTAGTGACTATTCTTGGATTTATCAATTTTCCTTTCCACGGGTGAGTGGTATCTAAAACCAATAATATGAAAACTATCACATAAAAAGTATGCAATCTATGGATTATAAAGTTTAAGGTTCTTGGGTGGAGGAATAAGATTTAAACTAGACGTTATGTACAATGTGAAAGAGAACGTTGTATAAGTTTTGATGCTTTGAATGTAGGTAAGTTCTCTCAAGTTGTAGATTCTTGCCATCTTATGGAGATTGGGAAGATGGTTGTAGTTTTAATCAGAGGAAAGGGGTGTATTATGAAATCATGAAAGCATTGATGATCGAGTATCTTAATTATCTAATTGTTTAATGTATCAATCTTTGTATGCATAGATATAATCCCTATCCACTTCTGGTCATAGTAACTTCTTACACTATTTCACTAGATAGCTAGAATTTTTTGGCAATCTTGGACATACAATGGTCGGTTTGATGATTTTGATAAGAAAATTATGTGTCGTACCTAGGGAAATAAGAGAAAAAAAAACAATACTTGAATCCTCGCATTTTTTCTAGTTCTCATTCTCCTTATAGGATGGTAGACAATTAAGAAACCTATGGTGATTGAAAATAGAGAGAGAAAAAAGGTGATAAAAAGGAAAAAGATATAAAAAAACTCTAATTATGCAAAAAAAAATGAATAAACAAGGTGATACATTTATTTAGGTAAAACACTCCTGAGCTATATATGGGAAACTCATAACCAATAGAGAAGCCATGTGTTCCAAGAAAATATAGATATCATGACTTGATTATGGTCAGGAAAAATTAGCAGGCCTATACATTAGACAAACATCAAGATCATGATCTTATTTGGGTTCCCAAAACTTCAAGTAAGATTTGGAATATGATTTATGATGACGAAGTATGACCATTTGTAATGATCTCACTGTTCAACATCCCCCAATCAAGGAAGGACACAAAAAGTTGAGAGTCATTACCTAAAATTCCCAGGGATCCAGATTTTAACAAATAAGAAATAGTACTAAATAATTTCCATCAATTCAAATATTATTTACAAAATGCTCCTCTAAGGAGTTACATGTATTTCTATCATTAGAATTGTACCTATGAGAAGAAGTATCTATTTAATCCTCCTTAGACCTATATTTAATGCCTTCAGGTAGTTTAATCTGATTCATCATATCCAGATGTCTCATTATTTAGCATGTACCTAAAACATCGTGAGCCAAAAGCACGAACCAACATATCTAAATATACTATGTATGTGGGATGCATCTAAAAGTGTGCAAGTACATAACAATATATGTTCAATCAATTACTCGCAAATAAGAACTGGCACTTTCTTTAACATATTCTAATCCAAGCCTCCTATGCTATGTTGGGTATGACCACTGTACCTCCCAGGCTTGTGTGCATCATCCCTCGATACATGTCATCTTCAATTTTAGAATATGATATCTTCATTTATGTAATACTCATAGTGGCATTATAAGTGCACATAATGTAAATAAACACTCAAAAATTTATGTAATACTCATAGTGGCATTATAAGGGCTCAAGAAACCCTCGAAAAACACCGGAAAACTAATGTTGGTAGTCATAATCATAACCACGTACCTCAATATAGAACCATGCAGATTATAAAATGATACTTTAAGCATATCATCAAGCAAAAAGGAATCCAAGCAATTCAACATATAATCTGCATGTGTATAAATCCTAAAGTGTTACCATCACATTAATTATATTAAATCCTACTTAGGTCCTAGTCTAGGTTTAGCATTTAAACAAGGATTAAGGGTAAACATTAGATGAAACCCTACTTACTGTATACAACATATCCTTTCATTATGATCACTTAGATTCCATCAATTTTATTAACAACATAGCAAGTTAGGATCTCTAATCCTAATTCTTCATATGCATGATTATTCACATTAGAAACTCTAATTATTAATATTATGGTCATTATTATGTAAAATTTTCATTGTATTAGGAAATAACAGATTACAACATAAATAAAAGCACCTAAATCATCAATTCTAGGGTTCAACAAACTAATCTACTTATTAATCATGTAATCCATGTACTTTTGGAATATGAAGTATAAAATAAATCTCAATCATATTTTATTTGTGTTCCTCTTATTTTTCTAATCAAATTTATATACAATTTCATTATATTTTGAATTATGGTCTAATTACTACAATTATTACATGATCACCCTTTTTAGACCAATGAGCGAATATGTCCTTACCTTAATTGCTAGACTGACCAATAAACGACTACCACCTCATCATGCGGTCCACACAAACACAACCTAAGTCAGGAGCAGAAAGACTCCTTTGCCCATGCACCTTGTATGTGCATGTAAGGGCATAGTAGCCCCTTTACTCCAGGTCATCTTCTTCGTGGATGCACGACTGCCGTCACACAATGCCCATTCTTGACACTTGGCTTAGAGTATCCGATAGAAGCAACTGTTGGGGTTTGGTCCCTTGCTGCTGCCACTCCATCAAGTCACATCATTCTTTAGACATCAATTATATATGTGTCATCATCTCATGATTGAGACAAACATAATATATAAAATTACCTTTATCATTATCAAATCAAGCATGCCCAATTACAATCATCATATGATTGTCTCTCTAGGCATACATGCTAACAGACTCCCACTTGCACTTTGAGCCAATCACCCATGAATCTTATTCCAAGTGATCTTAACATGTCCATCATGTTTGTGCTATGCTGGTGCTTTTATAGAGGGTTAGCAATGTTTGCTACAAGTCAATATTTTGCAAGTTTACACATCTTCTCGCTATATGACCTCTCGTATGAGATGGAAGTGCTGTAGTACGCGATATGAGATTCCTTGCCTATCTAGTAGCCCCATTGTTGTCACAATATTTCTAATGTGTCATCAATGGTTGGAACCTCTACAAATTCATCCATATGAATTTCTTGTTCCATACAATATATTTTCTGTGTTCATAACACCAAGATACTCAAATTCTATTTTAGAATTAAACAAGTGTCTCTTGCTTGGAATTTTTCCAGCTTACAGTTCTCACTTTTGGTCAAACACAAATTTAGATTATGATCACTAATTTTATTTGTCATTTTGGAAGTTGCATTAGTGTAACCTTTTATAATCAAATGTTCCTCATTACCATAACCATGGAACCAATCCTTTTAGTGCTTCTCAAGTACTTTAGCTTGTTCTTTATGGCGGTCCAATGACTTTCACTGGGATCTTATAGATATCCTCTCATAACATATGAGATAACGAGATCAATACATATCCTCTCGTCATGTCCAACACGTACAAGATAACGAGAAGTGTACATAACATCGCCTACATGATAGATTCAATTGCGAATGCCTTTTTCATATTATTCATGTTTTTCCATTCTTCACAAGAATTGGGGCACTGGACTCTCGATAGACTAATCCCATAGGACACATACAAATGTTCTCTCATTGAGTCTTGCATGCTGAACCCCTTCATCATTTTATCAATATATGTGCTCTAACTTAGGTCAAGAAGCTTTCTAAATCTATATCTATACATCTTGATTCCTATCACATAGGATGCTTTGCCTAAACCCATCATACAAAAGGTACTTCCAGCTAGGTTTTAACATTTATATTATAAGTATGTTATTCCCCATAATTATGTGGAATATAAATATGCCCCCACTAAATCTTTTGTAATCACATATTTCATCTTCATTTCAACTGAAGTCAAACTCTTTGACTATCTTATCAAATCGAAGATTCCATCTATGGGATGTTTGGTTCAATCCACATATTGACCTTTTTTTTTGGTCGGTCGAAAACTCGTGTTGCTTTTTTTGTATTTTTTCAAAGTTTCTATACAATGCTCTCCACCTTCAAAACTAAAGATGGTAAAACAAAATAGAGAGTAACTATACATGAGATAGAAGGGAGAATAAGAGCATCTAAAAGAATACAAGATGATCCTCCATCATAACACCTGCCAGCAGCAGCACCAAATCATCCAGAATCAGCCGATCTTTAGCAAGGATAAGACTTTAAGAATATCCAAGAGAGCAATTCCAAGACATCTCTTTCTGTAAACAGCAACGAGAAAGGAACAAAAACTAGCAAACCACCTAACATAACTTCAACCATCAGGGTAAACTCCACACTACGCCCAAATAGAGAGGGACCAGGAAAGAAATGTAATCAACCTCACCCACCCAACATTATCCAACATCAACTCATCAAGGCAAGGCCAACATGAGATAGAAGGAAGAATAAGAACATCTAAAAGAAAACAAGATGATCCTCCATCATACCACCTGCCAGCAGCAACACCAAATCATCCAGAACCAACCGATCTTCAATAAGGATTAGACTTTAAGAAAAGCCAGGAGAGCAACGCCAAGACATCTCTTTCTGTAAACAACAACGATAAAGGAACAAAACCCAACAAACCACTCAACATCATCCAGCATCAAACATCAAGGCAATGCCAACACCCAAAACTCTATCAAATAGCACAACACCTACATAGCATATAAAAAAACAACTTCTAAACATAGTCTAGATCAATACAAGGTCCAACCACCATGATGGAATGAGAGGGGAGCGTCGCCATCCACACAGGATGGTGACTCAACCCTCTTATCAGCCATCAAAAAGGTGAGAGGGGAGCGTCGACATCCAGAGAAGGATGGGGACTCAACCATCACCAGAGCACATAGAACAAACATCAGGATAAATCTGCAACACCTCTTTAACACCGAATAGAGCACAATCTCAGCAAGCAAATCAACACTCTCAGCAGATAGAAAACCAACCTCCAGAAAACCATATCCAGATAAGGAGTAAAAAGAAAACACAAAACCAGGCCACCATAAACCACCCAAAACTAACCAAACAGAACAGAAACATCCAAAGATCTTGCTACCACATATTTAACTCTGCCAAACACCAGCTCCTTAAGAGAACAACGCCAACAACTCCTTGACCCAAAAAGAACAGACTGAAAAGCAACTAAACCACCAAAGGATAACAACCAACATGGGATCAACACCAGCAACCCATCGCAATTAACTGATAATGATGTAAAAGTCAGAATCAATAATCTTCCAAAGAGTAAGCACATCTTTGTGGATATTCTCATGAACCCTCCTATTCCTTTCAGACCAACAATGATACACAATAAGAGGGATAATAACCCCAACCTTCCTCTCCTTCATATCAGCAATAGAACCCCAACTTAAAGGAATACTTTCAATAAGCTTATCTTTCAAAGCACAGTTCCACAAAGCCTTGGCGAACTCACATTCAAAACAAATATGATTCATATCCTCATAGCCTTTCATACAAAGAAGACAAATCGAAGTAATAGAAATCCCTCTTCTTCTCATATAGTCATTAGTTGGGATTTTGTTATGAATAGCTTTCCAAGTAAACATCTTTGCATTTATACTACTTTTTGACTTCCAGAGCCATTTAAAAATGTCTTTCTCATTGCCTTTATGTCTGATCATCTCCCAAACATTCTTAATCTTAACATCACATTGGCCCTTCAACAAAAACTATCTCTGCAACCTTTAGCTATCTGAACATTACTCAACTTTTCAAGCACTGCCAAGGAACACCTCGACTCCTTAATACACCAATTCCCATCCTTGATAATAGAATTCAGCTTAGCACCTATGGGGATGCTATCTCTAATAGAAATCCCTTTCTCAATGACTTCATGAAAAAACTTACCGTTGAACCAAGGGTCTCCCCAAATATCCACATTACTGCCATCATCAATTTTAATTTCAACCAAATTCAAAAGACTACTCCTCATACGAATCACATTGTTAAACATCTAGGAATAGTTTACAGAATTTTCAATCAACCAAAAGACATATTCCTTAAGTATTTCTCGCTAATCCACTTAACCCATAAGGAATCCTTTTTCCTAGCCACATCCCAGGTGTTCATGATGAGACAAGCTTCCACCACCTCTCTACTCTTCCTGATACCAAGACCCCCTTCGTACTTAGGTAACGTGATGGTATCCCACTTCAATAAGTGGATATTCTCCTTATCTTCAGATCTCCCCCAAATAAAATTCCTGCACATCCTGCCAATCTCATCTAAAATAGAACAAGGGATAGGGAAAGATAAAGCCCAGTAGATGTACATAGTAGAAAGAGTCGATTTGACTAGTTCTACTCTTCTTGCAAAAGATAAAGTTTTAGCTTTCCATCCTTCCATCCTTCTTTTCATTCTATCCAAAAGCTTCTCACAATGTTTCTTGCTTAAATTACCAGAGAAAAGGGGCATATCCAAGTACTTAGTATCATCCATCTTTCCAATCTTAATACCCAAAATATTAGAAATATCCTCAGCTTCACAAACATTTTTCATAATGAGCATACTTTTATTTTTGTTAACACATAAACTAGACATAGACCCAAACTTGTCCAAAAGCTGCTTTATACCTTCATCACTACTGTTATCAGCTTTAGAAAACAACATTAAGTCATCAGCGAAGATCAAATGAGAGCAACTCAACTGGTTAGAGACCTGGATAGGTGAGAAAGAATTATCCATCTTTATCATCTCAGACAAACCCTGCATAGTGATAGTAAATAAATATGGAGCTATCGGGTCCCCTTGTCGTACCCCATTAGAAGGAAAAATAGTTCTTGAACATTCACCATTTACCAAAATTTGATAAGAAGAAGTCCTAAAAATCACCTCAATCCATCGAATCCATTTATTGGAGAACCCCATTCTGCACATGATAGAGAAAAGAAACTTCCAACTTACAGAGTCGTATGCTTTAGAAATATCAGCCTGAATACACATACTTTTCCCATTCTTTTTCATGATATCACTAATGATTTCATTAGTCAACAAAGTAGCTTCTTTAATACATCATCCCTTGACGAGGGCACACTAATTAACATCAATAATAGAAGGAAGACACTCCTGCAACATGTTAGAAAGAATCTTTGAGATGAGTTTATAGAAAATGTTACATAAAGCTATAGGTCTCCAGTTAGTAATCAGAGAGTTATCAGTGCCTTTAGGTAACAACGTAAGGTAAGTCCTGTTAGCTTCTTTCAACATATTGTTACTCATAAAGAACTCTTTCACATCACTAAAAACATCATCTCCAATAACCTTCCAAGTGGACTTATAAAAGTAACCGTTAAACCCATCCAGACCAGGACTTTTATCAACATTTAAGTTTTCAACAATTTCATCCAGTTCCTTCTTAGTGACAGACCTCGTCAACAACTCATTCTGCTTCTTAGAAACTTTAGAACCATTCCATTCCCCCTTCCAAACCTCGCCATAATTGTTACTACAGAAAATCCCTTCGTAATGCTCAGCAATAGCATTCTTAATCATATCATAATCCCTCGTAACAATACCATTGATATTGAGGCAATTAATCGAGTTCCTTGCTCTTCTAGTCTTCATAGAAGAATAAAATTTTTTAGTATTCAGGTTACCTTCCTTCAACCACAGAGATCTCGACTTTTGTCTATAGAGCTCCTCCTCCCTAATAGAGGCCAACCTAGCCTCTTTCCTCAAAGCATTAGAAATCGTTCTCAAACCAGTATCAGTTGGGTTGAGATCAGCTGCCTTTTGGGGTTCTAGAGCACTATGATTCTCCACAACAACATTTTCCATAACATTTCCAAACTCCTTTTTATTCCACTCTCTTAGAATATTCTTAAGATTCTCCAACTTTCTGTACAGCCTGAACATGGCATGACCTTCAACTTCCATCTTCCAACTTTCCTCCAGAATGTCCTGAAAATCTTTATGATTAGCCCAACTATTAATAAATCTGAAAGGAGAATTATACTTCTGAGGCTCCCCAATCGTCAACATGATCCTATTATGATCACTAATAGTATTTGAAATGACTTCACCATAAATCTGGTTATGCTTAGTTTGGAACTCCACGTTATAGAGAATTCTATCAATTTTTGTAGTGAAAAAATTGTCTCCATCTTGATGGTTGCTCCAGGTAAAATGAGGACCAGAAATATCCATATCCACCATACCACTATCAAGCATGAAGTTATTAAAATCTTCCATAAACTTTTTTGAAGGAGGTTGCAACCCAATCTTTTCATCGTTCTTCCTCACAGCATTAAAGTCCCCAAGGACAACCCACGATCCACAATTCACCAAATTACTATTTTCCAAACTCCTCCACATGCCTTCCCTATCATAATCGTCATTATGCCCATACACATCCGTGACATTAAGAAATAGATCTTCCTTCTCGAGCCTGAAATGGATAGTCTGATCAGATTCATCAATCTTCGTCACCTTACAATTCTCCTCCTTCCAAATGATGACAATGCGTCCTAAAGCATGAGACCTATTATTAGAAATCCACTTATACTCTCCAAAGAACTTTCTCATAACCTTTTCAATCTTACCAAATCTAAGCTTAGTCTCCACAAGGACAAAAACATCACATTTTGCCCTTCTCACCTCCTCTTGGACACTAAGGAGCTTATTACTAATGCCCCTTACATTCCAAGAGGACATGGTACACGAAGGACTCATTTATACACTTCGGCTGTTGAACTGACAACCTCAGTGTTTTCTGAGTTTAATTCCAGTTCACGTGGGACAGGAGCTGATATTAGACTATCAATTTTGATATTCGTATTCAGTTTACCCTGACATTTTGGCGGCACTTTCTTGCTAACCTTTCTCACCAAGCAATTAATAGAACTTGACGAAGCTTGAGAACTCCCATCAATGTCAGGCGATTCTTTAGACACATTATCTATAGGTGTATGAATTATAGAACCAAAAATAACCTCTGCCATCGACGCCAGCTCCTTCAGTCCGCTAGGCATAACTGTGATAACTTCATTCTGTTCACTAGCCTTACTAGTATCATCCTTCATGACGCAACCAATCTTCTCTGCAATGACCACTCCTTCATTCACCTCCTTCGATAATTTCTCATCCTCTATAATCAGATCTTCAGGCATCTGAACTGCTGTTCCGCTCCTTATTTCCTCCTCATCCTCTATCTCTTCAATAATGAATTCATCATTAGCATTACTTCTTCCCTTAGGAATTTCTACAAACACTTCGGCAGCCTTTTTCTTCTTGACTTCCCAGATTTTTGTTGTTCTCAAATCCTTTGAATTCAGCACAGGTGTTACTGACAGCGACTCACATTCATCATGCCCCATGTAACCACATTGAGAACCCACATACGAAATCCAGTCGTACTCAAATGCAATGCAGTGTTCAAGACCTTCGTCGCTTCTGAGAATCATTTTATCAGGATACTCGGCCTCTCTGTTCATTCTCACCAGAATTCTCACAATATCTATCCGTCTTAGCTTTAACATCATCTCATCAATCCTCATCGGAACACTAAGATAAGAACCAATTCTGTTGAACATTCTCAGATCCCATAGCTCCATCAGAAGATTTCGCACAGTAACCCAGACCGGAACATCAAACAGAACAATCTTCGACTTCTTCACCTCCATTTTCCATCTTCTCAGAACAACAGGTCTGCTCTTGACATACCATTCGCCTTTGAGAACACACCTCAAATCCTCTTCGCTCTTGAATCTTATCAGAAAGAAGCCATTCCCTCTATCGAAGATTTTGAAGAATTCGTTTGTACTCCAGATACTCTTGAAATAGTTCACCAACGTCGGGATATGTGGATCAAAATCAATAACATATCCTATTAAACACTTGCTCCACTTTTCCCCATTTTCCTTTGCCTCCGATTTAGTATATACCAGTTTCCCTTCCGACAAGACTATGCTTATCTTCTTCAGATCTGATGCTCCTCCACCCGTACTCGGCTTGAGACTCTCCCAGCTGATAGGCTTATTCTTAGGATCAGTATACGATGTGCTCCCCTTGACCATGAGTTCACCGGAAATCTTCTCCCTTCACCTGAAACCACCCCAAGGAGGCGGACGACGAAATGCCATCGCACCCTTGGTCGCCCTTACGATCGCAGCGTCAGGATCTCACCACATATTGACCTTTGTAACTTACATACTTTATTTACATTATTGGACTTATAAAACATTTAGGTTGTGTCATTTACACATCCTTATAATTTCCAGTTAAGGAATGCAGTTTTAGCATCCATGTGCCAAATCTTATAGTCATAACAAGCTGCAATGGCAAACATGATCTTGATTGATTTATCCATGGCAGCTGGTGAAAATATTTCATCATGTTCAACACCTTGAACTTATTTGAAACTCTTTGCAACCAATCTACCCTTCCATGTTAGTCTTCTTATTGAAGGCCCAAATGCACCCTATGAGTTTTTCCCCTTCAGGTGGATCAATCAAGGTCATACCTTGTTGATATATATGGATTCTATCTTGGATACAATAGCTTCAAGCCATTTCTCATACTATGGTCCCTCAATAGCATCTAGTAGGGTTTGTTGACTCATCATCAATGAATAACTCACCTCCTTCTAGAGACATAAGATATCATCATCTTTCAAGCTCAAGGTGTGTTCTACTAGAACTACAAGTTTTATGTGTTACATAAGGAACTTGAGATTCCACAACAATTTGTGATTCTCCTTGTTCCTATTGTACCTCTTTAAGTTTAATGTTCCCCTGTTGGTCTCAACTTTTTGAGTTCCAATTTTCTCCCACTGATTCCTTTGGAACTGAGTTACATTTCATAATACATCCACCCTTGAAACAAACATATTGTTGCTGGGTTGAAATAAAAGTAGTTTTCAACAAAATAACATTTATGTGATTTGTAGACAAAGCTTTTCAAGAAACTATTTTCTTATATAATCTTTCTTTCCTAATCCTTATAAAAAAATTAGGAACTTCCCATGCCGTATCTCATATGGTGTCCTTTGAACTAATCCAGACAATACATTGTTTAGTATAAAGCATGTGTCAAAAGGAAATTGGAAGATTAGCTAGATTTATTGATTATCACACCACGACTAACATGATGTGGTTCCTTCTTTATGATACACTATCATGATACAATATCATTATGTTTCAGGTGGAGTTCATCATGCTACTCTATCATGGTATCCTAGACGGTTCTCAAACTCTTGGTTTAAAGTATTTCCCCATATCGATCATATCATAAGGTTTTAATACTTATACTAAGCTGGTTATATACTTCATACATGAACTTTTTGAACACTTCAAGAGATTCATACCTGTATTTCATTAAATAAAAACTACTATATCTATTGAATTATCAGTTAATATAATGAAGTACCATTAGCCACCTCTAGCATTTATCCTAAAATGTCTATATACATGAATGAGTCCTAATAGAATACTCACTTTCCCACTATTTTACTAAAAAGTGCTTTTGTCATATTGCCCCACAATTAAGACTCGCATGTCTCTATTGGTTCAGACCAAAAGAGTCTAGACAACCATCATTATTGATTCTAAAAATGCATTTGCCATATGTAAGCTCTAGATGGCAATGCTACATGCATTCATTGTTTGAGTTATCAAGTCATTCAGTATATGTGTCATACACATGTGTCTCTACAACTACTAAGTATAGATTATGAACATAGGGAACCATCATAAAAGATCTTATCTTTATAAAATGAAACATCAATTTATTCATAACATTTTTTTCCATACAAGATACATAATGTTTACATTTATGGTAGGTACATAATAGCAATTCAATAATTCTATTACATGCTCATCAGGCTTAATGATAGATTATAAATGTAATGGTAGAAACTCTTGCTCGACACAGTTCTAGCTTACTTTTTTGGATCCTTAAGTGGAGATCTCCATCTCCTTTTTCTTCCTAAGTTCCTTCAAGTGCAAAGAATAGATTCTTTTTGCACTTACCTTTTTCCTTATCTTGAGTACATAAGACTTGGACTTCAACTTAGTCTCATAACTCTTCTTGGCCTTACCTTTATCATTGGACTTCACTCTGTTGATCATCATCACAGGTTTGTCCTTCTTCGTTATTGATTCGACATTTATCAACATGCCAATTAGTTGTGACAATGATTTATCCAAGTTAATCAAGTAGTAACACTCGATAAACTGGCTATATGATTTAGGCAACGATCATAGAATCATATCAATGGCCAAGTATTGGCTCAAAGAGAATCCCAATCTCTCTAGATGTTCCTCATATCCAATCATATTGAGCTCATGAGGCTCTACTGGATATCCTTCTGTCATCTTACACTCAAAGAGAACCTTTGAGACATTGTATCTTTCTTGCTTTGTATGATTCTGGTTCATATTCTTAAGATGCGTGACCATTTCAAGAATCCCCATGTCTTAATGCTTTTCATGAAATCATAGTTCATACATCTTATCATAAGGTACTTTATGTCTAAGGCATTGTTGACATGCTTCCAATTAGCATCCACCTCAACCCTAGGTGCACCAGGAACATGTTCCTATGACACTGGTACATTAGAGACATAAATTTTCTTCTCATCATTGTCTCTTCTCAAAGCCCAAAACTAGTCATGGAAGTTGTCTTGTTTAGTTTGTCCTTCTTAAGAACTAATCACAATCATGATTTGTTTGCCATTAGATTATACAAAAGAAAAATTGCAACTTTTGTCAAAACACTTTTGGTTAATTTCATTTGATAAGTTTGATGATATTTATTAGTCCTATAATTAATTATCACACCCACCATTTTGTTCATTGATAGCCCTCACTACCAATTTAGAAGATTGCTGCATGCAACCTTCTAGTGAACTAAGATCCAAAATAATTAGGTTAATACTCAGGCAACACTAGCATTCATAATCAATTATTAAGATAGGCACTGCCAATGGCATCTCAAGCAATTCTTAGATAGATGGTATGTACAACTCCTTGCCATAGTCCATATGTATGCTTCTAGGCACTTTTTCTATTAAGGTCACCTAGAACCTGATCCATAAGCCAACACGATAGAATATGCACCCTACTAGGGCATGCCCACATATCTACCATCACACTTCAACGAGATAGATGACACACCATGCTAGGGCGTGCCCATGCGTGGTCGATCAAGATTTTCATGTGTTCTACTTATGAAAAGTATCTAAGACTTAATGTATATTGAGGGATTTTATAGTTATATAAGTACATACACATATCCAGTCACCACCTACCTATAGTACATATCATATACATGCTATATCCACAAATGAGAAATCATGCAATCAGAAATATGCGAGAAATGGTTATGGCCATACTAATACAAATCCTTAGAGCCACAAGGAATCACTACCACCTAAGGTCTAATCATATGTAGTAACCTGTTCATGCATAAATCTATGTTGGAACCAATCTAGATCGATCGTTTCAACTCTTGAGCTGATCAGATGTCCTCCTTGTCGATTGTTGGTCTCTTAAAAATAGCCTGGTCTCTGCTTCAACCAATGTCTGGACTCCTCCAGCCGATCAGTTGGACCACCCGTCGATCACTTTGTCTCATCTTGTCGTATGGCCTCATCGATCCTCCAGTCGATTGGTTCGACATCCGAGCTGGTCGATTCATGTGGTGCAAATCATATTCTCATGAAGAAACATAAACTAAAACTATCCTATTTTATATTACATTGTAAAAGGGAAAACCTTGAGATACATTTGAGGGGAAATAGAAAGAAGAGCATTAATTTACATTTGGAAGGGAGGAGAGAGGCTCAATATGTAAATCGAGTAACAACAAGAAATAAACCAATCAACCAAGCACACAAGTCTAGGGGGTATGGGCCATAACCATGCTTCTAATCACCATCAAAACATTTTTAAGGAGACACTTATATAATGCATATATATCATGTTATATATTTATTCTAAATGTATGTTGTATCTAATCAGATATGCACATTAATCATTTTAATATTCACATCATATGCAATAAAATAAATCTGATCACAACAATATAAATCCAGATACACTATAAATTAACATAGCTCTGATACCACTGTTGGGAAATCAGGACACCAGATAAGTCATTGGAAACAAATGTTTAGTGCCCGATTCCCTAATCAGTAAGATCTCATCAACAATGGTGTATATAGGGAAGATGGTTTGTAAGAGATATACTTGGTCCTGGAGCAAGTCCAGTGACAATCTTATGATAGTGTGCTTCTTTCGCAAGTCACACACATACAACTATTAGGGCGGAACCACCACAAATGGTGGTGGTTTTTGTCCAACTAGCGAGTGGCAACAACCTCCTCGCCTCTATCATAGTCCACACAAACTACTGGGAACTCTACATTGTGCTATTAGAGCCAACGAGGAGGATTTGTCCCTTTGAATGCCAACCTACTAGAGTTGATTCACTCTCCCAATTGTCTCTTCCTTACTATCCCTCCCTTTCACAAGTAGGACTTTCTTGGGCTCTCTTGGTTACCACAACTAGATAGGACAATAATTTTTCAAGCTTACGTTGTATTTGGGAATCTCCCAAAACCCCTCTATCTTATAGGAGGGCCAGAGTCATGGTTTCAGTTCCATTTGTGAGTTGAAGAGGTGGAATTTCATCATTTTTTTAGAATCTATGAACAGTGAACCGGTTGGTTCACTGTTGAGGTGGCCGGTTGACATGTGAACCAGTCAGTGCAACACTTGAAATGGTCATTTCATTATGTTTCCTGTTTGCAAACATATTGGATTTTAATATCCAATTAATGTAAAACATTACGGTAACATAAATCCTTGATCCAATATTATTGATAATTCAACCAGACAGTTCACAAGTTGAACCAGTCATTTCAGACCTTGAACTGGTTGGTTCATTCCCCAATTTAGACATTATAGTTTAAATTGACCTGACACTTGAATTGACCAGTTCAACACTTGAACTAGTTGATTCACAATCCATTCACTCAATTTTCATCCATAGTTGTTTAAATTGAACACCTTAACACTTTATAATCAGGTTAAACATAAATCATGAATAAAATCCTATTCTAAGTGCATCCTAAGCGTGTGACCCTATAGGTCCCAAGTTATATTGGCGATCAATGTCCATAACCTATTTATAACATCACAAGCAATGAGTAGTATCTAGCAACACATCATTGCTCCCCTAGTAATAGGAAAGTTGTAGAACAAATTCAATGTATAATTTATGATTAGTGTTATAATGATCATATAGTTCCTTTGTCTCTGATATCCGTATTCAACTCAAGGCATGGAATCTTCATCCTCTCAACTTTCAATCCATGTTCCTTGTGTTGGATCTAGGGCTCTAGAGGGGAGGGTGAATTGAGCTTCAAAACTAGTACAAGAATAGTTAGACCTTCAAACTATATCAATAGGAACCAAATGCTAAAAGTGAATTTGAAGTCCTACCTAAACAAGCATAGAAAGTATGAGAGAGATTCAAATAAACACTTGGACAAGGTGTTTAGAGTGGTTCCAATCTCCCAACTAGGAGACTGTCAATCAACTACCTAGAGAGGTCAACCTCTAGGACTTTGCAACCCATGTGTACTTATATTCCATTATAAGATATACAAGAAGACCACCTTACATCCAAGGGCTTACCTATCCAAGAGCTAGTCTTCTACCTCACAATAGGTATTACCCACTCTTGCAAGCAGTTCGATTCCTTCTCCTAGGACATATCCTCCTTTCAACAAGTCTTCAGCCTTAAGGATTTACCCATCAAGCTCCTTGGATCTTCCGCCTTGTGCTTCTCCTTCACTTGGAGAAGATATTCACACCTTCTTCAACCTTGAAGAAGAAGAATAACTCCTCCTTCACTTGGAGAATATTACTTCAGCCTTTTCTCTTTGAGAAAGGGGTTAGGGAAGATAGAAGGATGGAGAGGTTTATAAAGTAACAATGAGGTATCTCTCTTACAACATGCCTAACTCACTCATAATCACAAAATTCTTTGCAAATGAGAGAGAGAAAGGGTCTTAAAGGGGCTTAGCACACTCAACTATAGAAAGGACCCATGATAGCATGAATGTGAAACCTTGAAATGAACTCTAAGAGGTCTTATTTATAGATGGGGGTGTTCCTTTGAGTGTGGGATCACTTAAGAATGAAAAATATACGTCTTACAACTTGCAACGGTTCTATTTTTGTTTTTAAAAACTCTCCAATGGTTGGAATCACTTTTTCTACATTTTTCACAAAGTGCATTTGATCAAGTTTTAATAAAGGTAACTCGACCGATCCACTATCCGACAAAGCCAATTTTCAAGCTATTGGTCGAGTTTGTCCTGGGGTAACTTGACCAATCAGCTAAAATTAATTTTTGTCAGAAAGTTGGTAAGTTGAGTTCTATGAGTGTACAACTCGACCGATCTAATAATTTACAAAAATCCATCACTAATCGGTCGAGATTCAAACTCGACCGATTAAGTTGCTTTGATAAATTTTGCAAAATGTTTTTTAAGTGATCATACGGCAGAAGTAAGTGTCACTAATTTTTTCTCATCTTAGTTACAAGTCATATCATCAAGTGCATTTGCTTTGCTTTTGACTTGAACTTGGACAAGATAGGGCTTGGTGAATTTGATCCTTTTTGTGTACCTAAAGGCTGAAATCTTTAACAAACATATCAAATACATATGAATGGAATGGTTAAGTCATTATCAAAATATGGACACTGTATAACTCTCAAGTCAACATTCTCCCCCTTTTTGACAATGACAAACCATTCCTCAACATATTGAAAAGGATATGTAAAGTTATACCTTAGTCTTATGGATTGCAAGGAGATTCACAATTTGAACAATGTCAATTCCCCCCCCCCCTCAATCTATGCTCACTCTTACTTGCATAGTTAGTCTTTCTACATAAAGCTACATAACATGTGTACTTCATGGTCCTTTAGCAAGTCACATGATAAAACATATACTTAGACAAGGAAAGGATCATATAGGCAGTAAAAGAGATATGGTTGAGCTTTAAAACATCAAACTTCTCTCCCCCTTTTGGCATTATCAAAAAGTAAGGGGGGTAGAAAAGCATAAAAATAGGTCTTCTCCAAGCACAACCAAAAACATGTAAAATAGTCAACCACATAACACACATCAAATAGAGACGAGAACAAAGAGAAGCAAGCAACCTGTGTCATAATCAAAATATGGAAAGCATACCAATAACTCTCATGATAAAACACACATAGAGTTATCATACAGAGGATTCAAATTACAACACATAAGCATGTTCTCAAAACAAGTACAAGCCAGTCAAGGAAAACAGCAAGAGGATAAAAATAGTACATCTCAAATAATGTGCCCAGATGTCTTTAGTACAAAATAGTCCAGAAATATATATATATATATATATATATATATATATATATATATGATCAACATATAAAGACTAAAAACTAAAAACATCTAAACATATAAACATCTTGGCTATCTATGTCCACATCATCATCATCAGCAAAATCCTCAGGCTCATAGTCCTCTTCACTGTCTAAAGGTGCAATAGTGACAACAACATCACCACCATCATCAGAGCCACCAGAACCATCATCAGGTCCATCATCCTCGATGCCCTCCTCATCATCATCAACATCCTCCTCAGAAGCTTGGTCAGGCATCTCCTCATTGGAAGAAGGACCAAAACCATGATCAGGACAACGTGCATTATGCTAATCACAAGACATGCCAAGGTCATGCAGCTCCTGGGTCTGAGGGAATGAGGGAGCAGAAGTGCCAATATTGGAAAGCAAGGTAGCTAGAGGGCCAGCAAGAAATGCCAAGGTAGGAAGCACACTAGGGGTAGGTCCACCAATAGTAGAGGGTGTAGCAGTAGAAGTAACAGGTGGAGAGGCTGTGTAGAAGTGATTGTATGCATAGGAAGCATAATCACCACCTGGGTAGTGCTGGTAGGCAGGGTAAGGATGAGCACAACATAGGTTCATGGTTGACATGATCTGGTAGAGATCCTAATGTAGGTGATTCTGAACCTATATGTTGTACACCTACTGATGCACCATGTAACCCATGAGGGTTTCATTGGATACATGAAACGAGGTGCGGGCAGGACAGGATGGTGGTGGAGGTATCTGGGTGGAGGTAGAGGCTCCAGGAATGGTGGAGGAAGATGTAGGAAAAAATGTTTTATTGATTGTGGTCTCACTGATACAGACTCCTTTTCTAGAGGGTTTGTAATGAAGATCACGAAAAAGAGACTTCTTAGTTGTAAAGGTGAAGAGACCACATATCAGGGCTGGGTAGACTGGGTGGGTGCCTCGAGTATTCTTCCCAGAGTCAAAGTAGGTCATGTAGTGGAGAATATAGCTAGACCACTTGAATCCTATGTTCTTCAAAAGATATTACATAATCACTGTGGTATTCTCTATAACTTTAGTTTGATTCTTCTTGGGGTGAATATTGCAGTTGACTACCAGAGCAAGTATGAAGTTTTTGAGACCCAAGGAAGAGGATGGGATGGTAGACTTCTTCTTATAGGGTGTCTGAGGCTTCTTCAAGAACTTATGGATATCAGGGAGAGTAATTTCATAGTGCTTGTAGAATGACTCAGGGTCAAGCAAGTCAAAATACTTAGGATAATATTTCCTTCATGTGTCGGTGACCTTATTACCATTGAAAAAAATGTTCAAGGTATCTTCTGAGATAGTGAATTTCTTACTGGAAATCATGGAAGTGAAAATCACTTGAGTATTAGGAGGGGGTACAAGAGTGTAATAGTTCCATGATAGTTTGGCATAAAATTCATGGACATTCTTAGTGCATGTAATGGAATTTTGAAAGCATCGATGTTCGACACTCAGGGCTGCTACTTGGTGGTTGTATAACGACTCAACCACTTCATATATCACCTCTTATTTAAGAGGAAGATACTCAAACAAGGCGTGGAAGGGAAAAGGGTTCCTAGGAAGGAGCTCCTTGTATCTATTTAGAGCTTCATTTGAGACAAAGAAGATGTCATCATAAGGAATGAGGTGAGAGTTGGAGGATGACAATGGTGGTCCCGTAGTTGCGGACCTCATTCTTCTATTTGAGGCCATGGAGGCAAAATGGAGAAGATTGAGAGACCAAACAAGAGAAGAACACCACCAAGGGTCGTCTAACCACCTAGGACATATAGGAGAAGATGCTAGGTAGGCCAAACGAAGGCTGGCTAGGGCTAGGAGAAGGAAGGTCGATGCTAGGGTTGAGAGGTTTAGAGATCTAGAGTGAGGATCAATCAACTTTTCTCTAGTTGAGAGGGAGAATATTTGACCGAAACCTACTTAAAAGTTGGTCCATCACCACCCTCGATCAAGTTCTAAGAGAAAGAAACTTGACTAAATGGCTTTTTGCATATGCCCTCAGACACCAATCGGTCGAGTTGGCAACTCAACCAACATAAGTTATGTCTCAAATTTAGAAGTTCTAGTTTCTAGACATTTGAGTGCTTATTTAATTTAATTTTTGTAATCCGTTTTGTATTTTAGACATACTTAGGCACATATCATCATTGGTATAAAATAAGCATTTGCAAAAAATACCCAATACAAGCGAAAAACAAGGCATAAGAACATCAAATTTTAGCACATTAGCAAACAAAGGTGATCAATATAAGAGCAAAATATATATGAAGGAAAGCAACTAACTAGAAAGCATATAAAATTCATCCAAATCAGTTATGAGCAGTTTAGATCTAATAGAATTAAATTTCTCTCTAGCTAGAGGTTTAGTAAAATGTCCCTCCAACTGATTTTTCGTGTCTACATGTGTGATATAAATATCCTCTTTGGCAATGTGATCATCAAGAAATGATGACGAACCTATATATGTTTGGCTCTACTATGAAATATAGGATTATAAGAAAAATTGATTGCACTTTTATTGTCACAAAAGATAGGAAAAACATTAAAATAAATGTTAAAGTCTTGGAACATTTGCTTCATCGATAGGACGTGGGCACAACAACTCCCAGCTGTAACGTTTCAACCTCGGTAGTCGATAGAGCCACTGTGCTCTATTTCTTGGAAAACCAAGATGCTAAGCATGGTTGTAGGAGGAAGCAAGTGCCACTTGTGTGATTTCTATCAATCAAAAATCTTGCATAGTCATCATCACTATAAGCAGTAAGAGTAAAGTCCTTGACTTAGGATACCATTGACCAAAATTTTGGGTTTTAGCTAAGTATTGTAAAATCATATTAACAACTATAAGATGTGATTTCTTAGGATTTGATTAAAAGTGAGCACGCAAGACAACACTAAACATTATGTCAGGTCTAGAGGCAGTTAAATAAAGTAAACTTCCAATGATACCTTTATAGAGCTTCTCATCCACTTTCTCACCTTCTTCATCTATATCAAGTTTGGCGGTGCTTGACATGGGGGTGTCCATTGGCTTGGTGTTTTTAATCCCAAAGTGCTTAAGTAGCTCACCTGTGTACTTACCTTGATTGATGAAGTTCTCATCTTTTGTTTACTTGATTTGTAAGTCGAGGAAGAAAGTAAGCTCACTCATCATGCTCAACTCGAACTCACTCTGCATAAGATCACTAAAATCCTTGCAAAGATCAAGATTAGTTCCACCAAAAATGATCTCATCAACATAAATTTAAATAATAAGGAAATTGTTAGAAGTGTGCTTTAGAAATAAGGTAGAATATACTTTACCCATGATATAGCCATTATCTAACAAAAAGTTCTTTAGTTTCTCATACCAAGCTCGAGGTGCTTGTTTGAGACCATAGAGAGCTTTTTGCAACAAGTAAACATGATTAAGCAAGCTATCATGTTCAAAGCCAGGAGGTTGTGAAACAAACACTTCCTCTTCAATTATACCATTCAAAAACACACTTTTAACATCCATTTGATAAAGAAGAAAATTTGGTGACTGGAAAAAGCAAACAACATTCTAATTGACTCATGTATAGATACAGGTGCATATGTCTCATCAAAATCAATACCTTATTGCTGATTATAGCCTTGAGCCACTAACCTTGTTTTATTTTTTACCACCTTGCCACTTTCATCTAGCTTGTTTATGTATACCCACTTGGTGCCAATGATCTTTCTTTCACATGGTCTTGGCATAAGGGTCCATACTTTGTTCTTTTTAAATTGATCCGACTCTTCTTGCATAGATAGGATCCACTCATCATCCCTAAGAGCTTCTTTGAGATTCTTTGGTTCGAGTTGTGAGATGAAGGCAATGTTGGATTGCCTTTGTTGTAGGCAACCCACGTCTTCACTCTGTCAAAGGACTCACCTATGGTGAGCTCTTTAAGATGATTCTTTATAAACTAGGGAGTGGGATCCTTCTTTTCTTCATCAACTTCTTCTTCTTGAGTAGTCACCTCTTTTCCTTTTTGGGTGATGTTGAGTTCGTTCAAGATAGGAATTACTTCATCTACAACATCATCATTAGAAATATCCTTTGAAATAGAGGGGTTAGTCTCAATAAATTTGACATTAATAGATTCTTCTACTTTATATAGATCAACATTATACACTATATAAACCTTTCTAGTAGTGCTATAGCTAAGAAAGAAAGCCTTGTACGATTTCAGATCAAACTTGTCAATAGAATCTTTCATGTTAAAAAAAACAAGGACACCCAAAAACATGAAAATACTCAATGGAAGGCTTCCTACCACACCATAGCTCATAGGGGGTTTTCTTCAACAAGGGATATGTAAAAACCTGGTTTTGCACAAAACATGAAGAACTAACGGCTTTGGCCCAAAACTTCTTTGAAGTGTCATACTCTAAAAGCATGGTCCTAGACATTTCCTGTAGTGATCTGTTCTTCCTCTCTATAACCCCATTTTATTGAGGTGTTAGAGGTGAAGAAAAGTTATGTGAATATCCAGACTCTTCACAAAAATGTTCAAAAAGATCATTTTCAAATTCTCCCCCATGATCACCACAGATAGAAACAATACAGAAAGAATCTTCGTATTCAACTCATTTGCAAAAGCTAGAGAAAACATCAAGAGTATCTCTCTTAGAAATAAGAAAGAAGGTCCAAGTAAATCTATAGACATCATCGACAATAGCAAGACAATACTTGGAAACACAAAGTGATTGAGTTCTCATAGGTCCTAATAGATCAATGTGGAGAAGTTCAAGAGCTCTCTTGGTACTAAGGACTCCTTTGGATTTGAAGGAGGACATGGTTTACTTTCCTTGTGTACAAGGTTGGCAGTTGTCATCCTTTTCAAAATCCAATTTGGGAAGTCCCTTGACAAAGTCCTTTTTGCTCAACTTCTTCAATTGATGCATATTTACACGATCTAGCCTATGATACCAAAGAGAAATATCATTCGAATTAACTATAAGGCATCTACCAACAACATGCTTAATAGAGTCTACATAAACCATTTCTAGTTCCCTGTATATGACATTATAAGAGAGGGAATCTAGGAGAAAGCATTTAAAAGAAGTAAATAGCACAAAAACCTAGTATCTCTTGGGTACGCAAGCCACGACACAAAAAGCATGGTATACCAACCCTAAAACTAAGTTACATCCTCATCCACTCTCTATCACATATAATCTGATTTCAATTACCTTGAGCTCTGGATGATGGAGAATAACTATCTCCCCACCCACATATACTTAATAGTATAGGACTCTAAGCCCCTTATCACAACTATAAATTGGTACAAGAACTACTCCTTTTACTAACCACCAAAATCCAACACCGTGATACTTCTAAAAATCATAGGGAACTACATGATTACAATTACACTTGACTAATTAAGCAAAATGTAATTGAAAGATCAATTTAAGTATTCACAACTCTAGAAGATATAAAACATATTAACATACAAATCCAACTACCCGAAATAGGTGCATGCAACCATATATGATTATACTAAGGTCAATTAATCCAATTAGGGCACCACACATACCAATTCTCCATAAGAGACCATATCACAAAACCTTGTAGGATATATCAAACTATCTAAAATTCTGGATTTGTCTTCATATTATGAAAAAAACTATGGATTTTTTTTCCAAACGCAATACTAAAAATGGTGCCAAAATCAATCACAAAATCAAATGATAGTTTTCCTTCATTATACTAATTTTCTTATGTGTCTCTTTAACTAAAACATATAGTTCTAATTCTCTTTTTTCTAGCATAAGTCCACTCATGGTGATCAAATAACTATCATGTTGGAGTTACTTAATTGATTTGATTCAAATTATACTTGAAAACTATATGTATTATTGAGTTGAGCACTTATAATGTGGTTGTGATGACTTATCTTCTAATATCATGTTTTTATATGAATGTGGAGGATATTTTTTTTTGAAGATTCAAGAATTATTATATTCTTTTTGTAAAATCTAAGAAACTAGTGGACCAACTATTATAAATAAAGTCAAGATAATATCATATAGTTTTATATATAACACATTAATCTAGTGAGACTATGGGCACCACAATTTTTGTGGTGGTAGTGTTGAGGGACTAGTATCTGATTATGGATTTCTTGAGGAGTTTTCTGTTGGTGTATATGACTTATGGCCTAAGACCTCACGTTCAAAAGGATCAGATCTACAATAATCAAACTTTAAATTTATAACCTAATACTTAGGAACCCACAACAATAATAATAGGGCATGTTGTAGTAAATCAGAGTCGAACACATGGAAAAAGGTGGTAAATGTCAAGATCATTAAACCCTTGTCTTAGTTACACCAATTGAAAGGTAAGGTAAGTGTTCCTTATGGAACGATGATTCATATATAAGCAAGTAACAAACAAGTAAAGTAAAGCAAAATTAAAAAAAAGATCAAATAATGGAGAAAGAATGATTAAAGGTTTTGGAATAAAGATGAAAGGAAACTTGGGTTGGGCTTCACCATCTAAGTATCTCTACAATGAACAATATTCACACCCATTTTATGCCCTTAGAAAGTTTATAAGCAATCATCATAAGTGTATATTCAGTCCCCTGTCGAGCTTAGGATAGATCTAGATTATAAGCTTGTTTCTCTCTCTCTCTCAAGATGGTAAATCAACAATCAAAATACAAACATATGATCATTACCTTAAGCACTCCAACATTCTCATGCATTCATGCAACCCCATAACTCTTAGATATAGGCTAACACTACTATGTCGATGTACTAACTATAAAACAACACAAGATGGTAGATAATCATGAAAGTGAAGCATTAAGAAGAAGAATATGGAGATAAACATTGCTAAGAGACATATTTTCAATGGATATGAGTATTTAGATGTCGGGAGAGCCTTAGTGGCTACTCCCAACCCAAGTTAGACGACTAGCCATTCATGGTCTTCAGTGACATGGTTGAATTAAAAGTATAACAAGACATGGAGATGGAGCAGAAGAGGGTGAATAAAACAAAGAATAAGATGGAAGATACCAATAACAACTCTTGTGGAGTCAAGGTCGATGAAGACATTCTCCTTCTCTAAATCAACAATGAATAATTGAATTGGTTAGCTCCATTTTCCTCCTCTCTAATAAGTGCTCAAGTGTTGCTCGAGGATGATGGAGGCACACCAAACTTCACACTCTCATCCTAAGGATGCAACAAACTATTGGTGGGAGTGCAAGTCGATGGCAAGAAGGCACTACAACAACACTTCATCTTCAACATGTGACTGAGCGACTCTTATTCTGGAGCGCGAGATGTGCTATTTATAGAGTTTGGTATGAGACTCAAGGTGCTAGTAGGGGATCTTTTCTTGCGCCCCAAGTCTTCTGAGCATGTGCCTTAGGGAATGCACCTAACAATATGGGTAGTTGATGCACACAACCCTTCCATCAATAGGTGATCACCCTAGATAACCATCATGGAAAACCATCAGTTGATACATTGTATCCTCCTATCCTTCGTTAGGCACTCACATGCACAACGTCAGCAGAGGCAATCCCACCGATCCTTTAGAAGAGTAGGCCTTGAAGTAAGGCATCAAAAGATGGTAGGTATATGTGTCATCGGGAGACATGCTCTATGCCTTTCTTCAGTTGGTGAACGTCCTACCTCACCATCGAGAGGCCACCAAGACATGACCTTTGGATGATGGGGACCAATGGGTGTTTGATCACTTGCCTTCTAATGGTAGGGCAATGTAGACAACTTCCAATAGAGGGCCAACTTATGTTCTTTATGGAAGGATGGTTGACAACACCACTAGTTGTGAGAACTGATGGAGGGACGAATCAATAGACTTATAAGTTGATGGTTCAGGTGGCATGCTGAAAGTCAATGGAGAGCAACCATCAGTTGTGGAACTCGATGGGAATCTTCTTTAAAGCTAACTTCTAGGGTTAGGACCAACTGTTTGATGAATTTCCTACATAAAAGGAGTAGTTAATCCCAAATCAAGGAACAAATGGAAAATTTGAACAAAATATGAGAAAGTTAAAGCAAGTCTATGCTATATAAGGAAATTAAGGGCAAAATTAGGCATGAAATATCCAAAAAATTGGATGTTATCAACACCCCCAAAGTTAGAATTTAGCTTCCCATCAAGCTAGTAAATAGAACCAAGGCATACAACAAATGTTAGGGGCTTTATTGTTTTAGTGTTTTTTAGTGTTGACCATGTTCTTACACCATCCTTAGGTCAAGATATTTACTTGAAAACTTAGTTTACATACTATTATTCCCTATTTTTAGTCTCTTAGATCTAGAGTTGCATGACCTCCTTTTATCCGGTACATCCTCTTCTCAGGAGGAGTCTTTCCTTCACAAATTGCACCCAACCTTGTTTCCAAGCCGTACAATGCAAGACACCCGATAGAGGTAGCTTTCACACCCAACTTTTTTGGGGGTGGTCCTATCTAATAGTGTAGAGGTAGGCTAAGGTTTCCTATCTTTCCTGTCTTTCTAGGGTTCACACAACCATGAGTACTATTATAACAACAATGTTTCTAAACTATTAGTACTAATATAGTTTCAGGTGGTTATGTGAGATCAACATTGAAAGATAGGTGGGTCTTTGTTTGGCTTCCAGACTCCAGTATCGAGCATGAGGTATCTACATTCTTGAGTGTAGCTATACGGTGGTTAGGCGGGGCCCTTCATCATATTTCTGGGCACAACTCTCATATTTTTATTCACACTAGGCTTTTATTCTTTCTCACAAGGCTGGGGTGATGGGATATTCAGGATGTATGACCGCCAAGCCTCATTTGACCCCTAGCAGGGATTGATCACTATAATGGGTAGCAGTTTGCTCTATTGTGAGTGTTTGCACTTTTTGACTTGTACTACAAGGCTAGGTGATCGATGGGGAGTGCACCAGACAAGGTCCTCCTTGTTTTAGAGAATTCTTCCTAGGACAACAACATTCTTTTGTTACCTACAATGTCTTGAGATAAGAATGATGTAAAGACACGATTTCACGGATTTTTTTTATTAGGTGCATTAATAGCCCCAAACATCACTCTTAAAATTATTATGCTAAGAAGTTGCTTGAGTACATGATGGTATAAGGTGTGAGTGATGATAATATATAGAAAAAATGGACTAAAATTTTTTTTAGGTATCAAAATCTATCTTAGCTATAAGATTTTCAGGATGAGATATATACATCTGGCAAAATTTTCGAATCTAACTTTTCAAAATATTTGAGAAGCAATTGGTTAAAATTGGCAAAAGATAAGAGTTTGAGATGTAGGATGTACCTAGCTTTCCTATTCACCCCCAAACTTATCATAGACTCTATCCTTAGAGCGTCAAAGACTGAGCTTTAATGACAACACATGTGTTACAATCTTTATTCAATAGCGTCCATTCTAATTTTAGGATCTTAATGACATAGGTTCCTCAGAGGTGGTGGTAATAATCATCTTGGTTACACTCCAACTTTGTATCTATTTTCGCAAGAATGCATCTAGAAGAGTACATAGAAGACACAATCATTAGAACTAGGGTCATGTTGTGGGCTCCTGTGACAAAATTGTAGTTTTTCAAATTTCTAATCTCCATCTGCATCTCCTTTGCCATATTGCTTGATCAACTCAACTACATGGAGTGCAAATTGTGTTGCCTTTTGTTCTATGACACTATGAGCCATCTTATGATAGGTCATTCTTTTGTTGTTGAACATAGCGTTTGAGATATTGTATGGAGTGTCTATTTTCATCCTAGTATTGATGGACGATAATGTCTAATGGTCATTGTGGAGAATAAGTATGAAAATGAGACTTGGAACATTTGATTTAAGTTATGCAATCAACCTATCTAACTCCTAAGAGTCCTTCAATAGGATGTCCCCTATGATCTTGTAGTAGGCCATATATACATTCTCGAGCCTGTCTGCCAAAAGCACTTGACATGCTATCATGATGTTCACTATCATGCATCCTCCTACAATTAGTATTTCACATAGGTCAGGCCTCAGGACCTATAACGTATCTCTCTCAAAATAGTGATAACTTCATCTTCCTATGATCATAGCTCTTGCATGACGAGGTTTAGGTATTCCATAGAAACTTTATAGCAAGTGTCCTTGTTAAAGTTTTTGACTGTTGGAGTAAACAAATCGGTAGATGCAAGTTTGTTTGCTGCTACCTCATCGTGGGGAGCTTCTTCATTGGTCACCACTTCATGTTATGTCTCTAGCTTCATGATAACATTCATATCATATTCGTTGTGAGGAATAGAGCTTCTCCTTTTGCCTCTTGAGAATTTTTAGGTGTATGTGCATTAAGAACCTCATGGTGGGTGCCCTACTCTTGTTTAATTTTTGAATCAACAACCATCTGATTCTCTACTGCATCTTGTAAGGGTTGTGAGGGTGAATTTTTTGAATCTATGAGGTGGGTTAGAGTTATTGGTAGCTTTTTTGGGAGGGGATCTACTGGATGCTTTTTAGGGCCCTGTAGAGGAGGGAATTCTAATTCCTTGTGTGCTCAGTTTAAGATCTTAAGGATGCTACTATTAGAAATTTTGGAGGTGACAAATGCAACAAAAGAAACAAAATTAATTATATCCACATTCCCACGAATAGATCCCATCAACAACAATATATGAGAAAGGAAGAAATGTGATGTATACCTTATTGTAGAGTAGATCTATGTAAATATCTCACAAATAAGAAGGAACATTGAAAAATATTGATGGTGTTCTCCTAATGCAATTATAATATGCATGTGTCTCTACATAGCCCACATAGGTAACGAGAACTTATTGTCACACTACAGGAGTCGGCAGGAAGGATCAAACTATTTGTTGGAAACATGAGAGTATTGGAAAAACTATCTCCTCTTTCTCTCCTTGTGGGTAATGATGGATAGGGTTCACATGTCTAACAATGCAACCAAAACCATGGTCATCATATACCCTTTATATAGGACAAACAAGGAAGTAGGATTTCTAATAAACATTGGAAACGAAAAGGCAATGTGCTACTTTTTAGTAGCCCATTCATCGAAAACCGATCGGTTGACTGGCTATTCTAGTCGAGTGATTGAGCTGCATAATAACATTCTAGAGAAACCAATCAACTTACTAATGCATTCCATGTGGGCGACTAGACTAACTAGTCAACCTATTAAACTATCTAATCCAGTCAGATGACTGGACTTTCCATTTGACTGATTGGGTTGAGTTCATATCAATCAACCAAATGGACCATCTAGCCAATAGACCAATATGTCCAGTTGAGTGATTACACTTTCAAATTGGAGAACCAGAGTCAATCCATCAATGATCATATTCATTACCTAAGAACTTTTGTAACTAACTAATTATGTTTCTATGATTATACCTCTCATTGCATCCTATGTGTGTTACCCTATAGGATCCAAATTAGTTGTTAGTATAATCATATTATAACTTTAAACAATAATTGGTATCTAGCAAGTCTTCATTTCCACCCAAATAATTGGATAACTTGGAGAACAACTTCAAGATAGTGATTTGTGTTGGCTCAATGGACATAATCAAAATCACTTTGTTTTGAAAATGAAAAATATTTCATTCTTGTGGATCTAACGTGCTACTTGAGTGTTGCAGGAATAAGGTGGATGACAAATCTTTGGAAGATCTATATGCTCAAAATGCTTTAATTTCATGATTGTAATCAAATGTAAAACCTTGTACAAGTATATAATGTACGAGTACTTAGATATCATGTAAATCAAACATTTAGATCTTCCCTAGCCATTCACAACACTTAGATAGGTCATCCCCTATAATAGTGTCACATCTGCATACTTATACACACACTTAGTATTCATACAGAACCACCAAAATAGAGACATTCTCGGTCGAACTATTTGTCGACCAAGACACACTCGGTCGAACATCTTCTTGACCGAGAGTCTCTCGGGTTAATCCTTCTAAAAGGTTCTATAGCCATTAGACCTAGCAGAAAAGGTGGTTGGGAGTTGGAATCAAACGTTATATACACTTGCTCCAGATCGTCCCTCAGTTGATGAAGTCCTCGACTGACTGACTCTCGGTCGACAAACTTCTCGACCAAGAAGAACTCTTTCTGCACTTTTTAGAATTAATAAACTAGCCATTGCTAAAGCAATTAGTGGATACTTAATGGCTAGTTGAGCACTTAGAACCCCCTAGAAAGTGTCTAGAATGTCCTTAAACACTCATAGGCCATTCCTATAAATAGGACATTCCTTAGGACACCCAAAACACACTTTCACAATCCTTGAGAATACATACTTGCAATCGGCAATCCTTTCTTGTGAGCAATTGAGCAACTTCTACACTTGCTAATATTTCCCATTGCTACAAGCTCATGTCCTATAGGATAGAATCTCCTTTCCACCATACTTACACTTTCACACACATTGGTTAGGAGATCAAAACGCTTGATATAGGAAATCAAGCCTTGTGCTACAACGGTAATTGTAATTTCCATTTTCCCTTCTTGTTCCTTTTTATTACTTGTACTCTCCTTGCTACTCCTAGGGTTGGAGGCTGCGGATTGGAAAGGGTGCTATCTTCTCAGGTGGAGAAGGGTCTTCTCAGAGGAGAAGGTGGACTTTAGATTACTTTTAGAAGGTCTCAACGGGAAGCTATGATAACCTCCTATTTTAGTAGTTTATCTTAGTCTTTTTCTTTAGTTTTCCATACTCTTTCTACATTTATATTGTACTTAAACCTAATTTTACCCCTTTTTTGTAAATACATCATCAAACTAACTTTTCCTTTTATAATTGCAGAAAAAGCACAAAAAAATAACAAAAGAATAAACTAGCCCAAGGGTCGAGTGGATCCAAACGGTCCCGAGACCGCATGAAGCCAAACGGTCCCAAGACCGCATGGAGTTCAAACGGTCCCGAGACCGCATGAAGCCAAACGGTCCCAAGACCGCATGGAGTTCAAACGGTCCCGAGACCGCATGAAGCCAAACGGTCCCAAGACCGCATGGAGTTCAAACGGTCCCGAGACCGCATGAAGCCAAACGGTCCCAAGACCGCGTGGAGTTCAAACGGTCCCGAGACCGCATGAAGCCAAACGGTCCCAAGACCGCATGGAGTTCAAACGGTCCCGAGACCGCATGAAGCCAAACGGTCCCAAGACCGCATGGAGTTCAAACGGTCCCGAGACCGCATGAAGCCAAACGGTCCCAAGACCGCATGGAGTTCAAACGGTCCCGAGACCGCATGAAGCCAAACGGTCCCGAGACCGCATGAAGCCAAACGGTCCCGAGACCGCATGGAGTTCAAACGGTCTCAAGACCGTTTGACGCCAAACGGTCCCAAGACCGTTTGACGCCAAACGATCTCAAGACCGTTTGACGCCAAACGATCTCAAGACCGTTTGACGCCAAACGGTCCCAAGACCGCTTGACGCCAAACGATCTCAAGACCGTTTGACGCCAAACGGTCCCAAGACCGTTTGAGCCCAAACGGTCTCAAGACCGTTTGACGCCAAACGATCCCAAGACCGTTTGAGCCCAAACGGTCTCAAGACCGTTTGACGCCAAACGATCTCAAGACCGTTTGACGCCAAACGATCCCAAGACCGTTTGAGCCCAAACGGTCTCCAAACCGTTTGGATCTCACTCAAAGCCTATAAATAAGATCTCAGGGCCGTCCATGAAAAGGAGTCCAGACGTCCAGAGGCTGCCTCTCTACTACCAGAACAACTCCATCCATCACTCGAGGTTGCCGGTCTGAGACTCACGTCCATTGCAAGCTACTCTCTCTCTCTCATCAACAAGGAAGGTGAGAGGAGAAGATCCGTCATCAAGCAAGCTACAAGGGGTGGAGATCGTTGCTCTCTCCACCAAGGGTTCAACCTTCTCTCCTAGTGGAGATGATGTTCTTTCTATCTCTTCTTGCCTCCTTCTTTGTTGCTCCCTCTATGAGGAGCGAGTAGTTCCATCCACTGGGGTGCGGGGACTAGCCCCGCTGCCCATGTTTTGTATTTTGTACTGTAAAAAAGATGTTATCACTTCGTTTTAATGCTAAATCGTTTCACACATGCTTGAATGGTGACCACGTTCTTGTATGCATTTATTGTCTTTCGTTGTGGTTTGTCTACGACCGCTATCGAGGCTTGAATACCGATTTAGTGTTGGTTTCTGGTGTGTGTATCCACCACGCATCCGTTTCAGTGTCTAGGAGTGTATCTCAAAGAGTGGAGTAAACTCACTACCATATGGCACACTCCCATCTGTATGGAAGAGACCTTTGGTAAGTCGAGGAACACACTTTGCGAGGGGAATGATGTAAAGCATGTGACCATTCGTTCGGGGATGGCTGGCGTTGCATCATTCCCGCACTTCTCGTAGCTAGGTTATCCCTCACCGGAAACTAGGCCTACAAAGACGCTATTCGATTTGATAATTATCGCTCGCTTGTTAGTTTTAGATGCACGTTTCATGAGGTTGAGTAAGATTCTCTTTTCGGAGACTACATCCTTCAGTGACGCGTAGGATGTACCGTATTAGAGTTACTTAACCCTTGAAGGATGAGATGCATTGCCCTTTTCTTATATGGGCATTGGTCTTGTGGAACATCAAAGGGTGCAATGCATCACTCTTGTCTTATGTGGGCATCGGTCTTGTGGAACACCCTTGGATGCAACGCATAGCTCTTGTCTTATAAGGCATCGGTCTTGTGGAAACATCCATGCATCTAGCTTATAAGTCTTGCTTAGTACATATACAATGCGTGCGTAGCGGTGGTAAATACCTGCTTAACCCCAGTGATTCATCATCATTTGTTAACTTTTAAGATTTACTTGCTTTATTTACTTTCTTGCTTTACTTTCTTTGTGCTTAGTTTAAAACAACCAAATCAAACCTTCGATCTAAATATCAATCTTTAAGTTGTTAAGTAAAAGCTAAACGTTTTCCATCTTGACTTCGTCAAGACCGTTGTCCCGAGGATTCGACCCTTAACTATACTACGATAAGACTTCCACATGTCTTAGCACATGTGGGTGGAGTCTTCACCATAGTACTAGCAAGGCTAAACTTAGAGACTCATCATCTCTAGAATTTTTAGTGGTGTTGCAAAAACAAACTCCATCAAAAAATTGGCGCCGTTGCCGGGGACAACAGAACTTTTTAGTTTTTACTTACCAATTTCTTGGTTGATTAGGATTTTACACTTTTTCTTAATAACCAATCCAATATTTCTTGATCTTTTTCATTTCCTTCCATCTTTCCTAACTTGAGATTTTCCTTCTACTCAGGTCGAAAACGTGTATGCGACCCCCGCATAGCATCGGATTCTCCCCTGAACCAGAATACGATTCTGAGGTAGAAAGAAGCTTTCACCGAAGGAATAGACTTAACCGCCAAAGAGCTAGACAGATGGCCGAAGAGCAACGCCTTGTTGCAGAAAGAGTCAACGCCGCCATAGCAGCACAACGAGCACAACTTATCGCTGACACTCGTGCTCAGGTGCAAGCTGAGATCCGAGCTGAGGAACGAGCCCGCATCCAAGCGGAGCAAGCTGCTGCTCAACTCGCGTTAAGAAACAAGCAACTTCGGGATTACGCCGTCCCGAAGAATTACGAAGACAACCATCCGGTCCGGCCTCCGATCATTAACATCCCACACTTCGAGATCTGGACCCAATGGATTCAGATTATGCAAGGGATTTCTTTCTCTGGAAGTTCTGGAGACGACTGCATGGACCACCTGAAACGGTTTAAGGCATTATGCCGACTGGTCCCACAAGCTGGCATCGCTTTCGATGCAATAATGCTCCATCTGTTTCATTTCACTCTATCTGGAAGGGCTTTAAGTTGGTATAATTCATTGGATAGAGAACCCATTATTACCACCTGGGCCCCTCTAGAGGAGAAATTCCTGGAGAAGTTCTTTCCACCCTCGCTTACTTACGAAATCAGAGGGCGGATCAACCATTTCTCTCAACTTCCTGGAGAGACCCTCGCCGAGGCATGGGAAAGATTCAAAGAACTCCTACGAAAATGCCCTCATCATGGGATTTCGCAAAATCAACTGATTGAGACCTTTTATTGGGGGGTAAATGATGACATTAAACAGTTCCTAGATTCCTCATCTGGAGGAAACTTTATGAGAAAGAACTACGAAGACGCCTGGAATATAGTTACGTTGGGGGCCGAGAACCAATCCAATTGGGGAAGGTCATCTAACCAACCCAAAGGCGTTCTCAAGGTTTACAAAGCGGAAGAAGCTACGGAACTCAAAGCCATTGCTGAGGCTTTGAAGACTATTGCTAGCAAGCAACAAGCCCTCGAAACTTCTTTCGGGGAATATGATAAGAAGAAAAGCTCCCAGGTTCAACAAGCTAAGGCAGCTACTGGAACTTGTGAAGCTTGTCATGCATCCGATCATCCCACATTATCATGTGGGTTGTTGTACAATGTCATGATGGATTTACAACCACCTATGCCGCAATATGAACCCATCATCGAGCATCCTGAAGACCAAATGCCAGAGCAAGTCAACTCCATACATTCAATACCTGGCCAAATGTATTACAACCCAGATAAACCAAGGAACCATCCTGGTTTCCAATACGGGAATCCTGCAGGGACTGCCAACCCACAGCAGCAGGCACAAGGTGGATCTTTCAACAGACAACCACCGGGACTTCAGAATAGCTTCAGTCAAGGGAATTACAGACAAAGTTTTCAAAGACCTAACTATCCCAGGAATCCTTTTTACCAATACACTCTTTCAGGACTGCACCCTCAGTTGCACCAACCCCAGTTGAAGCAGCCACAGCAACCCCAGTTGCAGCAGCCCCTGCAGCCACAGTTAACCGCACCTCTGCAACAACCAGAAGACGAACTATCTTTGATAAAGCAAATGCTTCAGTCTCAGCAAACTATGCTAGCTAACCAGCAAGCCCAACAAAGGGCAGTTGAAACCCAGCTAGCTCAGATTGCTGCACAGTTGAAGTCGTCGGCTGGCGCTTCTGATAGGCAGCCTGAACCAAATGGGCAAAATGAACATGAACATCTGAACGCCATCACCACAAGGTCGGGACGCATTCTGCCTGAACCCATCAAGATCACTCTAGACGATGATGATGTGCCCATTCTTTTGACGAAAGAGATCTCACAACAAGAGATTGGGAAATCTCCCGAAGACACCGAGGACAAAAACAAAGAGTATGTACCCGCAGAACCCAAGGTCCCGCAATTCAAACCAAGGATTCCATATCCAGGCAGACTGCAAGAAACAAAAATGGATGCCAGGTTTCAGAAATTCAAGGAAGCAATGAAGAAACTTTATATCGATATCCCACTCCTCGACGCTCTATCCGAAGTACCAGCATGGGCAAGGTATCTCAAAACTTTGCTATCACGTAAGTATATCACCAAAGAGCAGGAAACCGTCAAGCTTGCCCAAACCACCTCTGACATCATCTTGAACAAACTGCCCAAAAAGAAGAAGGACCCAGGTTCTTTCGGAATCCAATGTTGCATTGGAAACGCATCCACAAAGAAAGGATTAGCTGACCTCGGGGCTAGTATATCCATTATGCCTTTTTCAATGTGCCAACGCCTCGGTTTCACAGATCTGCTACCTACAGCAATGACTATTCAACTTGCTGACTCCACCATAACCGCACCTTTGGGAATCATTGAAGACGTTCCAGTAAGAATAGGCAAGGATGCTTACGTTCCATGTGATTTTGTCATCATGGATATTAAAGAAGACTTGAGATATCCGATCATTTTCGGCAGGCCTTTCCTAGCTACAGCCAGAGCACTAATCGATGTTGAAGCCGGAACCATCATCCTTAGGCTCGGAAAAGAAGCCATTCAATTCCGTGTCCTTGACAGCATGAAAGGCCCTAACATTCAAGAAGAAGTCTTTCTTTTAGACGCAATCCAACAAATGTCGCAACTAGAAATCTCCGAGCCAATCGACGAACTTGAAAATGCTCTTATCAATCCCGAAGTCGAGTTCTCTGCAAATGAACTAGTCCAGCAATGCATCCAATATCTAGAAACGGTGGAAGAAGCACCAAAGGCTACCTTTGAAGAGCTTAAAGCCATAACGACTATTGAAGCAGCAGAACCACCAAAAACCCCTGAATTGAAGACCCTACCAACAGGACTCAAATATGTTTTCCTGGATAAGGAAGAGCTATACCCAGTTATTATCAGCTCCACCCTCACCGAAGACCAAGAAGTCAGACTTCTAGACAAACTAAGGAAACACAAAAAGGTCATCGGTTATAAAATAACCGACCTCACAGGCATAAATCCGGCTCTGTGTATGCACAAGCTTCCTATGGTTGAAGAATTTAAACCCACTCGCGAACATCAAAGAAAATTGAACCCAAATTTAAAAGAGGTAGTCCGTTTGGAAGTCCTCAAACTGCTTAAAGCTGGTATGATCTACCCTATCTCCGACTCTCAGTGGGTTAGTCCAGTTCAAGTTGTCCCAAAGAAAGGGGGCACTACTGTAGTGATCAACGATAAAAATGAGCTCGTACCTACTAGGACTGTAACGGGGTGGAGAATGTGCATCGATTATAGGAAGTTGAATAAAGCCACAAGGAAAGACCACTACCCTCTACCCTTTCTAGACGAAGTCCTGGAGCGCTTGGCCCACCAAAAATATTTTTGTTATCTCGATGGTTACTCTGGGTTCTACCAAATACCCATACATCCAGAGGACCAAGAAAAAACCACCTTCACTTGCCCCTTCGGGACATATGCTTTTAGAAGAATGCCATTCGGGCTATGTAACACTCCTGCTACTTTTCAACGCTGCATGTCCGCCATTTTCGCCGGATTAACTGAATCTATTATGGAAGTCTTTATGGATGATTTCTCTGTTTATGGAGAATCTTTCGATAACTGTCTAAATAATCTCGAACAAGTCCTGCAACGTTGCAAGGAAACAAACCTTATCCTGAACTGGGAAAAATGCCATTTCATGGTAACAGAGGGTATCGTCCTCGGACATAGAGTAAGTGATAGAGGGATCGAGGTCGACAAAGCAAAGATTGATGTCATCTCGAAGTTGTCACCTCCAAAGGACATAAGAGGAGTCCGAGCTTTCCTAGGTCATGCCGGGTTTTACAGAAGGTTCATCAAAGATTTCTCAAAAATAGCTAAACCCATGACCCAACTCCTGACAAAAGATGTCGAGTTTATTTTTGACCAAGAATGTATGCAAAGTTTCTCCACCCTTAAAAAAGCACTAATTTCCGCACCTATTTTAAGGGCTCCAGACTGGTCGCAACCCTTTGAAATTATGTGTGACGCAAGTGATTATGCCATAGGGGCCGTTTTAGGACAATGAATCGACAAGAAACCCTATGTCATCTACTATGCGTCCAAAACGCTGGATGAAGCACAAAGAAACTACACGACCACGGAAAAAGAGTTCCTAGCTATCATCTACGCCTTCGAAAAATTCCGCTCTTACCTGATCGGCTCTAAGGTGATTGTCTACACTGACCATTCTGCTATCAGACATTTGATTCAGAAACAAGATGCCAAACCCAGGCTCATCCGCTGGGTATTGATGCTTCAAGAATTCGATCTAGAAATCAAAGATAAAAGTGGCGTAGAGAACATTGTCGCCGATCACCTCAGTAGAATCGAGGTTGAAGACAAAGATAAAATCCCTATCAGGGACTCTCTTCCTGATGATCAACTTATGAAAGCCACTCATACCTTCCCTTGGTTTGCAGATATTGTCAACTATCTAGCCACAGGGATCATTCACCCGTCTGCTACTTATCAAGATAAAAGGAAATTCCTTCATGACGTAAAACGTTATCATTGGGATGAACCCTACTTGTTCTACCTCTGTGCCGACGGACTTTTTCGTCGATGCCTTCCAGAAGAAGAAATAACATCGGTTTTGGAACACTGCCACTCCGGACCCACGGGGGGGCACATGGGCGCCAAGAAAACTGCCATAAAAGTTCTACAATCTGGTTTCTTTTGGCCCACCATATCAAAAGACTCACATAATTTTGTCAAATCCTGTGATAAATGCCAATTTTCGGGCAACATATCAAAAAGAGATGAAATGCCTCTTACCATGTGGCAGGAAATTGAGCTGTTTGATGTATGGGGGGTAGACTACATGGGACCTTTCCCCTCATCATATGGTTTCTCGTACATTTTGGTCGCTGTGGAGTACGTCTCGAAGTGGGTCGAAGCTGTACCCACTGCATCTAATGACTCCAAACCTGTTGTCAAATTGTTCAAAGATACCATCTTTCCAAGATTTGGAGTCCCAAGAACGGTCATATCCGATGGCGGGACCCATTTTCTGGAACGAAGTTTCGAAGCATTACTAAAAAGATATGGAGTCCATCACAAAGTTGCCACACCTTACCACCCGCAAACTAGTGGCCAAGTGGAAGTATCCAATAGACAGATAAAAGCGATTCTTGAAAAAACAGTGAACAAAAATCGCACTGATTGGTCCACCAAACTTCCTGACGCCCTCTGGGCATATCGTACGGCTTACAAAACACCAATTGGAACAACTCCGTTCCGCTTGGTGTACGGTAAATCATGTCATCTTCCAGTAGAACTGGAACATAAAGCCTGGTGGGCCATCAAGCAACTAAACTTCGACCTTAAAAGTGCAGGAGAGAACAGACAACTTCAACTACAGGAGCTAGAAGAACTCCGCATGACAGCATACCACAGTGCCAGAATCTATAAGGAGCAAACGAAAATGTGGCACGATGGACATCTTAGGAGAAAAGATATCACCGTTGGTGACAAAGTGCTCTTATTCAATTCCATGCTCAAATTATTCCCCGGAAAGCTTCGAACAAGATGGTCCGGACCCTTCACTATAAAACATATCTACCCAACTGGAGCTGCCATTATCATCAACAACAACGGAAGCGAACGAACGGTCAACGGACACCGTTTAAAAAGATACTACACTCAGGAAGACAAAACACATCAACAAACCCTCGATGTCAGAAACGCTACGCCCACAATTTCGTCGAGCCAGTGACGTAAAACCAAGGCGCTTCTTGGGAGGCAACCCAAGACCTGAGTATCAATTTCTCCAATTTTCTAGTTTTATACTCTCTTAATTTTGTTTTGCTTTCTCTAAGTTCTTTCATTACTAAATCTAAAAATACAAAAAAAATATACATATATATTTACACTCCAAACGGTCTTAAAACCGTTTGAGACCAAACGGTCCTCAAACCGTTTGGGACCAAACGGTCTTGAAACCGTTTGGGACCAAACGGTCTTGAAACCGTTCGGGACCAAACGGTCCTCAAACCGTTTGGGACCAAACGGTCTTGAAACCGTTTGGGACCAAACGGTCTTGAAACCGTTTGGGACCAAACGGTCCTCAAACCGTTTGAGACCAAACGGTCCTCAAACCGTTTGGGACCAAACGGTCTTGAAACCGTTCGGGACCAAACAGTCCTCAAACCGTTTGGGACCAAACGGTCTTGAAACCGTTTGGGACCAAACGGTCTTGAAACCGTTTGGGACCAAACGGTCCTCAAACCGTTTGGGACCAAACGGTCTTGAAACCGTTTGGAACCAAACGGTCTTGAAACCGTTTGGAATACAATAAGTCACCGCTATAAATACCGACCCCGCATCTCCATCTTCCTTTCTTCGAATCTTTGCACTCTACAGTCTTTTAGTGCGCAGAACTTCACCTTTTTGCTTCTGTGCTTCCGCGCAAGCTTCTCAATCCACCTTCCACAAGTTTGTCCAGCGACTCCAAGCACGCTGCTCACTCCGCGCCACCTTCGCAGTCGTCGTCAAATGATGTTCTTTGTTGCCGTGCCGTTCCGTCGCCACTATCGCGCCAGTCGCCGTTTCCTCCACCCACCTTCAAACCCTCGCCCCGTTCCACCTTCGCCCCGTTCCACTTCCCCCCCCCCCCCGCGCCGGCGACCTGCGGCTCCTCGCTTTCCAAGCGGTCCTCCAACCGTTTGGAACCAAACGGTCTTCAAACCGTTTGGAACCAAACGGTCCTCAAACCGTTTGGGAGCTTTTGTGCAATCAAGCAGCACATATCGCAGTGCACTCCTTTGCAATTTTGTCTTGATATTGTCTAGCAGATTCGTTGCTAGAAGTGCAGATTTCGTCTACAATATCAAGACACAATTGCAAAGGAATGCACTGCGACATCCATAAAGCTCCAGAGTCAGCGCTACAAGGCACCCCAATTCGCATTCACTCTACTCCAATCTCCAGGGATTACCGCAATTTTGGCTTAGCTCGCAGCCCTTGTTCAAATGACTTCTCAACCTATCACTTTCCCACTCTGAGGATAGAGTGTGTGATAAGTTAGGGGGGGGGTCATCAGACAAGGGCTAGGTATCAATCTCTATACACCCCTTTTCCTTAAAATAAGTCACCTCAACTAACTCTAGAATCATGTTAGTCTCTACAAGTATTTAGCACTTAGACATCAAATGGCGATTTATCGACCCCCATCCACTATGGATCCTATTTTTTTGTTCCATTTCTTTATCTGACTCTCCATAGGTCAAAATCAGGGCAGAAATAAGCCGAGATCTCAAGGATGAGAGGGAAATCAGGCAACTTCCAAGTCAAAAAGCTCTGCAAGTGGACCACAAACCAAATAAGTGCATGCTGAAAAACTTTAAGAACAACTTTCCTCTCTTCAAAATAAAAGAGGCTTGGCCGCCCAAAATAAATCCCCATCCCAAAACCCAAGCCTGTGAGTTTTTGAATAAAAGCCAGAGAGACGAATAAAATCATGAGAGTTGTGCCACGAATAAAAACTGATAAAGGGCTCACCCGGCCGGCACATTCTGCTGCCCTCAGAAAGGCAGATGCGTCGCGTCCGGTAGTGAAACCCTAAAAGTTCCAAGCATATGAAAAGGCTAATGAAGGACTTGCCCGGCCGGTACATTCAGCTGCCCTCATAAAGGCAGATGTGTCGTGTCCGGTAGTGAGATCCTAAAAAGCATAAATAGCCCCTCCCCCACTCAAAGGGGAGTTACACTTCAAAGCCTTTAGCCAACCCTCATACCCTCTCTAGCTTCCAATAGGTTTCCAGAGAGGTATAAAGTTGATTAGAGTCAATAGCATGCACAAAATAAATGTGGTCCCAAGGCGAACTTTGAGATACGGAAAAACCTGAAATCCAAGCAACTCTCGAAATCCAAAAGGATCAAGGCATGCAATAAGCCTCGATACGACCCCTGGGGAACTCAGGTCAAGAATTGAAGCAAGAGTATGGAAATTTTAATTAAGATCGCCGCGCCATTTCATGTCTCAGCTCTATCTAACTTGAGGACAAGCTAGACTCTAAGTTAGGGGGGGTGATAACCTCCTATTTTAGTAGTTTATCTTAGTCTTTTTCTTTAGTTTTCCATACTCTTTCTACATTTATATTGTACTTAAACCTAATTTTACCCCTTTTTTGTAAATACATCATCAAACTAACTTTTCCTTTTATAATTGCAGAAAAAGCACAAAAAAATAACAAAAGAATAAACTAGCCCAAGGGTCGAGTGGATCCAAACGGTCCCGAGACCGCATGAAGCCAAACGGTCCCAAGACCGCATGGAGTTCAAACGGTCCCGAGACCGCATGAAGCCAAACGGTCCCAAGACCGCATGGAGTTCAAACGGTCCCGAGACCGCATGAAGCCAAACGGTCCCAAGACCGCATGGAGTTCAAACGGTCCCGAGACCGCATGAAGCCAAACGGTCCCAAGACCGCGTGGAGTTCAAACGGTCCCGAGACCGCATGAAGCCAAACGGTCCCAAGACCGCATGGAGTTCAAACGGTCCCGAGACCGCATGAAGCCAAACGGTCCCAAGACCGCATGGAGTTCAAACGGTCCCGAGACCGCATGAAGCCAAACGGTCCCAAGACCGCATGGAGTTCAAACGGTCCCGAGACCGCATGAAGCCAAACGGTCCCGAGACCGCATGAAGCCAAACGGTCCCGAGACCGCATGGAGTTCAAACGGTCTCAAGACCGTTTGACGCCAAACGGTCCCAAGACCGTTTGACGCCAAACGATCTCAAGACCGTTTGACGCCAAACGATCTCAAGACCGTTTGACGCCAAACGGTCCCAAGACCGCTTGACGCCAAACGATCTCAAGACCGTTTGACGCCAAACGGTCCCAAGACCGTTTGAGCCCAAACGGTCTCAAGACCGTTTGACGCCAAACGATCCCAAGACCGTTTGAGCCCAAACGGTCTCAAGACCATTTGACGCCAAACGATCTCAAGACCGTTTGACGCCAAACGATCCCAAGACCGTTTGAGCCCAAACGGTCTCCAAACCGTTTGGATCTCACTCAAAGCCTATAAATAAGATCTCAGGGCCGTCCATGAAAAGGAGTCCAGACGTCCAGAGGCTGCCTCTCTACTACCAGAACAACTCCATCCATCACTCGAGGTTGCCGGTCTGAGACTCACGTCCATTGCAAGCTACTCTCTCTCTCTCATCAACAAGGAAGGTGAGAGGAGAAGATCCGTCATCAAGCAAGCTACAAGGGGTGGAGATCGTTGCTCTCTCCACCAAGGGTTCAACCTTCTCTCCTAGTGGAGATGATGTTCTTTCTATCTCTTCTTGCCTCCTTCTTTGTTGCTCCCTCTATGAGGAGCGAGTAGTTCCATCCACTGGGGTGCGGGGACTAGCCCCGCTGCCCATGTTTTGTATTTTGTACTGTAAAAAAGATGTTATCACTTCGTTTTAATGCTAAATCGTTTCACACATGCTTGAATGGTGGCCACGTTCTTGTATGCATTTATTGTCTTTCGTTGTGGTTTGTCTACGACCGCTATCGAGGCTTGAATACCGATTTAGTGTTGGTTTCTGGTGTGTGTATCCACCACGCATCCGTTTCAGTGTCTAGGAGTGTATCTCAAAGAGTGGAGTAAACTCACTACCATATGGCACACTCCCATCTGTATGGAAGAGACCTTTGGTAAGTCGAGGAACACACTTTGCGAGGGGAATGATGTAAAGCATGTGACCATTCGTTCGGGGATGGCTGGCGTTGCATCATTCCCGCACTTCTCGTAGCTAGGTTATCCCTCACCGGAAACTAGGCCTACAAAGACGCTATTCGATTTGATAATTATCGCTCGCTTGTTAGTTTTAGATGCACGTTTCATGAGGTTGAGTAAGATTCTCTTTTCGGAGACTACATCCTTCAGTGACGCGTAGGATGTACCGTATTAGAGTTACTTAACCCTTGAAGGATGAGATGCATTGCCCTTTTCTTATATGGGCATTGGTCTTGTGGAACATCAAAGGGTGCAATGCATCGCTCTTGTCTTATGTGGGCATCGGTCTTGTGGAACACCCTTGGATGCAACGCATAGCTCTTGTCTTATAAGGCATCGGTCTTGTGGAAACATCCATGCATCTAGCTTATAAGTCTTGCTTAGTACATATACAATGCGTGCGTAGCGGTGGTAAATACCTGCTTAACCCCAGTGATTCATCATCATTTGTTAACTTTTAAGATTTACTTGCTTTATTTACTTTCTTGCTTTACTTTCTTTGTGCTTAGTTTAAAACAACCAAATCAAACCTTCGATCTAAATATCAATCTTTAAGTTGTTAAGTAAAAGCTAAACGTTTTCCATCTTGACTTCGTCAAGACCGTTGTCCCGAGGATTCGACCCTTAACTATACTACGATAAGACTTCCACATGTCTTAGCACATGTGGGTGGAGTCTTCACCATAGTACTAGCAAGGATAAACTTAGAGACTCATCATCTCTAGGATTTTTAGTGGTGTTGCAAAAACAAACTCCATCAAGCTACTTCAAAGAAGAAGGCTACTTCAAGGGGGAGCTTGAAGTTACTTCAAGTGAAGGCTGCTTTAAAGTTGGTGAGATGACTTCGGGGTGAAGGCTGTCCAAAGGGTTTGGGAAGATAGTTGTATTTTATGTAACATCCTTGCGAGGTAATAAAATACAGGTGCTTTCAAAATCCCAATTGGAAACAATTAGGCAGTGGACTAACTCCCTTAGTATTTTCTAAGGGTGGAACCTCTCTAAACCCTGTGTCTCCTTATTCAACATCTTTGTGGTTGATTGTTTGAATTATTATTTTTAAAATCTTAATAAAAACCCTATTCACCCCCCTCTAGTGGTTTTTCAATTGGTATCAGAGCAGGCTTCAAGGATCTCTAATCGAGTCTTGAAGAATGGAGGGTGGTGGTGTCTACAAATACAAGCAAAGGAGAAGCTTGGACCAATCTTCAACAAGATGTAATTGGTGCTTAGGAACAAGACACCCAACACCTAGCTGTCCATGGAGGTTAAAGAGGGAAGATGTGCATAAAGAATGCCTTATTACTACAACAAGTGAAGAAGAAGAAGAGGTAAGCCTTTTTGATTTATCTAAAGAAGAGTTAATTGCTAGCCTTCAAGAGGCACATGATAAGTATATTGAGTGCAAGAAGAAATTAAAGAAATCTAATAAAGCAAATGATGAGTTACGTGCTAAACTTCTTGCTCTCACATCTGAAAATGAAAATCTGTATGCTAAATCAAATGATCTTGGATTTGAAAAGGATAGTATTATTTCTGAAAATAGTACTTTGAAATAATCTCTAAGTGATTGTAAGGTGAAGATTTTTACTCTAGAAACAAATTTCGATATTCTTTCTCAAGAAAAGGTTGGACTACTTGCAAAGTTAAATGATTTTCAAACTCAACCTATCCTATGCACTCATCTAGATTATGATACTATTGTGAAAGAAAGAGATTCTTTATTATCTAATCTAGATCAAGCAAAGTTAGATATCAAAAAGAGAATGGATGAGATTGCTAAGTTACAACAAGAAGTTAGTAGCTTAAGAAACAATGATGTTCTTGATAAGATCTTAAATGATTCTCATGGTCAAATTGGAAGGAGAGGACTAGGTTACAAGCCTAAAGGAAAATCCTATCAAAAACCTAGTGGGGGAAGGACACAAGTGCCAACTACTCAATCTATGTATGTACCTAAAGGAAAGTTTACATATATACCCAAGAACAATATAGATCAAAGTCATAAAAAGAGAAATGAGATTGATTCTATATGTTGCCATTATTGTTTGCGTCTTGGACATTATTCTTTCTCATGTTCTTATAAGAAAAAGGATCTTGAGTTGGTATGGGTTCCAAAACCCCCAAACTAAATAAATTAAATTAAGTTGAGATATGACCAAAGACTCTAAATTGTATATCTTTATGTGTATCTCAACTCAACATAATGATATAACAAATTGATTCAAGTAATTAAATTTTCTAACTTGAAAATACACATTTTTAAATAAACCTGCAGAGACACATCTTTAATAACTTGTTTTAGTTTGGGTTCCTAAAACCTAGAGATTTGAATATGATTAGTTGAGATTTGACTTAAATGTTACTTTGATACTTCAATGTTTCATCTCAACTAAACTGAGTTTTAGATTGCATAATTGAATTGGAAGTGATCTATGTTTTACTTGGAAATAACTATTGAAAATAGTACAGAAACAATCTCGGTCGACAAAATCTTTGACCGAGACAATGTCGGTCAAGAAATTTGTCGACCGATAGGATTTCTGCCTTAAATCTGTATTTTTTCTGGAGAAACAGTAACATTCTCGGTCGAGAAAGTTGTCGACCGAGACAATGTCGGTCGAGAACTTTGTCGACCGAGTGAAACTCTGACTGAACTATTTAATAAAAACAAGACACTTCAAATTGGAATCAACTTAAGTATGTAATGAACTTTACATATTCTTGTACTTTAAATATTTGAATGATCCTAATCAAAAGGAAGAATATATGAGCATCAAAACTTAATACTTTTCATGATTAAATTGTATCTATCAAATATACAAGAGAGGAAGATTGATTTTACTGAAATTGCTGCTAAAACGTTGCTTGCAAAGAAAAATGATGTTGATCTATACTTTTACTACAAGTAGACATGCTCTATTGCAAAAATAAGTCATATATCTTGGAGAAAAATCTCAAATCACATATTGATAATTTGCATCATGATCTATATGATATCTTTATCATGCTATAAATTTACTAATTATATGATCAAAAGTATATGCAAATAGAAACCAAAAATGCTCTCTTAAAATCAATGCACACATTGTAAAGCCCTAAATTGCTACTGAAATGATTAAGCATGTACATGGTTTGGCTTAAAACTGAAAATTATGAACCATGATTTAATTAAGGAAATTACTGTTTTATTATAATCCACATGGTTTGTCCTAAGTATTTCTTGGTCTATCTATATAAAAACCATGTGTCTTGAAATTTGTTTTTAAATGATCATAATCATTGTATTTCATGAAATTATGGATATGCTTCTATTGTTCTATCATGATCATTGTGTTCCATCTTTTACTTGGTTTACCTAAAATAATATTTGATCTATATATACAAACCATGAATGGATATTGTTTTCAAAATGATCAGTGTGATTCAACTCATTACATATAAAGATGATGTTATCATTAAAAATGCCATTTTGCATAATAGCAAAACTCTATGGCACAAATGCATCTTGACATGATAGATAATGATTATCGTGTGCATGGCTTGTATCATCCCATGTAATAAATGAATGATTTTTGCTAGATGACACTATGGAAAGCTAAATAGTTTGTTTCTTTGAACAAGAATATTAATGTCTTATCTAGTTGTTTGTTCTAAGTAATCAAAGGCAAAATCTTGATTTTAAGAACTTGAGTTCAATGAGATTAAAACTTGTTCTTAATTTATACTCAAGGATGACTGATTCTAAAGAGTTAATCTAAAAATAAGTTTAGAATAAAGAGCTATTTCAATGTTACATTTAAAATCTATTATAACCAAATCAAGAGCAAGGTACTAAATTCATATATTTCTTAAAATTCTACACATGATTGCTCTTAGGATATAATTTTGCATCATGGTGACAAGATTACTTATGGAAATTTCTATTGATGCAAATAATCTTGCTTATAAATAAATGATTGAAATCTACATTCTTGCTATGATTGAACATATTGTAGATGTAGTTCAATTGAAGAACAATCACTATGGATATCAAAATGAAGAACATACATTCTTAAAATTTGCTTAGAATATAACTTGATTTAAGAAAATTAAGAACAAAGACTTCATTGTGATGCCTATATTAAGTTTTCAATTAATAAAACTTGTTCAAAATAGTTATCACTCAAAGTGCTTCAAATTGATATACATTTGATCATATTACATAAAGACTTTATGTTTCACATATTAATGTGTAACTCAATGAGAGTGCTCAAATTGAAAATCTACAAAAATTGCCTCTTGGTTGAAATCAAGTTTGACCAAGGGGCGCCCAGGTCGAAGTCAAGGTCGACCTAAAATAAGCTTGACCAAATGCTTATTTGTAAATCATTTTCTTGCGATCAATCTTAGTATATTGAAAACAAGTCTTTAGTGCATAGCTCTCATCAAAGGTTAACTTATTATGATATAATGCTTATTATGACCTTAGAATCCTTAAATTATCTTGATTATAATATTAAGGGGGAGTTCACAAAAACTTTGTAAACATCTTAAAGAAAATTTGAAACAAGTTATGACCTTAGTATTTTTAAGGTAATCTTGGCTATGAAAAGGAGCCTACAATATTCATGAATGTGATATATATCTTGTTCTTAATGGAGTTCTCTAAACAAATTTGGGCTTAACATCCCGTGTATTTGATTAAAGATACATTCATGTACTCTAAGATTAAAGGATTCTCATGTCATTTTCAGGGCTTAACATCCCTTGTAAAATGGATGAGAAATTAATATATGTATCCATCATGACCTTAAATGGATCTCATATCATTTCAAGGCTTAACATACTTTTCAAATGATTGAGAAATAAATTGTGGCTAAATTTGACAACACGAGGTTTACATTCATATTAATCCCTTGCTTTTAACACTGAATATCTTCTTAAGGGGGAGCATAGCAATAAAATTAAAGGGGAATAATAAAAGTCACACTTAATGATTATCTTGGTTATCTTTTTGAAATGACAAAGGGGGAGAAATAATATAAAATCAAATAATCTTAAAATGAGTTGAGTTTCATAATCTCTCAGCTAGCACACACTTGCAAACAAGAGAATGGCTACAAAAGGTAAAACTTCAGGTATGAAACTCATATGATTTATATTTCTTTATTTTAGAAATGTTTGTCATCTTAAAAAGGGGGATATTGTTGGCTAAATGGACATCGTCAAAATCCCTTTGTTTTGAAAATGACAAACATTTCATTCTTGTGGATCTAACATGCTACTTGAGTGTTGCAGGAACTAGGTGGATGACAAATCTTTGGAAGATCTATATGCTCAAAATGCTTTAATTTCATGATTGTAATCAAATGTAAAAACTTGTACAAGTATATAATGTACACATACTTAGATATCATATAAATCAAGCATTTAGATCTTCCCTAGTCATTCACAACACTTAGATAGGTCATCCCCTATAATAGTGTCACATCTGCACACTTATACACACGCTTAGTATTCATACGGAACCACCAAAATAGAGACATTCTCGGTCAAACTATTTGTCGACTGAGACACACTTGGTCGAACATCTTCTCGACCGAGAGTACCCCAGGTTAATCCTTCTAAAAGGTTCTATATCCGTTAGACCTAGCAGACAAGGTGGTTGGGAGTTGGAATCGAACGTTATATAAACTTACTCCAGACTGTCCCTCGGTCGACGAAGTCCTTGACCGACTGACTCTCGGTCGACAAACTTCTTGACCGAGAAGAACTTTATCTGCACTTTTTAGAATGAATAAACTAGCCATTGCTAAAGCAATTAGTGGATACCTAATGACTAGTTGAGCACTTAGAACCCCCTAAAAAGTGTCTAGAACGTCCTTAAGAACTCATAGGCCATTCCTATAAATAGGACATGCCTTAGGACACCCAAAACACACTTGTGCAATCCTTGAGCATACATACTTACAATTGGCAATCCTTTCTTGTGAGCAATTGGGCAACTTCTACACTTGCTAATCTTTCCCATTGCTACAAGCTCGTGTCCTATAGGCTAGAATCTCCTTTCCACCATACTTACACTTTCACACACATTGGTTAGGAGTTCAAAACGCTTGATATAGGAAATCAAGCCTTGTACTACAACGGTAATTATAATTTCCACTTTCTCTTCTTGTTCCTTTTTATTACTTGTACTCTCCTTGCTACTCCTAGGGTTGGAGGCTGTGGATTGGAGAGGGTGCTATCTTCTCAGGTGGAGAAGGATTTTCTTGGAGGAGAAGGTGGACTTTGGACTACTTCTAGAAGGTCTCAACAGGAAGCTACTTCAAGGAGGAAGACTACTTTAAGAGGGACCTTGAAGTTACTTCAAGTGAAGGCTGCTTCAAAGTTGGTGAGACGACTTCGGGGTGAAGGCTGTCGAAAGGGTTTGGGAAGGTAGTTGTATTTTACTTAACATGCTTACAAGGTAATAAAATACAAGTGCTTTTAAAATCCCAATTGGAAACAATTGGGTAGTGGACTGACTCCCTTAGTATTTTCTAAGGGTAGAACCACTCTAAAACTTGTGTCTCCTTCTTCAACATCTTTGTGGTTGATTGTTTGAATTATTATTTTTAAAATATTAATAAAAACCCTATTCACCCCCCTCTAGTGTTTTTTTAAAGTGGTCGAATATCACTCTAATAGGAGGGACAAATTCTGTCACGTCACTCACAATAATCCACGTGTCATAGTGCATCCATGCACTACATGTATGGCAACACTTATTTAAGGTCACACTGGTTAGTGTTAAAATACACTGAACAACATGTGATTATTGTAGTGACTTCAGGTCTAAAGAACACTATCACTATTGTCAGATTGAGATATGATTCTGACTGTCATTTATGGCTTCCATGTATCATACCCAAGTTGGTTATATCCAATACACTTGTTTGCAACAAGTACCTCTGTGTTTGGCTTAATATCCAATATCATGACAAATGGGACGTATACATCACTCACAAACATACTAGTTGTAATGCATTATAGACATCTTAATTTTCACAATAATATCTGACTAGAACCTAGTCAAGAGTTGATGCTCTTAGATGACACATGATCTCATATTCACATCCTCAACCCAGAATGACATGTAATTAAATAAGTCATACAATATTAGGATATATATATATAATCTCATTTGAAGCAAACATGTGGAATTTCCTTTATTTATAATCAAATTAATTACAAAGTGTTCCCTTACAATCATTAAAATATTAGCTCTCAAGAAATATTGCTAAAATACATAAGTTCGTTGGCAATTCATTTCAACTCTTGCCTGGATTGAAATTATGTATCTATTAATTGATTTTTATCTTTTGAATGCATATTACCATGTTTATAACCATTCTCATGAGATTGGTTGAAAAGGTGAATTATATGATGTATACATGAATATAATGGATGAATTGCTTGGTATTTGCATCTTGGGTTAAAAGATGTTATCAATAGTTTTGACCAACCTTTTTTACACTACAAGGAGTTTAATGAGTAAAGAAGGCTCATTATCATGATAGATATATATGAAGACCAAATCTAATTATTGGAAAACCCTAAAAATTGACCTTTAAGATGAAAATGAGAGAACATTCTTAAATTCAAATTGGATACTACATGTATAAATGAACATATCTGGTTATGTAATCATTTCTTATTATGGAATACATATGAGACAGAGAGAATACCAAAATTTTATCTCCTTTTAGTGTCATATGTTATGAGTAAATTGGATATCTATAAGACTGCAAGTATTTTCTATAAATCACACGTCACTGAGATTAAAATAAATAGTCACACTAATAGGCATTGCAGTAACCCTAACCAATCATAACATTTTTTTCTTGAGTTAAATCATTTCATTGAAAATGGATGGTAACTTTTTTTAACCAAAATGCCACTTTAAGTGAAGTGCTTTGCATATGAGGACCTATAAGTAAAATAAAGAATGGGAATGGTGTTTTCAATTTAAATGATTAGTGGTGGATATGTAACAATGAAATGATCTAAGAAAGATTGTAACATACTTTTTTACAAATAGAGTGGAATAACTCCAAAGTAATGGCTATATAATTAAGCTAATATTACAAAGGAATTCATTTTGAAGACACTATTGTATAATAATATATGTATATGTGATCAGTAACAATTGAATATGATGAATTAAATAAGGAAATAAGTTGACAAAGTTTAGAATACAAATGCTTACTGAAATAAAAAAATTCACATATTGACTTATGATAGGAAAATGATAAGAGTATAATGACACATTATCAATCTTATGCTTAGTTTATATAAAAACATGAATGATGAATTCTAGATGTATTATGGTTCTTTTTTGAGGATTATTGCAATGGTTTAAGTATGAGATTAACTCTTCTAATACCAATCAGAGATAAGAATAATTTTGATATTGAAAATTTTTATATTTGATATTATCTTGAATACATATTACAAGTGTTATGGGAAATTAGTCATGAAGATATGTTAAATGAAGTCCAAGGCATTGTAATTTCAATGCTATCCTCTAAAGTCATATTCGGGGAAAGTACTAAAAAATAAATCATTGATTAGGCAAATGGCCTAGTTAGAAAGATTCAAATGGAATGGTAAAACAAATGAAGATGCTACCAATTATATAGTTATATGAAGTTGAACATTTAATTTATAATTTATCTTGATTGATAATATAAAATTTCTCATTTCATACATAGTTCTATATATAATATGTACAAGCCAATCAACTACTGTGTTGCATTAATAAGATCAATGATTTTATGATTGAATATGTTTATGGAAGTTGAGTAACCTGGAACAAAGTAAAACCTAATTTATTTAGTTCATGATGCTCGAATCACGATAGATCATTTCAATGTCTAGACATTTGGAGAGGGATATAGTGTTCTCCTCTAGCAGTACATGAGAGACTATGAGAAGGTTTTTGAAGTCACACTTTTGGGAATGTGTGGGTGTTGTGGAGTCCTCAAACAAGAGGCTGAAGGAACACAACTTCACGTCCATGAAGAGTAGAGTATGGGATCTCAAGAAAATACATGTGGCTGATAGTTTAGTTATTCCAAATTTTACTATATATTTCTCTTAGGGAATGGGATGTTAATAACCTTTTCTTAGGTCATGAACCTCAGGGAATTCACAATTTGAACATCAATTTCCCATATTTTTCATTGATTTTGTGCTATTGTTTGACTTGAGAACCCAAGTGCAAAACTGGTTATTTACTAGGTTCACACCCTTGAGCCACTATAGTTTTTCCCTAATGCATATCAATAACATCAAGTCATAGTGGTATCAACAACCCTAATACTTGTGTGGTCGAGCTATTGGTATGTGATCATTCAGTCTGTAGATTGGGTGCAAGGCAAGCTAATTAGGGAAAACTTAAAATATTCTAATAAGCTAAGTAGAATTATATGACTTGTGTGGTTCTTTTGTGATGTTTCATATTCTAATTCCCTATTTCTAGAAATGAACAATTTTTATTTTTTTTATTTATAAATACTCATGATTATGCTTTACTTTCCAATATTAGATGTTTAAATTACAAGATACCTTTCTTACTCAATCTTTAAAAAAATAGTTTATTCCTATACCTTATTAGGTCCTTCATAGAAGTAGACTCTGAAATTATATCATTTTTTAGAGATGACAATATTTTCCATCTACTTGGCATGTTGGTATGACTGTGATCTTCCATTCTAATAATCTCACATACATATAAAATGATGTTAAGTAGTTTTTTTTCTAAGTCTTGTACTATATAAATTTACTGACAATACATGCTTACCTAGCTGGAGCGAGGGTTTTACATGTCGGCTATTTCCGTGTTTTAGGTTTAATACCATCCATCTAGGAGTTCCTCGTAATGAAAATGTAAGAGAAGAATTAATCTAACCATGTACAGTCACTTTCTTATCATGGGTGAAGGTAATTTTGTATAACAAACTAATTTACTTTGATATAACATATTTCAAATTGACAAGTTTTCTCCAAAAACACAATAGCTCCAGTTGAGGTTTCATGAGAAAAAGCTACCAATGTTCTCTGATCAGTGCTTCATTGTTCAAGTTTGAGATGATTTTATATTAAGTTGAGCTAGCCTAAGGATACTCTAGTAGTTAGCATTGGTGTTAACATTAAGGTTGGTCCTCACAAGAGTTTTTAGTCAAATTTGTTCGGATCAGTGAAGGAGTGGATGAGGCCGATCACTAAGATCATGTTATTTTGTCATGGAGAAATCAGCAAGCTAGTTTGTGTTGAGCCAGCTTGACTTCCAAAAATATGTAGTATATGCAATGTATGTGAGGACATCTAGATTCATCAATTATGTCCAACTTGGTTGACTCCATGCTGATGGACTAAACTTGCTAAATTGGGTCAGCTCCTCCCAGCCAATTTATAAAGGCCAAAGTTGTACTTGCAAGTCCAAGCCTTGTTTATGACTTTATCCCAATTCAATAAAAAATAGTCACACTGGTCAGGTTCTCGTAGGATATTATATGAGTGGGTGAGGGATATGATATGAATTGAAAGATATTAGACGTCATTAAGTTCTTTCTCCAAAACTGAATTAATCCTGTGTCGTGTAGGTCCATGGCAATCCAGTGTTCTATTACTACACCAAACATGTCTAGATTATCATTTAGCCTCGGAAAAGGTTGCTTTCCAGAAATTTAAAAGTAAGTCTTGTCAATTCTGACAATCAGTTTAGCCATATATTCGCCAAAGCCCTTCCTAACGACCTATTTCACTGTCTTTGTTTCATTACATGTTCGACAGGGGATATGAAGCTCATAGTTGGAGAGGGGTGAAAATTTAGTATGGTTAGCGATGACTCTCTGCATGTAAGTGTTAGACGGGCTAAGTAGTGCAACCAAGTGCTACGGACTGACTCCATTATATGAACTAGGGGTGCACATGGTTTGGTCAAGTTTGATCTGGCCTAAAAACCATCAAAAAAATTTCTAAATCAAACTTGAATGCTAAAAGGATCTAGATCGAGCCTAACTTCACCGCTAAAATGTGAACAAGTTCAGTTAAGTTCGATCTAAAACCACTGCTACCTAACATTTACTAGCCCCACATTTAAATGAAGATCAATAATCATTTAATTCAATTTTGATATTTTGTAACTGTTGTTTTTCAATAAAAAACATACTTTAATAACATGAAATAAATCTTACGATCTAGAAATTAGATGGAACAGTTTATGTATTATATGTAATAATTTAATGATAACTTTTTAAAAAGATTATATATATCAACTAAAACATTAATATAGAAGTCATTTACAACACCAAAAATAAATTTAATGTTGAAGTAATTTGAAATATCAAGCCAGAATATTTTACTTCAGCATATATATATATATATATATATATATATATATATATATATATATATATATATATATATATATATATATATATATATATATATATATATATATACATACATACCCACATACACATATACAAAGTTAGTTGAGTTCGGTCTGATCGATTAACTAGTTGTCCAAACTATAATTAGACCAGTTAAGGATGATTTGAACTCTTTTCAAATCAAATTTGACCACAATCCCCATCTACAGTGGCGGAACCAGAACCTATAGGTTGGGGGGGCCAAAAACTAAATATTCATTATAAGGTTTGAACTCATGACCTTTGGTAAATCAAATAACATATCAACCGCTACACCATGTTCAATTTTGTGTCTTTATATGTGAAACATTATATTAATAGTAACTGTATTCTGTATTTATTGCCAAAAAATATATAATGCCCACACCAAGAATCAAACTCATGACCTTTGGTACATGAGTGCAGCAACAAACCAATACACTACTTTCACATTCGTGTCCTGTATGCGTCATACATGATATATATTATAAATATAAGTTACAAATATATGTATAGATATGTATATGTATGTTTATTTTTTTATTTTTTTTGGGGGGGCCATGGCCCCTGCCCGCCCCCCCTTGGTTCCGCCCCTGCCCATCTAGACAACACTTAACCAGACAGTTTAATCGAATTCGGTTTGGCCTGATGGTCAAGTTTGGTTCCTATCCAACCCTAATATGAACACGGTCTCTCTTTGCTTGAGTGAGAAAGTACGTGGGTTTCATTTCTCCAACCTCGAATTTTGGGACTCCAATGCCATGTACCAGAACAATAAAACTCCACCAAGCAAATTGTAGCACAATAAATCAGAAAAAGAATACTGCACAAGTCACTAGCACCAACAAGCCCAGCATAATTGCATATATATGTGTGTGCAAATCAAATTGGTCTTTCTTGATCTCGCTATACAAGTTGCAGATAAGAGGACAAGATGATGACTATGGTAATGGAAAGAAAACAACAAGTGTGGAACAGAAAATATACAAATACATCCTCGCTGGGAAGATGCATCGTTGCAGCCGTTTATATATAAGCAGCTATACCGAAACCTTGAAGATTTGTCCGCATCGACCAGCTCCTCAAAACTGACTCGCCTATATAAGTCTATGTTTTTGTAGTGGTGGGAACTACGAAGTAAAAGAAAACGTGTATATATTACCCAGTCAAAGAAAAAAAAGAAGCTAAAGACCAGTTCTTTTTGTAAGATGGCCATAAAATTAGTTTGTTACAGTCATGGAACAAGGCCTGCAAGACTGCAGCATTGTGTCAGACTAGAATCATAACAAGAAACCTTCTCTGTGGACTTAAAATCACACAAAACTGCACACCTTTTTGTCCTTATGCGAGCGCGGGGGGAGACCCCGACGATGATGGCGACGGAGGTGCAGGTCGCTCTGCGACCTCCATCCCGCTAGGCAACTCCGGACTGCGTTTCACCTATGCTAGTCGTAGTGGAGATGAACAACCCTCACCGTATGTCCCAACCTGCATGGAAGTTGATACCGGGATCGCCGACGACGCTTTCCCACCGCTTCACCCCTCTGGCCAAGAACGTCCTGGTTCCTCGACCACCGCCGGGATGTCCTATCACGACTCGTTGGGGAAAGGTCCCTCTGGTAATCCACACAACTTCATCAAGATTGATGTTGAGACTAATGGGGCGAATCTGCAACCGACGAACATCGAAACTTCTACCGAGCAAGGCTTCCCCGCGTTCCGTATCCGGAACGAAGCCATGGAGGATCTCCTCCGGCCGTGGAAGTTCACGGTCATCGTGAAGCTGATCTCCAGAAACATAGGATATCTAACACTTCGGGAAATGATTTCTAAGCTATAGAAGCCGCTCAGGGGCTTCAATCTGATCGACGTGGCAAATGATTTTTTTCTCGTCCAACTCCAATCGGAGGAGGACTACATAACAACCCTCGCCGGTGGACCCTGACCTATCTTCGGTTCATACCTCACCGTCCAACGATGGTCCCCATGTTTCTTGCCGGACAAGGCCACGCCACCAAGGCTCGTGGCGTGGATCAGAATCCCTAATCTACCCATCCATCTCTATCAAGAAACCCTGCTTCGACAGATTGGCAACACCTTAGGGATGACAGTTAAAGTTGATTTGAACACAACTCAACAGCGACGAGGTCGTTTTGCGCGGCTTGCGGTGGAACTCGATATGCAGTCCCCCCTGACTCCCGCCATATGGATCGACGGTATCAAGTACAACGTGGAATATGAGAATATTCCGTTCATCTGTCTCCATTGCGGACGCGCCAGACACCTTGAGAAAGAATGCCCGAAGAGAATCGAGGAGGAGAATGCTCTGCGCCGCACTGGCGTGGACGCAGGCCAGATTGTACTGACCAACCTAACACGTCGGGAGGGGTTCTCCGAAGCCACCCATGCACAACCCATCCCCCGTAGACAGAAGAAACCTCCTCCGAGTGACGTAGCACGGAAACCTACCCAAGACGGTAATCGGTTCCAGGGGCTACAAGGTGCTGATGAAGATGATGACATTACTGAAGTTCTTGATGTCGACAAGGTTGCCGAATGTGTTTCTGGTATTGATTGGAACTTGCGGAAGAAACAACATAAGCAGACCAAAGCTGCCAATTCCCTGGAGACAAATTCGCAGGCTAATGACATGCCCACCCGGTTAATCCCCAGTCGAACAACCGGAAGGACGTGGATCATACAGTCGCAAAACCTGCTGGAGACGAGGTTCTTCAAGGATGGGGCATCCATGAGCACCCTTTCGTCACAACCACCTTCGATGCCGGGACTGGTAGCAACCCCCCGACAAACTACACCAAATATCGAAGCCCTGCCAAGGGCTCCCCGGGCATTCACTTGAGGAACCGGAAGGTCACGCATGCAGGCGATCCGGGAAGAGTGTCGACTCGCAAACGAGGGAAAACCTCTCTGCTGCCAGATCTGGAGAAGGAAGCGCAGGCTATGGGTAGCTCCACCTTAATCGAAGGTGATAAATGAACCTCATAAGCTGGAACACGCAGGGTATCTGTGAAGACGATACCCAAAACACTGTCAAAGAAATTGCTCGGAAGTACAAGGCTTCGATCCTTGGTCTGTATGAAACCCGGTGTAGTGGCGCCAAGGCTACCTCGGTCATTAAGAAGCTGGGTTTTCCCCACTCCCATCGCATTGAAGCGGTTGGGTTCGCCGGAGGTATTTGGGTCCTCTGGAAGGCCGGTCTCGACGTGGAAATTCTTGCGTCCCACAAGCAATTCATCCATTCTAGGATTGAGCAGCGACTCCTTTGCACGTTTGTATATGTGGGCACCACGAAGGGTAGTAGGCGCTTCTTGTGGCATCATCTCTCGGGTATGTCATCCAATATTACTGAACCTTGGGTGGTGATTGGATATTTCAACACCGTCATGTATCAATCTGAGAAGTTCGACAACTCGTTCTTTGACAAAGCTAGCAGCAAGGAGTTCATCGACACAATGACCCATTGCAAGCTCTCCGACTTTGGCTTTGCTGGCGCACACACCACCTTTCGCAGGGGGTTACTCCATAAAAGGTTGGATCGGGCGTTGGGCAATGAGCTATGGCTTGAAGATCCTCAATGTTGCCCGATTCAAGTGCTTGAACGCAATAACTTTGATCACGCCCCTCTTCTTCTTTCCTGTACATCCCACAAACGGCGCAGCCCGATTCACTTAGAAACTCACACAAGATGGGAAGAGATGGAAGGCTTTAAGCAATTCCTCTCAGCGCAGTGGAACTCTCATGTCCCTCTTCATGACGCTTGTACAACGTTTCTTGCCAAGGCTGCAACCTGGGACCAACAAGAAACCCGAAAGCGCCATTGCAGGAAGGAACAACTCGACAATAAGATCAGGTGGAACCAGCTCCACATGGACTTGGGTCACAATCTGATTCTAGCTACTGAGACAGTCTCCCTCCAAGTCGAGCTTGATCACATTCTAAGGTAGGAAGAGATTGATTGGCAGCAGAAAGCACACTGTAACTAGATCAAACTAGGCGACCTCAACACCCGATATTTCCAATCCATTGTCAAATCTAGACGACACCGAAGCAAGATTGTCAAACTGAAAGACTCATCTGGTTGCTGGGTAGAGAATGAAGCCCACTGAAAGCATATGGTTCTTTCCTTCTTCTCGAACGTGTATCAAGAATCCGATCCCCTGGCTCGTCAATACGCTAGTGCGCGCTTCACCGGCTCGTTCCCTTCACTTACCACACCCCTTGTTGAGAAGATCGGCCGAGCACCCTCCACTGAGGAGATCTGGTCGAACCTCCATGCCATGGCGCCGCTCAAGGCCCCTGGCCCCGATGGCATCGATGTGTCATTCATCCAGAGAAACTGGCCCCTTCTAAAAAACCAAGTATGTAATTTCATCACTGACACCTTTGCAGGCCTTCCTCTTGTGCAGGGCTCCACAGACTCCACACTCATTCTCATCCCTAAGGTGGCAGCACCGGAATCGTGATCTCAGCTTAGGCCGATTTCTCTTAACAACGTCTGCACTAAATTAATTTCAAAGATCATTGCTTCTAGAATCAAGCCATATATGAATGATTGGGTTTCCCCTTTCCAATCGAGCTTTGTTCCTGGACGTCAGATTGGTGATAATATAGTTCTAGTTCAAGAACTAGTGCATTCCATGGAATCAAGGCAGGCTCGAACACACACGATGGTGATCAAGCTCGACCTCATGAAAGCATTTGACAAGCTAAGCTGGCCCTTTGTCGAAGACACCCTCCATCGAACTGCAATTCCTGCAAATATTGTCAGTATTATAATGAGGCTTATCAAATCAGGCACTACCACTATTCTTTGGAATGGCGAATCAGCTGGCTCCTTCAAGCCTTCCTGTGGTGTTAAGCAAGGCGATCCACTCTCGCCATACATCTTTGTGCTTTGTCTTGAAAGGTTTAGCCAACTCATTACGGAGGAAATTAACAGAGGCTCATGGAAGCCTTTACAATTAACTAGGCAGAAGATATATATCTCCCATGTGAGTTTCGCAGACGACATTGTCCTCTTCGAGGAGGCTTCAGTGAAGCAAGCCGCGACCATCAATCTTTGCCTCAAGCATTTCAGTATTGCCTCCGGTCAATTTCTATCTCATGAGAAATCGTCGGTTTTCTTCTCGCATAACACTCCACACACTCTCCGCTCTCAGATCTGCCGCCGCTTGAAAATCAAGGCAACTGATAATCTGGGTCGCCATCTGGGAGTTCCTATCCTGCACAAGAGGAAGAGCAAATCTCATTACCAGTACCTCTGCGATAAACTCCATCAGCAAATCTCAGCTTGGGAGAACAGGTTCCTCTCGCTAGCAGGAAGAACCACTCTTACAAAGTCTATCCTTCTGTCTCAATCATGTTATACAATGCATATGGTTCAACTACCTTACTCCATCACCGACCCTATCGATCAACTGACGAGAAACTTCCTATGGACGGGCTCTTCCAAGTCAACAGGCTCGCATTTGGTTGCTTGGAAGCACGTCACAAAGCCCCTTTCCCATGGAGGTCTAGGGATCAAGAAAGCTAAAGACTTCAATCTTTCCCTCGTCATGAAATTAGCCTGGGATTATGTGAAACATAGATAGGTCCCTTGGGTCCAACTGATGGAGGCGAAATACCGAAAGTCTCAACGGCGGAAAGTTTCCGGCTCCCATATCTGGAGATGCATTAGTGCTGCTTTGCCTTTCATTCAATCTAATTCTTGTATGTCCCTATCCTCCGGACTTCAAACCTCTGTCTGGTCCGACGCTTGGGTTGGAGAGGGTTCCACTCTGTCCCTTGAGATGGGTATGCACGTCCCTGATGCGATACGTGATCTGCAGGTGGCCAACCTGGTGATGGACAATAGCTCATGGGATGAGGACTTCTTGAATGCTTGGTTCACCTCTGAATCCGTTCAGGATATCATCAGTATGCCTACACCTCGACCAGACTATGGGGACGATGGAAGGGTCTGGCTACACTCCACGAGTGGAGATTACACTTCCAGTTCTGCCTATGACTGCATCTCGAATCACCCTAGTGGTGATCACTCCAAAGTTCTTACCAAGTTATGGAGCCTGAAAATCTAGCAACGCATGAAACTTAACCTTTGGCTGGTCTTCCATGACCGGCTCCTCACCAACTCTATGCGCTTCAAACGCAAGCTCACTGATGATCCACAATGTTCCCGATGCCACTTGGCAGAGGAGACCGTTCTGCATTCCTTGCGGGATTGTCCGGAAGCAACGCAAGCTTGGTTACGCATCATCCCCACCACCGCCTCCGCTTTCTTTCTTCACAGCTGCATCAAGGACTGGTTAGACTATAACCTTTTAAACATGCGACAAACTGAGGACTGGGCACTGCTCTTTACGATCACCTGCTGGTGGCTATGGAAGAATCGCAATCTCTCAATCTTTGAAGGTCGCAGCTATACACCTACGGTGCTGGAATCCAACGCACAGACAAGCTTGGCCACCGCTAACATTGCGTTCAGCAAGACGGCCACTATAAATCACAGGAGTCCTAGCACTCCCTCTCCGCCCCCCCCCGCCTCAAATCCCATCTGCTATCCTGCACATCGACACTGCTGTCAATGCTTCCATGAATCTTAAAGCTACGGGTATGATTCTCCGAGACAACACCGAACGGTGGATTGAGGGTCGCACCTGCAAGCATTCTGGAAAGGACCCTATGGATGGGGAATTGCGGGCCATCCTCGATGGTCTGCGAACTACCGCCGCACACAATCTGCCTACAATCATGCTGCTTAGTGACTCTAGTAATGTGGTGGATTGGATCACCAGAAAGAGCCCAACTCCTGCTAAATATCGACTTCTAGTGTTGTCCATCCAACGTTTGCTCAGTCAGGACTCATCGGAGATTAGCTATCTACACCGTGATCAAAATAAGCTTGCGGATTTGCTGGCGAAGAGACACCTTAAACATCCGGAACGGGAGGATCAATGGAATAGCTGCCCAGATTTTCTAGAACACTTGTACCTCCAGGAACTTGAATCCTGCCCCTTTCCTTTTATTCGTGCTCATCCCATGTAATTCCTTTTCAGTATTTTCCTTATAAAAAAAGACACATAAATGAGAGAGATTGATTTGTTACCTCTCTTTTGTTTTTTGTCTTATGCATGCACAAGATAATTGTGTACAATTTTGTATGTAATTTTTAGTTCTAATAGCATATTCCAATAACCAAGTTGCATTCTTTAGCGTCAAGGTCGCATGACGCACCAGGGGACAAATAGATTTCTTGACCTCATATGTAAACTACCACCCAGTCTATAGAAATGTAATATTATTAAGCTCCACTATACCATCATTGCATGTTGGTTCTTAAGCTCCAAGAGACTGGATAACATCCTCTCTCTAGAAAGATAGTTCTAACTTCTCTCTAGAAAACACGCTCAATGCTGCTTCACCTGACCCTCTCCTCACCGTACGGCCTCCAGACACACCAAGGCCGTTGGAAGCTAGTTGACCAGGGAACACCTCAGTTCTAGGTTGCTAGTGTTCGACAACACCTACACATCCATTCCCCTAGACAGGACAAATGCCATCCACAAGAACAACATTTCATTTTAAAACTCCTCGAGTCATTTTCTTCATCACAGTGACCCCATACAATACTTTGCATAACTTTTCACATGAGAAAGTTGTTGGTTCGTGAACTTCTTCGAGCCAACATGCATGGGGGGGGTTCTCATCTCACATGGACTCTCCACATCTACTTGCCTCCCTAATACCATCCGACATATTAGAATCATAACAAAGGGCAAGAAATCACAACGATATTTAAACACACAAAAACACAACAGAATGAACCACTTCAGTTCTATCCCATCCCACACTACATGAAAGATGTTTCTAGTCATGAAATATCTAGACATTATCCTTGACGACAACATCGTGAACACCATCACAATTATAAGAACATGGAGTTACCTTCACTTCAATATGGATCTAGGGATGATGTAAAGCCTGGGCCCACTGCCCATGGCTCTAGTAGAGTTTCAGGAATGACGACTGGCCCCACAAACCACCACTAGCCTTAACTGCGCACTTTGTCCACACTGATGCGCAAGCCAGAATCAACTTCCCGACTGGTCACCCATCCTAGTACTACTCCAAGCTGAGCACACTTAACTATGGAGTTCTTTAGTGATGGGCTCCCGGAAAAGGAGGTGCACCTTGGTGATATGGGTAGTCCAATCATTCCTTTTAAGATCAACTTATCCAAGGCCTCAAATCCTAGGATGTTACAATCTCCCCCACTTAGACTCTTGACGTCCTCATCAAGGCTCAACTATATAGCCTCATAATCTGACCCCATTTCAGTGCAGACCCATAATGGCCCATGGACACCCAGCTCCCGTCCACGGCTACCAGCGCAAGGGCGGCTCCATCTCGTCTCTACGGATAGCCCTTTCCAACTTTCCTGAACCGCATAGCTCAAGACTGGCATGCCACATGCCCATGTGGGCCCCACCTACTGGAGGGTTATGGCTCTGATACCATTTGTAACGCCTGGGCCCACTGCCCATGGCTCTAGTAGAGTTTTAGGAATGACGACTGGCCCCACAAACCACCACTAGCCTTAACTGCGCACTTTGTCCACACTGACGCGCAAGCCAGATCAACTTCCCGACTGGTCACCCATCCTAGTACTACTCCAAGTTGAGCACGCTTAACTATGGAGTTCTTTAGTGATGGGCTCCCAGAAAAGGAGGTGCACCTTGGTGATATGGGTAGTCCAATCATTCCTTTTAAGATCGACTTATCCAAGGCCTCAAATCCTAGGATGTTACAGATGATCAACATGAGCATCGATAACAAAGCTTTTGAGGTCCAATTCATTGAAGACAAGCATTATAGACTTACAAGTATCTCTAGATGGATGAAAATGATTACCCAATTGAGACTGATGAAATATGGATCATCCACCTACAGTCAACTGATTACAATATCATCAAGATCTGGGCATCAGACTACTACATGGAAATGCCGAAACACTCTTGTCCCATACTATTGTGAGCCTTGTGATTCTACATGCATGCACCCAAATTCATTTGATAATCACCTATTCATGAGAGACGTATACTGAACCCCCTTGGGTACATGGGTCAACCCTCTTTGGGCCGATCCATCCACTATTGAAGAATCAAAAGCATCATTTCAAGATATAATAACATCACTATGTTGTCACTTCCCTAATAGTATCCATGGAGAACAACATAGTTCATCCTTCATGTAGGATACCTTAGATTCACGTACATCTAAACACTTACTTATTTCTAATATATCTGATACTCTACTACTTGAGAAAAATTAGATAACACCAACATTAGATCTACAACAGACTATACATTGTGAACATACCACTCTTATGATCATCTCCAATCATTCGATACTTTTTTCTCATACTCCTTTCATCCCTTGGGTATCACATCTACACCCCCTGACTACCTTCAACATGCAGATGGATTCATCTCCTCTTCTAATAAACCCTCTGCATGGACTTTGTTCACCTGTAGATGCAAACCCCATCGAAAACCTTATTCATGCCCATGTTGCCTGCATTTAGGACATGCAAAACATCTGCTTTGCATGCAAAGCCTTAAATCACCTCTCCTCCATGTTCCCCGAGCATATTTATAAACCTAATTCCTAAAAACCACACAACACCATGTAAATCTCATAGGGTCCCAAGAAGAACACCCCTTTCCAACAACTTCCTGTCATTCCGTTTCCAAATCTCTTTCAAACTCTCTAGCTTCCTACCTCCTGGAGGAATATCTACTGGTCATTCGACAACACATCCTTTTTATGATCTACACCAATAGAAAGAACATCACAACCTAATTCCCACACCCTCCAATTCCCAATCAAATGATCTTACACCCTCTTCTCCTAAACAATGACATGTATCAAACCCTACCATACCCTGTGACCGACCTTAATTACCCCCTTCATCATCTACTAGTTCATAGATTACATATCCCAATGCCTCCCACCTAATTTTGTGTTCTCCAGCACTAATATGACCCCCTCTCTTAATTCTGGCATTGAGTTCCCCATTGATCTTGGTGCCAATTCAATGTGATGTCATCCTAAATTCCATTCAAAATAATATTGACAACCTTACCGTTAACATACTATATATCACCCGAGCCATTGCACATCTTATTCTGGGACACACTATTCTCAAACCCAAGATTTTTTCACCCTTCCAACTCATCTACTTTGTCCATGAAGGTTCCAAACTTGATCACCTCTTTGGACATGTCTCTTGACTCAAGGTCTAAATTGACTAAACCCTTGTTTTGATGATGACTTAACCATTCCACTTATTTGTGTCTAATGTCTCTACTTCAATGATTTTAGATTATGCATAGACACACTTCAAATGCCCTAACTTGTGCATCTCAACTTGGAGAAAAGACAAGTCAAAGTCAATACAAGTGTAAATTTTTGTAATGTGATGTAAATCCATTAGAATCATGTTGTAAATCACTTGTAATGATTGTATAACTTGTAATTAAGCTTGAAAAAAATTAGGAGCACTTAGATCGAATATTTAAGCACTCAAAAGCCATTTTTCAAAATTCACATCAGGATGTTCCTCGGTCGAGTTGCAAACTCGACCGATCCTGATTGGATCTTGAAAAAGACTTTTAATTGGTCGAGTTTACACTTCACAGAACTCGACCGATCCCTCTACTGACCAAAACTGATTTAAGTGAATCGGTCGAGTTACCCCAGGACAAACTCGACTGATGGCCTAAATTGGTCTTGTCTTTTAGTGGGATCGGTCGAGTTACCTTTATAGAAACTCGACCGATTACACTGTACGGAAAAAAGCAGAAAAGTGTTTCTAGCCGTTGTGGAGTTGCAACAAGTGAAAATATATCTATTGCAAGCCACAAAATGGCTAGTTTTCATTCTCAAGTGTTCCCAAAGGCTAAGAGGCATCCCCAGATATAAATAGGACCCCTTGGGCTTCATTCCAAGGTTGAGTATTCAATGCAAAACTCTATGTGAGGTTCCTATTCTATAGTTGAGTGCTTCCTATAGCCTCCTCTCTCTCTCTAAGATTATTCATTTGCTATCAGTAAGAGCTAGTCCTACATGTATATCTTGTGAGGCTCTCACTTCCACCACCTCCCTATCTCTCTTTTCAACTATGAAGATGAAGGTTCTCTCTCTTGGCTAAGAGAGGTGAAGAAGAATAAGGGAAGGCGTCCCTTGGTGAAGATCAAGGCTGAAGACTTGGAGCAAGAGTGGGTAAGCCCTTGGTGAAGGCAGAAGACTCCTTGCTCAAGTGGGTAAGTCCTTGGTGGAGGCTTCTCTGAGTGAAGGTGAAGTCAAAGGCTGGAGATCCAAGAAGAGTGGGTAATCCCTGCAAGGCTGAAGACTTGTGCAAGAGTGGGTAAGTCCTTGGTGAAGGCCGAAGACTCATTGCAAAGTGGGTAAGTCCTTGGTAAGGTTGAAGACTCTTTGTATTGGATAGATAAGTCCTTTGGTTGGTCATGTATTGTATCTCTTATAAGGAATATAATGAAGGTGCAAGGTTAAGAAATCCTAGAGGTTGACCTCTCTAGGTAAGTGGACTGACTCACTTCTAATTAAAAGTGTGGAACCACTCTAAATAGATAGTCTACTTACGTATGTTAAATCTCTCTCTCCCTTGCTATGCATGTTTTAGTTGCACTCAAATTTCCTATTTGTCAACCTTATCTTGTGATATATCTTCAAGGTTTAATGAATTTTGTTTAAGTGAATTTAGCTCTATTCACCCCCCCTAGAGCATCTAATCACCCATCTAGGATCCAACAATGTCATGAACATTCCATGTGTGACATGTTTTTCTAAGATTCCCTCCCAAAATGGATGGTTGATCAAGCATCTACACACATCAACATGATAGGATCAGGGTAGGTATCCATCTCTGATCTTTTGCTACATCTTTGAGATTGAAATCTTCACATCTTTATCCCACACCATCATATCAGTGCGGCAATTTGTCAGCCCTAACACCCTTTAACCCACCAACTACAACAAGATTTCAACATCTTCTCTATCAAGCAAACATTGAACTATCAATCACTCTTAAAATTTACTTTGTAGAAACTTTTTACACCATCAAGCTGGTCATTGAAAATCCCACAAACATACCCACACCTTCACTGATTTGTCTAGCCACCAACCACCATAGTTTTGTCCTACCAATGACATGAAAACCACCAATAAGGAAATCTTGAAGAGACAAAAAGATAGGAAATTGTGTCAGAAAGAAAAGATCACCAACCAATTAAGTGAACATCATCAGACCAAACAATCCTATATCTCACAAACACACTCACCTTCCATCCCCAGTCAGAAATCCTCTTATTCCCAATTCACTGAATCTTGCAACCCATTCCCATCCATAATAATTCCACCAATCACTCATCACATTGTCTGCATAAAGAAAATGTTGATCAAATTAAAACCAAACATCATTGAGGAGCTCAAATCCTCACATAGTCCTTCACAAAAGAAATTCTAAAATTCCCCATCTGTGGTTAAATAAGTCCACTCTCTCATCACAACACAAGAGGGACAAAAAAACAAAAAAATACTTTGCAGTTGATGATACAGGTAAGGATTCATTCATTTCCACAAACACTTTCATGAAATGCCAAGGTTTTTTTTCAAATGAGAATCGACACTTATATAATGACATTATACATAACATTGAAAATATTAAAGATCTTTCTTCATGGCCTGCCATCCATGCATTCACTACTTTGGCTTCCAAACTAGGCATACATTTTGATAACATGTTGCTAGCCAACATTGCCTTATGTGAGATGGAACATTTAATGGGGTGGAATAAAACTAGACATATGGACTCAACATAGTTAGAAGAACTAAATATTTGACAGACACACATTCCTTTAGAGCACCATCATCCACCATTATTATAGCATATTGGAAAGTCTGTGGTGCTTCCAATGCCAATAGAAGGAGATATATTAGAATATTCATTTATACAAATAGAATTAACAATATCACTCTCTAGGAAAAAAAACCCAAAATGTCCTATTTCCTCCTTAACTATTGGCAACAAACATATTAGTGAATGGATCCAAATACCAACATGTGGTTTCAAAGGAGGCATTATCATAGGCATGAATAATATAGATTTCAAGATTATTCAACATAATGTGAGACAATACAATACTATTACCAATTCACCTAGTCATTCATGGGAGTCTATGGTGAACCTCGTCATGAAAACCATAACTCTCTTGGAGAAATTCATGACTTGGCATACTCATTGTCATCTACACCTTGGTTAATTGGACGAGATTTCAAATCACTTGGAATCACTTAGAGTACCATAGTACACAACTGAGAATAGGTGATAGACACTCTTAGTTTGATAGGCTCTTAAAACATTTCATATCAGATTTTCAACTTATCGATCTTTCTGACACAAATTCAAATTACAAATGGAACTGTGCACATCTATGGGCTAAACTTGACTGCTTTCTGTATTCTCAATAATGGGATGATACCTATCTACTTGCATTTTCATTAGCCTCTTGTATACCATTCTCTGACCACTTCCCTATCCCCATCAATACCAACTATAAACTAGGGGATAAAAAACCCTTAATGTTATGATTTTAGAAAAAAAAAATTGATTTCAAAACAATATTGATCCAAAAAAATTGGCCCATACCTAGAACCATGTTGGAATATTCACAAAAAGTCAAAATTATTAGACAATCCCTCAAAATTTCGAACTCCACCAGTTTTGGTAATATCCATGGAGTTCTCAACAAATAAGAACTGTTGTTCTTACAACTAGACAATGACACATCTATATATCAGGCACACATACTTGTGGCTAAAATAGAAGTAGTGTGACAAAGTGAGTTTTTATTATATTTCTCTCTCTTAAAAGTTTTATTATCAAATTTGTTGACCAAAATACCCTCATACACTTCCCTCACTCAATTGGACAAATATGTGTCACAAATTGCAAAAATATGCAAACCCTAGTATGCTATTATGATAAAATACATATGTTAATGTATTTAGTAAATGAACACAGCAAATATTCGAATTTGGATCTCAAATTTATATCATAGTAGCATAGTTACCTTATGAAGCTACCCCTAAAATTTCATTAGAATTGGGTTTACCAATCAAGATTTATGGCCATTTTAATTTTGAGTAAATGGATCACCTTTTTAGGACCTAGGACCTAGGTATGTGCTTTAAAATGACCCTTTGATGTGTCACGCGACCCATTTTCAGGCTGGGCGCGGATCTTTTGATGGAGGGCCAACCCTCAGCCACACGATCTATTGGCCACAGAGTCGTGCTGGATCCAAGGGTCTAGGACCCGTCTTCTACCTCCCATAAAGGACGGGCAGAAGAGTGTGATCCTGAGCTCCAGCCAGAGGCCACCTCACTCGTTTTTCTCGAACCTCTTTTGAATAGATAGCTTCGTCTCACGAATCCGTGGTCGACCATACCATTTCTGACCGGGTCTCATGTGCTGTTGCGCCAACCCAACAACCTGACCGCAGCTTGCTCTCACTCCGGTGGCGGGGCTTTTAGGGCTTCATCGCTCAGCCTCCCAAATGCCTATTTAACCCCTCCAATAGCTCCACAACTCCCCCTTTACTCTTTTCCCTACATCGATTAAAAGATAGACACCCCGAGCATACACCCCCTTCCCACCTTCTTCAACCTCAAGCCACCACCACCAAGCGAGCTCCACAACATCGTCTTCTTCCTTCTAACCTCCCCCGCACATTCGCCTAGACCCCACACATTCCCCCGTCACCACCATGAGGCCGCCGATCATCTTCCACTACATATCAATCTCGGCTCCGGCAACCTTGCCTGCCCACGCGGCGGCGACAAGCTACGAGGGGTCTTGAACCCTGTTTTAACCCTTGCTAGCTTCAGACCGAGCCCCTGAGTCTTTCCCAACCATCTCCTGTTTGTGGTTATCAGCTGAGCACGAGAGAGACCTCGCCAAAGTCTCCCCTCTTACTGCTCGAGCAAGCAGCAAGCCAAGGAGGTGCTGCCCTTGTGGAGCCGACCAACGGCTAGCTGGACAAATCCCAGGACACCCAATCAACAAGCTAGCCCCACCTCTTGCAATTTAGGGATCAATCTGAGCCGTTGATCCAGTCGGATCCGGCCTTTGATTGAGGTTATTCCTTTCCTTTGATTTTAGTTATTCTTTTTTTTCTTTCAAGAAAATACATTACCTTAGAAAAACCATAAAAGATGCTAGGAATATCGGATTGTAACGAACCTATATACCATTTTGATAAGAAAATTACCCTCTATCCAAATAAAATGATATCAAGACCTGGATCGATATCCTTTTTCAAAAATAGTTGCCTAAAGCCTAAATGACCTCCTTGTTTATAATTAATTATTGATAATAGTTTTCCTTGATGATATCTGACCTCCCAAAATGTTTTTAACCTTAGATGTAACCCTATTTCCAATATAACTAGAAACACTAATTTAAGTAGATAAATGATGAAATGATTAGAAGAAACCATAAATCTAATTTTCTCTCTCTACATGTAATTGGATATACATCTTTTTATCTAATCTAGTATTATTAGATGATGTGTGGTGACCAGGATTGGTCCTAAACCCTTGAACAAACCCTGATGTCATGAATGATTAATATATATTAGGGTTTCTTTCCCCCTTTTATTCTAACCATCTTAGAAACCCTAATTTTTGGAAATCTTCTAATTGATCAATTAAATACTATCTTTTAATCAAAATAGTTTATGATGGATCAAACCTGATGCTATCTCTAATCCCAATTAAAATACGGAAAATCCCTGATCTGAATTAGATAACATAAAAGGAATAATAATTAAGAACATATCTTAGTCTTAGTCACATGGACCAATTGTGATGTTGTACCCTTGCTTTCCCTTACAGGGTGACTCATTTCTTGATTAATTCAAATCCTTGGATATCTGATCTAATCAAGCAGGTACATGGTCTTATAAGTATAAAACTAGATTTTTGGTTGCCTATGCTATGTAATATCTTGAATGTTCGTATTTGGATATGATTGCTTGGTTGAACTAGTATGAGTTATACTTTGCCAAATTTAAGAGAAACATAAATGATTATGATGAGTTGTAGCTACTAGAGCACATAGCCTGGTGTGGATGTATGTTGCCTAACATGGATGTATGATTTCTTGGCCCATGTTAGATGTATGATGATATTCTATTGCCCATACTAGATGTAAGTCAAGTGCAATAGGCGTAGTACAACCACATCAAAATGAATGTAATAAAAAAGGTGTTTACTTGATTTTTTCCTTAAGAAATGGTTTTATCTCTCTTCCTTCTTTTTCAAATATTTTCCGTTATGCAACCTTATTAGTGTAACTTTTTACCACGTACCAACTTTGTTGATGTTTTGTTTCTCATATTTTCTAGGTGCAAGGAACAATTGACAACGAAGTGAAACTAGTAGGTATATAATTATGTATATGTTCACTTGAAACCCTACAAAGGAGGACAATGAAATAAATATGAAATCACAATTGAAGAAAGAAAATCTAATCCTAATTAAAGTAAACAACATTGAGTTCAAACAAAGGAATAACAAGATTGTTCTACTATGTTGTTATCTCTTCATCATCCATAGAGACACACGAATTGTGATTTATGCAAAACTTGGAGTTTAGAGGTACAAAATTCTATATTTCAATTGTTGAACTATTAGTTTCCTTCTTAAAACTACATGTAGGGATAATATAATATATTGGTGAACAGTGGTAGATCCACATTGAAGCCTGATGAGGCTTGTGCCTCACCCTGTATTGGGAGATAATAACATTGTGGGGATCAGGTAATGAATCACGTGTTGTGTGATGAAGATAAACTAATTGATATTGGTTGGCCATTCATTGTCCAACTACAATATTGTATTATTGTGGGATGGCTCGAGAGGCAGATGATTTTAGTAGTATTTTAAGGCACTTGACTACCTATAACTTCATAGCAGTCAGTTGGTCGGTAGTGTGACACGCTCTAGGGAAGAAGTCCACTAGAAGTGGCCAACTAAGTACCCAACATGTCAAGTTAACCTTCATTATGCTAATATAGTTGACTGTATAGTTATTCTGGATTATATTTTAATTGATTGTGGGCTTATGGTGTCGTGTGTTGTTATTTTGAATTGTTTTGATTAGAATTTGCAAAAACATGATATCCTATATGAGAGAGCTATACTATGTTTTGATTTTGATTTTTTTAATTAGCCATTGCTTTTGAAGAAATGAGTTTTCTACTTATTTATGTATGTGAGTTTAGTGTTTGCGCATAATGAAATGGCCGTCTAGAGGTGATGTGGGGTGCTTTGTAAAGGTAGAAGATCGAAAGTTTGAAACCCTACTTGGGAGGATCGTGACACTCCTTTGATTGGAATGTTTGTCCTTAAAGAAATGTCTAAGCCGAACATTTGGGCGTGAGAAGCCCGGTTGGTGCCGCATTGAACATGATCAAAGGGTTGAAACCCTAATTGAGTAGTGGCTTGGACATTTGACCCAATAAGATCATGAGGCGCATGTCCAGGCTATCTTGGATGCTCGGCTGGGGCCATGAGACGATCGTATCGCTAACTTGAGATGCCCGACTAGAGTGTCAAGGTGGCATGTTGAGCTGAGGATCAAATTGTCATAATTGTTCCCCATTAAGATCAATTAGATTCATGTTCTATTACTCGATTCACAATCTATTCTTAGTTTCTTACTGATGTTAACATATAACCATCATTAATAAAAAGGTAATGATCTGAGTGTTGGAGAATGAATGCGGTCCTATGTACATAGAAGGGAACAAGCACTTGCTATGTCACATATGATATAATAATCTTTTAATACCATTTTCCTATGTTATATATATGTCCATGCTTTCATGTTTACATGATCCCGAGGTTAAAGTGTCCATTAAAGATGTGAGATCCACAAGATTATATCATTAATACCCTAATTACCATCAAATCTACTTTTTAACATTTTAGGTGTAATCGTACACGTATTTGTAGATTTTATTTTTATAGACGTTAAGACTCCCATATGTATTATATATACCACAAGACTATTGACTAAGAAATTTAATTTGAAATAGAAGTTACCTATACACTCTTATTATCTTAGTCATGATTAATATTCCTTTCTATCTATTATTAGTTTTAGAATTCTACAGGGTTATTGCAAACTCATCATAGTTACTGTAAAGGAGCTTTTCTGGAAAATCAATTCTCAATTGATCAAAATAACAAGGGTGGGTCACAAGTTGTAATCCTTAGGTCTCCTTATATGTGGCTATAGGTGTTTTCAGCATCGAGGAATCTTGAATAGACACCAGTCACCTACACAAGATCACATATGGTGTTGTTGACTTACTAAATCAAACCTCTAGTACATCACAGTTCATCAATGATAAAAATGGATAGGTATCACTGAGACATTGCATCCATGATCTAGGATCTTTTTGAAGGATAGGTAAGAGATATAGGGATGAATAGTTTGTTTTGGGTTGTGATTTGTACTAGGGATACTTGATAGTGGTGGTAGAGAGTTGATTATAGGTAGTTGAGTTTTGGGGATGTGTTGAGTGGCCATAGAAGATTGCAACCTGACATGGATTTGATGCCTAACTACATAAGAGCTGGTGTGACATTAGGTTATTAGGATATGAATCCTTAGTAGTGATGGAATGAGTGTGTTTCAAGGTTGATGCCATAAGGAGGGATATCTTATGGTCTTCTAACATCATGGGATCTTAACAAACTCAAGGAGATGTGAATGGTGATGGGGTTGAGTAGACTACAAGATATTGTGGTAGCAATAGCATTGCAATCAGTCACAAGGAGATTCATTATGTCATGTAGCTTGAAGATGTTTGTAGCAAAGTCTGGTTGAAAAAAGGAGCAATAGGTTGGGAATGAAGAGTTTGGGATGTGGTTGCAGGATTGTTGATGTTCCAAGTTTATTGTGATGAAGTGTATCTCTATGTGTTTCCCTATTGGAGAATGTAGAATCTCTTATATAGGGTAGGGGGTTCCTCTAGGGTTCTGGAGATTTATTGATCTAGTGGGAGAATTGAGGAGGCATCTAGAAGTATAGTGAAGCTCTACACTTAAGTAACCGCACAACCATTTTCCAGTTTGTAGAGAAAGATCATGGCATCAATAGTTATGTCTTGAGATGATGCTAGGGTAAGACATTGTGGTGCATTGTAGGAAACCAAAACCTACTACGGTAGTTAGGCTCTTCATTATGACAACAACTAGGGTTTTCTAATGACCACACTGACATCTAGTTGAGATGGAGGGTGATCATACCACTTCCTATAACTAATCTCTTAAAACATCCACACCTCTACTTATCATCCTAATATGCCTAACTTAATTATTATTACCAGGTACTAAAAATATATATTGTTATATAAATGGTATACTACATTGATTCCCAATCTACTAGTTCTCAATTCAAGATTATATGAATTATGAAATTTCTACTCAATGTATTTAGACTCAAATATATCACTAAGCATATATGATTACTAAAGGGAATCCTGAATTTAAATCCAAGGATAGATTATAATATTTATAAGTTGATGAAACAAATTCTTTTATACACTATAAATTCAAATTAATGCTACAAATGAGAAAATATCTTGAAAATTTCTCATTGGTACTTGTTGTAGTTGAATTTCTACTTTTTGGATATACACATACATGAAATTGAAGGGAGACTTAGAAGAGACACACGAGAAATGCCCTCTATTGAATATTACATAAGAATCATGTATATTTTGAATTACTATCATAATGTAAAAGCTTATGTGAATTATAATGTAAATCATGAACATACAAAGATTTGTTTATATATTATGATGTAAATTTTGTACAAAAACAATCATAAATATTGGGTGTTTATAATAGTCATAAGCACGCATGGTTTATTTTATCCATTGGGTTTGCAATAGACATAGAGAAATGCTAATATCTACCTTCCTAAAATAGAAACATTATTTATGTATCTTATTTGGAAAAGAACAAATATTAATTTTTTATTGGATTATGGTCAAATTTCTATCATAAGGAGTGAGACATTCTAGTGGAAGTTCCGCAATGTCATTTGGTCTCTACTTATTGGAACTTGAGACAAGCACACATAACATGAATACCAAGAAGTTAAAACTAGATGACTCAAATAAAACATACCAATGACATTGTCGTCTAGGGTACATAAATTGGAACTATATGTCTAGAGTCCATAAATATGGTTATTTACACTCTTTTGATTTCTAATCAATAGAGACAAGTGAATCTTATTTATTATAAAGTTGAAAAAGCACCCTTCACTGGAAGCAGTGAGAGTGCAAGTGACTTATTAGGACTCCTGCATACTGATGTTTGTACACATTATATCATTACTTCTAGAGGAGGATATAAGTAGTATATTACATTTAGTGATGACTTCAGTAGAAATGAAGTGCATAGCCAACTTGGAAAGGATATTAAAGAACTACAATCTAATTGTGGTGGATAATATCATAGCCAAGAGTTTGAGGCCCTTTTTAGAGACTATGATATTGCATAATAGAAAATCCAACTAGAGCACTACAACATAATTGGGTGAGGAGTCACACCCTATTGTATGCAATATGTTTGGTAATAATTTTAGCTTATCTTCCAACTTCCTTATGGGGACATGCTCTTGAAACCGCTGTGTTTATACTTCACCAAGTATGTAAGACCTTTGACCTTGCTTTTTGGTTAAACATGCTTACCTAACTTAATTAAGTTCTTAAAACCTTAATCAAACTCTAATATGTTCCTTGTTATCATGTGACAAAGCTAAGTTTCAAGTTTGGTCCAGTTTGGATATTGTTTGAGCAAGTTATGCAATTTGTATGTTTATAAGTGATCTTATGAAATTTTCACATATCTAGGGTTTTTATTGTAATTTTCACATATATGTTTTGCCTCACATGTTTTCATCATGTTGGATATAGTTGAATCTTGGGGCACCTAGTTTCACCATTGGTTAAGTAGTGACACCTAACCTTGAGTTGAGAATTAGGGTTTCCTCATCCTAGATGCTCGAGATTCAATGGTTTACCTTGAGATGGTTGGGATCCAATGACTCTCCTTTGTGTTTTTGGATCCAATATGGCCATCCTAGCATGCTCAATATTCGGTGGTTACCCTCTTAAGGTACCTAGTTCAATGGTTGTGCTTGTGTAGTGCACCAACCAATGGTGACAATAGGGTTTTGCTTGGTGACCAAGGGAAGGAAACAACCAATGGACCACCTATTATGGGAGGTTGATGACTCCTCTAGGGATGATGTTCGACGGTCACCCTAGATCCCACAACTGATGGGTGTCTTGGATATGCATGGACATTATGTTTCGACCATGGGACACTTGGCATGCTTGGCTTGACACCTCTACCTTCTTCTCTCTTTCACCCCAAGCTTTATATACCTCCCTCCTTACATGAAAATAGGTCCTTTACACACCTACCACACCCTTTTCATCTTCTTTGCTATTTGCAGCTCGTCCCTCTTTCTCAGTGGTGGAGAAGGAGCTCTAGGAGGAGAATCTTAGTCAACCTTTCTTGCATGTTCACCTAGGGTTCATATCTATCCTCTCTTCAAGCTTATGGAGCTTCCTTAGATTGTCCTTGACCTAAGAAAGTAAGATCTTCCTCTTAACTTTTTTTGCTTACTTCCTTACATTCTCTCTCTTCCTTCTTGGTTGGATCCATGGTTTTTCTTGGTGGAACTTGAGCTTGAGGTTGAGAACACCTTCCTTCTTGCTTCTTTGACCTAGTGTTTCTTGTTCTTGGAAGGGGGGCTAGCTTGGTCGAGTGGAGTGCTCAATTTAGGGTTTGTTCCCTCTCTCTCTTTGAGCAACCTTTCTATTTGTACTTTCTTCATCATCTTTGAGGTGAGTTATATAACTTTCTACACATTCATTTCTTACTCTTAACTTGTCATGCTTAGATCTTTCTCTAAAACATAGTTTTAAGTAGAAAGATGCCATCCTTTCCTATGGTTTGAGATTCTATTGTAGTTCTTGAGCATATAACCTTCCATGATGTACCTCAAAACCTTGCACACATTTCTTCCTGAAAGTGGGAGATCTAGACCTTGCTTGTCCATGAAAAAATGGTCCCTTGAGTGTTGAAAATGATGACTGCTCCTTAGGGTTTTGAACTAATTTTCTTCTCTTGTATTGAGACTCGATGGTTTGACTTTTGTGTCAACTGATGGTTTGGACATTGTTGCTTTTTTTACCATTTTTTTGTGATTGAAACCGATGGTATGTTTCCCCTCACAACTGAAGGTATTAGTTCTCTCATTAAGTGGTTCAATCGATGGTCTTAAGCCCTACAAATGATGGTTTCTATAGCTCCTCAAACAATGGTTTTTCCCTTGAGTTAAGATATGTTTTTCCACCTATTATTCACAAACAATGGTTCCATAATTTGATGGTTCCTCTTCTTTCCAACAAATTGTGGTCTCCGTGGGTGTTCAAAAATGATGGTTCTCCTGGGTCTTGATTTGATGGTTTTGATGAAGGTTCACAACCTATGGTGGACTTGATGTCCACAACCGATTGTGGACCTGATGTCCACAACCGATGGTGAAATAGATGTCCACAACCAATGGGATTTATGATGTCAACAAATGATGGTTATTTTGGTTTTGAAATCTGATGGCCCTTCTAGGTTAGGATTCGATGTTTCTTCTAGCTGTGTAGTGTGATGTCTATTCTAGCCTTATCAAATGATGGTTTCTCTAGTTGTTGATTCTATGTTTTTCAATTTGATGATGCAACCCAAGATTCATGCTTTGGTTTATGTATATTTTTATGTTGTGCATGGTGTATAACATCCAAAGGTTTGAGTTTGGAGCATGAAATGTAATGATAGTAATTTTCTTGAGTACATACAATATCTGATGGGAAGGATAAGCATGAAGGTCGGTACTTTAACCCAAGTAGGTGTATGAACTTTTGGGTTAGTTTGAATGTTGATTTGTAACACGAATTGAACTTATCTTGTTGAACCTATCTAATTCAATTACGGAGTGATGGTTAATCATCCTTGGCTTCATTTTTAGACTAGTATGATGAAGGAATACTCTCTTAATGGTATGGTAACCCTACTATTCTTCCATATGAACTTCACTACTCTTTAATGCAATGTTATGGTGAACCTTGTATCACAAGTATAGTGATGGTATATTGAGCCTTTTTATAAGATATGGAAAGATAATAATGTTCTTGCAAGGAATTATGTGAATGGTCTTAACGACCCCTAGGCATGGTTTGGGTCCTAATGGAGGTGTAGTACTTGTCATGTGTAAAAAGGATCCCTATCCTGTGATGTTTGTGATAAATAGTATAATCTCATAAATGGAAATGAACTGGTATCATATGATGGAATGGTCAAGAATATGTCTCATACAATTTATATCTTTTAAAGTTGTTATATACCAATGCTTTCTAGAAATGAACTGGGGTTTTCATGTCCACTTGTTTGATGCATCCTTAATCCACCCAATTGTCAATAAATAATCAAGTGAAACCCTAATCATTTAGTGCCATGTGACATAGAACCATTCCAGTGTCAGGACTTGCTGGATGGGGAAATAAGTATTCCTAAGGGAAGCTCAGAGTTGCATACATAACCATTGAGTATGCATGGGTGCATGTGCCTATGTGTTGTTGTCATCTCGATCCCAAGGTTTTGGAGGATGGCTATGGTCATGCCTGGATTGAGAGTGGTCGAGATCGTGTCTTGGATATCTATATATATGATGTGATTGAGGATAATTGTGGTTTTACCTCGGATGATAGGGTTCTATATACCCTAGTTACTAGTGTTATGAACTATATACCAAGGGCAAACTAGGCTATTTTGTAGCTTGATTATATGCCACTGCGGTGGGCTTGTACTGACTGAGGGGGTGAGCTCTTAGGATTTTGGCTGTCTTAGATCTTATACGGAGCTAATTGCAACTTCACAGTGGTCAATTGAACTTTGAGTGGTATACCTCAACCTCCCCAGAGCTTAATAAAAGATGTAATCTAGTCATGTAGCATATGTATTTAGGGTTAAAAATGATTCACATTGGATGATAACCCTTGTTTGCTCCTTCACATAGATGATGTATAGTGTAATAAGAGAAAGTAGCCATTCTTATGCTATTAGATATGCCTATACTACTAGGCATACTTATGCTATTAGCTATGTAGATACTGTTAGTTGTACTTATGATGTTAGACATGGTCATCCTATTAGACATGGTTTTATTGTTAGCTATGCTCATGATACTATTTAGGCTCATGATGATAAGTTATGCATATTATGATAGCTGCACCTAGTCTCGTGAGAATAATGTTAACCTTTCTTTTCTCTAAATAATGCTTTGGTTAGAACTTCTCCTAATTTTTTTATATCTGGTTATTCTATTTATAAATCCTACTTTATCTATTTAATTACTCAATTTGTTGTAATCAATAAGCATTTTTGAGAGTTATATCTCTCATTGGTACATGGGTCTCACTTTGTGGGTCACCACATCTTTTTAGGTGGTTGGAAGAAATGACGAAAAACCCGTGTTAGTGAGGAGTTGTGATGGACCCTAGGGAAGGTTGTTAGATGTCTAGTATGTCCTGGAGTCACCCTTGTACTCTCAGGTCTCGATGGGAAAGTTTGTGTGTGATGTTTCAATTGACTCGAGCTTTGGTAGTATCCTAATGCTTGTACATGTTGTATATGTGGATAAGGTATTCTGTATATATATGTTGTGGCCGAGGCCATGGGGAAGTTGTAAAAGATACTTGGCATGATATATGCATATAAGTGAGATGTTGGGATTTTATGCAAATGTTTCTGAGCATGTTGGTGATGTTTAAATAGATTTTAATTATCCCCTTTTTCTGATATGTGGTTAATTTTTGACCGATTATGTTTTGTGTTTTGAGTAATCTCTTTTAGCATGAGGAGGTGTGACATTTAGTTGGTATCGAATCTTAGGGTTCACTGAGTCTACAGGGACACTAGCATTTAGTATTAGGATCATGACTAGGTGATGAACATGACACAAGAATGATGCATACTATACCAACTCAGTACTTGGATGCCTTATCTAAGTATTTAACTATTGAAGAAAAGGTAAGTGTGGAACTCTTATATTGTTGCCTTTCTTATTACTTGGATCAAGTAGTCAGTTGGAAACAATCTAAAGAGCATAATAATAAGAAATCATGGTGGAAATATCTTAATCCTACCCTAAAGAAAGATGAAAATTACACCTTAACCCATCAAAATTCGAATGTTTGGTGACTAAAGAGAAAGATATGATACCATAAAGCCTAAATCAAAATACAATAAAGATAAAAGTTAGTTCCTAAATCTGTAACTCTAAAAGGTAAGTGCCTTCCTACAATAGGGAATTGGGATGATATTTGGGCATCCAAGACATCCACTCGTATCAAGACCTTCTCCTGGATCTTCATGCACGAAGCCTTGTTAAGAAACTCAAGAAGGGTACAGAGGAAAATTACAACTGTAGGACCTGCCCAAGGTATTCCAAGGGTAGTGAAACTTTGATTCATGCTATACGGGACTGTGAGTATGTAAGGCCAGTTTGGGATGGACTCCTTCATGACAGGGACTCATCCACTTTCTTCAACAGCTTTGATTGTAAGCAATGGTTCCATGAACACATGTGCAACAAGGATGCTACTGCTACCCTTTTCTTAATGGCATGCTAGCATATTTGGACCTGCAGGAATAAACATGTCTTCAATAACAAAATCACCCCCACCCCAAAGCAAAGTAGATACATTATCAAAGAAGCAAAATCTCAACAAATCACTTTTGAGGTGGAAACATGGATTAAGAAGACATGACTGGCCATAACCTCCTCTCATTGGGAAAGGCCGACGGCTGGAATACTTAAATTTAACTGCGACGTGACTATCAAAACTAACCAGGCATCATGTGCGACAGTCATTAGAGATAGCCAAGGTGTTTGGAGGAGAGGGGTTGCTATTTCCCTGGATACTAATGATGTGCTCAAAGATGAACTTATGGGAACACAACTAGCCATGGAGATTGCTAAAGTTCATAATGTAGACAAAGCCATCTTTGAAACAGATTCTAAAATAGCCATGCTGCTTATAGATGAACCTATCCACAACAATCCAAGATATGATAAAACCATTTGGTTTATTCAAAACACCAAGAAGAAAGGTTGGCAGATTGCTCACATTAGAAGAGAGAACAATAAGCTCGTCGATGGTCTAGTGAAATTTCACTTAAAAAACCAAGCGAGGAGTCACCAATACAACACTCCTCCTAAAGAGATAATCAATCTCCTAGATAGGGACTCATGTAACGGTAGTAGTACTACCTTACTTAATTCCAAAATTTTAATTAGTGATTGTAGTTGTATTTTTTTCTCTCTCAAGGGGAGGGTGGGATGAATAAGACAACCTCCCAACTTCTCTAAAAAAAGGCAATGAAGAAAAAGACAAATAAATTTGTGCTAATGAGATGACTCAAGGTGGAAAATTCACATAAGAAGAAGAGAAACCCTATGATAAACGTGACATGAGATGATAAATAAGAATAATAATAGATAAACAAAGTGGAACCTGAGTATATCTCAGACCAACCCATGTGTGTAAGAAAGTGTTAATGTGAAATTATCATGACATGTAAAAGAAACTAAAGGAGGATGATCCTTGTTAAATGAAGAAAATGTGAAATATTATGAGCTACCCCATGATAAGTAAATGAGAAATAATATAACATGAGAAGACACACACACAAGAATAGTAAATCATCACAAGAAAGATCAGTGAAGTGTGATAATCATGATAATTCCTATGTAGATGGCAAGGAATCCAATGAAAAAGGTGATTGTTACATAAAAGTGTAACTCACATGATAATGGTAGGATCAATAACCCCTTCTAAATAATCCCTTGTACAATGCTTCTATATTGCTAGAGATGTGTTTTCTTTTACATATTTCTTTTCTGGGATGCAACCTTCAAAGTGGATCTTATGCCACTTGATATGAATGGATAGATGTAATCCTATGGGTGGGTATCTTGGTATGATACATGGATGTTTTGGACTATAGTTCTAAGATCGTGATGTTTTGTGATAGGGAGACCTTTTGAGTCTTCAAAGGAGTTAGGAAGATTCATTCTACCTTTTTTGGGTTGGCTATAAGGTCAGAGAAGATGATAATACAAGAATGTGAGTTCTTGTTAGCACATGTAGTGGATACTAAGGTGGTAAGTCCTAATATCTAGGGTGTACCGGTGGCACATGAGTTTGGAGGTGTTTTCTAGATGAGTTCCCTAGAGTTATTTTCCTAGAGAGAGTTTGATGTTGAGATCCTTCACATGTTGTTAGATAAGAAGAAGGATGATCCTATGATCTTTTACATGAACTATTAGTAGTTGGAAAAGGTCACAGTGAAGGATGTGTAACCTTTACTAAGGATATATAATTTATGCTTGTATAGAAAGTTCTACAATGTGACTTCTAATAAACATGAGGTTGGGGTAGCATCAGATGATAATCAAGGTAGATAAGATAAGTTGTATGGTCAATATGAGTTCATGATTTTGCTGATTGGACTAACTATAGACAGTCAACAACATGAACAACATCTTCACTAGACAATGGAGTTGTTAATACAACACCAATGATATACCAAGTCCATAAGGTACACGATAAACTAACTATGGTGTCTTTTCTGAGACATGATATGCCTACTAAGGACATTGATATGGATCCAATAAGGATAAGGCAGTGTTGGTGCAAGAATGATCCCAGTCGACTGGCTGAAATTCAAAACTTCCTAGGTCTAAGTGACTATAAGGGATGTTCCTTTTGTTTAGGAGGACAAATGTCAACATATATTCATTTTCTAAGGAGAAGGGTACATCATCTTTTGAGATGTTTCAAAGAAGACTTGGGATGTGTACGAGTGTAGGACAGGAATATGATTTCTTTCGATTCATGATAGCTTATGAGGGACAAGGAGGATGTGGAGGTTAATGCACACCACATGAAGTCATATTCATCAATGACAACAAACTATAATAGTTATGATCTTCGACATATCATGAAATAGGACATGCCAACACCACTTCAACAGAAGGAGATACAGTTGGAAATATCTTTGTTGGCAAGATTGTCAACACAACTATGAGGCAAACCTACACTACTACAACAAATCAGAGAAAAAAAAAGATGATACCATGATGTAGGCTATCAAACCGAGTAGCACAGTGGGAATCATGATGGATTCCATGGGTTAGATGACAAGACAATATGCAACCACCACCAAACAATGGTTCCAAACACTACTGATTTGAGTAAGACAATTTCTAGGGAGACTCATTTTTGACACATACGATGTGTCTAGAAATACATAGATGCATCATAACCTAGAAAATATGTAGTGATAGCTAAGAGTGAAACAAGATTTGGCACATGTATGGTCAAGTATACAGTTGTCAACAATATAAGGAGAAACATTAAAAGCCTACAAGAATAGAGTGGAAATTCAACAATTGCCACTAGATAAGTATGAACATGGAACCTCATGAAGTTTCACATGGTAGGAGATACATAACACTCCTTGTTTGATAAGATGCAACTTATATATCAAATTTTGAGTGAGATGTTAGTATACAAGACTACAATGAAGGTCATAGTAATTTAGCAATAGTTGAAGGCAACTCGAGATAGGCAGAAAGCATGTATTGATAACCATGGTAAAAAACTAGAGTTCCAAGTCATAGTTACCACCATAGTGGCATAGGTTGCACAATAATTTCCACAATCCATGTTGAGGAAGTGTTACCTCAGTATAGGATAAGTGATACACATAATGAAGGTGAAGTTGAGTGAAGATGTTTCATATTTGGAAGATTCTGTGTTGATCCTAGATGACACATACAAAGAGTTCAGGGAGAAGTACATATCTAGGTGATGTGTTGTGCCATCATTAGGGGATGGAAGTAACCTTGTGGAAGCTATAGAATGAGATGTTTAGGAGGTTCTCATCTTGGGTTGCCTTGGATTTTGGGGGCAAAATCCCTATTAGGGGTTTATGGTTGTAAGACACCTAGCCTTGATTTTTGGTTGACCATTCTTACTTACCTTAATTAAATGCTTAAAACCTTAATCAAACCCTATGGTGTTCCTTGATATCATGTGCCAAATATAAGTTTCAATTTTGGTCCAGTTTAGACACTATTTGAGCAAGTTATGCAAGTTATATTTTTTAAGGGGTCTTATGCAATTTTTACATATCTAGGGTTTTCCTTGTAATTTGTCACATTTATGTTTTTCCTCACATGTTTTCATCATGTTGTATATAATTGAACCTTGGGGCTCTTATTTGCACCATTGGTTAAGTATTGACACCTAACATTGTGTTTAGAAATAAGGTTTCCTCATCCTAGATGCCCTAGATTCGATGGTTTGCCTTGAGATGGTTGAGATCCAATGTATCTTCCTTGTGTGTTGGGATCTCATGACCATCCTTGGGTGCTCAATATTTTATGGTTACCCTCTTAAGGCACATAAGTCGATGGTTTGGTTTGTGTAGTGCACCAACCAATGGTGATACTAGGGTTTTGCTTGGTGACCAAGGGAAGGAAGCAACCAATGAACAACCTATTATGGAAGGTATATGGATCATCTAGGGATGACATTTGATGGTCACCCTAGATGCCACAAGTGATATGTCTCCCAGATATGCATGGATGTGATGTTTCATCCATGGGACACATGGCATGCTTGGCTTGACACCTCTACCTTCTTCTCTCTTTCACCCCAAGCTTTATAAACCTCCCTCCTTGCATAAAAATGAGTCCTTAATGCACCCAACAAACCCTCTTTGTCTTCCTTTCTGTTTGGAGCTCGCCCCTCTTGCTTGTTGGTGGAGAAGTAGCTCCAGATAATCATATTCAACCTTGTCTGCATGTGCACCTAGGGTTTGGATCTATCCTCTCTTCAAGCTTGTGGAGCTTCCTTATCTTTTCCTTGACCTAAGCAAGTAAGATCTTCCTCTTTCCTTCATTTTCCTTTATACCTTACCTTCTCACTCTTACTTCTTGGTCAGATCTATGGTGTTTCTTTGTGGAACTTGAGCTTGAGGTTGAGAACACTTTCCTTATTGCTTCTTTTACATAGGGTTGCTTGTTCTTGGAGAAGGAGCTAGCTTTGCCGAGTGGATTGCTCAAGCTAGGGTTTCTTTTCTCTCTATTCAAGCTACCTTTCTGTTTGGACCTTATTCATTTTCTTTGAGGTGAGTTATATGTTGGTATACATGCATAGAGAGCCAATCATATGATGGTTGTAATGGCATAACTTGTAAACCATTTGATTAATAATAAAGGCAATCTTCCAATTTATTCTATTTTATTTAGTTATGAGATAATGATGTAACATAAGAAATGTCTAAAGAATTATATTACTCGATGACGTATGTCTTCAGCTTAAGGACCTGAACAATGAGATCATGTAAATTTTAAGAGTATGCACATTCTTGTTATGTCCCTAGTCGGTTGCTATTGTGAAGTTTAATAGACAACAATAACACATAAGACTAGAATGTGTGTTTCTTGATGACATAATCTCATTAGTCATATATCTGATATAAAAAAAACACATAGATACTTGTTAAAGAACAGTGTATCAGACAGACCCACCTTGAGAGTGATACATGGAGATCATAGAATGGTAGTCAGAATCATCTCTCATAATGATGATGGTGGTGAATGTGGTTCTTAGACCTGAAATCACTGCACTCATCACATGCCATTCGATGTGCTTTGGTATCATCCAACATGACCTTGTACAAGGGTTTCCATAAAGGTGATGCTCAGATGCAATGTGACACATGTGGATGATTGTGAGTGATATAGATGGGATTTGTCCCTTCTACATGAGTTTTAATATCCTGGACACTTGATAAGAGAGACTGAGAAAAGCATGGCCATGCACATGTGAATCAATATATGGTGTTGAGTTTCCATATATCTTAGACATTCTGCTCTAGTTTAAGGAACATGGATTGAACGTTGAAGAGGATGATGATTCCATGCCTTGAGTTCAATCTAGATATCAAAGACAAAGTAACTATACAATCAATGTAAAACCAATCATGGATTGTAGGTTTAAGTTGTTCTCCAACTTTCTAAACTACTTGGGTAGCAATGATGTCTTGCTAGATACCAATCATTTCTTGTGATGTCATAATTTGGTTATGGGCATTCATTGCCAATGTAACTTGGAACCTATAGGGTTATACACATAGGATGCACTTGGAATAGGAATTTATTCATGAATTATGTTTAACTTGATTACTAAATGTGTCTATCTATTCAATTTAAACAACACTGGTTGAAAATTGACTGACTGGAGTCTCAGCCGACCGGTTCAAGTGTTGAACTGATTGGTTGGAGTGTCAGGTCAATTAGAAATGAATTTGATTGAACAATGCTTGAACCATAGCATGAACCAAATGGTTCACTTAGTGAACTAACAAGTTCATGTGATGAACCACTCAATTCAATGGTCAATTTGATTCAATCAAGTATTGAAGTTGATGTTATGATTTTCATTAATCGTGCATTGAATACCAATGTGATTCAGAATAGGAAACATGCACTAACCGACCGATTCAGGGCAGGAACTAATTGGTTGGTGACTGAACCAAATGGTTTTTCATTCGTAGGTTTTGAAAATCATGAAAAGTTGTCTCTTTGACTCCTAGATGGATTGGGAAACCTGACCCTAGCCCTCCTATAAATAGAGGGGTATTGGGAGCTTCCCAGATACAACAATAAGCTTTGACAATTGTTGTCTTCTCTGGTTGTGGTAACCAAGAGAACCCGAGCAAGTTCTACCTGTCAAAGGGAGGAATAGAAAGGGAGAGGCAATTGGGAGAGCAAGTTGACGCTATCACATTGACTAGAAGGAACAACTCCTTATTCATTCCCCGAGAATGAATGGAGTTCTCAGTGGTCCACATGGACTACTCTATAGGTGAGGAGGTCATTTCCTGCCTCTAGGAGGATGACGCCAACTTTCATTCATGGTGTCATACCAGGAGGCCAACAACGTTAGACATCCAGGTGCAACTTGAAGAAAGGTTCATGCTACTATGAGGAAATTGTCATTGGACTTACTCCAGTATCTAGTATAACATCACAACCACCCTTCCCATTGCATAGTTGTTGATGCGATCTACTATCTTTAGGGAGTATGGCTAGTAATTTTTTTTGATGCCTTACCTAATGACATATTTCCTTACATTATATAACTTTATCCACGTTTATTTCTTACTCTTAACTTGCTATTCTTAAATGTTTCTCTAAAACATATTTCTAAGTAGAAATATGCTATCCTTGCCTATGGTTTGAGCTTGTATGGTAGTTCTTGAGTAGATAATCTTCCTTGATGTATTACTAAAACTTGTGTATGTTTCTTCCTTAAAAGTGGGTGATCTAGACCTTGCTTGTACATGAAACTATGGTCCCTTGAGTGTTGTAATGATGTCTCTTTCTTAGGGTTTTGAACTAATTTTTCTCACTTGTGTTGAGACTCAATGGTTTGAGTTTTGTGTCAACCAATGGTGTGTACATTGTTGGTGTTTTGTACCTTCTTTTGTGCTTGAAACTGATGGTATGTTTCCCCTCACAACCAATGGTCTTTTTGCTCTCAACAAGTGGTTCAATGATGGTCTTAATCCCTACAAAAATATGGTTTCTATAGCTCCTCAAATGGTGATTTTTCCTTTGAGTTAAGATCTATTTTTCCACCTTTTGCTGACAAACAATTGTTCCATTGGTTCTGTAATTCGATGATTCCTCTACTTTCCAACAAACTATTTTCTCTTTGGTTGTTCACAAACAATGGTTCTTCTAGGTTTTGATTTTATGGTTTTTATGAAGGTCCACAGCTGATGGTGGACCTAATGTCCACAACTGATGGTGGACCTGATGCCCACAACCTGTAAGGCCCCTGACCTAAGATTTGGTGTAACCCTATTTGTTTGACTTCAATAAGTTTCTTAGAACCTTGCTCTAATCTTTTAATATGTGATTAGGGCTTGTTGAGAGCTTAAGTTTCAAGTTTGAGCTTGTTCTAATGATGTTTGCCCTTTATGTGCTAGTTTCAATGCAAATTGCAATTTACCCAAATTAGGGGATTGATGTGAAATTTGTCACCTCTAGAGTGTTCCTTCTCTATATTGACATAATCTAGAGGAGAGAGAAATAATTGGGCACCTTGTTTTGAGTCTTGGTTGAGGAGTGTCACCCTTAGTGGTGATTAGAGTTTCTCTGAGTGTTGCATGTCTCGACCTATGTGTATATGGTGTGTTGTCTTGACCTAGGTTACGACCTAGGGTTGGTTTGGAGGGTGTCACATTAGAGACACACCCTCTAGATGGTGGGATCATGACCAAGGTGGTTTTGAGTGGACTTGGGTCGAGATGATTGCCCTCTTAAAGGATGTCTCGACCTTGGGTTTGAAGTGCCCCCTTATCTCAACCAAGTGGTGGTGTTGGTAGTGTGTGTGTTGGGAGGATCGCAACCGTGACCATTTGGGTGACCAAGGTGGTAGAGACTTGAACTAGAGTATATCACCATGTCTTACATGTTAGGCTAGAGCGATTTCATGTTGGTCTTTTGAGTGGACAAGTGTCCCTTTGGTACCGTGGAGTATTGACACCTCATTTCTAGCCTTCTCTCTCATCCCCTCATCTATATAACCCCTTATCTCTCCATGCTAGTAACCCTTTAGGCCATTCATCTTCCTCTTTCTCTTTTTCTTGTCTTGGAGCTTGGTGGATCAATAAGATCTGACCTTGGAGGTCTTGGAGACCGAACTCCACTTGCATGTGGTGTTTGTGGTGACCATAGCTCGTCTTCAACCTTGGTAAGTGTTACCTCTCCTTGATGGCGTTAATTTTGATCTTCTACCTTCACCTTCCTTTTATTTTCCCATCTCTAGACCATGGTTTCTCCATGGTGTTCATTTTAGAGAGAAAATGCTCATCGCAAGGGGCATAGACCATGTTTTGACAAGGTAGACCCAAGTGTGAGGAAGTTTTCTTCTCTCTTTCTCCCTTTCTCTTTTTGGCTCGACCTAGAGATTTTTATCTCTCTTTTCTTGGATGATCTTTGACCTTGGTTTCTTCTCCTTATTGAGATGATCGTGTGTCTGAGAGTGGAGCTTTTGGTGGAGCTTCTTCAACCCTTGGATCATGTTCTTGGAGGTCTAGATCTTGGAGCTTGAAATCTTTGGTATCGCTCTTCTTAAGGTGGGTTATATAATACTTAACCCACTCTATTATTGCACTCTCTTATGCATGTTTGCTACTATATTCTCTCTCTAAAATGCTCCCTTATCATTCTAGTAGGTAATGATATTCTCTAGAACTTGTTTGGTGGATATATCTTTCTTGGTTTGGTAGAAATCCAAAACCCTAATCTACATATACTATTTTTGTGGTTGATTTGTTATGGAGGTTCTTCCCTATATTTTGACCTTGGACTTTCTCTCATGCATGGTGTTCGTGTACCTAGATGTTGAAGGGAGGTTACTATTTTGGATACCTTGATCATGGTTTTCTTTCCCTTGGATGAGGTCCTTTCTTGGTGGTTTCATGATCCATGACCTAGGGTTTTGATAATCATTTGCATGGATTTTCCTTCTTGATGATCATGGGTTCCCCTTGCTCTTGTTTCTATTTTGAGACCAACATATCATCCCTTAGGGTGGTCAAGACACCTACCCCATGTTGGCCCCGACCATAATCTTGTTCGAGATGCTTCCCCTTTGATGTATTGTACCTAGTGTTGTTGGAGGTCACGACACTTGAGGATTGATGGTCATGCTGACCCCTGTTTTAGTTAGGTTGTTACCCTAAGTTTTTAGGACTTGACCTTGACCTAGTTTTTTTCATGACATACCCTTGATAGAGGTCGTGACATGTGGTCTTGGGTCACGACATGATTCCATGGATTGAGGTTGAGATAGCCATGTCTCTTCTTGAGGTCGAGACACCTATGATCCAAGAGGTCGCGATAGGTGTTATGCTTTGGTGAATGGAACCCTAACCCTAGGTGTCACGGTCGAGACACTCTAGGTGTCACAGTCATGACATGGTCTAGGTGGTGTGGTTGCGAGCTAGTTATATGGAGTGGTCGAGACATGATGATGATAGGTGGTTGAGAGGTGTGCTTGGACACATGATGATATCGTTGTATGAGTAATACATAAGCCATGTAATGTGCTATTTGGATAACATCTAATCTACCCTAATCATGTTCTTTAACCCTAAGGATGCTCCAATACGGTGGGATATGGTGAAGCTATGATTGGTGGTTGAACTTAGCTTCCAAACCCTAATCGGCTATGGAGGGAAAACCCTAACCCTAATGATGAGTAATGTGACATGTTTGATTCTCTTTCTTGGAAAAACTATTATGATATGGTGATTTATGTCTCTGGTCGTGAACCTCTAACCTTATAGGTTGAATTCATGCCAATGTTTGAGTATGCTATGGTGATGGTTATGTATAATTGAGGCATGTGGAGATAATGATGTGACACATGGATTTAGGATGTTTTCTCTTTCTCATTTATCAATTTCTAACCATGCAGGTGATATGAACTTGAATATCATAGCTAGTGCATGCTATGATCAGTATGATGTGACACTAGTTGAATGAACCGTAATGAGGCATAATGATATCAGTTTTAATTTTTAGTGTTTTTTGGTAATCCACTTGCTTAGTGTTAATTTTGTGTTTGGTTTTGAGTAATCTCGCTTTGTGTGACAAAGGGTGTCACACAATTGATGGTGGACTAGATGTCTACAACCAATGGAATTTATGATGTCAAAAAGGATAGTGATTCTAGTGTTGAAATCCGATGGCCCTTCTAGGTAGGACTCGATGGTTTTTCTAGGTGTGTAATCTGATGGCTATTCTAGTTCTAACGACCCCCTCCCCTATTATCCCCTATTTAGGTGGACCGAGAGGACAAGCGCCATTAACATAAATACATGACCAAGGTTTATCAAATAACCAATGATAATTAATAGATTTCTACTAAATTGAAAAAGAGTTTGTACTTGGTAAACTTTTCATATAGGAATTACATGATATGATTTTCTAGAGTTTGCAACAAGAAATACAACTAACTAACTAAATCCTCCAGAATTACATTACTTCTTGTTCATTTGGTTCCTTCTTCTCTGGATGTCCATTTTCCATTATTCTTGGAGAAATGGTAATAGATTATCCTCAAATGCTGAGAAATCAAAACTCATTTAGTATAACAAGTTATACTGGTATGTGGTGGAAATAAATGATTGCATCTAAGTGTAACAACATATCCACAACAATTATTGTTACATAATCAAAGCTATCATTTTCTTGATAACTTCTCAACCCATTTTACTCAACCTTTGGGATTCACTTTCTTAGGTTCTTATCCCTATAGTGGACATCAGGCCACCTCTAAAAATAGAGCTAGAAGCCATGATGGTCTTCCCAATATGTGGCCTAACCTCACATGACCTCCCCAATCTAGGTCCTAGCCTGACCTTCCAAATTTGGGGCCTGGTCTTAGTTATCACAAAGACTCTTTCATTCCTTCCATTATCACACTTCTAGAGTTGGTATGCGGGGCTCAATCAAGTTACAAGCATATAATGTGATAGCCATAGTGACTTTATAGATTGCAAGAATTAAATAAACAAGCAAGCATTTATTTTCTAACCATCTGAAAAACCTCAAAAATCACCGAAAAACTAAAGCAAATAGTCTTAGGTGTAACCACATAACTTGATGGTGAGCCTGCAGGTTATCATGTAATTATACTTCAAGCATATTGTCCAATCAAGCAAGAAAATCAAGCAAGCAACTTTAATATGCATGTATGTAAATCCTAAAGTGTCACCATCACATTAAATCACATGTATCCTACTCCATCCTAATTTAGGTTTCAGATTTTCTTGGCATCGAGTTATCATTAGGGTCATGTTCAATACTCCATTCCCCATGTTCATTAATTTAATAACCTAAAAATCCTAATTCATATTAGGTGTAACCATGTTCATCAAATCTACCATATCCCTTTATTATGAATATATAATTCAGATTGAATTCATTAATCAACTTAACAAAATATGACGTTGGTTATTCACATGTATGGTTATCCACTTTGTTTAACCTTAATTATCATCTTTATTATCATGGTCATCATGGAAATTAGATTATTCAACAAGATTAGACAATAGCTTAAAAGAAAGGTTTTAATCATATTCGACATGCTAATATTCAAAACTAGGGCTTTCATGCACTATCCCCAGTTAAACCCATCCTTGCACTACTTATGGAATTAAAAGCATAATTAGGCTCTTAAATTATTTTATTTAGATTCCTCTTTTTTATCAACTTTCATGTATAACACGTCTCCATCTGATTTATCAATTTTTTTTCTAGAATTATTTCAAAATAATATGATCCAAACCAATAATTAAGTGCCACATAGGCAACTAACTCCGGTTTACTTGTATTCACGAACTAGGTTAGTTATATAACAAAAGGACTCTTTTTCCCATCCCACGGTGGCTCAGGCTAATATACACCTAGGGGCATACTGGTCCAATGGCTTTGAGCCTCGTGATGCTACATACTGCCTCCCTACGTGCGGGTAGCGTGGGATGTCCTTGCGGACTCCCAGGCTAGAACTCCTCAACGTTGACTGGGCAGGATCCTTTGGTCCTCTCCAAACCTGGGGGAACGCTTAATGCGGTCAAAGAAGGTCAGTTACCGAAGGAAAGGTTATATGCAACGGGTGATGGCATAAGTTATTGAATAGAAACAAGAGTCGAAGCCCTCACACAGGTCCAGTGCATATTGCCATGGAATAGTGCAAGCTCGCCGAAGCCATTCATGCTCTCTGGGACTCACTAATGGATTCTACAATTTCCTTCCTTGTCGTGGGGGCAGATGGATTGGAGATCAAGGCCCTTGGTTGCTTCTAGGATGTCGGTCACAGACAATCATCCATATTTGTGTTGGTTGCATCAAGCGAGAGGGAACTAGGAAGTGAGGCAATATGGATGATAGGGCCCGGATACCCCATATGCCATCGATGTAGGGGTCCTTATATAGGTTTTAGCATGGACCCTAGAGGCACAATCAACCAAGAAAGAAAAGAGAAAGGGAGAGATCTGGGATTGTTTCCTTTTCTCATTTACATGGGTGAAACCACTGTGGTTGTAAACCACTAATATAGACAAGAATAACATCCTTTCCTTTCTCTTTCCATAATTACTTTGTCACAAAGACTATTAAAGCATTCCTTATTGGCATCCTTCCCCTTTCTCTCGGTTATAAAGTATATTCATGGGGAAACTATTTTTACTTGTCAAAAGAGGAACATTTAATAGATTTCTAATATAGTGATTCACATATCCATCCAAGTATTCCTTTAATCAACTTACAAACTTTATTTGGTTGATAAAAAAGTTATAAATTAAAGCATAACACATTATTGGCTAATTTGATATGAATTCTAGACTATTCCTTCTTTCTTCCCTAAATTAAGAATATGAATACATTAATATGATCCCAGTTTGTATCTAGTATGTTGGGATTTATTGGGATGACAACACTTTCTCAATTATTTAAAATGGTGCCATTATCTCATGGAAAGTCCAATTCTAGAATCCTCTTTCTTTTCATTATTGTTTTTAAGTATATAAAAAGATACACTGAAATATTCTTACTCGATGTATCAAAGATTGTGTTTCCACTCTTGGATAGACAATTACTCTTTTAATTATACAAAACACCATGTATCTTACTTTCCTTTGGACACTTGAAAATTACTTCATATTTTTATTTTTCAACAATGCATATAGTCATTGCTATTTATTTATGCACAAAAACTCTTATTTCTAGAGTATTCCAAATAATTCCATATATAAAACATCCATTGTGAAACACCTTTAGTAATTTCTTTCTTATTGGATTTTCCTCTCTTTCGATGTCCAAAATTAATACTTTATTGAAAATAATGAATTACATGAAATTCGTCCCATATGGAGTATTTGCATTTTCAGTCCACAATTTCCAGAAAAACACATAGAGAACCAATGATCTAATTTGACCTTTATATTATTTGCAAACAAGTACATAACAAATATGGGAAAAACTAAGTTATAACATCCTTCCCCTCTTATTGGAATTTTTTTTCTCAAACTTTGACTAATCATACAAACAATTCAAGATGTGACTTTTCCATGTCCGTATTTAACTCTCATGTGGCTTCTCTGCTCCATGGTGCTTCCAAAGAACCTCTACCATCTATATATTTTCATTCCTAAGTTGTTTCACCTTGTTATCCAGTACCCTCGCAGGTGACTCAGGTTATGTTAGACTCCCTTGCAGTTCAATAGGCTTAATTCTTAACACATGGCTAGGATCCTTCACATAGCAATTTCAGACTGGACACATGGAACACATCATGTATCATACTATATTGTGGGGGTAAGGTTATAAGGTTAGACAATAAGAAACTTCATCAATCCATTCTAGAATCTCATACGGCTCCACGTATCGGGGACTCAACTTTCCTCTGTACTTAGCTATAGCTCATAAGGGTCAGATTTTCAGACTCAAATAGTCAAATATAGTGAAGTGAAAAACTATCCACTTTGCATCAACATACGACTTCGGTCGATTCTGGGCTCTCTTCAGCCCCTTCTCGATCAAAGTGACTTTGTCAGCATATAACTGGAGTTCCTCTAACCTCAACAAGGTCCTCTCACTGACATCATCCTAGTGGAATAGTGACTGACAAGTCCTCCCATAAAGAGCTTGATATAGAGACATCCCAATACTGTCTTGGTAGCTATTATCATAGGAAAAGTCAGCTAAGGGAAAGTACTACTCCCATGATCCACCCTGATCGATCACACATGCTCTCAACATGTCTTATAATGTTTGGATCATTTCTTTCTGACTGTCCATCAATCTGGGGGTGATAGTTGTGATGAATTTCAACTTCGTACCGAATTCCTCATGCACATGCTTCCATAATTTCAAAGTGAACTTAGGGTTATGGTCAGAAATAATTGGGCTCAGAACATTATGAAGGAGAACTATTTCTCTAACATATAGTTTAGCTAGGTCTGTCACCTTGGTAGTAACCTTTAAGGCGAGGAAATGTGGTGAGTTGGTAAGGCAATGCACCACTACCCATATTGCATCATGGACTTTCTTTGTCTTTGGGAGACCCACCACAAAATCCACAATAATTTGGTCCCATTTCCATTTAGGAATCTCAATTGGTTGCAGTAACCCACCGGGTTGTTGGTGGTCAACCTTCACCACCTGGCATGTGAGACAACTGGTTACATATGATGCTATGTCTCCCTTCATTCTAGGTTACTAGATATATCATTGTAAGTCTTTAAACATCTTCATGATGCCAGGCTGCACGATAAACTTAGACTAGTGAACTTCTAAGTCCTTAAGTGTGAATTATTAGGAACCCAAATACAATTCTTGTTTCAGATTCCACCATCCACTTCCACTGAGAGATGTGTCTGAGGCTTTTCATTAAACTTTTCATCATATCTAACTCTGGGTCATCTCACTGGATGTTACAAGCTCTGTCAACATGCTGGGGTTACCTCAACTCCCGCATCCATACATGGTTAGCTAATTCCTCTTATTTTGTACAGTAGATACAATCTTATACCTATAGAATTCAAATTCCACTTGATAATATATTCTCACTTTAAAATTTTAATTGGATATTACCTTGTTCACCTAGGTTTCCAAACCATTTATTCAATATTTTCTCATAAGGGTGTGGTAATACCTCAAATTCTTGGTTATCCTAAAAGGGTTTCAACTTAAGTATTTATTACTAATATCCTTTCCATTTCTACTATGGCATGTGTCTATATATTCTCCCACACTCGTAACAAAATGAAATAAATATTTGGCTCTAGTCTAAATACAAAGCTCATCCCATTCCAAGAGTAGAGATGGTGCATCACACATTACCATTTTAATTTCATATTTAGGTTGAATCCCTCTCAACATGACTCTAAACCATACACTCTTTTCATTTCACAATATTCTTATATTTCTTGAAGTCAATATCCTTCCTCAATCTAGGGTTTGTGCAATTTCATTATTACTTGACTTCTTATATCTTTTCTCATTAGCCTTAGTCATCTCATCAAGTCTCTAGGGTGCATGTACTTTTAGATTGATCTCATTCTTATGCATCTAGGGTGTGGCTCTCACATTTATCCCTTGGGCCACATGAACTCATGAAGGTGGCCAACCTCCTAACCCATGGGCCTTAGATAAACACAGTCATTACCTCCTTACCATATGGTCTTGTGCATTCGGGGAACAATCTACTCCTAGTCTCATAGGACTCATCCTTTCTTGACCTTAGGATTGACTTAGGGTTCTATTGAGATGTCATAACTCATCACACATCTTACTTGAGGTTTCCTTGATGATATCCAAGCACATTATATCCTTCAAATTTCTTCCGCTCGAATTCCCTTCATCTCTTAGGTTATCCATAGTTTTCTTTATGCCCCTTTATTGGGCTCATGGTGACCTACCCATCTGGTCCTGGTCTCATTCTATCGGTCACTTCCATAGTGACTTTTATTCATGTCTCTTAGAGATGGTCATACATTGGTTCCAATAGTCATACTCTATTTATGTGCTCTTGTGCGTTATGCACTTAATCCCACACATCAACTACAACCATGTTCAATATTTTTGTGGTCATTATCCCATTTTTACTTTGTCATATTAAGATGGGTCCCTTATTATTTTTCATCTCAAAGTTAGCTAGTCACTTTCCTTTATCATATTTCATGCATGTGGCTAACCAAAAGCAAGTAGAGAACTTATTAAACCATTTCTAAGTTTTCCATTATGTCATATCCATTCATCATCTCTCAAGGCTAGACTGGTTACATACATACATATGACAACATGGTAGTTCTAGACCAACTTGTGTTAGTGGCTCATCAAACATATATCATAGTCCAAGTGGGGTTTCCTTTAACCCAAAACATGAGGGAATTCCATACTTAATCTCTATGAGCTTACTCAACCTTGTGAGCATTATATGCACTAGATACCACCACTTTCCCTCTTTGGTCTAGGAACCTTGGGTTTACGTCCTTAGCACTGGTCATCATGACTTAGCAACTCAATCACATATCGAACTGAAACATGATATGACATTTTATCACTAGACTCCTATTCACAAAATATTCTTACCCAACTCTCTTTTTTACATAAACAACCCTTAGAGTCCTACATAAGGAAGTACCAATCTGAGTATGATGCTTCACAGCTTATGACAATTTTTACCTCTCCAGGATATTGGGACTCTCATTCCCTCACCTAGATGGTAGATAATCATATCATCTACACATCTATATAAGAATCCTCCTTCTCTATCTCTACGGTTTGGTCCTTCTAAGGACATCTGGGGTACAACAAGATTCTAGGGATCATGCATATAGTAACTGAAGTCATCCATTTAGGGTCAGTCTAGTTTAGGACATATCATACAAATATTTCTTGTAATTCCTCATGTCTTGGACTCTAGGTTCCCACCTTTCTCCTTCTAGGTCCCACTCTCTCAGTAGTTAACCCTATAACTGATCCTAGCACAAGAGGACCCCCTTTATAGAAGAGATTGAGGCTCCTGCAAATTCATATCTTATACTCATCTAGTTCATCTTATCCAGAGAAGCACACACTTGCATTTTCAACTCTTATTGTCCAAAATTCCTAAACTAAAGTCAAAATCTCAAATTCAAGTTGGGTCATCATAACCCCATTACTAAACTCCTTTTGCATTCCATCTAGTATGTCGATCTCATATTTCAAGATACATCACCCTCTGATTTAGTACTAATCCCCTTCCCTTGATGTCACTTTCTCTCATGTAGATGCATGTATACCTCCTACTTGTATTATATGGGGACACACTTCACGTTAGGGTTCCTACCAAAAGTAGTTTAGACTTTTTGGTCATAAACTAGCTTGCCCCTTTAGTGTGTTTTATCTCTCATAGGTCTTTCCCTCTCTAGGGTTGACCCACCCCATGTCGGGACACCAAACCTAAAAGTCACACTAAGGATTATGCAACCACTTATTGTCCATGTTTCACATGTATATCCATGTCCTTTACATATAGCGTGCATGCCTTATTCTACGTACTTACATGCATGGACAAAATAAGGTATCCCAACTTATTGGGTTCTCTCTATCCACTACTTTAGGGTTTATTTAGGTGTTTTTATTATTTTTCTTCTTCACTCATACCCCAGGATTAAGGTTTAGGGTTGAGATTAGGGACTACTACATGTACCTCAGGGGTTTGTGATTCCCTTAACCTGCTAAGGTTGTTTCCCAAACTAGCCCTAGTTCCATCTAGAGTTTACCCATACAATATTTTCTCTTTATCATTATGTCCACTTTTATACATTATTTGGTGGAGGATGGCTTATTCCCTAATATCCATAACCCTAGTACTCAGAAGGGATAAAGAGAGTAGATACATGTACCTAGGGTTTAGGGAGCAGAGGAGGTAGAGAAGTGATGAAATTAGATGAGAAATCCTAGATGTATTTTATTTTGAGTAAAATCCTTTGACTTTGGCTAGGCTGGATGCACGAGCCCAGGAGTCCTCATAAGACGACTAGCTGTGTAGAGGAAAATATTTCCAACCCCCATATTGTGGTCCTTTATAGACACCATCATCTTTGGAAAACACTCTAACAATTCCCTTGGCGCTCTACAAAACTCTTGAAATTTAATAATTATTAGAGGTTATATGGTAAACCATGCTCTGATACCAAATGTAACGACCCACTCCCGATGTTATCCCCTATTCATGAGGACCAAGAGGGTAAGGACCATTAACATAAATACAAGATCAAGGTTTATCAAATAACCAAAAATAACTAATAAATTTCCACTAAATTGAAAAAGAGTTTGTACAAGGTAAACTTCCCATAAAGGAATTACATGATATGATTTTCTAGAGTTTACAACATGAAATAAAACTAACTAACTAAATCCTCCTAAATTACATTACTTCTTGTTCGTTTGGTTCCTTCTTCTCTGGATGTCCATTTTACATTATTCTTAGAGAAATGAGAGTAGATTATCCTAAAACACTGAGAAATCAAAACTCAATCAGTATAACAAGTTATACTAGCATGTGGGGAAAAAGATTGCATCTAAGTGTTACAACATATCCAAAACAATTATTGTTATAGAATCAAAATTATCGTTATTGTGATAACTTCTCAACCTATTTTTACTCAACCTCTGGGATACCCTCTCTTAGGGTCTTGTCCATGTAGTAATCATTAGGTCACCTCTCAATCTAGATATAGGTGCCATGTTGGTCTTCCCAATCTGAGGCCTGACCTCATGCGACCTCCCCAATTTGGGGCATGGTTTGACCTTCCAAATTTGGGGCCTGGTCTTAGTCATCACAAAGACTCTTTCATTCCTTATGTTATCAAACTTCTACAGTTGGTATGCGGGGTTCGAGCAAGTTACAAGCATATAATGTGATATCCATAGTGACTTTATAGATTCCAATAAGAAAATAAACAAGCAAGCATTTATTTTCAAGCAATCCGAAAAATCTCAAAAATCACCAACAAACTAATGCGGACAATCTTAGGCATAGCCACATAAATTCATGATGAGCCATGCAAGTTATGATGTAATTATACTTCAATCATATTGTCCAATTAAGAAAGAAAATTGAGCAAGAAACTTTAATCTACATGTATGTAAATCCTAAAGTGTCACCATCACATTAAATCACATTAATCCTACTTGGTCCTAATCTATTGTTTCAGATTTCCTTGGAATCGAGTTATCATTAGGGTCATGTTCAATACTCCAATTCCCATGATTATTAATTTAATAACTTAAGAGCACTAATTCATATTAGGTGTAACCATGATCATCAAATATACCATATCCCTTTATTATGAATACTTAATTTAGATTAACTTCAGTAATCAACTTAATAAGATATGACATTGGTTTCATTACCATATTTATTCAGATGTATAGCTATCCTCTTTGATAACCCTAATTATCATTTTTATTATCATGGTCGTCATTGAATATATATTATTCAACAATATTAGACCATAGCATAAAAGAAAGGTTTTAATCATAATCAAGATGTTAATATTCAAAACTAGGACTTTCATGCACCAATCACCACTTAAACCCATCTTTGTACTACTTCTGAATTAGAAGCATAATTAGACTCTAAAAGTATTTTCTATAAATTCATCTTATTTTTTTGATCAAGTTTCATATATAACACATCTCTATCAGAGTTATCGATTTGTTTCTAGAAATTTTCAAAATAACATGATCCAAACTAATCATTCAGTGCCACGAAGGCAACTAACTCCCCTTTACTTGTATTCATGAACTGGGTTAGTTTTATAACAAAAAGATTCTTTTTCCCATCTCGTGGTGGCTCAGGATACTATACACCCAGGGGCATACTAGTCCAATGGCTTTGAGCCTCAACCTCACGATGTCACATACTGCCACCCTACATGAGGGTAGCATGGGATGTCCTTACGGACTCCCAGGCTATGATGCCTCAGCATTGATCGGTAGGCTCCACTGGTCCTTTTTGGACCTAGGGGAACGCCTAGCGCTACCGAAGAAGGTCATTTATAGGGGGAAAGGTTCTATGTAATGGGTGATGCTATTGAACTTAAAGGAGAGTCGAAGCCATCACCTAGGTGCAGTGCAAGCAGCCCTAGAGTAGGAAGCGAGGCTATAAAGATGACAAGGACTGGATACCCCATCTGCCATCGATGAAAGGGTCCTTATATAGGTTTTGGTAGGGACTCTAGAGGCATGATCAACCAAGAAAGAAAGGAGGAAGAGAGAGATATGGGGTTTTCTCCTTTTCACATTTACATGGATGAGTCAACTGTGGTCGCAAACCACTAATATAGACCAGAATAACATCATTTCCTTTCTAGTTCCATAGTTCCTTTGTCATGTACACTATTAAGGCATTCCTTATTGGTCTCCTTCCCCTTTCTCTTGTTTATAAAGTATGTTCATGCAGAAACTATTTTTGATTGTCAAAATAAAGAACATTTAATATATTTTCAACATAGTGATTCACATATCCATTCAAGTATTTCTTTAATCAACTTACCAACTTTATTTGGTTGACATAAAAAAATCATAAAGTAAAGCATTGCAAATTATTGGCCAATTGGTCACAAATTCCAAACTATTCCTTCTTTCTTCCCAAACCAAGAATAAGAATTCATTAATATCATCCTAGTTTGTATCTACTATGTTGGGATTCATTGGGATGTCAACACTTGCTCAATTATGTAAAACTGTGTCATTAGCTCATGGAAAGTGCAACTCTAGAATCCTCTTTATTTTCATTATTGTTTTCAGGTATATAAAAAGATACACTGAATTATTCTTACTCGATGTCTCAAAGATTATGTTGCCACTCTTGGCTAGACAATTACTCTTTTAATTATCTAAAACACCATGTATTTTATTTTCCTTTGGAAACTTGATAATTATTTCATATTTCTATCTTTCAACAATTCATATAGTCATTGCTATTTATTTATGCGCAAAAACTCTTATTTCTAGAGTATTCCACATAATCCCATATTTAAAACATCCATTGTGAAACACCTTTAGTAATTTCTTTCTTATTGGAATTTTCTCTCTTTCTATGTCTGAAATTAATATTTTATTAAAAACCATGAATTACATGAAATCCATCCCGTATGGAGTATTTGAACTTTCAACCTGCAATTTCTAGACAAGACACATAGAGAACCATCTATATAATGTATCCTTCATATTATATTATTTGCAAACAAGTATATTAAAAATATGGGAAAAAAGGTTATGGCACTAGCCTTATGAAATGATGGTTTCCCTAGTTGTTGATCCTATGGTTTTGGTATGATGATGCTACCCAAGGGTTATGCTTTGGTTTATGTATATGTCTATACATTGTGCATGGTGTGTAACATCTGATGGTTTGAGTTTGGAGCATGAAATGTAATGATAGTGCTTGTCTTGAGTACATCCATGATCCGATGGGAAAGATATGTGTGCAACTTTGTACTTAAACCTAAGTATGTGTATGAACTTTTGGGTTAGTTTGAATGTTGATTTATAACACCAATTCAACTTATCTTGTTGAACCTAATCTAATTCAATTATGAAATGATGGTTAATCATGCTTAGCTTCCTTGCAGGATTGGTATGATGAAGGAATACTCTCTTAATGTTATGGTAACCCTAATATGCTTCCATATGAACATCACATCTCTTTAATGCAATGTTATGTTGAACTTGTGTATCATAAGTATCGTGATGGTTTGTTGAGCCTTTTAATAAGGTATGGAAAGATAGTGATGTTCTTGTAGGGAATTATGGGAATGGTATTAATGACCTCTGGTCATGGTTTGAGTCCTAATGGAGGTGTAATCCTCTTAATGTGTAACAAGGATACATATCTTGTGATGTTTGTGATGAAAAGTACAATCTCATAAATGGAAATAAATTCGTATCATATCATGGAGTGATCAAGAATATGTCTCATACATTTATATCTTCTAAAGTTGTTGTATACTAATGCTTGATAGAAATGAACTAGGATTTGTATGTCCACTTGTTTAATGCAGCCTTAATCCACCCAATTGGCAATAACTAATCAAGTGAAACTCGAATCATGTAGTGCTCTGTGCCGTAGAGCCATTCTAGCTTCATGACTTGCGGGATGGGGAAATGAGTATTTCTAAGGGAAGATGGGAGTCTCATGCATAATCACTGAGTAAGCATGGGTGCATGTTACTCTGTGTCCTTGTCATCCTGATCCCAAAGGATTTGGAGGATGGCTGTGGTCATGCCTCAGATTGAGCGGTCGAGGCCATATTTTAGATATCTATATACGTGATGTGATTGAGGACAGTTGTGGTTTTACCTCAGATGATAGGGTTCTATATACCCTGGTTACTAGTACCATGACCTCTATACCAAGGGCAGACTAGGCTATTTTGCATCTTGACTATATGTCACTATGTTGGAATCGTACTAATCGAGGGGGTGAGATCTTAGGATTTCAACCCTCCTAGATCTTGTACAGAATTAGATGTGATTTGCAATGGTCAATTAGACTTTGACTAGTATACCTCAAACTCCCCATGGCTTATTAAAAGATGTAATCTAGTCATGTAGCATATCTATTTAGGGTTAAACACAATTCACATTGGATGATAACCCTTGTTTGCTCCTTCACATAGATGACATATAGTGTAATAAGAGAAATTAGCCATGTTTATGATATTAGATATGATTATATTGCTAGCTCTTCTTATGCTGTTAGTTATGTTGATATTGTTAGCTGTACTTATGATGTTAGACATGCTCATCTTGTTAGACATGCTTTTGTTGTTAGCTATGTTCATGATACTAGTTAGGCTAATGATGATAAGTTATTCCTATTATGATAGTTGCACTTGGTCTCATGAGAATAATGTTAACCTTTTCTTTTCTATAAATAATACTTTGGCTAGAACATCTCCTAAAGAATTTTAAATCTGGTATTTGTATTCTATTTAAAAAATCCTATTTTATCTATTTAATTGCTCAACTTGTTGTAATCAATAAGCATTGTTGAGAGCTATATCTCTTGTTGGGACATGAGACTCACCTCTTGGGTCACCAAATCCTTTTAGGTGATTGACAACAATAGTGACATACTCGTGAGAGCAAGGGGGAGTTGTAGTAATCGATCCTAGAGAAGGTTGTTAAACGTCTACTGTATCCTAGAGTCATCCTTGTACTATCATGTCTAGGTGGGAAAGTTCATATATGATGTTTAAATCAAATCGAGCCTTGGTAGTATCCTAATTCTTATACATGTTGTATATATGGATAAGGTCTTCTTTATATATATGTTGTGGATGAGGACATGGACCAGTTGTATAAGATACTTGACATGATATATGTAAATAAGTGAGATGTTGGGCTTTTATGTAAATGATTCTGAGCATGTTGGTGATGTTTAAATCAATTTTAATTATCCCCTTTTTTTGATATGTGGTTAATTAGTGACCAACCGTGTTTTGTGTTTTGAGTAATCTCTTTGCGTGATGAGGTGTCACATAATAAGAAAACCTAGATGCCTTCCCAAGTTTTTTGTCTCCTTCATGTTTGACATCTTACAAATACAGTTCCTCAGAGTTCTTGGGTGTTTTAAGAGAAGGAAATTTTGGATTTTTCTTCTAATAAGAGTTGGTTGTAAGTCTCTTTGAATTTCTAAAGACACTTTATGAGCAACCATCTCCAGTTTCCATCAACTAGTTACATCAGTTGACAACACCTTCACCTCTGCTTCTACCAAGCACCTAGGGTTCATTTTGGTTGTATGCCCTGACAACCATCAGGTGATGATTGTAATAGTGATACATTATACTCAATTTGATTACTAATAAAATGCAATTCTACTTATTATGTTTGTTTCAATATTGAGATAATGAATAAACTTAATAATGTCATAATAATGTTTTAACTCGATGACATATGGTTTGGGTTGAGGACCTAAACATGATATCACATGTATAAAAAGACTAGCCATTCTTGTTATGTCCCTGGTTGGTTATTATTGTGGATATTATAGGACAATAGTATTACACAATACTAGCATGTATGGTGAGGTGATGACTATGTCTCCTTAGTAATGATATTGGATATCAACTTAGATAAATAAGTACTTATTAGAGAACAAGGTGTACTAAACATGTCCACCTTGAGAATGACACATGAAATTCATGTAATGACATGCCCAAGTCATATCTCAACGTGACGGTGCTGACTGTGATCCTTAGACATAAAGTCACTATGATATCACATGTTTTTCTATTTGCTTTGACCACTAGCCCATCGTGCTCTGACTAAGAATTTCCAGAAGGTAGTGCTTGGGTGCATTTTGACATGTTAATATTATTGTGAGTGATGTAAATGGAATTATGCCTCCCTTGAAATTATTTCCCAGCCACTTAATAAGCCAGACTATGGAAATGCATGACCATGCTCATGTGAGTCAATAAATGATACTGAACTCACAATGTATGAATGGTCTTCTCTAGTTTAAGGAACATAGATTTAATGATAAGAGGATGACAATTTCATGCCTTAGATCAAATATAGACATCTATGATAAAGGGACTATACTATCATGGTAATATTGATTACTTTATAGGTTGTAGTTATTATCCAAATCATTCCTGCTACTTGGGTGACAATGACTTGTGGCTAGACACCAATCATTCCCTATAAGGTTTTCAACATGAAGACCAATGTAATTAGGAAACGAACTCCATAAACATAAGGATTCATAAGGGAATTGAAGTTTGCAATAAAAAAATGATTATAATGATTTTGAATCACAACCATGCTGATTTCCTATCTAGTCAGTGGAATGGAATGTCTAGTTAGATTTGGATTGGTTGGGTCAATGGATCAATCAGTTGTCAATTTTTCAAATGGATTTTACTCTGTACTAACCCAGACGAACAACTGGAATTCACTAAGGTATTGACGTCTAGATCTAGACTAACATAGTTAGCCGACTAGGAATCCTAGTCGTCTAATTGGAATTCCAGTACCAGTTTTCAATATTAATTTTGTTTAAGATTATGATTAGGAAAGGGATTGGAATTAGGGTTTTTTAAGCCCATGACTCTCCTATATAAAGGTATGATGTCCCATAGAATGGAAACACCACTTCATACTACTTTTGAGACAAGTTTTCCATCATATTTCTCTCTTAAAGAGAGAGAATTTTCCATAAGGACAATTTCTCAAGATAGGAGAAGAAATGGAGTTCTAGGTCGACTAGCACATCAAATAATTAAATTCCACTTCAACTTAGCGTCCAAGGTGGTGTACCATATTCTTCTTCATCTATGTGAATGAAGTAGAGACTGGGGCACACATAGAGTCTTGGAGAAGCTGTTTCACAAGACAACAATAAGGTGTTGTGAAGAAGACATGCAACAACTTGGTGGCTAGTCTAGATTTCTTATTAGACAATCAAAATTTATTAATGGATGATTCAGATCTGGACCAGAAATTTTGAGTTTTCACCAAAAAATACATGTCTAGTTGAGAATTATTGTGTGCAGAGGTATAATTTTTATCCTTTCTATGTCTTTTGTTTACTGGAATGTTATAGATATGATGGATCTGACAGATAGGGTAAAATGGGAAGACATTTTTTGTTATTTCATTGTACCCCCTTTATGGAACCCGTACAAATATACCCCCAAGAATTTCAAGGAAAAATATATAACATTAAACACATGGAACTAGAAGAGAAACAAAGATAATCACAAGTTGTTTCCTCATAAAAGATAAGAACCTCAAAGGTGTGGTAGGACATGTTTGGAGCTAGAGAGATTTGGAGTTCTCGTCACTCAATTAGAGAATTTTATGGTCATAGATGATTATCCAACAACCTATAATGATGAAATACAGAGAACAAATTCTAATAAAAGTCTTGAGTCTATGAGGTCTGAGAGGAATTCTATGTATGCCAACAAAGTATGAACTTTGGTGGATTCACCTAAAGTGAAAATGGGTCTTCAAGAAGAAGATTGACTTTGATGGTAATGTACAACCCTATAAAGCCTCATTTGATTTGTGGTATTATACATATGATAGGATTCTAAAACTATTAAGAGTTGATATACCATGTTTGTTTGTGAAATAAAGCAAGAAAGGATTACATTACATAAGAATTAGAAATTCAGCCTATTGGAACTTTTAGTTCCACACAACCATTAGGTATTTGTGTGGTATAGACCTCTTCCCACAACTTGATGCCCCCTTCCCCACCATTTCACCATTTTTCTAGCCTCTACTCCACAAAATATTGTGGTTGCAATGACTGCAATCTACAAACTCATGGTTATTCCTTTTTGTTCTGTCCTCTCTTACTTCTTCTCCCTTCACGTTCTTCTCCTATTGTTCCTCTTATTCCCTATTTTTTTTTATCCTCGCTCATTCTTATGCTATCATTCTTATTCTTCTGTTCTTTCTTTTTCTCCCATCCCATTTGTCTCTTTTCCTTTATCCTTTTTTTTCACCTCCCATCCTTCTCCTAACATTCTTTTTCTCCTCTTCTTCCTTTTTATCATCACCAGTTTCTTCTCATATCATTCTTCTTCTTCTTCTTCTTCTCTTTTTTCTTTTTCTCCCTGACATGATTTTACCGTGCGTATAGCTCAAGTGCACACATCAATGTAGTAAAGAACCTTGTGAGGCCCGAGTCAAACTCAGGGATACTAAATTATCGGTAGACTACTACTAACTACTCGCAATCAGCTAGACCAATAAAAAGGTTATGAGAGTTGTTTTTAAAAATAAAAGAAAAGAAAATAAAACAAAGAAATCGATTAAATATTTAGTTTAATAAATTCAAATGGAGATCTTTAGGATTGCGGTTTCACCGTGGGTTTTCATTGTATGAATTTCCATATAGTTACTCAGGTTCATCTCTCATTCTGGGTAGTGGCATGTAGTCAGAATTGTCCACTGTCGTGGTACAATTCACTACCTAAGTCTAGGTCGGTTCCACCGTCGTAGTAACCTATACCCTAAACTAGGTGCATTAGAATCGACCTCTGGGTTTCCACCATTAACCTTACATCACCTTGTTCAAGGGATTTGTTAATTAATGTGAATTTCATCTCTTTTCAATCGTTAATTCTTCTTTCAAAGTAATTAAAGGCATTAGATTATCATTATGATGATCAAGCATAACAATATAATTGAGAAAACGAATTCATACCACAGATTTAAGAGATAAATTATGAATTACTATGATAAAAATGTCATACAATGCTTCCCTGGGCTACTCCCGGTCCTAAAGATAAAGGGGATTAACCCCACATGTTCATCTCAGAGCAAAACATGGTTGAGAAAAGGGGAAACATGGAGAAAAACGTGAATAAGTAATGAAACCCCTGAACGGAGAAGATCCAAGCATTCCTTGGTGTAGAATCTATGATTTACAGCCTTTCGGCGGTGGAAAACGTCTTCTTCGGCTTCCGGAATGGTTGGGGCGTGCTTCTAGGCTCCGTTCTTCTCTCCACACCCTCTCGGGACGTGTGCAGTGGCTAATGATGTGATACCTTGCTCTTGGCCGCCGTCATTAGGTATAATCACTGGGTTAGGTTGCAAAAATATCACAACCGTTGGATTAGAGCCGATCTGAAACAAACTCTGATCTGACGGTGTCGATACCATTGATGCGGGTCGATGGTATCGACTCTGCGCGATATCGGCAAGTCTTCTTTTCTTTTCTTTGTTGTGCCTGATGCTGACTCGATACCATCGACGCGGGTCGATGGTATCGACACCCTTAGGCATCATTTTTATCCCTTTTCCGTCACTGAAGCTCCACGTGTCAATAGTATCGACTATGGGGTCGATAGTATCGACTGTCTACTTGCCAACAACCTGATGGAATGTCGCTACCATCAACTTCCCTGTCGATGGTATCGACTTTGTGCTGCTCCTTGCGGCTGCCTGCATGTGGATGTGTCGATATCGACAGCCGTCGATCGTATCGACGGCTGCAAACATGTGTTTTTCCTAAAATTGCAAAACAAAACCACATAAGCCGAGATAAAACATATTATTGTAATCATTTATTCTCAAAACAATAAAATAAGAGAGATTTGACACTGAGAAGGATCATAGACTAAAGTAAGTGATATGCAATATTAACCACCAAAATGACCAATAAATGCATAAAACGCCAGTAAAATAAGTCTATAAATGCGACTCAAAATCATCGCATCAAACTCCCCTAAGCTTAAACATTGCTCATCCTCAAGCAACAAACTCTAGAATAGAATTGCGTGGGTCAACTAAAGAACAGATTATCACAACAAATGTCACCATATGATCCCCGCCAGGCATTCACATTCCGGTCCTCACTAACCACAGAATGATAATTACCCTAAAGGCGACAGTAATCATCCATAAAAGATATCTACCTCAAAATTGATGAACACTATCACATAAGGCAGTTAACATAATAAAATCCTCCAGTCCAAACTTGGTGCATCTTGTGATCTCCTATTCTATGTTGCTCGCCCTAACTACCATCTACATGGAAGCAGTTCTCCTAGTATTAACGAGTGAGGAGAAAATCACGGTGGCCTACCAATTCGAGCAACGGGTGGATGGAATGGGTGGCTCATGGAAGAAATGAAAGCATTATACAGTTTTAACATGCACAAAACATTAATGACCTAAATGATGCATATGCAAGTGAAAATGCCCTAATGCCTACATTTGGGTGGAATGATGCATGCACTATTATTCCGTCTCAATGTGAGATGGAATATCTAAGAGAACTACATCATGTACTTATTCTTCTTAAAAAGGCAGTGAGAACAGGTTCCTTTCTCCTTCGCAATCCTACTTGCTTCTCAATTCTCTTCTTTTTTTTCTTTTTCTTTTTTCAGATTTTTTTCATTTTTCTTTTTTTTCCTAAGCCCTTATTTTCATAGCTGACAACGAATTGTTTGTCGGGCCCAGTTATTGCTGCATAACTTATACATTTGAAACATTCAGAAGGTATGGAACAAGTTCATCACCTTTTATGTTTCAGAAGACATAAGATACATGATGTACTATATGCACAAAGATGTGAATGCAGCTACAAAATGACATGTATGCAACCAAATGACACACACCTAAGGATAATGTGCATGTAAAACTAGTCTATTTTTTATTTTCATGCAAAAAATGTGAAAGTGGTTGCAATGCAAGACTTATCTACATGGAATGCAATCAAAGAGATTAAAACTGTAATGTACTTCCAATTCTTAAGGTGGATTATGAAAACAATGGGGTGGATAGATCACAAGACTAATTGACTGAACCTTTGAAAATTATTATGTGTCCCTCCTTACTGACCTGTGTAGTAATTAAGAGGTTTTTCTCTCTCATTTCAAATTAAAGTCTCATTATCATTTGGTTAGTTTAGGCTGTTTTAGAGTTGTGATTTCCTGTTTTAGAGTTGACAAACCCAATTATTTCCTTAAGTTATGTGCTCAAAGTTAAACAACACAAGCTTGCAAAAACACTAAAAATTTTCAATTTTGCCCCTAATTCCCATGTACAAGCAACGAGATGACACATGACTTAAGACATCCACAATTACACTAGATAGAGTGTGGATTCTACAAACAAACTAAGAACTACAAGAAATAAATGACAAAAAAACAAACAATAAAAACTAAAAACTAGGAAAAATAAAGGATAGAGCTGTTCCAACTCCCCCCCTAAGCTTGAATTCGACTATGGCCTCATAGTCAAAAAAAACCTTAAAAGGTGGAACAGAGATACCAATCATTCTTCAGGAGGTGGCGGGTACTACGGGGCCATGGGGTCCAAAGATGGGTATTGCCCCTGAAAGCTCGGATCATACTGGGGCATGGGTGGAGGTTGTGGATACCCCCAAAATAATTCTGGCTCCAGTAATGATCGTAGAAGGGCTGTTGCTGCATCTCCATCCTATGCAACCTGTCATGGATGTGCTGTTGGTTTTCGAGGAGGAGGCACTCATTCTCAAAAATGGCCTTCTAGTTATCTAACAGTCGGTTCGTTGTATCCTGAATACCGACGTATGAAGTTGTATGTTGCTGTTGCATCTGATTAATCTCCTGCAACATTGTATACATCCCCTGCATGGAGTAGGCATCATCTCCTTGATAAGATGGCGGAGGTGGCGGAGGCTGCGAAGAAGATGATGCACCTGGATGCATGCGGGGGCGCTTCCGGGGTGCCACTCGTGCGTGAAGAGGAGTGAAGGCCTCATCTTCCTCTTCATGCTCGTCGCCATCATTATCATTGTCGTCATTGCTGCCGTCTTCATTCGAGTCATCAATGGCTATGACAGGCCATCTGAAATGATGAGCGCCCTCGATGTGGAAGACGGGTTCTGGAAGTGAACACTCTTGATATGTGTGATTAACATGGTAATGTGCATATGCCAAGCCATCACGAAGCAGGAGGAGGTTGGAGCGGTGCATATGCTACAGGTTGACCTTGCTCCTGGTGGAAAGGGGAGTAAGCTAGGAGAGATCCAACCCAAGATAGGTGGCCAATGGTGTGATTAGCCCTCCAAAATGGATAGGAGCTTTCCGCGTACTCCTCTTTACGGCTACCATGCGCGTCAAGAAGAACGCGCCCCAATTTCACGCCTCGCACTTCAACAATTTGTGCAGGAAGAACAAATCCATCTCTTAGAATTTGCTAAGAGATAGGTCACCGCGAGCGAACAGCGTGGTGTAGAGCATGCAGTGAAGAACCCGCACAAACGGATGCTCGAAATCCGCAATAGCCGCATTGTGTTAGCTTACGGATTTGCCAGGGGGCGCAGTCACGAGCTGGGCGAAGATGGCGTCATAGTCCGTCCTGTTGTATGGCCTCCGGTGCTGGTAAGCGTCATGATACCAGTTGTACATCGAGTTGAACTGGGCGAGGGTAATGGTGTAGTTGTTGTTGAAGAGTCTGAACAACACCCTCCCTTTTCTCCATTCTCTGTCGGTGGCGATCAAGTCATTGGGAAACACATTGATGTCCAATGATGCCATGAACTCCGCCACGAGTTCCTTGTAAGTTGGCCACTCACCGAAGAATGTCTGGCCGTCGGCGTGGAACTCCAGCTCATCGGGCCTCCTAGTTGTGTGTCTCGCCTGCCCCTTCAAGATGTAGGCGAGATTGTCATTGAACCCCAGGTCGCGAACCATAGTCCGATCAACATAGCGCGTGGGCTCGATCTTTCTCTTCATCAGTTCCTCGTAGACCTTCCGGACCTCTGTAGAAGGATGGACAATTCTCAGACGAGGAATAGATATAGTAGGTAGAGGAATGAACTCGGGGATCTCCATAAGATCCTCCCGTGAGGAAGATGCATCGGCTGTACGCACCATCATCGCCGAGAAAGAAGGAATAGAAGAAGGAGCTTGGTGAAGGTCAGAGAAGACAATCTCTGCTCGACGAAGGCTCGAGGATGATCGTGCTCCTTGGATGCTCGTAGCCGGGCTCTGATCGCACAAAAATATGCACGACACAAGTGGAGGGCAAAGACTCTGAAGGTGTGACGTCATATGACAACCATCCCTCCCTTTTATAACCGTGGTCGTCGCTGCTGTGCACCCGTCGATACCATCGACGCGAGTCGATGGTATCGACACTTGTAGCACAATCCAGTCTTCTACTAGTATCGATGGTTGTCGATAGCCTGATGTGGGGGCCCAGATCGATGACGCGTCACCAATGGTATCGACCCATCCCTCGGATCGACTCTCTTGATGCAGCGATCGCCGTTGATTTCCTCTCACGGATCGGTGATGTGTCACATTGATACTATCGACGCAAGTTGATAGTATCGACTCTGCTTAGGGTAAACACCCTCGCGAGGCCCGACCACCACTTTCTGCCTATAACCGGGTCAATACCATCGACAGGCCCGTCGATGGTATCGACTTCACTAACACAAATTTCGTCTGAATATCTCTAGAGATCTCACGAGTATCAACATCCATGTCGATACTATCGACCTCATTTTTGCGATCAACCTGATGGTGGGTCGATACCATCGACGAGGCCGTCGATAGTATCAACTCAGAGAAATTTTGCAGCCGCCTAGCTGTACCCCTGTCAATACCATCGATACAAGGGTCGATGGTATCGACCCTGCCTTAGTCCTGCACATTGAACAAACGATCAAGGTACCTTGTTTACACTAAAAACAAAATCGAATCAAGCTAACTTACAAATGTAAAAGAACTAAACAAAACTACCAATAGCTGGGTTGCCTCCCAACAAGCGCCCTTATTTAATGTCTTAGGCTAGACAAAATCAAGCTCCTCATGCATCCGGAAGTGCAATGAGTTTGACCTCATGCACTCTCCTGGTGTAATCTTCGCCGAAGTACAACTTCAATCGCTGTCCATTAACCAAGAATGTTGTCTCTCCATCGCACACCATGATTGCTCCATGTGGCCTGACCTCCTCTATAGTGAAAGGTCCCCTCCATCAAGATTTCAATTTCTCGGGATGCATCTTCAAACATGAGTTGAACAAAAGCACACGATCTCCCTTCTTGAAGACACACATCTGAATATGTTGATCATGAATCAGCTTTGTTCGCTCCTTGTAGATCCGCGAGCTTTCATAGGCATTCATCCTCAGCTCATCAAGTTCATTCACCTCTAACATACGTTTCTTTCCTGCCTCATCATAGCTCAAATTCAGCTTCCTCAGTGCCCAGTGCGCCTTATGCTCCAATTCCATCGGCAAATGGCAGGCCCGACCATAAGCCAACCTAAAAGGCATAGTGCCTATAGGAGTCTTAAATGTCGTCCTATACGCCCACAAAGCGTCTGGTAGCAAGGTACTCTAGTTTGTTCTCGTCGAAGCCACAGTGCGCTCCAAGATCTTCTTAATCTCTCTATTGGAGAATTCCACTTGCCCCTGTGTCTGTGGTTGGTACGGGGTACCAATGTTGTGCTTTACCCCATACTTTCTCAACAATGCCGCAAACTTCTGATTTCGGAAATGTGTACCTCCATCACTAATAATCATTCTTGGTACACCAAACCTACAAAAAATGTATTCTTTGACAAACCTGCACACTACAGCGACATCATTAGTCCTAGTGGGTATTGCCTCTACCCACTTTGATACATAGTCAACAGCCAAAAGAATGTACAAGTTAGAGTTGGAGGACACAAAGGGTCCCATAAAATCAATACCCCACAAATCAAACACCTCGACCTCTTGAAATACATTGAGGGGCATCTCCTATCGCTTTGAAATGTTACCCGCCCATTGGCAGGAATCACATTACCGCACATAGTCATATGCGTCTCGGAACAAAGTAGGCCAGTAAAGGCCACTCTCAAGTACCTTGGCCACGGTTTTGGAACTAGCATGGTGGCCACCAGTTGGTAGAGTATGACAATGACGAAGGACACTTTCATATTCCACCTCCGGTACACACCTGCGCAACACACTGTCCCTGCACTACTTCAACATAATAGGGTCATCCCAGAAATAATATCACAAAGAATGGAAAATTTTCTTTTTCTCTTGGTATGTCCAATCATCTCGGATAATTTTGCAGGCAAGATAATTTACAATATAAGAAAACCAAGGATCTTTAGATTTCACAGATAGAAGTTGTTCATCAGGAAACGTCTCGGTAATGGGTATATGCACATCCTTCTCATCTACCATTTCCAACCTAGACAAATGGTCCGCAGCCACATTTTCTATTCCCTCCTTGCCTTTGATTTCAATATCAAATTCTTGCAACAGTAAGATCCACCTAATCAGTCTAGGTTTGGCATCTTTCCTCTCCATCATGTACTTTATGGTGGCGTGATCCATCCATACCACGACTTTAGATCCAACAAAATATTGCCGAAATTTTTCAAAAGCAAAAACTACGGTGAGAAGCTCTTTTTCAGTTGTCGTGTAATTTAGTTGTGCTTCATTTAAGGTTTTGGATGCATAGAAAATCACAACGGGTTTATTGTCCACACGTTGTCCCAAAACAGCCCCTACTGTGAAATCTGATGCATCACACATCAATTCAAAAGGTTTTGTCCAGTCCGGTGTTTGCACAACTGGAGCAGAAATTAATTTTTCTTTAAGCACATTAAACGCATGTAAGCACTTTTCATTAAAATCAAACACAACATCCTTCTCCAGCAACTCAGACAATGGTTTGGCAATTTTTGAGAAATATTTTATAAAGCGACGATAAAAATCGGTGTGACCTAGAAAACTCCGTACCCCTTTCACCGAATTCGGTGGGGGTAATTTGGAAATAACCTCAATTTTCACCGGATCTACCTCCAACCCTTTGTTAGACACTTTATGTCCAAGCACGATCCCTTCTCTAACCATCATATGGCATTTCTCCCAATTGAGAAACAAATGTGTGTCCTCACATCGTTGCAAAACCTTATCCAAATTGTATAAACATTCATCAAAAGACGCACCATAGATGGAGAAATCGTCCATAAAGACTTCCAAACAACGTTCAACCATATCGAAAAAAATGGCTAGCATGCAACGCTGAAAGGTTGCTGGTGCGTTACACAATCCAAAGGGCATACGGCGGTATGCAAGTGTTCCATAAGGATAAGTGAAGGTGGACTTCTCTTGGTCCTTAGGATCAATGGAAATCTGATTATAGCCCGAATAACCATCGAGAAAACAAAAATGAGATCGACCTGCCAATCGCTCTAAAATTTGATCAACGAATGGGAGAGGGAAATGATCCTTAAGCATAGAAGCATTCAATCTACGGTAGTCTATGCATACACGCCACCCGGTTACCAGACGGGTCGTGACTGGCTCATTTAGCAAATTATGTGTAACAGTAATTCCCCCCTTTTTAGGGACTACTTGTGTAGGACTCACCCACGTCAAGTCGGATATAGCATAGATTATACCTTCAGAAAGGAGCTTGTTCACCTCCTTTTTTATGACCTCCATCATGCTAGGATTTAGTCGGCGTTGTGGCTGAATTACAGGTTTGGCTCCCTCCTCAAGCTGGATCTTGTACTGGCACAATATAGGGGAAATTCCCTTGATGTTCGCGACCGACCACCTGAATGCACCTCGGTGGTTCTTCAACACGATCAACAATTGATCCTCCTCCTCGTCACTCAGATATGCCAAAATGATCACTGGCAGCTTCTCACCCTCAGCTAGAAATGCATATTTCAAATGAGGTGGCAGTGGCTTCAATTCTAAATCTGGCGGGCTGATCAAGGATGACTGAAGCGGTGGTGGGAGCTCTCCAAGGTCTTCATAGTACCTAGCATAGAAACACGACAGCACCTGAAGCATCTTGGTGCATTCTTGTAGTGACTTGCTTCTCATCCAATCATGTGTTATATTAACCAGGCAGGCTTCAAGAGGCAATTCTGGATATGCATTGAAAACAGAACTTGCTATGGCCTCATCTTCAGTAGATGGCGGGATGTCCTCCTCTTCGTCATTGGTAAAACCCACAACCTTGCTAAGAGACACAACCTTGGTCTGCTCCATGATGTCTACAGCCAGCGTCCCCTTATCTACCTTAGTCATTACATGAGCCATATCTAGAAATGGCTTACCTAGACAAATAGAAATATTCTGATCAAAATGCTTCATCATGTGGCATTGCTCCTTAGCTTTTGATTGCATTGTGCTGGAGGGCATGACCATCTCAAACCGATCATCAACAATACCCAAGGTCAAACAACATATCCCCATCTCAAGTATCATGTCAGCAATGGCTTGGAAGGGTCGTCCAAGGAGTAGCTCATTACCATGTTCATCTTGCATTTCCATTACTACAAAGTCAGCTGGAAACACAAACCGATCAACTTTCACCAACACATCTTCACAAATACCATACGGTTTCACCACTGAATTGTCCACCAACTATATTGTCATATTACTTGGCCTTGATTCTTTCAGTCCCAATTTCTTGAAAGTAGAGAGAGACATCAGATTTATGCTTGCCCCGAAATCACACAGTGCTTCACCGAATTTCACCTTACCAATGTAGCATGAAATATTGAAGCAGCCCGGATCCTGCCTTTTTGGTGGTAATGTGCCCATGATGAAGGCACTCACCTGCTCCTTAAGAACCACAACCTCAGTATCTGGGATTTTCCTCTTCTTTGTAATGATGTCTTTCAAAAATTTCCCATAGGAGGGTATCTGCTCGATTGCTTCTAAAAGAGGGATGTTGACCGACAACTTTCTAAAGCTATCTAGAAACTTCTTGAATTGAGCATCCACTTTCTTGGCTTTCACGCTATTGGGATATGGGACCGGGACATTCTGTGCCCTCTGATGTGGCAGCACATATGGTGTCCTCTTTTGTGTCTCCTTCTCAGCAACTGATTCTGGTATGAACTTCTCCACTACATCCTCTATCGCATCCTCTACCGGCTCGGTGATTGGGATTGAAACCTCCTCGGTGGCCTCACCTGTGTTTTCTGACTGGGTTTTGCTTGGTTCATCGTCCCTGGGGTTTAAAATCTTCTTACTGCTCCTTAGCAATATTGCCTTAGCCTGTTGGTCTCCTCCTGGAATGTTTGTATTACCTGGAAAGCCTTGCTACGCTGGCTTCTTCAGATTCTCTATCTCAGCTGCCATCTGAGCCAAAGATGTCTCTATCATCCTCATCTGAGCCCCATGGCTTTGTAAGGTATGCCCAAACTGATTCATGAATTCACCTTGTTGCTTGATCTGCTGATCAAAAGTGTTCATTAGTTCCTGATTATGCTTTATTACTTGATTGAGCAACTCATTGCTCTTATCCTCTGGTGACAGTTGGGGTTTTGCATCGGGGTCCTGCAAGAAATTCCTTGGGTCCTTCCAGGAAAATTTCTTATCCTTCCTCCATGAATAATTGTTGTTTCTGTACCCCTGCTGCTGGCGCATGAATTTTACTTGAGCCTCATCATCTGATTCTACGTCTTCTTTTGCAAGAAGTTTCTTTGCTAGAAGGTCCATCTTCTTATTTAGCTCTTTGATGGCCTTTGACTCCCCCGTAGCCCGAACATGCTCTACGGTGTCTCTGTTGCCCCAAGATTGCTTCTTAGCCATGTTCTTCAAAATTTCCCAACACCTCGTGCCTGTGTTGTTTAAGAAGAAACATGAACCTGCGGAGTCTAAGTTACTTCTATCATGCTCGAAAAGAGCAAAATAGAAGATTTGACCTGCTTTTACTTGTCCAGCCCATGATGCAGACACCTCCTTAGCATGATCTGAAACCATTCTCAGGTCTCGGAGTAAGTCTCTCCTACTTTTTGGCTGAAATTATGAATTTTTTTATCATATCATTTGTCTTCTCGGGCAGAAAGAACCTTTCAAAGAACACTTCCACCATGTGGTTCCATGATTCCACATACTCATCATCGAGATTATGTAGCCATTCTCATGCATTTCCCACCAGAAAGCTAGGAAATAGCTTCAAGTACAACGTCTCCTGTGGAAACTTGTCTATCTTGATCATATCACAATTCTCCACGAACTGGCTTATATGAGTCACCGGATCTTCATTTTTAAGCCCATGAAATGCATTTGATTTGACCAAATTGATTAATGCAAGATCAATTTTATAAGTTGGAATATTGATTGCCTGCTTCTTTATTGGCCCCTTTGAAGCGGATGATGAAGAAGCTTTTATCTTCTCCCATATCGTCTGCTCTTCTGCCATGGCTTCTTGTTCTGAGTCAGAATCTATATCGTCTGGTTGGTCTTGAATACAGTTCTCCTCGTCGCCTGGTCCCAGTAGTGGAACCTCTAGTGATTGATGCACGTAGTCGGTGCTACGCGTCCTCACCATGCACCAGTACCTACAAGATGATAATTTCAGTTCAGTACAGTGCTAGACGATTACAATAATGTGAAAGATAAAACTTTGAATTTCTAAAATGATGATAAAATAATAAAATAAAAATGTGGCCTAGAATGGCCGCTTGCAGCACTCGTAGTACCGACAATTGCCGTGTCCCCGGCAACGGTGCCAAAAACCTGACACAATTTTACTGTGTGTATAGAGCAAGTGCATGCGTCAATGTAGTAAAGGCCCTTGTGAGGCCCGAGTCGAACTCAGGGACACTAAATTATCGGTAGACTACTAGTAACTACTCACAATCATCTAGACCAATAAAAAGGTTATGAGAGTTGTTTCTAAAAATAAAAGAAAAGAAAATAAAACAAAGCTATCGATTAAATGTTTAGTTTAATCAATTCAAATGGAGATCTTTAGGATTGCGGTTTCACCGCGGGTTTTCATTGTATGAATTTCCATATAGTTACTCAGGTTCATCTCTCATTCCGGGTAGTGGCCTGTAGTCAGAATTGTCCACTGTCGTGGTACATTTCACTACCTAAGTCTAGGTCGGTTCCACCGTCCTAGTAACCTATACCCTAAACTAGGTGCATTAGAATCAACTTTTGGGTTTCCACCATTGACCTTACATCACCTTGTTCAAGGGATTTGTTAATTAATGTGAATTTCGTCTCTTTTCAACCGTTAATTCTTCTTTCAAAGTAATTAAAGGCATTAGACTATCATTATGGTGATCAAGCATAACAATATAGTTGAGAAAACAAATTCATACCACATATTTAAGAGATAAATTATGAATTACTATGATAAAAATATCATACAATGCTTCCCCAGGCTACGCGCGGTCCTAAAGATAAAGGGGATTAGGCCCGCATGTTCATCTCAGAGCAAAACATGGTTGAGAAAAGGGGAAACATGGAGAAAAATGTGAATAAGTAATGAAACCCCTGAATGGAGAATATCCAAGCGTTCCTTGGCATAGAATCCGCGATCTATAGCCTTTCGGCGGTGGAAAACGTCATCTTTAGATTCCGAAACGGCTGGGGCGTGTTTCTGGGCTCCGTTCTTCTCTCCACACCCTCTTGGGACATGTGCAGCAGATAATGACATGATACCCTGCTCTTGGCCGCCGTCATTAGGTATAATCACTGAGTTAGGTTGCAAAAATATCACAACCGTTGGATTAGAGTTGATTTGAAACAAACTCTGATCTGACGGTGTCGATACCATTGACGCGGGTCGATGGTATCGACACCCTTAGGCGTCGGTTTTATCCCTTTTCCATCGCTGAAGCTCCATGTGTCGATAGTATCGACTATGGGGTCGATAGTATCGACTTTCTACTCGCCAACAACCTGATGGAATCTCGCTACCATCGACTTCCCTGTCAATGGTATTGACTCTGTGCTGCTCCTTACAGCTTCCTGCCTGTGGCTGTGTCGATAGTATCGACATCCGTCGATGGTATCAACGGCTGCAGACATGTGTTTTTCCTAAAATTGCAAAACAAAACCACATAAGCCGAGATAAAACATATTATTGTAATCATTTATGCTAAAAACAATAAAATAAGAGAGATTTGATACTGAGAAGGATCATAGACTAAAGTAAGTGAATTATGCAATATTAACCACCAAAATGACCAATAAACACATAAAATGCCAGTAAAATAAGTCTATAAATGTGACTCAAAATCATCGCATCACTCCCCTTATCATGTAACACTTGATTCTAAACACAACTGACAACTATAATGGCATTGATCACATTAGATTTTCTACATGAATAACTTGGTAATGGTAGGATCATTTTTTGTTATGAATTAATACCCCTATTAATATGTACTTTACAAATGATAATCAAAATGTACTTTCAACAAAAAATACATGCAAAATTAAATGGTTTTACTGATCCTATCATTAGTTACATTCAAACATAGGAAAATAAATCAAAAGACCCATCCTACTGATGTAATTTCCCATCCTTTTTATTTTCACATCCTGTGCTAATCCTTTCCATCAAATCAAACGAGGCCTAAAGGGCAATTATTTGTAGAAAGTTTTTAGGCAAGTTCATTGTGTTGACTATGATGAAACCTTTACACCGTTTACCATGTGGTTGAATCAATCAATATCACATTTGATATTGCATCTTATCCATCTTATGAGATTTGGAAAATTTATGTTATGTTACTTTTCCTTACTTGGTCGGGCAATACCTTCTTCACGAAGGATATATGCAAAGTGTGCTATATTCTCAGAATTGATATCTAAAGAGATAGATATAGAAGGATTCTTGGCCTAATCTAGAGTACATACATTGGCTCAGGATGTAGGAACTTACCCATGTGTCATGGAATACGTTTCTCTAAATCCCAATTTCCTATCTCTTTGGAAGAGCGAGCGTACATGAGTAAGATATCATCTATAATTGAATCTATCATGTCTACAATGTTATGTATACTCCCAATTATTTCGTATTCTTTGAGCATGATGAGCAAATACTAGTCAGATCTAGGTGATGGTCATTATATTGGCATAAAGAATATCCTACATTACTTAAGAAGACTGAAGGACCAATTCTTAATATATGAAGGTGAGAAAGAATTAGTTATAAAGGGTTACACTAATGCAAGCTTCCAAACTGACCAAGACAGCTGCCAATCACAATTAGGATTTGTGTTTTTCCTAATGATGGAGTTGTAATCTAGAAGAGTTCTAAGAAAGAGATAGTGGTCAATTCTACAACATAAGCATTGATTAAATTCTATTGAGTTTGACTCATAGTGATCATTTAGCAAAGAATGACTCTAGTTATCAAATGATTCAACAACCAAGATCAATTTACTTATGATACTTATCATGTATCAAATGTAGCAAAGGAAGCATTTGGATCAAGAAGTTCATTAGTGGTATTGGGGTTGTTCCAACCATTGAGGACACAATGGAGATGTTAGATCACATGGAGGATTCATGAGTGGCTATCTCTAGAAAAAGTGGGAGCCCATTGGTTGTATTTCCTGACAACCATCATGTGACAATTTTAATAGGGATACTTTGTATATGATCTTACTTTTAGTAAAGGCAATTTCACATATTATGTGTGTTCCAAGGTTGAGATAATGAATAGTTCTACTAAAATCCCAAATGTCTTTAAGTTAAACCTTATATTTTCCACCAAATAAAGTTCTATCATCTTTTGGATAGCTCGTGATAGGATGAAAGTTGAGAAAGTGGATAATGGATTTCAACCTTCTAGAATTTGGAATATGCAATTCCCCATTCTAGATACAAGAACCGATATTAACAAACTTCCCCTTACCAAGGTAGAGACAACTTGTAGAGTCAATAACATCTTCTAGAAAATTATTGTCATGCAACCATAGATTCCTCCACACAGAAAGATTGTTGCCATTCCCAATACTAAAACTAATATGTGGAAGAGCACTATCTTTGTTCTTAAAAATTTGCCTCCACATCCATGAGTTAAGTTGCTTGTGACATTAATTCCATATAGAGTTACCTTTTAAATACTTCTCATGGATCTATCTAATACATATATCATCATATTTGTTGGTGATATCCTAAGATTGATCATATCATCTCTATTTATCTCTTTCGTACCTCTGATCCCTGAGTCACCTTCTTTTTTTAGTTTGCATATATTGAACCATTTAAAGACATCAAGCTTCTTGGTGTTCTCTTTGTCCCCTCAAAGGAAGTGTCTACAAATGTGGCCCTATAAAGAGTGGGACCTGAGTGGGATCCACTCTTCACTAAATGGAGAATTAGAAAACCATCCTATTACAAAAATGGGAGAAAGGAGAAAATTTATTTTATTTCTCAAATGGTATGCACCACAGAGCACAATAACAATTAAGTAGTGGAAATTAAAATATTTACAAAGTTACAAGGTATTCCATATACAATAGTTAGTCACCCTAAGGTGGCATTGTTGGTATGTATGTCCATAGAGTAGTCATATGATGATTGTAATGCCATACTTTGTAAATGATTTGAATAATAATAAAGGCAATTTCCATCTATATGTTTAATCTGTTTTGAGATAATGATATAACATGTTAGATGTCTAAAGAATCATATTACTCAATGATGTATGTCTCCAGGTTAAGGACCTGAACAATGAGATCATACAGATGTTAAGAATATACATTCTTGTTATGTCCATAGTCGATTGTTATTATGGAAATATCCATAGACATCAATAATACATACGATAAAGGAACTAAACATTCACTATAACACCAATCATAGATTGTAGGTTGAAAGTTGTTCTCCAACTTTCCTTTTCACTTGGGTAGCACTAATGTGCGATTAGGCACCACTCTCTGCTTATGAAGTCATAAGTTAGTTATGGACATTCACTGCCAATGTGAAATTGGACCCATAGGGTCACACACATAGGATTAACTTGGAAGAGGAGTTTATCAATGAATGATGTTTAGATTAATTACTAAAGTGTTTACATACTCAACTAAACATCCAATCAATAGACTTGACTCAAAATTATAAAGTTCAAGTGTTGAACCGACTGATTAGTGTGTCAGATTGATTGAGAACTGAATTGACTGAGTTGTGCACAAACTAGACCACCAACCGACTGGTTCACTGGGTGAACCGATTAGCTCATGGTCAGTGAGACGACCGGTTCACTCTGGTGAACCGGTCAGTTGACTTGGACTAAACGAGCAAGTGTTGGGTTTCCCGATTCGTGAGAAAGGTTTCCCTTTTCACTTGTTCAATTCGATTGGGACAAGAATCAATCTTTGCATTAATTAGAAACAAATTAGAAAAGTTAATTGCAAGCAGTTCTGGCTTGTGAACCGACCGGTTTACTATGCCAACCGACCAGTTCATTTAGTGAACTGACTGGTTCACCTGCCACATTGCAAACAATTCATGGATAATCTGGAGCCTTCTACTCCCGCATAGACTGGGGACCCTGACCCTACCCTCTACTATAAATAGAGGGATACATGGGGCTTCTCAGAATACACAACTCAGAACATCAGTTGCTTTGTAAAGTTGTTGTCTTCTCTTGGTATGATAACCAATAGAGCCCAAGCAAGTTCTACCCATCCAGGGAGGAACAGTGCGGGAAAGACAACTACAGAATAACAACTAGTTGTGGGAGAGTGTGTTGGTGACTAGTACACTGATAGAATGGGACAACTCCTTCTAGTCTGTTAAATAGAATGACTAGAGTTTCTGGTGTTGTGTGTGGACTATCTATTGAGGTGGGAGTTTCTTTCGCTCAGGAGGATGACCGTCAACCGCAGTCTGGGTCAAAACCAAGAGCTACATAGACACTGTTGAAGACTAGGTGGTTGAAGGCCACACTAGCTGTGAGGTATTGTCGTTGAGACAGCCTCATGACCAGGTATATCTCACTAAACCATACTTCCTATTGCATAGTTGTTGATGCGATCTGCTAGTTATGGGTTTGTGGTTAGATATTTTTTTTTTGTTTCTACTGTCTGTTCTGTCCAAAAAAATCCAATAGTGGTATCGGAGCCACGTCAACATACTATGATTTAGGATTAATCGATATGATCAGATTTTGGGTTTTTTCCATTTATTTATTACATGTGATGCGAATACTTTAACTGGCTAATGTGCATATCCGATTAAACACCACAATCCCTATATACATAAATGATATGGTATATATATGCAATCGATACGCCTTGCCCTAAAACCATTTTGATGGTGGATGTGTAGTGTGATTATGTCCTATAAGCCCCTATGTGTGCATGGTTGGTTGTGGTTGTTTGCATCTTGGTCTGCGTATTGAGTCCTATCTTCTATTCCAAATGTAACTCGAGACAACTCAAGATTCTCTTCTACCTTTTCTCCCCGAATGTAACTCGGGGTTTTCCAATGCAAGTAAAAGTAGGATAGTTTTATTTCCTATTATGTTAAAGAATGGTAGGCTCCCAGATGTACATATGAAGGACCGAGATGACCGATTGACCGTATGAGAAAACAAGTTGGTGGACTGATGAGGAGCCCGATGACCCGGTGAAACAACCGTATGAAGAAGCCAGACAATCGGTTGGTGACAACCAACCGACCGACCAGGGGGTGAGCCGATCAGTTATAGGATGAGCCAATCAACCTGGAATGGCCCAAGCATAGATCTTCATCAACAATAGGTTGTTGCATGTTATGTAGACCTAGATGACTGTAATTCCTTGTGGCTCAAGGAATTACAATAGGATGGCCGTAATTATCACTTTATCACTTCACATGTTTTCTTGTGGGATATAGCATGTATATGATACATGCTATATATGTGGTGATTGTACATGTATATGTATATAAATACCAAACCCCTCAATATAAATATTAAGTTTAATATGCCTTCCAAAAGCAACACACATGAAAAACTTGATCGACTAAGTATGGGCATGCCCTAGTATGGTGCACTGTCTATCTCATGGAAGTGTGATGGTGAATATGTGGGTCTTCCCTAGCAGGGTGCATATTCATTGTGTTGGCATTTGGGTTGGACTTAACTAGGTGACCTTAATCGGATCAAGTACCTTGAGGCATGTAGATGATCATGACAAGGAGTTGTGCATGACATCTATCAAGAGTTGCATAAGATGCAATTGGCAAAAGTTTCCTACTTGAAAGAATCTAGTTGTGGGAGATAGCCCTAGCTGGTCCATGACTTAGAGGAAATTAGGATCTTGCTCACTAGAAGGTTGTACGCTGCAATCTTCCAAATTGATGGTGAGGGCTATCAATTTGAACAAAATAGTGGGAGCGATAATTGATTAAAGGCCCAATTAAATATCATCAATTGTATTCAAATCAAATTAAATCAAAAGGAGTTTCGACAAAATGCAAATGTTTTCTCTTGTAGAATCAAATGGCAAAGAAATCATTGTTGAAATCAGATAATTTAATTGAAATATATTTCCATAACTATTTAAGGACCATGATAAATGTTATGTATGATCCTAAGATACCAGTGACAATGGAATCCACTCTATGTTTGCCTAAGGTTGAAATGGGTGCTTAATTGAAACATTCCAATGATGCTATAGACATAAACAATCCTATACTAGCCTGTATGGACTATGAGTCGCATGACAAGTAAGAAAGGGATAATGTCTCTAGGGCATTGTTTGAGTGCAAACTGGCAAAGGGAGATCCAATTAGACCCCATGGGCTCAATATGATTGAGCATATAGAACGTCTAGAAAAATTGGGAATTCCTGTGGGTCAAGAGTGGGCCATGGATACATTTTACAATCTTTGCCTAAATCATATAGCATGTTTATCAAGTATTACTACTTATGTAACATGGCTAAATTCCTGTCAGAGTTGCTTGACATTTTGACAAATGTCGAAGCACAAATGAAGAAGGATAGTTCCATGATGATGATCAATGGAATGGAATCCAAGGACATAGGCAAGGCAAATAAGTGTTCTCAAGCCAAGCTAAGTCCAAGTCTTCATCACTCAAAATATGGAGAGGTTTAAGGAAACCAAGGAAAATGAAGAAAGAGATACATATCTCTGCTTCCGATGTATACATAATTGAGATTAACTTTACTACTTCTTCATCATGGGTACTTGATACCAGATGTGGATCACACATTTGTTCAAATGTGAAAGATCTAAAAAGAAGTAGGCCTTTAGCAAAAGACAAGGTTGAACTATGTGTTGCTAATAGAGCAAGAGTTTCTTCTAGTGAAGTAGGAACCTATGAGTTATCTCTACCAAGTGGGTTGATAATAGAGTTACAGAACTGCTATTATGTACCTGCCAGTAATAGGAATATCATTTCTGTATCTTGTTTGGACAAGAATGGATTTGAATTTCTTATTAAGAATGGAAAATGTTCCATTTCTAAAGATGGGATCTTTTATGGAAGTGCCCCAATGTCTTCTGGTCTATACTTAATAGATCTACAGAAAAATATGTATAACGTAGACACCAAAAGACAAAAACTCAATGACTCAAACAAAACATACCTTTGGCATTGTCATCTAGGGCACATAAATGAGAATTGCATATCTAGACTCCATAAAGATGGTTATCTAGACTCTTTTAATTATGGATCAATGGAGACATGTGAATCTTGTTTGTTGGGCAAGATGACCCAGACTCCCTTTTCAGGAAAAGGTGAGAGAGCAAGTGATCTATTAAGACTCTACATACTATTGTATGTGGGCCTTTTAGAACAAGTGCTAGAGGTGGGTATCCGTACTTCGTTACCTTTACTGATGACTTCAGTAGGTATGGCTATGTTTACTTGATGAAACATAAGTCATAGACCCTTGAAAGGTTCAAGGATTTCATGAATGAAGTAAAAAACCAACTTGGAAAAATTATTAAGGCACTTCGATCTGATCGAGGTGGAGAATACTTGAGCCAAGAGTTTGAGGACCTTCTGAGAGCATGTGGTATTGTATCACAATGGACTCTACCTAGAACACCACAACATAATGGTGTATCAAAAAGAAGGAATCACACATTACTGGACATGATGCAATATATGATGAGTTTTGTCGATCTCCCAACTTCTTTCTAGAGACATGCTCTAACAACTGCCACATTTACACTTAACGCATACTATCTAAATCGTTTCAAAAGACGCCATATGAGATATGGTACGAGAAGCGTCTGGATGTGTCTTTTATGAAGGTTTGGGGATGTGAAGCTTATATCAAGAAAAAATTTCTTGAAAAGCTTGGACCCAAATATGATGTGTTATTTTGTTGGATAACCCAAAGAAACAAGGGGACACCACTTATACCACCCAACTGACAACAAAGTGTTTGTTGCTAAAAATGTTGTATTCCTAGAAAAGGAATTTTTTTCTATAGGAAACAGTGGGAGGAAAGTGGAACTTGAAGAAGTTCGAGGATGACAAGAAAACATTGAACCAGAAGATGAACTAGAGGAAAATAGAGAATCACAAGTGGTTTTGTAATCTCAAAATCCTCAAGTAACACAGGAACCTCGTAGATATAGTAGGACATGCCTTGATCTAGATAGATTTGGATATCTTGTGACTCAAGAAGGTGGTGAGTTGGCCATAGATCATGAGCCAACTACTTATCTAGAATCTAGGGAGGGACCAAATTCTGAGAAATGGCTTGAGTCCATGAGATCTGAGATGGAATCCATGTATACCAACAAGGTATGGACCTTGGTGGATCCACCTGAAGGTGTAAAACCCATAGGGTGCAAATGGGTCTTTAAGACAAAGACTGACATGGATGGAAATGTGCAAACTTATAAAGGCAGATTGGTTGCAAAGGGTTTCAGACAAGTTCAAGGTGTTGACTATGACGAAACCTATTATGCATTTGCCATGATTAAGTCCATTAGGATCACACTTGCTATTGCAGCCTACTATGACTATGAGATTTGGCAGATGGGTGTTAAAACTACATTCCTTAACAAGAATCTTGTCAAGGATGTGTACATGACACAACCTAAAGGTTTTATAAATCCAAAGGATGCAAATAAAGTCTGTAAGCTACAGAGGTCAATCTATGGATTTAAGAAAGCATCTCAGAGCTGGAATCTTTGATTTGACGAAGCAGTCAAAGAGTTTGTCTTTATTCAAAATGAATATGAACCTTGTATATACAAGAAGGTTAGTGGGAGCATGACTACATTCCTCATATTGTATGTAAATGGCATACTATTGATGGGGAATGACATTCCTACTTTATAAAAGGTAAAGACATGGCTTGGAAATACATTCTCAATGAAAGACTTAGGAGAAGCATCATATATCGTAGGAATCAAGATCTATAGAGATAGATTTAGAAGGCTTCTTAGACTAAGCCAAAGCACATATATTGAAAAAGTGTTGAAGAGGTTCAACATGGATAACTCAAAGAGAGTAAACTTGCCCATGCTACATGGAATTGCCATATCTAGATCTCAATATCCCAAATCTTGTGAAGAGAGGGAACATATGAGTGGGATTCCATATGCATCTGCAATTGGATCCAACATGTATGAAATGTTGTGCACCCGTCCCGATGTCTCGTATGCACTGAGCATGACAAGTAGATGCCAATCAGATCCCAGAGATGCTCACTGGATAGTCGTGAAGAACATCATAAAGTACTTGAGAAGAACTAAGGATCAGTTCCTCGTCTACGGCGGCGAGGAAGAGTTGGTGTTAAAGGGTTACACCGATGCAATCTTCCAAACCGATGAAGATGATTATAGATCACAATCATGATTTATGTTTTTCCTCAACAATAGAGACGTGAACTAGTGGATTCTATGATAGAGGCCGAGTATATTATTGCATCCAATGCAGCTAAGGAGGCTATGTGGATCAAGAAGTTCATCTCTGAACTTGGAGTGATTCCTAGCATATGTGATGCAATTGAGCTTTACTTTGACAATAATGGATCTATGCGCAAGCTAAAGAACCCATATCACATTAGCGATCCAAGCACATATGAGAGATCATACAATGAGGAGATGTGAAGATTTGTGGAGTACTAACTTAAGACAATATTGTTGATCCCTTGACTAAGGCACTTTCACAGCAGAAGCATGACGGTCATGCTAGATCACAAGGATTGAGATTCATGGGTGATTGGATCTAAGTGCAAGTAGGAGTCTATTGGTATGTATGCCCATAGATCCAGTCATATGATGATTTTAATGACATACTTTGTAAATGATTTGAATAATAATAAAGGAAATTTCCATCTATATGTTTAATCTGTCTTGAGATCATGATATAACATGTTAGATGTTTGAAGAATCATATTACTCAATGACGTATGTCTTTAGGTTAAGGACCTGGATAATGAGATCATACAGATGTCAAGAGCATACATTCTTGTTATGTCCCTAGTAGGTTATTATTGTGGAAATATCCATAGACATCAATAATACATAAGACTAGAGTGTGTGTTGGTTGATGACAAAATCTCATCAGTCATAATATATGATATCAAACCAAGCACATAGATACATGTTAGAGAATAGTGTATCGGACAAACCCACCATATGAGTGATGCATGTAAGCCACACTTGGTTATTTAGGATCATCTCTTATAGTATTGGTGGTGATTGTGGTTCTTAGACCTGAAATCACTACACTCATCACATGTTGTTGGGTACACTTTGACATCATCAGACACAGTTCTAAAATATGGATTGTTATAAAGGTGGTGATTGGGTGGATTTGACACATGGGGTTTTAACTATGAGTGATAGATATGGAATTTGTCCCTCCTATGGGAGTATGATATCCTGGCCACTTGATAAGAAAGAATGAGAAATACATGGCCATGTACATGTGAGTCAATATATGATATTGAGCTTGCATATATCTCAGACAGTCTGTTGTAGTTCAAGACAGATGGATTGAACGTTTGTAAAGGATGACAAGTCCATGCCTCAAGTTCAATTTGGATATCAGTGACAAAGGAACTAAATATTCACTGTAACACCAATCACAGATTGTAGGTTGAAAGTTGTTCTCCAACTTTCCTTTTCACTTGAGTAGCACTGATGTGCGACCGGGCACCACTCTCTATTTGTGAAGTCATAAGTTAGTTATGGACATTCACTGCCAACGTGAAATGGGACCTATAGGGTCACACACATAGGATTAAACTGGAAGAGGAGTTTATCCATGAATGATGTTTAGATTGATTACTAAAGTGTTTAGGTACTCAATTAAACATTCAATCAACAGACTTGACTCAGAATCATCAAGTTCAAGTATTGAACCAACTGATTAGAGTGTCAGATTGATTGAGAACTGAATTGACTGAGTTATGCACAAACTAGACCACCAACCGACCAGTTCAGTGAGTGAACTGATTGGCTCATGGTCAGTGAGATGACCGGTTCACTCTAGTGAACCGTTCGGTTCACTTGGACCAAACAAGCAAGTGTTGGGTTTCTCGGTTCATGAGAATTTTTTTCGTTTCACTTGTTCAATTCAATTGGGACAAGAATTAATATTTGCATTAATTAGAAATGAATGAGGAAAGTCAATTGCAAGCATGTCTAGCTTATGAACTAACCGGTTCACAATGCCAAATGAATGGTTCACTTAGTGAACTGATCGGTTCACATGTCACAGTGCAAATAATTCATGGATAATTCAGACATTTGTTAAATAAGACTTTTGACGTCGGTTTCCAAGCAACACCCAAGTGGATGACACTAAAAGTAGATGCCTTTAGCGTCGATTACAAAACTGGCGACATAGAGTCGTCCCCGATTACAACCAAAAAAAGAACCGCCAGTAGTGGGACCATAGGCGTCAGTTATTCATTCAAAACCGACACCATTCTCCATCCTGGACAAAACAATTGCCCCCGATTAGACCATAGTTGTCAGTTTTCTATAAAGAATAGCCAGTAGTGGGGCTATAGCCTTCAGTTATTCATTCAAAATTGACGCCATTCTCCATCCTGATGGTTGGACCATAGTTGTCAGTTTTCTATAAATATTCGATGTCGTTGACCTCAACTTTTGACATGTTTTTAGATAACCAAAAAAATAACCGACACCATTAAAATAAAAGGCGTCAGTTTAATATAATTAACCGACGAGTTGGACATTCGTTGTCAATTTTTTTCATTTAACCAATGACTATGTTTTATTTTTTTCTTATCAGCTTGCAGGCCTACTATACGGATGGTCGGCAGGATGCAAAACCTACACTTCTGAATTGCAGGTTTACAACATCCTCTGATTTCAACCAACAACAGGCCACAAACTTGCAATATTAACAAGATGGAAAATATTATATATAGATCATGTGATTTACACACATGTATAATCACATTTAATTCATTCATATGATTCACACACATGTAGAAACATGTAGTTCCATTCATTCCTACATTTCATATTCACACACATTTAGCAACCTTCAGTTCTATTCATTCATCTCTTTTCACATTCATACATATGTAGAAGCACATTCATTTATTCATCTTCACATTCAAACACATTTATATAGATAAGAAAATTCAAAAAAATTCATTCAGACATGTATATATAAGTGTGTCTTTTAAAGTTTAACATGTGATCAAATACAAAAATAATATTATGACATCAAAGTTTAGAAATGTCATTCTTTATCATCATCGTCATCAATACTCCAATGATAATAAAAAATTCACAACACTTCTAAGGGTTTTCATTGTCATCAGTACTCCAATGATAATAAAAAATTCACAACGCTTCTAAGGCTTTTGCACATTGTTCTCTTATATCATCTAATTGTTCCATCGTATAGGGATTATGTACATCTAACAACTTTTCACATGTAGTGAAGTCACTGGTTTTAAACACCTACAAAGAGAATGGCGTATATATATAATTAATAAGATTGATATATTTCATATTATCTAATGAGACTATATAATATTTGTTGTATGGTATTGATTTCCAGTGTAACATATCTGACAACTAGATCCATATATTGCATCACGTAGTATGCACATTCCCAACCGTTGTCTTGTTTAGCACACTATAAATTTCAACATACAAAATGTTAATAAATAAAAACAAGCATAGTTCACATAAATAATATAGGCATTGGAGTCAACAAACTACATTTACATTCTCCCAAACTAACGGTTTATTCTTTGTTTTGCGCATGTTTCCTTCAGCTTTTTTGAAATCTTTTAAAGCCCTACATGTTAATGTAACACATTAAATTGCATTACTAAATAGTAATGTAATAATAGATGTTAACATATATAAGTATGAAAAAATTCTCACGTGAATAATTGCCTTTTCAATATGTGTCCATGCATGTCTAATTGCTTCCCCTTAGGATCCAAATAATAAACAGTGAACGTCTTGGGGACAATAACCAGTAACTCCCAATGCTTACCACTGTAGATAAGAAAGTTAAAAATATATAACTCAAAATGCACAATAAAATGTAATTTTCTTAAGTACACATTATAAGCAAACTTACTTAACATTGAATGGAGCTATTATCACGCTCTTCTTTTTTTTACCAAAATATTTAAAAGTGACAGTGCAATATAAGGTAACTAATGAAGGATCTTTATCTACAAGACTGATCAAAGATGGAACTAGAAATCCCACATGGGTAAATGAAAATTCTATACAGATCGTGTGTAAGTGGCTGAAAAACATATATTATGTATGCATTAATATATAAGAAACCAGATCATTGTATATAAAATAAGGTATATAGATATATAAATAAGATCTCACCATATCCATAGCTCTATCATAGATGTATTCAACCAATCATACCTAAACAACTCCAAAATATGTTGTATAATTATAGTGTTATCGTATGAATGGCCTGCATCATCCTCCAGAATATGAACATTTATAGGACAATGTTTGTTATGTTCGCTTATCCATATTTCCATACCCATACAATTAGGACCTATCAAGTCGTATAGGTCCTTTGGAAGCCAACTTGGTACTGCAGGATGAGGTGGAGGTGGAGGCACAGCTGTAGCGGGTTTCTTCCTTTTCTCATGTATATATAATTTCATACCAATTGACTTGTATATACACGTTAATGAATTAACGTAATGCAAATTTACCATGCAAGATCAGTATAGATGACATCTGTTTCGGGCCACAATATCACTCTGCCTTGTACTTCACCAAGCGTGTCAACATCTGGGTGGGCATATGGCAATAGATGCTTCCTGGAATGAGGGAACACAAGTCTCAGGCTCACACAAACTGTACCATCGGGTACTGGAGTGCCATGAATCATGTGCCCTGGAAGGCGTGGGTAAACCTCGGCCTTTGCAAGGATGAATTCTTTGATTCTTAGATTGAATGACCTCAACCCCTATAAATTTACATAGAGTATGTTAAATACATATATACATAAACATATCATCTTGAAAAGACTAGCTACTATTTTATAAAAATACTTACAGAGGACATGCTAGGTGGTGGGTCTACCAGATTACCCCTGTAACGACCCCGCCTCCTGGTAACCCCCCACTTAAGGGAGACCCGAAGGAAAGAGTCATTTAATCAATTAACAAGATCAAAGGTTCGACAAATAATCAGTAATAATTAATAAACTTTACCAACTAAACTAAAAATAGGTATAAAATAAAACTTTTCTTACCTTGGAAAAACTGGGATTTCTAAACTTCTATCCATGAAGATATTAATCTAACTAATCCTCCTGTGCATGTTATTTCTCATTCAATTCCACATATGTCACTTTACTGTTTGTTCTTTCATTTGTACCTAAAACACCGACAAATAAAACGTCGGTCAGCCGAAGCTGGTATGTGGGGGAAACAATAATTGTGCAACTATGTTAACAATGTAATCAACCAAATATCAGTTAACAACTAAGATTACGTTTTAAGCAATACTACTCAATCCTTTCCTATCCCCTTTCTCTATAACATCCCTGCAGTGGACATGGATACCATCTCTCTCATATGGTAGATCCTTACCCCCATGGCCCTACCACACAGGTAGCCAATACCTAGGGTTATGGAGTCGCATGGTCCTACCCAAAGGTAGACCAATCCCTGACTCATGATGACTTGATGGACCTACCCCATTGGTAGCCATTTACTAAGTCATTTAATGACCTAATGGACCTACCCTCATTGGTAGCCATTTACTAGGTCAATCTATAAAGCTACAGAGGGGACTAGGATCTGAGCTAGTAGGCATATTTCTTGTGTGATAGTCATATTCACATTATACTTTGCATGAATTAAATACATCCAACAGTTTAATTCAAGCCACGATGGAAACATCGATAAAATCCCGGAAAACTAATTCGGGTAGTCATAAGCGTAACCACATACCTGTACATGTAGATTCAGGTGCAAGAATAGTCCAAACAACAATGAGCAAGCAAGCATTCAATAAGAACCTGAAACAAATATACAATTTCCTTTTATTACTCGTGTCATTAAGATCTATTAAATCTAGCTCGCTTCTTAGGGTTTCTAGTCCACTTTTAGGGTTTCCCTTCATCTTTTATTGTTTTAAACCCTAATTTAACACAATTGATCACAAACCCTAATTATTTCCACATCCATTCCTCAATTCTGGATTAAAAGCATATTTAACCATTAATTAAGCTCATTAAGCCCCTTTTTATTAAAGTTACTATTTTTATCCTTTTAATCCATAATAAGATCATTATATGCATTTATCATCAATTCATAGTTCATTACAGTCCAAATCACATATGAACTCGATTTGCCATTAATCCACCTTTTTATTCATGAGAAAACTCTAATTACTTCATTTAGGGTATTTATCCATCAATTAAGAACTTTAATGCTCGAAATAACTTAGACTTAGCATATTCCAATTTTAATCATGAAATTAATCAATTACAACCATTAATAGTCGAATTAGTCAACATTAGGGTTTCAAGGCCCATTAAAACATATTTATGCACAAGAAACTCTAAATTACTAATTATATGCAAAGTCCATCCTTATTCTTCCTAATGTTCATTTTTATCATTAACAGGATAAGATCAACTTTAATAATCTATTAAACCCTACTAATCACTTTAATCATACCAAAATAGGGTCTCTTCAATCATCATCACATTAAAGTTAATAAATTGCATTATTTTTCGAATTGAAAGCATAATCAGACTCAAATTATATTTTTAATGGATTCCCCTCATTTTTCTGAGAAAAAATCATGTATAAAGCGCGTCTATCCGAGCTACGATTATTGAGATACGAATTTAACAAAAAAAAACTTACTATGGGCCAATGAGGAGGCACCACGTAGACTGCTTCATACAACGTGACCCGCTTGACTTGTTTTGAAATATTTCGAAATGTCCAAAACGCCCCTGGATTAAGTGATCAGTTTCCTTAGCCCGTGGAGGGTAGAGTCGTCCAACGCTAATCCTTCATCTTCAACCTCACGCAATCGAGAAGAACGGCCGACCTGTAGCAGGTTGCGGCCGCGTTCCCACTCCTCCACATTCCCGATGGCAGTCACCGACTCCTCCCCTGGCTTCATCTCCCTCCGCTGCCCTTGGGGCGTCATCCAGATCATGCCCAACGCAGTTGGTCGGAGATGGGTCGACCTGCAACTCGCCGCTCAAGTGCAGCCCACCTATGGTGTAGTTCTTACGGGAGAGCCCAGGGATGAGGGTTAACCATATGTGGTCGTTGTGGGAACGTTAAGCTACCATCCAGGCCACTCTGTGGCCTTTCGTTGCATAAGGGTTCCCTCTGTTCTCCATGGTTAGGGTTTGCACAGACAAGAAGAAGAAGAAGAAGAAGTAAAAGAAAGGGATGGATGCGTGGGACTTTCCTTGACTCGAACTGGAGGGTCTACCGTTTATATAGGGGGGTATCCACGCCCCAGATTGCTTGCCCACAAAGAAAACAAGGCTTCTCCAACTTGGAAACCTATTCCATCATGAAGAAGAAATCTTCTCTCTCTTCTTTATTCCTTTTGATATTCATTATTGCATGGATAATTAGAAATACGAAAATCCTTTCCCTTATTCTCTTTATTCATGCCTTTTCATATATTGGCCACGAAAATATATTTCCTTAAGTAATGAATACTTCCTTTTTAACAATATCTTCTTAATTCATTAATAATGTAGTACATTATTCTCTTATTTTGCTTCATTGATATTTTCTCTTTCCTCTTTCTTCATTGGGATTCCTTGGATCCCAAGAAACTCTAATATTTAGAAATTCCTTCATGAGGTTACTTATTATCCTTCTAGATGCATCCATATACATTATTCTCTACTATATCCCATTATCTTGTTTATTTCTTATTAAAATGGTTCCTTTTTTAGGGTTTTTCATTATTTCTTTTTTATTTTCCTTATTGATATTCCTTTTATCATTAGGAATCATTGGGATACGAAATCCCACTAAGGATAACTCGATTGCACCTCTTTTCACTTGTTTTCCACATATTACCATTATTTTCAATTTATTTCTCGATAAGGAAATATTTAATTGATCTTTTCTTTTATTATTGTATTCTCTATGCCACCTTAGACTCCTTCGAACCCAAGGAACCCAAGAGGCACGAAATCCTTCCTTGGATTTGCCTTCTAGAGGTTTCTACCTCTTTCTTTTCTCAAATATTCAATTATTCATTAATTAATTGAATTTCCTTGTTATTGGGCCCGATAGCCAATAAAGCCCACAAATCAAACAACAAGGCTATTTTAAATGAAATCCATTTATTCACAACAAAAGACATCATTATTTATTCATTTATCTTTGTTATGAGAAATTACATTTCTCGGCAAATGAACCCAAAATTGGGGTTGTAACATCCTTCCCCTCTTATAAGAATTTTGCCCTCAAAATTCCATCAAGTAAGCAAACAAACAGGATAAGTCTTCTTATGTCCATCAGGGCTCCCATGTGGCTTCACCCTTTCCATGGTGTTTCCCAAGAACCTTCATTATCTCATTTTCTTCCATCTGAGTTCTTTCTTACCTTGGTATATTGTACCCTCATAGGTGACTTAGGACTTTTCAGCCTTTCAAAAGTTGAATAGGTTCAGGGCTCAGCACCTGGCTTGGGTACCTCACATAGTGCTCTAGATCAGACTCATGCAACACATCATTTTATCCTGAGGGGTAAGGTTACACAACCATCTCCACCAATCCATCTCAAATGGACCCATATATCGGTGACTTAGCTTTCTCAGCTATATCTTAGAGGGGTCGGATTTTCACCTCACATATTCTCCCACAGTGAATTGCATGTCAGTCTGCTTTGCATCAACTTGTGACTCATGTCACCATGGGGCTCTCTCTCTCAGCCCTTGCACGATCAAGTGACTTCATCTGCACACATTGTGGTTCTTTTATGACCTTCGCGAGGCCTCCTCCACCAACATCATCATAATAAAGTGGCGACCAACACAACCTCTCTATAAGACTTCTTGCATGCCGATAAAGGCTATGGTGGCTAACATCACATCTTAAGAACTGTCTCTATGTATCACCCTGAATGAGCACACATGCTCTCGTCAGACCCTCTAGTCTGGATCATACTGTCCATTAGTATAGGGTGATAAACTGTACAAACACTTAGCTCTTCATGTATCTACTTCCACCTCATGGAAGTGAATCTTTAGGTCACATCAAGAACTTTTGAATTCGCATCATGGTGTAGTTGAACCATCTCTTTTCATATGTAGTTCAACCAGATCTGTCCCTTGACAGAACTCTTCCTATCTCATGTCATCTAGGTAAGGCGATCTACCATAACCCATATTGTATCTTGACCTTCTTGGTCTAGGAGAAATTCACAACATCCATAATGATGAACTCCCATTCCCTCTCGGGAACTCTTTATACTTTATATCCATGCACTGGGTTAATGGTGTTCGTCCTTCACCTCCTGGATTGCATGGCCACATGCTACATGCAACTTTGTTTTAAGCATCCAGAATGCTACCATCACTTACTATCTTTGTAGTACCAAGGTATATCATGTCCTCCTGTATTATTATAATTCCTCAAGCTTGATACCTCGGAAACCCTAAACCACTCTCAAAAGGGTTTTATTACCTTCCTATCCAAAGAAGTGTATCTGAGGTTCTATCACCATCCTTTTACTACATCAATCCATTAACTTGTTCAACATATCTTGTGTGTTAACCAGAACACATCCTTATTCCAAACATAGGATTAGTCGAACAACCTCAACTTCTTCTAGCTTCCAGCTAAACTAGGCACTATATCTCAACCAGAGCATTCATTACCACTTCTTAGGTGTTAGGTAACATACACCTCCATGTATTATACTTATCATCTCATCTCAAACTCTAAGTCTATCAAGAAGCTCTGAGCTCATCCTCACTGTGATCGAACTCGACTTTGGTTAACTTGCAAATTCCACATAGTTCCTGATAAAACATCCTCATAAGCTGACTACACTACCTCTCTTAGTGTTTGCGAACCATCCATGTATCATTCACTTTACCAGGGTATGTTATCATCTCCATCATCATACCTTGTAGCTACGTTCCAACTTACATCATCTTTATCCTTGGTGTAAGGCATGCGTACTGTCCTATCTCTCACTCCCATAACAAGAAGAAATAAGCATTTGGATGCAGTCCAAATATAGAGTTCTTCCTGTTCCAAGAGTAGAGATGGTACAGCCCACCTTTCCCGTACACTTTCAAATCCAACTTGAAACATGCAGGTTATGTCTCTATATCACAAACATCATGATATCCACACTACTTCCATGGAAAACTGGTCTCAGACTTACTTGGTCATAATCCTAGGTCATATCCTCTAGGTCTATAGGGAGACGGCACTTTTGGGGTCATCCCTTTTTCCCTTATGCATCAGAGAGTGCCCTACTCCTCTGCCCTTTGGGTCCCATGAGTTCATGAAGGTGATCAATCTCCTAACCCATGGCCCTCAGACAATGATAGATGTTACCTCCCGACCCCATGGTCATGTGCAACTAGGGAATTAGGCGACTCCTTCTTCCATCGGTCTTATCCCTACCTGACCCTTGGATAGACTTAGGATTCTAACATAGTACATGTCCAACTTAGAACCTTACCCAAGCCTTCATTATCTCTCTCTGCATTCACGACTGACTTTCATCCTTTCATAGGGATCATGGCGACCTGCCTATCTTGGTCAAGCCTCATACCGGTTACCTCCATGGCAACACATCCGCATGCACATAGAGATGGCTATCTATGGGTCTATAGGTTCATTCTCATGCCATGTACTCTTCACCTAGCTTCTCAAGATCTTATGAAACCTCCTTAGGTTTCCTCAACACCAACCAAACTGGTAAACTCCCTACCAAAGGGTCGCTCTCCCAGGATGTGAGGAAACTACACCTTGATAACAAAGGTCACAAGCATCCTTAGGGTTTACATTCTCATGAGCATGACTAACCCAACAACTACTAAGGCACAAGCAGACCACCTATTAACTATGCTAGGTCATACTTGTTCTCTTTCCTCAATGTTGGATCGATATTATACCTTCTCATGTCATCAACTTAGTTGTGGGGGATTCATCAACCATACCCTTAACTTAAGGGGTTTCCTTTACCTCTACACATGAGGAGTACCATGCTCGAAACTATAGAGACTCAAATCTTATCATGAGCATCAGGTACACTGCTTCCCCTCTTAGGCCTAGGAACCCTAGGTTCTCCTTTGGATATCCAACTGCATGCTCAATCTCTTAACCATGAATCATTCATGTCCAAGGTATGCCATGTACTCCCATGATCCTTTTATATGAACAATACCTTAGAGTTGAGTCCTCCTCAAGGACATTCAACTAGGTATAAAACCTCACAACAGGGTACATAAACCTCCTCAGGGTCTAAGGCACTCTTTATCTCATCCAGCAGGCAATCACTTATACCCTGGGTACTAGCAGCATCATCCTCTCTCTAGGGTTTGGTTCCTCTAAAGGCAACCAAGATATCATCAGCCTCCAGGGATCAAGCATAAGGTAGCCACTATCATCCACTTAGGTCGCATCATTCTCGACTGCCCACTATTCCTCAAGTTTCGGGGTTTTCAGCTTCCAACCTCCTTGTTGGGGTCCCGCTTCCTCTCTCTAGAGTTAAAACTACCTCCATCCATACCTACTAGAGGTCCCTTCTCCATGAAGGCTCATGCCCACAAGCATACCCCTATGTGGTTGAAGCCTATGCTCAACTCATGTTTGGCTCAAGAGCATCCATGCCCCTTTCATAAGCCATCCATCATGATCTCTTAACCAGGATTTCATCAAGCTATACCCTACTTGCCTAAGCCCATAGGGTAACTATAGGTTCTATAACCTCATCCACGAAGGAGCTATCCTTTTCTATGGCCTACACGGCCCTCTCCAGGGTTGGGTCGCCAAAGGTACTAGGTCATCTACCCTCTTATGGCATCCCAAAGGCATGACCAACCAAACACTCGGTCAATCATGACATCTAACTCATCATGCCATCTCTCTGTCTAACCTTCACTTAGGGTTAGGGTTACCATCATCCTCAAAGGATGTGCTAGGTCTCTAACTTTAATGGAGATCTCTACCTCCAAGACTAACTTTCTCTACTCCTCCTCCTGACAAGAAGGTATAGACTCAGGTCTCTCCTGAGGTCATGACAACTTATGTCATACGACCTAAGCATGTATCTATTCTTTAATTTCACTACTACAGAAATAGCATTCAGTGTCGCTTTTCTGGGCGTCTGTTATTAAGGAACACGGACGCCTTATATTAAAGGCGTCGGTTATTTAGAAGAACCGACGTCTATATTCAAAGACCAGCCAAACACGGGTACCGCTTTGTATACATCGTCAGTTGTTTATACAAAACCGACGCATCATGTCATCCAATTTTCGAGCGAAAAAATAATGTCACTTTCGGCGTCGAGTCTGTAGTTAAAACACCGACGCTTATGTGCGATGGAAATTTGCGCGAAAAGTGTCCTTTTCCGCGTCGGTCGTCCTTTAATCACCGACGCTGAATGTGGTTCCCGCCAAACATTTTCACGAAAATATCGTCCAAATGGACGTCGGATGTTGCGAACGACGACGGTAAAGATGTTACAACAACCGACGCTATTGGGGAACTTCATAACCTTCGATCGCCCGACTCTTCCCCTTTCTTATGTTTCATTGCTACCCTATTTCCCTATTGCGGCGATTTCTCCGGCGATTTCTCTGCTGCTGGTACTAGTTTTTCTCCGGCGCTTCTCTCCGGTGCCCCATCTCCGGCGTCCCCTCTCCGGCGCCCCTCTCTGACGCGTTTCTTCTCTGGCACCCCTGCTGCCCGCCCTGCTGCTCCAACCGCCTGCGCCGCCGCCACGCCTGAAAACCGGCGCCGCCGCAACGCCTGGTGCCCACCTGCCTGCCACGCCTGAGAACCGGCGCCGCCGTACCCCCTTCTCCTTCTCCTCCGCCTGGCCGCTGCCTGCCTGCCGCCGCCTGGCCGCCTGCCTGCCTGCTGCGGCTGACGCTCCTGCTCTTCGGAGTCACTGCCGCTGGTTCTGGAGCTCGTCGGCCGCCACCCACGTACTCAACCAGCTCGACCTCACCCTACTCTTCTTGCCCAGGTACCTGCAGACCTACCCAGGCGCGAAATTGGTTCTTTATGTGCTGACCTAATCTGCTTGCCTAATCTGCTTGCACGAAATTGGCTCCCTACTCTGCTTGCTTAATGTGCCTAATCTGCTTTAAGTGGTCCTAATATCATAACATGATAGTTTTATTATATGATTTGTGGCACTTTAGGGTGTATATACATGCAAATTATATAAGTGATAGATGTTGGATGTTTGTCAAGGTTTCTTGAAGATTGAATAAGTGATAGATGCTGGATGTTTATTTATTTCATCTATCCATGTTGCCTATAGTTTATAACATTGCATTGTGAATTATTGCATGTTTGAAACTATGAAATTCTTGATTTATTAGATGATATTCAAGAAAACCCTAGTTTGATGAGCATGTTGTTAATCATGTTAATTATGATTCTTCTATATATTCTGATGTCATTATATAATTATGTGATCCCAACATATTAAATTGAATTAGAATGATTTCATGAATTATAGGGTTTATATAAGAATGACAACACATGTATTTGTTGGCCTAGAAACCCGTCCAAGATTTACTCAGTAGGAGTAAATCTTGGATAGTCCCCAGTTTGGGACTGTTCTTGAACACCTAATCTCACTTAGGATGTAAGTGTATAATGTGTATTGGGTTTTCGAGAAAATTTCGGCAACATTTCCCCGTTTGTTCTCTAAGTACATATGTACTTAGAGAACAACGGGGAAATGCTGCCGAAATTTTCTTGAAAACCAAATACACATTATACACTTACATCCTAAGTGAGATTAGGTGTTCAAGGATGGGATAGGTGGTACACATTTATTATATATAAGATTGACATCAAATGTGTTTGTTGGCCTAGAAACCCGTCCAAGATTGACTAATATATACTTGTTTCCTAATATATACTTGTTTAAAAGGTTAACTGATGTTATACAACTTTTTCTAAAAATATATAACATCGTTATATGTACTTACACTTTGTTAATACTAATATTGTGCAGTCTCTGTCTTCCCATAACAATGACTATGAATTGGGCCTCTATGTCAATGTTAACATTCCCTATTGAAGAACAATTGGACATCATCCTAGATGATCGTTCCTTAAACCAATTGGTCATACCCAAACATTGGCGTTTTCTAAAAGGAAGACACTACATGCCTGGTAAAGTGACCCTAACTTTTGGAAATTATTCACATGTAATCGAGGTTGAGTATGATTTGGCGGGAAATCTTGTATCAAAATCCGGTTGGCGTGATTGGATTGGAGAGCTGCATGTGGTCCGTTGGAATAGGCTTTTTCTCCGTCCAGTTGGCGATAATTCCATCAAAGTTTGGATAACCAACAGCAACTGCGAGACCCCCGATCATCTTCTGCGGTATGAGCGCACGGCGTCGCATATCAGCTCAGACAAATCTAAATCTGAGGCCCCTATCAGTTCAGATTCGTCTAAATACAGTGAGGAGCTTCGTGACACAGCTTCATCATCAAAAAGAAGTTACTGATGCATGCGGGACCATGTTGGTGTAGTATTTAGTTGTCTATCTATCTAGACTTGTCTGTAGTAATAGTTTTTTTAATTATGCGCATGTTTAGGGGTACACCAACCCCTTTGTTTAGTTATTGTTATAACTAAAGTGTGTGTTCCCATGAATGGAACTGTAAGTTGCTACATGAATGCTTATAACTGAAGTGTGTGTTCCCATGAATGTTCCCATTTACATGATTACACTACTATTTTCTCATATTGTCTTGCCTCAAAAAAAAATTCTTTTATTGTTTAGTCTATTTTAATACGACATACTTGCTTATATCTTTCTTAATGATGAACTGTAATACGACATACTTGCTTATACACTTGTTTCCTAATATATACTTGCTTTCCTAATATATACTTGCTTTCTCTGATCATAGAATGGATAGATCATGGATGTCCATTCGTAATCGTTGCACCCCAGAGTTTATATCTGGTCTTGATCAGTTTATTAGATTTGCCGAGGAACATAGGAAAAAACCTACAGATAGGTTCTACTGTCCATGTAGGCATTGCGGTAACAACTTGAAACTCAACACTGGTGAGGAAATCAAAAGTCATGTCATGTGCAACGGGATTGTACAAGGCTATACAGAATGGCACTGGCATGGAGAGATTTCAAAATCAAATCCAGTAGATGTCAATAGCAGTGCTTGGGTGGAAGAAGAAATTGCCTCCGATGACGTAAATGTGAACGAACCAGTTCCAGCAGACATTGTTGATGCGATGCTGGATAGTTGTAGGGTAGAGCACACCGATCCACCTCCTATCTTTACAAACATTGTGCATGATGCTGAGATACCGTTATACACAGGCTGTGCTAAGTTTACGAAGCTTAGCGCTGTGCTGAGATTGTATAAGTTGAAAGCTAACAATAGATGGAGCGACAAAAGCTTCACTGAATTGTTGACTTTGTTGAAAGAAATTCTTCCTGAAGGAAACGAGCTGCCAATCTCAACATACCAGGTAAAGAAAATGTTGTGCCCAATGGGAATGGAGGCCAAAAAGATACACGCATGCCCGAATGATTGTGTATTATTTCAAAAGGACTATGTAGATTTGAAAGATTGTCCAAAATGTGGTGCGTCACGATATAAATTGACGACTTCGGGGGAGTCCAAAACTGGTTCTCCTGCCAAGGTGTTGTGGTATCTACCTATAACATCACGGTTTCAACGCTTGTTTGCAAATCCGAAAGATGCGAAGAATTTGAGGTGGCATGCAGATGTTAAGAAAAATAATGATGGGATCCTACGACATGCGTCTGATTCCCCACAGTGGAAGAAGATTGATGTATTGTTCCCTGAATTTGGTGAAGAAGTCAGGAATCTAAGACTTGGGCTTTGTACAGACGGGATGAATCCGTACGGGACATTGAGCAGCCAACATAGCACTTGGCCAGTCATGCTTGTTATATACAATCTTCCTCCCTGGCTGTGTATGAAAAATAAGTATGTTATGTTGTCATTGTTGATATCGGGCCCTAAACAACCCGGAAATGATATCGATGTTTATCTTGAACCTTTGATTGATGACTTAAAGAAACTTTGGGCTGAAGGTGTGATGACCTATGATGCTTCAGCAAGAGAGACATTTCGTTTGCATGCTATGTTGTTTTGCACTATTAATGACTTTCCGGCATATGGGAATTTGTCTGGATATAGTGTCAAAGGAGCTAAAGCGTGTCCTATATGTGAAGAAAACACTGATTCAATAAGACTAAAATATGGCGGCAAGACTGTATATCTTGGTCATCGAAGGTTTCTTTCAAAATTCCATCTGTATCGTAGGAAGCGCAAAGCATTCAATGGATGGAATGATGAACGGAGTGCACCTAAACCTATACCAGGGGATGTTGTTTATGAAAGAGTAAAAGACATTGTCAATGAATTTGGTAAGAAATCACAATGTAGTATGGCCACATGGAGTGACAATTCTTCATTCAAAAAGAAGTCAATATTTTGGGATCTTCCTTATTGGAGTTCTTTGTCAGTCAGGCATTGTATCGATGTAATGCACGTTGAGAAAAATGTATATGATAGCATCATTGGTACTCTATTAAATATACCAGGTAAGACTAAAGATGGGATAAAATCCAGACTGGACCTACGTGAAATGGGAATAAGGTCAGAATAAACAGAATTATGTGAAATGGGTAATAAAAGAACATACTTACCTCCCGCTTGTTACACGTTGTCTAGAAAGGAGAAGAAAAATTTTTGTGAATGCTTAGTAAATGTTAAGGTGCCACATGGTTACTCATCCAACATCCGTAGATTGGTATCAATGAAAGATCTGAAGTTGATAGGTCTTAAATCTCATGATTGTCACACTCTAATGCAACAAATATTGCCCGTGGCAATTCGATCTATATTGCCGAAGCATGTAAGGTTTGCAATTACCAGACTTTGTTTCTTTTTCAACAGTCTATGCAGCAAAGTTATTGACCCTGATACTCTCGATAATTTGCAAAGAGAAGTGGTTGTTACCCTATGTCAGCTTGAGATGTATTTCCCTCCTTCGTTCTTTGATATCATGGTACATCTTGTTGTCCACTTGACTAGGGAAGTGAAAATCTTGGGACCGGTTTTCTTGCATTGGATGTATCCCTTTGAACGATACATGAGCGTTTTTAAAGGTGATGTTCGAAACCGTTATCGTCCTGAAGGGAGTATTATTGAAGGTTATGTGGCGAGAGAGGTTATGGATTTCTGCAATGACTTTCTCAGTGGTAATGACACTCCTGATAATGACAAGAATATTGAGGAGGGCAAAGGAATTTTGGGATCACGGGTGAAAGTAATCAGCCGTGAGCAGTTGGAACAAGCTCACTTGTATATTTTACATAATATGGACGAAGTGAGTGTTTATATCGAGGAACATACCAATTTCATAAAGAGACAACATCCTCGAGCAAGTTCAATGTGGCTTTCTAGAGAGCATAATAAGACTTTTACTAAGTGGTTTGAAGATAAAGTCTTACATCAACTATCTCAAACACCAAATGATATTACAGAAACTATCAAATGTCTCGCCTTTAAACCAAAACCGAATGCTATGTCTTATGAAGGGTTTGACATTAATGGATTCACATATTACACAAAGCGCCAAGATGATAAGAGTGTCGTCCAAAATAGTGGGGTCACTCTTCAAGCGTCAACTATGTACTTTGCAAGTGCAAAGGATAAGAGTCCACGTGAAGCTAAAATGTCATATTACGGTGTCATTGAAGACATTTGGGAGTTTGACTACATAGATTTCAATATTCTGCTCTTTAAATGTAATTGGGTTGATAACACCAAAGGAGTTATAGTGGATGAATTGGGTTTCACTTTGGTGAACTTTGAAATGATTGGCGAGAAGGCTGAACCATTCATATTGGCATCACAGGCAAAACAAATATTCTATATCGATGATCCTGCAAATGATAAATGGTCAGTTGTTCTTCATGGTAAAAGACAGTTCATTGAAGATCCTATAGATGAAGAAGAGTACTATGATAAGTATGATGACTCCAGTCCATTCTCAGTTGGGTTGCCAACTCCACAAAATATTGAAGCTAATGATGACTTATATGTGCGCGGAGATCACAATGAAGGATTGTTAATTGATAAAAGATCACAATTTTAGAGACATGTATGTTTATACAAATGGTAAATGTTTTCCTTTTTCTAATTTATAAAAATGCTAAATGTTTTCCTTTTTCTAGTTGATACAAATGCTAAATGTTTGCCTTTTTTATGACATTTTCAGATGGTTGACCATGATGAGAATGATGTTCATGATGAGCATGTTGTCCATGACGAGCATGGCGAGGATACCAATGTAAGTTCTAAAAACATATCCTGTATTTCTATAAAATTCATTATCTTCTAGTTATGTCATATATCCTATATTTCTATATTGGCCTAATTCAGTGTGTTTATTTTTGTCAAATTTTAGGTTGATGATGCACATGTACCCACTGAAGCACTGGAGCAACTTGATGCGCGAAGAGGACATTCCAACTCGAGATATCGTCTACCGTTTCCTCCTCCTCCACAGTAATATCCTCATCTCTAAACGTTTCTCGTAGGATTCTGAACCCCTCCCTTCCCTCTACTACATCGAAGCCATGCCGCAGTTGAACCCTTTCGCCGAGCCCTACCTGGCCAAGCAGGCGTCGCCTGAAGCACCACCGTCGTCGTCGTCTCCACCTCCATCGCAACTTGCTGTGCTAGTCCTGACAGTTTATCACCCCACATGCCTTCCTCCTCAGTTCCTGCCGCTAGACGACCACACAATGGATCCAAGAGGATTGCAGGCGTTCGCCAAAGACTATAGGCTGAGTTAACTCAATAGTTAACTCAGCCTATAGTCTTTGGCAAACGCCTGCATATCCTCTTGGATCCATTGTGTGGTTGTCTAGCGGCAGGAACTGGGGAGGAAGCCATGTGGGGTCATAAACTGTTAGATATAATTGGGATGTTGATAGTGATGATGAATGATACTTTGTAAATGAATGTTTCTGAATGTTAAAACATGTATTTGAATGATTCTATATGTGTGAACGTGACAATTGAATTGATGTCTGAATGTATCTACTTGTGTGAATCTCTTTATGTTAATTTTGCAGGTTTGTGGCCTGTTTGTAGGCTGATATCAATGGATGTCGTAAACCTGCAGTTCAGAAAACTGAACTGCAGGTTCTCATCCTGCTGACCAGCCACAGCAGGCCTGCAAACAGATTTATAAAAAAAAAATAGATATAGGCGTCGGTTATTTACCGATAACCGTCAGCACAGACTTACAGCGTCGGTTTTTTGTTGAACACCGACGCCAAAAGTGTTCGCGCTACAGGAAATGGGAGTCATCTAGGACACTTTTCTGCGTCGGTTGTTCAGTATTTAACCGACGCAGAAAGCGTCCTAGATGACGCCCATTTCCTGTAGCGCGAACCCTTTTGGCGTCGGTGTTTTATAATAAACCGACGCCTTTATGTTAAATAGGCGTCGGTTTTTTAACCGACGCTGAAGTGTCCAACCTTTTAGCGGCGCCCACATAGGCGTCGTTCAGAAACCGACGCCAAAGGGGGTTAAACAACCGACACTAAAAGGCACTTCTGTAGTAGTGTTTACGCTTAATCTATTAAGCTTATGTCCATGACATCTTATTTACATGTTTTTTATTAATTTTGTGGAGGATTCCCTAATCCTTATCAACCTTACCCATACCTCAAGAGGGTGAGAAGAAGAGAGGAAACCCTAATCCTTAAGGTCCTTAACAGAATTGGAGTTAAGAAGGGATGAACAAGATGAGAGGGTCCTAAAGGTATCTTATTTCGATTCATACCCTAAGACTTTGGCCAGGCAGTCACACGGATCCGGGAGTCCTCATATTCTTACTAGCGGTGCGGAGGAAAATATTGCCATCCCCCGGGTCATGATCCTTTTCTAGACACCTCAGTCTTTCGAATAATCCTCTAATAACTCCCTTGGGTTCTACAGAATTTGTAAAATTTAATAATTATTAAAGATTAATTGAGGAACCTATGCTCTGATACCAATAGTAACGACCCCGCCTCCCGGTAACCCCCCACTTAAGGGAGACCCGAAGGAAAGAGTCGTTTAATCAATTAACAGGATCAAAGGTTTGACAAATAATCAGTAATAATTAATAAACTTTACCAACTAAAATGAAAATTGGTATAAAATAAAACTTTTCTTACCTTGGAAAAACTGGGATTTCTAAACTTCTATCCATGAAGATGTTAATATAACTAATCCTCCTGTGCATGTTATTTCTCATTCAATTCCACATATGTCACTTTACTGTTTGTTCTTTCACTTGTACCTAAAACGCCGACAAACAAAACGTCGGTCAGCCGAAGCTGGTATGTGGGGGAAACAATAATTGTGCAACTATGTTAACAATGTAATCAACCAAATATCAGTTAACAACCAAGATTACATTTTAAACAATACTACTCAATCCTTGCCTATCCCATTTCTCTGTAACATCCTTGCAGTGGACATGGATACCATCTCTCTCATATGGTAGATCCTTACCCCCATGGCCCTACCACACACGTAGCCAATACCTAGGGTTATGGAGTCACATGGTCCTACCCAACGGTAGACCAATCCCTGACTCATGATGACTTGATGGACCTACCCCATTGGTAGCCATTTACTAAGTCATTTAATGACCTGATGGACCTACCCTCATTGGTAGCCATTTACTAGGTCAATCTATAAAGCTACAGAGGGGACTAGGATCTGAGCTAGTAGGCATATTTCTTATGTGATAGTCATATTCACATTATACTTTGCATGAATTAAATACATCCAATAGTTTAATTCAATCCATGATGGAAACATCGATAAAATCCTGGAAAACTAATTCGGGTAGTCATAAGCGTAACCACATACCTGTACATGTAGATTCAGGTGCAAGAATAGTCCAAACAACAATGAGCAAGCAAGCATTCAATAAGACCCTGAAACAAATATACAATTTCCTTTTATTACTCGTATCATTAAGATCTATTAAATCTAGCTCGCTTCTTAGGGTTTCTAGTCCACTTTTAGGGTTTCCATTGCAATTAGGGTTTCCCTTCATCTTTTATTGTTTTAAACCCTAATTTAACACAATTGATCACAAACCCTAATTATTTCCACATCCATTCCTCAATTCTGGATTAAAAGCATATTTAACCATTAATTATGCTCATTAAGCCCCTTTTTATTAAAGCTACTATTTTTATCCTTTTAATCCATAATAAGATCATTATATGCATTTATCATCAATTCATAGTTCATTATAGTCCAAATCACATATGAACTCGATTTTCCATTAATCCACCTTTTTATTCATGAGAAAACCCTAATTACTTCATTTAGGGTATTTATACATCAATTAAGAACTTTAATGCTTGAAATAACTTATACTTAGCATATTCCAATTTTAATCATGAAATTAATCAATTACAACCATTAATAGTCAAATTAGTCAACATTAGGGTTTCAAGGCCCATTAAAACATATTTGTGCACAAGAAACTCTAAATTACTAATTATATGCAAAGTCCATCCTTATTCTTCCTAATGTTCATTTTTATCATTAACAGGATAAGATCAACTTTAATCATCTATTAAACCCTACTAATCACTTTAATCATACCAAAATAGGGTCTCTTTAATCATCATCACATTAAAGTTAATAACTTGCATTATTTTTCGAATTGAAAGCATAATCAGACACCAATTATATTTTTAATGGATTCCCCTCGTTTTTTTGAGCAAAATTCATGTATAAAGCGTGTCTATCCGAGCTACGGTTATTGAGATACGAATTTAACAAAAATAACTTACTATGGGCCAATGAGGAGGCGCCACGTAGACTGCTTCATGCAACGTGACCCGCTTGACTTGTTTTGAAATATTTTGAAATGTCCAAAACGCCCCTGGATTAAGTGATCAGTTTCCTTAGCCCGCGGAGGGCAGAGTCGTCCAACGCTAATCCTTCATCTTCAACCTCACGCAATCGAGAAGAACGGCCGACCTGTAGCAGGTTGCGACCGCGTTCCCACTCCTCCACGTTCCCGATGGCAGCCGCCGACTCCTCCCCTGGCTTCATCTCCCTCTGCCGCCCTTGGGGCGTCATCCAGATCATGCCCAACATAGCTGGTCGAAGATGGGTCGACCTGCAACTCGCCGCTCAAGTGCATCCCACCTATGGTGTAGTTCTTACGGGAGAGCCCAGGGACGAGGGTTAACCATATGTGGTCATTGTGGGAACGTTAAGCTACCATCCAGACCACTCTGTGGCCTTTCGTTTATCAGGGTTCCCTCTATTCTCCATGCTTAGGGTTTGCACGGACAAGAAGAAGAAGAAGAAGTAAAAGAAAGGGATGGATGCGTGGGACTTTCCTGGACTCGAACTGGAGGGTCTACCCTTTATATAGGGGGGTATCCACGCCCCAGATTGCTTGCCCACAAAGAAAACAAGGCTTCTCCAACTTGGAAACCTATTCCTTCATGAAGAAGAAATCTTCTCTCTCTTCTTTATTCCTTTTAATATTCATTATTGCATGGATAATTAGAAATACGAAAATCCTTTCCCTTATTCTCTTTATTCATGCCTTTTAATATATTGGCCACAAAAATATATTTCCTTAAGTAATGAATACTTCCTTTTTAATAATATCTTCTTAATTCATTAATAATGTAGTACATTATTCTCTTATTTTGCTTCATTGATATTTTCTCTTTCCTGTTTCTTCATTGGGATTCCTTGGATCCCAAGAAACTCTAATATTTAGAAATTTCTTCATGAGGTTACTTATTATCCTTCTAGATGCATCCATATACATTATTCTCCACTATATCCCATTATCTTGTTTATTTCTTATTAAAATGGTTCCTTTTTGAGGGTTTTTCATTATTTATCTTTTATTTTACTTATTGATATTCCTTTTATCATTAGGAATCATTGGGATACGAAATCCCACTAAGGATAACTCGATTGCGCCTCTTTTCCACATATTACCATTATTTTCAATTTATTTCTCGATAAGGAAATATTTAATTGATCTTTTCTTTTATTATTGTATTCTCTATGCCACCTTAGACTCCTTGGAACCCAAGGAACCCATGAGGCACGAAATCCTTCCTTGGATTTGCCTTCTAGAGGTTTCTACCTCTTTCTTTTTTCAAATATTCAATTATTCATTAATTAATTGAATTTCCTTGTTATTGGGCCCAATAGCCAATAAAGCCCACAAATCAAACAACAAGGCTATTTTAAATGAAATCCATTTATTCACAACAAAAGACATCATTATTTGTTCATGTATCTTTGTTATGAGAAATTACATTTCTCAGCAAATGAACCCAAAATTGGTGTTGTGATAACTCCCAACCACCTCCACCATAGGGGAAGAGCTGCACGGCACATGTACTGTGTGAGTGGCAGCCTGAGACGCCTACCACTTGCTCATTGCTTCATGGAGTCTCTTATCAAGTTCTTTCTCGACTCTCCTATCGATTAACTCATCTACCTACACATGGACAAAAGAAATGCTAGCTTTTGATTATTGAATTCCCTTTGCAATAACATTCTAAAAAAAGAATAGGTTACCTCGGCTTTTGAAAAGCTCACTTTTGGGACATGTTTGTGTTGTGATGGCCCAAAGAACGCTTTTATGCCCACACCAGTGTCTGCAGCCCCAACACATCTAGGATGCTCTGGGTTACTAAGAACAACTGTCAATTCATCCCTTGTACTCTCAGGGATGAACTTGCCTTGCTTCCTCTACTCATGAAGCTCCCGCTAATCACCATCAATATAAATTGGTAAGTAAAAATAACAATCATCAATATCGATTGTTCTGAGAGTTGAATTTTATCATTTTTGTAGCTGCCTCAGTTATTGCGGGCTTGGTTATATCTCCTTTCTTATTTTGCCTCCCAGCTATCCACACAGCATGGCGAGGCAGAGGTGCGAGAGTAACAATAGATGACTCACTAGTCTCCTGAGTAGCAACAAACTCAGTAGTAACAACCAATAGTTTTGGCAAACACCTACATAGCCACTTGGACCCATCGTGTGGTCATGCACATTCAGTGCACACCTTGATCTTTAAGCATCACTGATAACCTTATTAGTAAGCACATTGAACTGGTTAGTAACACTAAAGGTCAATCGTGAATAGGTGAATTCATAAGAATGTATATTAATTAAATTGGGAGTGACACTTAATACCTGAAATTCATCAATATTTCTCTTGGCAACAAACTCCTCCCAACCTTTGGTTCCAGGTAGTTCCATTGCTCAGTGGCTGACTTCTTCCTATTCTCAGCATCTCGTATGTATAGTCGAGTGCGATTTGTCCTATAGTTCCTTAGGACCCTCCCACATAACTGCATCACCTTTTTACGATGTAGGCTTTCATCCAGTTCAAATATACTATACAAAATTTCATATATTTAATAGACTAGTATCCTAAAAATTAGTATTCTACAAAATAGAATTGGAAATGATAATAACTCACACATAGTTCTTTCCATACTAAGTCTTTCTTTCCTTTAGGAACTTTATGCCAAGAAGATTATAAATTAGGACTACACTGGGTACGAGTAAGAACCCCAAGATATGAAATAAATGAGTTGCATTTCACTCCAATTGGATTTCCTGCATGATCAAAATCTACAGCCAGTTTTGGTCCATTGCCCCTTTTTTGTAGTAACTTGTTCATCATAGTGATGCCCCTCACTTTTTCAATTTTTTTTGCTGCTCATCAAGTGCCACAAGGTTTTCAGGGGGTACATCCTCAACCTAAAAATTGACAAAAAACACTTATTGAATATAACTTATAAATGGACATATATATAGAAATATAGGATATATTTTAAAACTTACATCATGAGGTGGTGCCTCATTGATATCCTCACCCTCACAGTAATCATCGTTATGATCATCATACTCATGGTCAGCCATCTAAAAGTGTCATTAAAAAATCATACATTTAACATTTAACACAACTAGAAGATAATATAACATTGTAAAGTTCACATCGATGTAACATTAAAAAAAATAAACATATAAAAAAAATAAAAACATGCCTCTAATACTGCGATCTTTTATCAATTAACATTCCTTTGGTGTGATCTCCGCGCACATATAAGTTATCGTTAGCTTCAATATTTGGTGTTGGTAACACAACTGAGAATGGACTCGAGTCATCATACTTATCATAGTACTCTTCTTCATCTATAGGATCTTCAATGAACTGTCTTTTACTATGAAGAACAACCGACCATTTTTCATTTGGTGGATCATCGATATAAAATACTTGTTTTTCCTGTGATGCCAATATGAATGGTTCACCCTTCTCGCCAATCTTTTCAAAGTTCACTAATGTGAAACCCAATTCATCCACTATAACTCCTTTGGTGTTATCAACCCAATTACATTTAAAGAGTGAAATTCTGAAATCTACATAGTCAAACTCCCATATGTCTTCAATGACACTATAATATGACATTTTAGCTTCATGTGGACTCTTATCCTTTACACTATGCTCGAAGGGTGACCCCACTATTTTGGACGATGCTCTTATCATCTTGACGCTTTGTGTAATATGAGAACCCATTTATGTCAAACCCTTCATAAGACATAACATTCATTTTTGGTTTAAAGGTGAGGCATTTGATATTTTCAGCAAGATTATTTGGTGTTTGAGATAGTTGATGTAAGACTTTATCTTCAAACCACTTAATAAATGTCTTGTTATGCTCTCTAGCAAGCCACACTAAATTGGTTCAAGGATATTATTTCTTGATGAAATTGGTATGTGCCATGATATAAACACTCATTTCATTGATGTTGTGTAAAATATACAAGTGAGCTTGTTCCAATATCTCACGGTTGATTACTTTCATCCGTGATCCTAAAATCCCTTTGCCAAAACACTCCTCAATATTCTTGTCATTTACATGAGCATCATTACCACTCAAAAATTCATTACAAAAATCCATAACCTCTCTCACCACATAACCCTCAATAATACTCCCTTCAAGCCGATAACAGTTTCAAACATAACCTTTAAAAACACTCATGTATTGTTCAAAAGAATACATCTAATACAAGAAAACTGGTCCCAACATTTTCACTTTCTTAGTCAAGTGGACAACAATATGTACCATGATATCAAAGAATGAAGGAGGAAAATACATCTCAAGCAGACATAGGGTAACAACTACTTCTCTTTGCAACTTATCGAGAGTCTCAAGATCAATAACTTTGTTGCATAGACTATTGAAGAAGAAACAAAGTTTGGTGATTGCAAACCTTACATGCTTCAACAGTATAGATCGAATTGCCACGGGTAATATTTGTTGCATTAGAGTGTGACAATCATGAGATTTAAGACCTATTAGCTTCAGATCTTTCATTGATACCAATCTACAGATGCTCAATGAGTAACTGTATGGAACCTTAACATTAACCAGGCACTCGCAAAAAGCTTTTTTTCTCCTTTCTAGACAACATGTGACAAGTAGGAGGTAAATATGTTCTCTGATCACTACTAACTACTTCTGTTAATTCTGTCCTTATTCCCATTTCATATAGGTCCATTCTAGATTTGATCCCATCTTTAGTCTTACATGGTATATTCAACATAGTACCAATGATGCTATCATATACATTTTTCTCAACATGCATGACATCGATACAATGCCTGACTGCCAAAGAACTCCATAAGGAAGATCCCAAAATATTGACTTCTTCTTGAATAAAGATTTGTCACTCCGTGTGGCCATGGTACTTTGTGATCTCTTACCAAATTCATTGATAAAGTCTTTTACTCTTTCATAAACAACCTCCCCTGGTATAGGGTTAGGCTCACTCCATTCCTCATTCCATCCATTGAACGCTTTGCACAACCTTCGGTACGGATGGAATTTTAGAAGAAACCTTCGATGACCAAGATATACAGTCTTGCCTCCATGTTTTAGTCATATTGAATCAGTGTTTTCTTCACATATAGGACACACTTTAGATCCTTTGAAACTGTATCCAGAAAAATTCCCATATGCTGGAAAGTCATTAACAATGCAAAACAACATAGCGTGCAAATGAATGTCTCTCTACATGAAGCATCATAGGTCATCACACCTTCACCCCAGAGTTTCTTAAAGTCATCAATCCGAGGTTCAAGATAAATGTCGATATCATTTCCAGGTTGTTTAGGGCCCGATATCAACAATGACCAGCATAACATACTTATTTTTTATGCCCAACTAGGGAGGAAGTTTGTATATAACAAGCATAACAGGCCAAGTGCTATGTTGGCTGCTCAATGTCCCCAAAGGATTCCTCCCATCGGTACAAAGCCCAAGTCTTAGATTCCAGACTTCTTCACCAAATTTAGGGTACAATAAATCAATCTTCTTCCACTATGGGAAATCAGATGCATGTCGTAGGATCTCATCATTATTTTTCTTAACCTTTGCATGCCACCTCAAATTCTTTGCATCTATTGAATTGGCAAACAAGCGTTGAAGCCGTGGTATTATAGGTAGATACCACATCACCTTGGAAGAAGAACCAGTTTTGGACTTCCCTGAAGTCGTCATTTTATACCTTGATGCACCACATTTTGTACAATCTTTCAAATCCACATAGTCCTTTTGAAATAATACACAATCATTCGGGCATGTATGTATCTTCTTGGCCTCCATTCCCATTGGGCACAACAATTTCTTTAACTCGTATGTTGAGATTGGCAGCTTGTTTCCTTCAGAAAGAATTTCTTTAAAAAAATACAACAATGACGTGAAGCTTTTGTCGCTCCATCTATTATTAGCATTCAACTTATACAATCTCAACACAGTGCTAAGCTTTGTAAACTTAGTACAACCTATGTATAATGGGCTCTCATCATCATGCACAATGTTCCTAAACATGGGAGGTGGATCAGTTTGCTCTACCCCACAACTATTCATTATCTCATCAAAGATGTCTACTAGAACTGGTTCGTTCACATATACTTCATCAGAGGTAATTTCTTCTTCCATACAAGAAATGCTATTGACATCTACTTATTTCAAGTTTGAAATCTCTCCATGCCAGTACCATTCTGTATAGCCTTGTACAATTCCGTTGTACATGACATGACTTTTGATTTCGTCACTAGTGCTGACTTTCAAGTTGTTACCGCAATGCCTACATGGATAGTAGAACCTATCTCCAGGTTGTTTCCTACATTCCTCCATAATTCTAATAAACTGATCAAGACCAGAAATAAACTCTGGGGTGCAGTGATTTTGAATGGACAACCATGATCTATCCATTCTATGATCAAAGAGAAAACAAGTATATATTACGGTTTAGGGTTAAAAGATTAGGGTTTAGGGTTAAAAGATTAGGGTTTAGGGTATTATATATAATAAATGTGTACCACCTATCCCATTTTTGATCACCTAATCTCACTAGTAAGTGTATAATGTATTTTCGATTTTCAAGAAAATTTATGCACCATTTCCCCATAGTTCTCCAAGTACACCGATGTACATGGGCAAATGCCCACCAACATATGTACTTAGAGAACAAATGGGGAAGTTCTGATGAAACATCATGAAAACCGGACATACATTATACACTTACATCCTAAGTGAGATTAAGTGTTCAAGAACAGTCCCAAACCGGGGACTATCTAAGATTTACTCCTAATGAGTAAATCTCTGACGGGTTTTTAGGCCAACAAAATACATGTATGTTGTCATTCCTATACCTACAATCCTAGTTTCATCGTTCATATCCTAGGTTTTGTGTAGCATCATTTAGTTCAATTAATTCTTCCATTTGGGTAAGTTCATTCATTCATCATTAACCCTAATTAATCAACTACACAATCTTGAAGAACAATTATTGAACTAAGTAAAATTAATCACTAACAAGAGAGAAAGAAAACAATATTAATTAATTAAATTCATTCATGCATCATTAAAATAATAATCAACTACACAATCTTAACGAGCAATTATTGAACTAAATTAAATTAATCATTAACAATAGAGAAACTAAGTGAAAATCTAATTAACTAAGTTTGTTCATGCATCATTAATCCTAATTAATCAATATTAATCAACTATAGGCAGATCAGCCTATGGTGGCATCATTAACCTAATTAATCAATATTAAACTAAGTGCAAATCTACTTTTGATTAACCACTCAATGCACTAGTGGAGCAGGCTATGGTGGTAGCGGCCGGAGGTGGAGATGGTCACGGATAGAGAAGAAGGAAGGTGGTCGGGCTACGATGATGGATGGAGGTGAAGTAGGCTGGAGCGATGACATATGGCTGGAGCTAATCGAGCGGTGGCTGGTGGTGGCAGTGATTGGAGCGGTAGTAGATGACTGGAGTTGATCGAGTGGCGGCCGATGGAGGTGACTAGAGCAGCGGCCTTCCAAGCTCCTCAGCGACGATCTCCTCACTGGCGACTCCTCAGCGGTGGTGAGCTCCTTATAGGCAGCTCCTCAATAGAAGAAGCTCCATAGCGGCGGTGCAGAGCTCCTCAGTAGCAACGACGATGGCGAGCGGGAATTGCCAGACCTAGCATGCAATAGATGAAATCGGGAATGAAATAGATAAGAAGAAGAGTCTGGTTCACGTGGGTACTATTAAGTTAACTATCGACATCAATTATTAAAAAAATTTGATGCTTAAAACCAATAGGCGTTGGTCACACATGAAAATTGACACCTATCTACAACTATATATAAATTTTTTTGCACCCGATCAGGGTATTTGTCTTCAGTTTCTAGATACAAAAACCGACGTCTATCCACATAACATGATAAAAAATTGTTTTTGAGTTACGATCATAATTCTCGATTGCCAACCAAAAACTGACGCTGAATAGGCAAATTGGGGGGAAATATTTTTATGGGGACAACACGTGAACACACATCCTTGTCAGTTCTTTGGTAGAAATTGATGACATATGGGGGAATAAATTTTTCCTTGCGAAGGATGTTTAGTCATTGGTTCCTTATCAAAATTTGATGAATACTTGGGGATACAAATTTTCACAGGGGCTTGGAACGCAACATATGTCGTCGACTTTGGGTGAACTGATGCCGAATTGAAAATTTTGGAGGCAAACTTTTTTTCCTGGAAATTGTATTTCATGGGTGATTATAGACATCGGTTTTTACTTCACCTAACCGACATTAAAGAAAAAGCAATACATGTGTCTTTTATAAATTGGTCGACGTTCACATATAGTGACAATTGTCATTTTTAGCTGACGACATAGTGTATTGGCGTCGGTTTTTTAGTTTTCACCAACGCCATCAAATGTGACGTTATATGTTATTTCTGTACTAGTGGACCCTTCTACTCCCACACAGACTGGGAACCTTGACCCTGCCCCTACTATAAATAGAGGGGTACATGGGGCTTCTCAGAATACAAAACTCAGAACATCAATTGCTCTGCAAAGTTGTTGTCCTCTCTGGTTGTGGTAACCAAGAGAGCCCAAGCAAGTTCTACCCATCCATGGAGGAACAATGAGGGAAAGACAACTACAGAACAACAAGTGGTTGTGTGAGAGTGTGTGAGTGACTAGTACACCGACAGAAGGGGATAACTCCTTTTAGTCTATTCAACTAGAATGACTGGAGTTTCTAGTGGTCTGTCTGGACTATCTATAGAGGCAGGAAATTTCTACCGCTCAAGAGGACAACCGTCAACCACAGTCCGGGTCAAGACTAGGTGCTGCACATACGTCGTCGAAGAGTTGGCGGTTGAAGGCCGTACTAGTTGTGAGGTATTGTCACTAAGCAAGCCTCAGGACCAGGTATGTCTCGCTAAACCATCCTTCCTATTGCATAGTTGTTGATGCGATCTGTTGGTTATGGGTTTGTGGTTAGATAAAATCTTTTGTTTCCGCTGCCTGTTCTATCCCAAAAAACCCAATAAGCATTACAATATTAAAATGTCCATCTAAATTAAATGCAAGACTATTTGTAGAGGGAAACCTGACCACTCTAAGCTATCATCATTTCATCATCGTAAAGCTGATCTTCTTGAGCCACTATCATCTATCACTCCTATACCTGGGTGGTTTTGGGAATGGCACCCAGTAAAAGACAAAAAAAGGTATGTGTCAAAACACTTCTGAGTATGTGCACAATAAACATATTTGAGCATCATTAGGTATGTAAGAAGAAGAAAAAAGGGTTCTTCCAATAAGGTAGTAGTTTCTATCAAGTAGGTTGAAGAGGACATAGTTCAAAGATAAATAACGATAATTTGAGGCAATGGATTTTTGAGGATATTATAGTCATTTCAAAGAACTTGCTAAATCAATCACTATAATAATAACATGTGCTTGCAAGTTATGCTAAGGGAATCTATTGTAGGGATGAGATATCATATGATCTCAAGCCAGGGAGCAAGGGGGACTAAAACCCTGATACCCAACATATATAGAAAAGTGCATGTTTGTAAACAAGTACCACTACTCTTGATTACCAGTCTAATAACAAGAATGCAAATAGTATGGTAAGATGAAATGATTTTACGATCAATATATTCATCAATGTAAATATGGAAAAAGGAGCAATAAGCCCAACACCAAAGAATAAGTTCCACATTTCATAAGTAAAAGAAGAGATATAGTTTATGGGATATAGAAATGGTGTCAAGAATGACAAATATTCAACTATGCCTCATTATGGGGAAATGGGTTTATCATCAATTAAATTCTCAAATGTATTTTCACATACTTGATCTTCTCCATTAATGGCTAATTCAATGGATATATGTAGTCCATGAAGTCGAGTTTAGATCCTCGTGACATATTAGGTGTTGTAGAAAAACTAAAGAGAACCTGTATATACATCCCTAGTATAGTTATACATAATTTTCATACCATGATTATGATTATTTGAAGGTATATTAGGGTGTTTTATATTATTAAGTGAACAAAGATCCACTAGATCTCCATTTTAGTTCAAAGATCCATCTTTCATGAGATAAGTCTAAAGATGTCAAAATTATGTATTTATTTTTGTAATATGCATTACTCAAATTTAGACCACAAAATGTTAATCTCTCTGCATATACATCCTATAGTTTGCGTTTAGTCAACTGACGTAGATAATGTTCATGTTACAATTTCGTCTTGAATATTATAAGATCCATTGGTATTCAATTATAACATGGAAAACATTAGGGTGGTGTTTTTATTAGTTTAGATATTATCATGGCAACCATATTCTTTTCACTATATAAACTTCTTGTTAAAATGAACGAACTATTTTATAATAATACATAATATAGGCATACTATATACAAACACTATCACTCTAATATAGGTACTAGTATCATTTATATTATGGTATCAGATAAAGTGGTCTAGTGATTGTTGTTACTATCCTAATCACCTAGATTTTTATCTAAGTTTTGTTTAACACATTGCTATCATATAATATAGCTTAGAAGCATTAATACATTACTATATGTATATGATACTATAATATAATTGGATATCCAGATGGATCAATTAGTCTTCATTGTAATCAAGATAAATTCATAGAGTTGGAATGTATAAATCCCATCTATAATCTTAAACAAGATCTTAACAATTGAAAAACTTACTAACCTATAGTTTGTTGCTTGATGATCCTTAACTAATCTACTCTTCGTGTGTCAAACCCCAAGTGGTGAATTTGGCCAGAGGTGATCATGTTAACACAGAAGCTTGAGGTGGTACGGATTCTTAAGGCTATTGTTGCATCTTGATTCATCTACATGATTGCCAAGACTGGTCCACATATACTATACTATCAGGAGGTGATAACAAGGTCGAAGCAAGAAAAACATATTGGCTTGGATCATCTATTGGTCGATTTCTAGGAGTCATGGTGCTGGAGATGAATGCAGGGATAGTGTTGAAGATGATCATGGCAAGGTCTGATGAACTGAGGTATCAAAAATATGGTAAGAATTTAGTATACCTACAACTATAGATAATGGATGGATAGAGAGGCTACTGGGTGATCGACATTTCCTTTTGGACTGGAGCTTCCAGTGGAACACCAATAAGATCCAACAGTTGACAATGAAATAGGCAGTAGCTACATCTTGCCATCCTAGATTTAAAGCTCTAGATAGAGCGAGGTTGAGAGGAATATTATGGAGGGGACGAAGGGTAGTGGCGAGGTTGTTATAAGATTCAAACCATTGATTATGCTGATGTAGGTTTCCATCAAGAATGGTAGGTGGAACAGTTGTTGGGAGATGATCCCTGGACTGCATTGACATGGACATAGCTAGGAGGAGAAGACATGCGGTTGTAGTACCTTGATGACAATGATGATGGTGGAAATATGTCGTTCAGATGGAAAGATCCCTAGACAAGCCACAAAGGTCTCAATGTAGAGAAGCTAGCTTCAGATAACATGGAAGGGACAAACGCTAGGGGTGGAAAATAATGCAGAGAAGGAGGTAGTAATTCATGGGAGGCCTGGGGAGGAAGAAGTAGAGGAGAATGTCTTCCAATATAGGCACATGCAAATCATCACCAACTATAACTGACAGAAGGTCTCATAGTCATGGTTGCTGGGCCAGGGCAAGGGAGAGTCGGTGACCAGAGAGATGGAGGAGGCATACAAGAACCAGTGGTGGTCAATGACATTTCTTGGCACTACTTGGCTTTTTTTGGGAGCATGTAGAGGTGGATGATGGTGGTTGGGTTTAGGACAAGGAGGAGGAGGAAACTTATGAATTCTGGGATTAGGAAGGCCAAAGAGTGGAGGGTGATTGAAGTTACAAAGAAGGGAGAGGTAGGGAAATAAGGGGAAGAACAAGGAGAGATGATGAGGCAAAACTAGAAGAGGAAGACAAGGGTCGGCTTCCAGTTACATGGCACATATGTGGGTTGAAGAAACATCGATGTGAGTGTGCATGTAAGAGAAAGAAGGCATTACAACAAGAAATTAAATATTATCTATATGGGTCAAGGACATAAATTATATTAAACAAGGTCATTTAATATTATTTGTTTATCTAAATTAATTAAACAGGAAAATAACTTCCAATTTACTAAAAAAATTGAATATGATAATTAGAGCATGGAGATTCCAATTTTAATATTATGTTCACCGCTAGAAAATATTTGGTATTTTACTACATTACTTATGTGTTAAGTGTTGAACTAATTCATTTAATATCCTCATTAATCTTTTTGATAAATTAATTTGTATTTACTATTTTCTTTCCTCAATTAGACTTACAATGATTCTAAAGTAAAAAATTAGGTCCCCCATAATTAAATGAAGAATTTGTATAATTAACCCCCAATATCTTATATAGCATTCAGTTACCCTTATTATTCAGTATATATATTAGTGTAATGCTATTTTGAGGAATCCATGCACGACGTACACAATGCATTTACTCTTACGTTCATGCAGTCCCAAAGTCAAATTACTCTCTTAAACTATAACTATCTAAAGAGGTAGATCAGGGTAGATCTAGTAGGTGAAATTGTAACGACCCTGACCTGGGTTATGAGGTAACCCTATTTGTTTTGGCTAATAAAGTTGATTATAACTTTAATATAATCCTCTAAGGTTCTTTGTTATCATGTGACACATTTATGTTTCAATTTTGGTCCCGATTGAATGCTGTTTGAGCAATTTTCCTTTGTTTTGGACCAAAGTGCAATTTACCCAAATTGAGGGGCCATAATGCAAAATTTCACATATTGAACATGCCTAATGTGTTTTATCATCATTATAGAGAGAATGATGTAAGGTGGTGGCTTGTGGAAAGCCTAAATTCCAAGTTGTAGCTTATTTGAATAATGTTAGTGCATTGTGCACCAATTTTGGTACAAATTGTAATTTACCCAAAATGTGGGGTTAATATGAAAATTACCACCTATAGAGTGTCCCTACGCCCTCCTAGCATCATGTAGAGGAGAGAGAAAGAATTAGACACCATGTTTGAATCATTTTGGAATGATGGTAATCTTGGTGATGAAATGACCAAGGAAAAAGGGCTGCATTTGGAAGCTTAACTTGAGTTGTATCAAGTTGAAAAGCTTATATATGAGTGCCTATCGGACATGGAGCCCAAGGAGGTATCCCATATCGTTTTGTGAACTCTTGGAAAAGTCCATATCGTGCAAAGCACCTCAAGGAGGTTAGGTGTGTCGGCCAACAAGTTTCCTTAGAAAAAGTGTATCGGCTTGACATGAAATAGTGATTAAACCTAGATAACTTATCCAAATGGATAAGTAATGGACGAAATTGCATCTATAAATGATCCTAAACTGTTTTGCAAGACAAGATAAATGATGGTGCATGCATGGACACGTGTCACCCATGCATGACACGTGGCACCTACTAGCTCAAAATGTTGACACCTCATTTTTACCTTTCTTCATGTGCAACAAGTATATATACCCCTAGTTTCACCCTTAAGTGAAATTTTTCGACCCTTACCACCCTCCTACCTTGTGGTATCATGCATGGGGCTCTTGTATCGTGCAGGAGAGCAAGCATATCGTGCATAGGCCCTTGGATATTGCCCATAGCAAAAGCATATCGGCCAAGTAGGTGAAATTGGCCATATAAGGTGATATCGGCCAATAGGGTGAAAAGTTGAGTGCCATATCATGCAAGTGAGTGCCATATCGTGCAAGTGAGTGATATATCGTGCAAGAGGGTTGGAATATCGTGCAAGGGCACAAGGGTATCATGCATAGGCCTTGGGTATCGGCCATAACAAGTGTATCGGCCATACCATGTTGATATTGTCCATAGCAAGTTGATATCGGCCAATTGAAGTGATTTTGGCCACAAGTGAGGGGTTATCGGCCACAAGCAAGGTTGTGTCGTCCAAGAGGAAGTCCATATCTCCCAAGAGTGGTGGGGTGTCGGCCAAGGAGCTAAGGAACTCAAAACTTAACCCTAAGGTGAGGCAATGATCATCTTCAACATTGGATTGAAGCATGAATTTAGGGTTTTGATCTTCTTTTCTTTTTTCTTCACCAATTTCTTATCCATGGTGATTATTTGCATATAGAGGAGTTGTGAAGTTCATATTCAACCTTAGGAACATGGAGATTTGGAGCTTGAAGCTTTGAAGTGGTTCTTAAGGCGGGTTATATAACTTGAACTCAATCATGTTATTATTCATCACCTAAATTGTTGTATTTAATGATCTACTTTTAATTCCAAAATTTCCTGAAATGTTGATGAAATTATGAGTTCTAGTAGTTTCTTAGACCTGTTGACTTGAAATGTAATAGTTATAATAAAGGTCTAGAGCTTGAAGATTGTGATATCACCTTATAAAAGTGATATCGGGTACATGCACATAAGCAAGCACCTCTAACCCGATATGATGATGCACCTATTTCACTAAAATGATATGAATAGGTTTGTAAACCTTATTGAATGATATGGGAGTGTAGTATACACCTCTTTCATGATAGGGAGTCAAGTATAGACTCCATACATGATACAAGGTCAATTGTATACTTGTAAGTTGACAAGAAACCCTAAATTGGGTAACCCGATATAAGTGAAGAGTAACAAGTGTTATTTCATGATATGATCATATGATACATCATTGGTACTTAGTATAATGAGGCCTACATGACCTTTCATGACATGGTTGCACGATTCATGACCTTGCATGATAGGGTTGCACAATACACAATCCTAGACAATATGGTAGCCCGACATGTTGATGAGTTGAAACCTCTTAAGCATCATGGGCGACACATATATGTACCATGTGCCCATCACAATCAACCCTAACCCAACATGGGTGTTGCAACCTAATGTTTGATGGTGTATCCCAATATGGTTTAGTGCCCTACACTCCTATTGATTTGTATATTGGGTTGAGCCCGATATGGCAAACCCTAATCCGTCACGGCCAACCCTAGATGGTAAGCCGCCCGATATGGTGATTGAATGCATCTCTAGTCCGACATGGTGATGTCTTAATACCTCATGCACGACATGGGTAATACATACAAACACCTTTAACCCGATATGATTGATGTTGATATACTTCTAGTCGATATGGTGAGTGCTTATATACCTCCAACCCGATATGATGAATACATGCACACTTCTAACCCGAGACACCTTGTAAAGGTGAGGGAAAGACACTCTTAGGAGTGATGAGTGAAACACCAAGTAATGGTATGGCTAATACCTTGATAGGTGAAACACCTAAAGTGGATGATAATGAACAATTCTTGTATCAACAATGCCTTAACCCGAGATGAGTTCATATTATTGATGATGGTTGAATAATTCAAATGTGTGACTTATGACCAATATATTACATGATAAATGTGATAAACTAGTGCATAAAGTATTAGGATGGGAAATACCCTAATACAAGATAAGTTGATGAACTTAAGTAAGTAATAAGTGATAAGGGAAGTGATACATCAAGACATGATAGATATCACATCCAACACCTCAAGGATGATATACCTTGATGCACCTCAAATCCAATATACTTGGATGAGTAACACATGAAGTGTGTTATGTCATTTGTTATAATGAGATGTAATGAGTTTAATACACTTTGATAAGTGTGGGCTAACATACCTTGAGACAGGGTTAAGCCAAGTTAATAAAATATGATGTAATCATACTCTGGTAAGGATGAGAGAGGAACTCATACCTTGTGTTGATAATCATTTAATGATGAATGATGAGAATAAATAAGTATGATTGAATACTTATGATATCAATGTTGACTACTAGATGTTGGAGCAATGAATTAGGGTTTGATCATTGATAATATGACCTTGAAAACCTAAATGGTTAATTATGGAAAACCCTAATGAAGGGTGATGATATGTAAGAGAAACCCTAATCGATAAGAAAGGAAAACCCTAACCCTAATGACGGGAAGGTTGTATTTCTTTTATTGCATAAGCCTTGTCAGGCATGTTAAATACTTGTATAAAAAGTATAATGCTTAATGGCCTTGTGATCCATGTGAATAAGTTGTTGCTTAGTGAAAGGTGACAAGATGTGTAATGGCCTTGTGAGCCATTTGAATAAGTTGTTGCCTAGTGAAAGGTGACAAGATGTGTAATGGCCTTGTGAGCCATGTGAATAAGTTGTTTCCTAGTGAAAGGTGACAAGATGTGTAATGGCCTTGTGAGCTATGTGAATAAGTTGTTGCCTAGTGACAAGATGTGTAATGGCCTTGTGAGCCATGTGAATAAGTTGTTGCCTAGTGAAAGGTGACAAGACGTGTAATGGCCTGGTGAGCCATGTGAATGAGTTGTTGCCTAGTGAGAGGTGACAATATGTGCAATGGGCCTTGTGAGCCATATGAGATGCTTGTACAATAAGTATCATGTATACCTTGGTCTAAGGACCTAGAGGTATTAATTACCTGATAAGTAGTAACAGTGTTCTGTGATGATCTAAGGATTTGAATACCCAGATCCAGTAATCATGATAATGATGATGTGACGGGATGAGAATTCCCAGTAATGTGATAAGGGACTGAGATCCCAAGTATCATGTTTTTTAAAGATTTGAAAGTACTTGATAGATGTATTATACCTTTCTTTGTAGCATTTGTCATAATAATTCTTGTTTGAAAACTTGACTGATGCTAAAAGAATATGGGAATGTACTTAATTAATCAAGTGTAATCTTATCATGTAGAGCTCTGACCATAGATCCATCATCGTCAGCAGCTGGTGATGGTGAAACAGGTTTTCCCACGGGATCTCCTAGAGACCGCATATTTTTTAATATGCGGGGGTGATGGGCGAAAATATCTGTACGCCCTAATGTAGGAATTGATGTGAGATAAACATTAAATCTCTCAATCCTTCATTATAAAGGCTGGGATGGATGTATCACGAATCTCCCGATGATGATTAATGATGGATCGATGTGAGAGAAACATTAAATCTCTCGATGCCGAAGGAGTGCATCCGCCGCTGTAGCTCTATAGCGAAGTTGCCAGTATACACTGGAAAGCTATTTAGTAGAGACACGAGATGTCGTGCTCTTTTCTCGCACTGACCGAGACGGGTGAGGTCTTGGAGTCCGGCTCTTCCATTGACCTTGTATGGTATCGATTTCGAATTCGCAATGGTCAGTTGGAGTATGAGCGGTATACCTCATCTCCTCAGGGCATAAGTGTGATTGTAAAATGTAATCAGCCGTGTAGCATATCTGCTTAAGGATCGAATACGAGAAACATTGGTTGATGCGCAAATCAGTTATACATCTTAGTAGATAGATGTTATTTATGTTTCTTTACATTCCTTGCAAAGCAGATAGATGATTTATAACTCTACCATGGGTAGATGCAATGTTCTCCTTAAGAAAGGAGATTACTTCATTCTATTCATATAGTGAATTATCCTTCCTATTAATATAAAAAGAACCTCTGCTCAGTTTATAAATGCTTAATTTGTGATAATAACATTATTGGCGGAGAGTTATATCTCTCGCTGGGGCAATTTTCAATTGTCTCACCCCCATGGGATTCAAATTTTTAGGTGGACGTGCACGAGGAGGTGAAGACCTTTCTGCAGAAAAAGAACAACAGTGGCAGGGACAGCAGTGACAAATCAGGTTGAGTGTACTGTCTGTCATGTCTTGTAGATAGAAGTCCTATGTGTCGTCTCTGTACTCTCAGGTCCTTGGAGTTGGTTCGTTATGGTTTCATGAACGATCTGAGGTTTTGTCTTGTAAGCCTCGAGGTTTTATGTTGCTTCATTATATGTTTTGACAAAGCAACTATTATATGTTATCCTCGAGAAGAGATGGTAAAGTGTATGTATAATGTGAACAACGATGTATATAAAGTTTTGGTTCTGCCTTAAAGAGTTTTCCTAGAAATGGATCTCTTTGCAAAATGGTTTTAATTTTTAGTGATTTTTTTTAATCCGCTGATAATGTTTTAAATTCCGCTTAATTAGTAACGATTTGTCTATCGGTTTGGCGACTGTCGTTACAGAAATATATCTAAATCTTCTAACTCATAGATCTATTCTTAGGTCTAGGGTTTTATGGTCGACCAAACTAGTCAATGGGTGCATTCCTATGAGGTTGATTACTACTCAATACTTCAAATGGCGGTGACTTGTTTCACCAAACCATTGACAAATCCATAAAAATTCTCTTGGTGTACATACTGGACAATAATGAAAATACTTTTTTTGTGAAGATTAAAACCCTTGCGATGTGAAGTGGAAAAGTTGGTTTCAAACTCAATGTGAGTCAAGTCAATCACTTTCGACCATACTCATTATGCCAAGAGAGTATAAACCTCCACCAATATTTAATAATATACCAAAATCATCTCTAGCTCTTACCATAGGCAACGTGAATATAAATTAGATGAACATGATGTCATTTTATACTAGGTTGCTATTGGTTACCTCACATGTCACTTACCACTTCACATTAAATGTACTTGATTATTTCAAGTAATATGTAACCTCAACATGGGACATCCAGAAGTCCTTAGGTCACTTAACTATCTCAACAAGAGATTAGGGTTTATAAGACCAGGGGGACTACATGGGCATTGAACACACATTCACATTGGGTAGTTATTTATCAATACACTCTATGAAGCTATTTATGTATCCCACCGTCATACAGAGGGTAGGGGTGATTAGGGTATCTATGAACCAGGTCTCATCTACTTAAGTGGTATGGTAAGTGGTGATGATCACCGATTAATCTAGGGATGAAACACTAGTTGGTATTTCCAAGGCTCAAGAAAGGTGTGTCAACTTCTTATATATGGTCACCTAACTACCTAGTCAAGTAATATGTGTAGGAACAATAGAGGATTACTTGAAATAGTCAAGTCACTAGCCGCTTAGGCTCTGATACCATAAATTGAAAGATAGAAAACCATCATATTCCAAAAATGGAAGAAAGGACGAACTTTATTTTATTTCTCAAATTTTATGTATCAATTACAATTAAGTAGTAGAAACTAAACTATTGTACAATTTACAAGGTGTTCCATATACAACTATTCCTCACCCTAAGGTGGCATTACAAAACAAAAAAGTTACATCTAAATTATATACAAGACCATTTATAGAGGGAAACCCGACCATTCCATCCTCATGGCATCATCCTGAAGGTGATCTTCCTGAGTCACTATCACCCCAAACTCCTATGCCTGGGTGGTTTTGGGAATGACACACGGTAAAAGACAACAAAAAGTATGCATCATAAAACTTCTGAATATGTGCACAACAAACATATTCGAGCATTATTAGATATGTAAGAAGAAAGGGAGGTGCTTCCAATAAGGTAGTGGTTTGCATCAGGTAGGTTCAAGAAGATATAGTTCAAAGATAAATAACAAAAGAATGGGGCAATGGAATTATGAGAATATTATAATCATTTCAAAGATCTTTCCCAATAAATCACAACAATAATAAATGTGCATGCAAGTTAGACTAACCAAATCTATTGTAGGTCTGAGACACCATAGGTTCTTGAGCCAAGGAGCTAGGAGGAGTAAAACCACAATACCCCAAGGGATAATGGGAGTAAAACCCCGATACCCAATATATATAAAAAAGTGTATGGTTGTACAAAAGTACCACTACTCTAGATTACCAATCTAATAACAAGCATGCAAATAGTAAGGTAGAATGAGATGATTCCTTGATCAATATATTCATCAATGTAAATTTTTCAAAAGGGGCAATAAGCCCAACATCAAAGAATAAGTTCCACATTTTGGAAGTAAAAGAAGAAATATATTTCATGGGATATAGAAATGGTGTCAAGGAGAAATATTCAAATATGCTTTATTATGGAAAAAATGGGTTTATGATCAATTAAATGCTCAAATGTAAATAGGGATTGCACCTACATAATCTTGATCATTAATGTTTAATTAAATGGATATTTGCTCCATAAAGTCGAGTCTACACCCTAAGGACACATTACGTGTGCTAGCAAAACTGAAGAGAGCCTATGTATACATTCCTAGAATAGCTATACATGTTTTTATGACCCTGATTACTTTTAGTTATAGGTATATTAGGGTGTTTAATATGATCAAGTGAGCATAGATCCAATGTATCTCTATTTTATCCATCTTTAGTCAGATTAGTCTAAACATGTCAGAATTATGTATTTATTTTGGTAATATGCATTACTCCAACTTAGACCACAAAATCATGTTCTCTCTATATGAAAATCCTATAGTTTGAGTTTAGTCAACTAGGGTAGATTATGTCCATGGTATAATTTAGTCTTGAATATGACTACAAGATCCATTTGTATACATAGTTGGTACATCTTGGGTATTCAATTACTATAACGGTGGTCTAGAAGTTGGGCATATTAGTTTATGTATTATCATGTCAAGCATGTTCTATTAGTTTAAACAGAACTAATAGAATGCCAAGAATGTTCTTTTCGTAATATTATGGTGGTCTAGAAGTTGGGCGTGACTGCCTCCCGATGGTGAATAACTAGAGGAGATGGGGATTCATTGTTCTTTCCATTTGTATGATGTGTAGGAACTCTGAGGAGTCACGTTCACATATTTTCTTTCAGTGTAATGTTGTTACTAATGTCTGGAACTATGCTAAGTATGAGAAGCTAATTACCCTAGTTGAAGGTTGGTATTTGTGTTCTCCGATCCAGATCTATTTATCTATGGTGGGCTTGCTGATTCCTTTTAACTTGTTGTTTTTTCTATGATGGACCTTCCCACTTGTTCATTTTGTTTCTTCCTAATTTTGTAAAACCCTTCTCTCTCTCCTTTCATTCATTGAAAATATCTTACCTTCTTGTCCAGTCTCTTAGGTAAAGCCCTCCCATTGGTTACCTTCTTGTACAGTCTCTTAGGTAAAGCCCTCCCATTGGTTTACTTATACATGGACTTCAGTCCAATTCTATGTTGGTGTGGTGTTGAATCACCAATCCTATTGCAATACTGAAAAGGTACCACGCTTGAGTGACCAAGAAAAACGAGAGGTAATGAATATATGTAATAATGTCCTAGGAATTTTTTTAAATCGGATCTACATAATATCATCACATGAAAGCCCATACAGATATGTTATGGGTGTTTTTTTTAATATTAAAGTGTGAACAGTTATACACAGAAGTAATACTAGGAAAAGTACATCATTAAATCGAAGCCACATTACATATGTTATAGGTCTTTGGACTGTATGAGCAACTGTAAGTAAGCAGGGGTACTAAACAAACTATGAATCTATATATGACACTATACTTTGAGCGATACACAACAATATGAGAAAATTGTAAGTAAGCATAAGTACTAAACAAACTATGAATCCATGATACTATACTTTGCGTTAAACCAACTTGATCCTCATTGGTGATCAAACACTTTTCTGCTTTAAATACAACATCAATAACTGCCACAAGTTGTTTTAGCGAACGGAAACATCAGGGTATCACTATGTATTACAAGTTGTTTTATAGAGGTTGATGAATACACAAGAAGAGGAAAAAAAAAAACCAACAAGCTGTCGTTAATATACGAACAACAACAACACACACCCTGCTTCCCCCATCTCAATCCTGGCCCGACTGACGTCTATGAACTCCTCCGACGTTTGTTGTTGAGTGTCGCAGCAGAAGTTGTAGATGTTGTTGATGGCGATGATGATGAGCCGTTGCCCGTCTCGTAGAAGAGCTCCAGGTCCGAAGAGGTATCTGCTGCATCGTGACCCATAATTCCCTGGTGATGGCAGTACTGGTTCTGGACGTTGCCAATGACTGTGACGGGGCTTGACGGGCACCGGCGACACCTGCTCCACTTGGCTGTGGTTGCGTAGAGCGGATCCGCCACCCTGTCCTCCAAGAGCTTCCCACATGACTCGATCTCCTCCTGTTATTTCAAGAGCCAAGGTTCAGCGCCCATAAGTACGTACGTAGGAGGAGAACAAACGCAGGTAATTAATTCCAAGGTTTACAAAATACATTGTTGAATTCATACCCAGTACGGCGGTGGTGCGAGGCTGCATATGTCGCTGAGAAGCGCTGCGAGAACGACTCCCGACGGCGCGACCTCCTGGAGTGCTCGCTTGACGGCTGCCATTGCGACGGCGACCTGCGTGAAGCACCCTGCGAACCGGACGTCGAGCAGCGCACCGAGTAGGAGCTCGACGACCCTCACCCCGAGCGGTCCGACGAGGTGGCATGGCAGGACCTGGCCGGCCTTCCACGTGAGTAGGTCCGCGTAAGAGTAGGGTGTTATGGAGTTGAGCCTCCAGTCGAGCGAGCGGAGTATGAGCATCTCCATCTGCTTGATGTTGGCGGGCTCGTACGAGTGGCTGAGATCGTCCATCTGGGTGGTGCAAGATTTGTGATAATTAATTATGGCATTTTATGAAATAAGGAAGGGAAAAAAAAAATGTGAAGGGATTGAAGAAGTTAGTGCACAAAAGAGTGAAATACTTGAAGGAAAAACTCGATTTCTGTTTCATTTTTTTTTCTATACTATTTCCTTTCGGATACAATCAGTTATGTATGCTCGTTTTACATGGCAGCAAACACAAATGAAAATCCCGTGATTACAGTGAGAGCGGACTAGTAGGTTGGGCCGGCCTATTAAACACGTGATCGAAACAATTTCAGCGTCGAATCATGCATGGGACTTCCATCCCACCCAATCGTCCCGCGATTGCGTTGAATCCGCAAGCATGTTGTCGCCTGGAGTGAGAGAGGTGGGGTTAGTGGCCGTGAAAGGGAAGGTTACGGTGAACGTGATTTGTGCAAGTCAATAAATTCAGCTTCCGTTTTGACTCCGTGGTGGTGGTGGTGGAGAGTAACGAAGTACTCAATTAATTACTGATTACCCCCCCCCCCCCCAAAAAAAAAGAAAAAAAAAGAAAAAAAAGAAAAAAAAGAAAGGGAAACCAATTATATCAGCACTTACATTTGACTACCCATTCATGGATAATAAGGCAGTTACCAAACTTGGCGGGCGAGACGATATGAATACGGTCAACTACTGTTGGCAATGTTGTGATGTTTGATATAAGTTGAGATAGAAAACATTGATTGAATTTCGAAAAACTTGTGTGTTGTGAGTCAAAGTTTAATACATGCGAAAAGATACTTTGTGGTGCGGGAACGAAATTTATGATTTACCGGCAATCAAGTAAAGAAGCATAGTAATTGAAGAGAAAACGGAATCAGTTTTTTTCTTTTCTTTCAAATGATTAGAAACATAACAAAGGGCGGGAATTTGTAAACACTTTGACCAAACAGTCATGTCTACGTGGACGGCCCTAAATTTGCAACGAGGGAAAGTGGAACAAGGATTCGGGATTGAACGTACCGGTATTTGATTCAGGGAGAGGACGTCGGCCTCGTGGAATTTGGCGGCGATCGACAGGCAGGCGATGGAGACGAGTTCCATCGTCCATTGTTCCCATTCCACGTGAGTGTATCGTGAGAGGAAGCGGTCTAGGTAGTTGACGGCCAGGAAAGTTGTGGCATGGGAGAAGTTGAGCCGGGCGCGAGCCTGTACAAGCAGTATTAGTTTTAGTTAGTAGTGAGAATACTTAAAGCAGTCGAAAGAGATGATCGTTTTTTACTTGATATAGTAAAAACACTAGTTCAGAGTTAGAGTGCTTGATATCACGTGTATTAGCAATGTGATAAAACACCACCATCAAAGTGATTAAACACTAGTTCAGAGTTGCACTGCTTGATATCATGTGTATCCAAGTGTTATCTGAGGAATGAGACCAGTTTGGTAATGTGATAGACCATCACCATCTCGTCCAAGCGATAACCAACAACACACGGACGGGGCGCAATAAAGAAGAGATGCATGCACGGGATGTATTGCGAGGGAATTAACACCGATGAAAATCAATCGAGATCCGATCCAGAGAGGGCGCGCTTACCGTGATGACCCACTTGACGGCGTTGTATCGCAGTGTCTGGATGATGTCGTTCTTGCGGCGGAGGGCGTCGACGTACCCGGCGGCTGGCAAGAAATCGGCCTGCTTCGCAAGCAACAAGCGGAACTGATAGTCCCTCTCCTCTTGTTGAACATCCGCAGTGGCTGCCGTAGAAGCAACCCCACCACTAGTGGAAGGCCCAGGAGTGTTGTGCTCCAGCAGTAGTCCATCCTCGACTGAGGAGGGACTCGTAGTAGGGATTGGAGACGAGGATGGGGATAGAGCGAGTTGCTCGTCGCACAAGAGTGAGTCCCACTCCATCTATCTGACACAGGCTGACAAGAACGGGCGGGCGACTTTGATCCCTCTCTCTCCTCTCACCACCACCACCACCACCATTCGGCGGTGAGAGAGAGAGTGGCGAAGGAGAAGTCTCTTCTGACAAATGGTCCGCAGTCTGGTGTGTCTCTATCTGCGCTATTCCAGAGAATGGAAGGGAGGAGTAGGAGAGCGATGGGTCGCATTGATATAGGTCATGGTAGGACAAGGTGGTTTCGGATGTACAGCAATGGCAGCGCAGTTTACGGAGGTTGGTGGGAGAAGACAAGGGACGCATGTACAGAGAGAGAGAGAGAGAGAGAGAGAGAGAGAGAGTCGCACCTTCTCCTAACGAATCACAATCCACCTGTCTCAACCCTCTAACAAGGGAGAGAAAGTTCTACGAGGAAGGAAGTAAGGCCTGTAAGGGGCGGTTACACAGAAGAATTTAGAGTGATACGGCACACCCTTTCAAGTAAAGGGGAATGGGAATGGTGGACCCCACTCACCATCTTGCAGATCTTATTCCAAGCCTTCGTCCTCGTGTGAGTTCTGGTAGGGACGGGACGCGGGGGGTAGAGTGAGTGAGTCGGAGTTAACCAGTGCAACCCTACCCGCGCCGCCGTGTTTGGTAGGGCACCACCGCTAGCTGAGGGAGAGAGGGATCTAGAGGAAGAAAGCTTTTAAAACCGGAGATGGGGGTGGCCGGAATGGGAGGATGGTCATCCTCATGAGCAGTGGTTAATGCGGCGAGGGGCGGGTTAACTTAGCCCGCGAGGGAAAGGGCGTCTAGGAATGCTTGTGGGGACACCCCTCACTCACTCCTCGTCGCGTACTGCCAAAACGTGTGTGTACATTACTTTGGAAGTGGATCCACGTCTGTCCGTCCGTCCGTCCGTCACGCAGCCCGTGTGGTACGGCCGCATGCATGGCTTAGCTGCTGTATCTGCAACTGTTAGGGATGGCAAAATGCAAAATACCGGATCCACCAGCCGACCGACCTCCGAACTGCTCCGCTGCTCAAAGTTTGAAAATTGAAATGGGTGTCCACTCCATTCGCATCGGTTGTTTACTGGACGTCCAAAGAAACCGATCCGCAATTTTTCTCTCCCACATGACGCTGATCCAATACACTGCCGCAGTGGTCATTGTTCATTCCCTAATTGTACTGTTGGATTCCAATGAAGATCGAAAACTGTGGTGATCATCATTGGTGAAGCGGAAAGGTCCATGACGACGGAGGTGCCTGGCGCACCCACCAGTTTTAGTTGTTGTTGCAGTCTTGGTCACTGGTGGTCATTTCCATCAAGTGCTCAAGATCCATGACGATGGTCTCTGCTCGGAACACACGCCAGGGCGGCTATTTCTGTTGAGGCTGCATGTCTGCTACCTTGTCGATGGAGTTGCTAAAGGTCCATGGAAGACAGCAGCGGCTGTTGCTGCTACAACTCTCTGCCATCAATGGTCAACTTGTGTTGCTCAAGTGGCTCGTGGTCGTTCACCTCATTCTCATTCGAGCTTGCTAGATCGTCAACGTGAATTATATAATTATAGAAAAGAGAGTGTGGGAGTATGCTGCAATTGGAAATCAACTTGATGATTTCTCCATATGTTTTCAAATACCAACAATGGGACCCACAGACTCAAAAAGTGCATTGGACTTGGCATGAAGTGTGTTGATGCATGCGCTGTGCTACGGACACGGATTGAACCCACTACCGGTCCTCATCCACGCGTAAAAGATGGGCATCCGATAGGATTGGGTAAACGGACTGGATGTCCATGGATTCTGGATGCCGTGGATTAAATTGCCATCCCAACTGTCCCATTGTATTTTTTTTTTTAGCCATACATACTGTTGTTCAATGGAAAAATTCTGTTGATGATATTTTTCCTTTTTCTTTCTGTTCCTTTATATGTCCGTGGATTAATATTTGTCCATGCGGAAAGGGATAAACTTTACATCATGCATTTTTGTCATGATTGTTAATCGAATTTGCAGTTGGGGGTACACATGAAGACTGAACTATGACATTAATTAAACCAGAACAAAACACTCAACACATTCCATATCCAAAACCATACTTCTATCACATGCATAACATCCCCTCTTAGTTGTATTTCCAAACAATGACGCAAGTATGCCATGGCTTTGATTTCCAACGGCCAACACGAAAAACAATTAACTGCCTTTTTATGCCATGTGTCGCATTGAATCAAAGAACTCGTTTTTCCATTATCATTAATATCCATTAAATTCCCATACTCAGTTTTAAAAAGGTAACTAAATGGTGTAGTGTGTGGACTTTGGGATTTCCCTAAAGGATCAGAGTCGGAACACACGACAATCAAGGTTTTATGTCCCTGCAAATTCAACAACTTTGATACAACCAAATACGACAACCCACCATACTAAATGAGTTTACTCGAAATAAAACAACGATTTCTCACTAATTATCCATGTTACCAAAAAGATGCAGTACAAAAAGAACATAATTAAATTTTTTAATATTTCCAATAACCCTTACATAAAGGTCCTATTTTACATATGCATATATACCGGGTGACTTTACATGAGCTCACTGGACTCACCCACAACTTGCCACGAAAGATGCTATCCACATATTTACAACCTATGCGTTGTTCAAGATGTATAACCAAAACTCGAGTCGATATATACAAAATACAAAACTCATCGCTAGATCTCGGAATACAAGGACGACTCTAGGACTCCAAACAACCAAACTGACCGCTTAGTCTCTACAGATCTTCAAACTACACCTCCTCGTCACACTGCATCCGACCACACTGGTTATCATGCTACATGAGTGTGGAAACCTACGAGGTGAGACCCATGTCCTGACGATAAGATATAACCTCTAGTAATGTCTACTGGTTATAGGAAGATTATGAATTATAAGCAACTAAATCATATAGTATTATAGAGTTGAAAGACTATTCAACTTATATAAAAGATCAAGAACAATTAACAAATACAATTGATTTCTCTTACCACATTATAAATCGCATACACTACTAAAGGAAACCATAGTTAGATCATCATCCATTCGTCAAATAACCCTAAAAATAATATTATGTGGCTGAATTACATGTTTTACTAAACCCTATGTAGTTGGAGGCGTACCACTCAAACTACTATCTGACCACAGAGAAGTCAAAATCAACCTCGTATAAGATCTAGGATGATCGAAATCCTAAATATCTCTTCCCCTTGATCAGTACGAGTAACAACCGTAGTCACACATCGACCCAACTACTAAATAGCTTACTCCGCCCTAGGTACACATGTCACAGCATTAGAAACTAGGGTATAAACCCTCAAATACAAGTTACAAGCGTAGTCACTCTCTATCACATCCATATCCGAGACACGATCTCAATCACACTCCAAAACCTTGGACTCACGATGACATTGATATATCCTCCCTACATCAGCATATACTTAACAATATATGACTCCGAGCTCCTTTCAGGATCCAGCAAGTTCTGATACTAGAATAGTTCTACTATCATATGGCACTACCAGATTAAGGTTACACTTGATTACTTAAGTTAATTAAATATCTTTGATTGCATCAATCAAGTTACATACAAAACACCCTATAGATTTACATAATTATTGGGGTTTACAACCTTAGAAGATATAAAACGTATATAATAGTTTCATGTCACTCTATGCATAACTGTTCATACACTCAAAACTTATAATAGTTGAGCCACTTTCAATACTAGAAATTCATCCAACCATCATTCCCCGCCCAATCCTCCTCCTGCCCCACGGGTCCAAAAGTTGTTGATCCAGCATTATAACAGAAATTATAGGTCCTACAATTGCATAAAGTGCTCAGTAAACTATAAGCTATAGTACGTAGGTCAAATTGTTTTATCCCTTGGGTACTAAATCTTCATATACATGTCATCTTGGAAGTTCAAGCACTTATGTTCAAAATTTTGAGACCTTTCATACTCAAAGAAGAGTTCAGGATAAGGCTGGAAATTGGTCACAAAGATTAAGTAAAGCTCAAGAACTTGTATCATCATTTGTTATGTAAAATAGTACTTAAATCACCATCTTCTAGCATTATAAGAGTTTCTAAAGCAAGATTAACGACATGCATGTAAATAGTAGGCAAGAAATATACTAAAAATTATATCACTCGCATTGAAAGAGAAGAAAATTGAAGCCTAAGAAGGAGAAAGCTTCAAAGCCAACAACAAGGCTTCAAATTCAAACCACCAAAATGCTGAAAATGTCTCCTACCTCCATGAAATGAGGTAATTCTAAAGCAAAGAAGGAATAAAAGAGAGTTATCAACCCTTATGTGTAGTTTTCCAACATTAAAACACAATGTAACTCGATCATAGAAGAGAATATGATGAAAAATAGGTAGAAAAGTAAGGATCATACACGAATGAAGTAAAAAAAAACAAGATCAACAACCTTATATTGGTCCAAGGAGAACTCAAACTCGAACATGCACCCATGACAATTCATGATTGTTGACCCTAATGAGTTTTCAGCCAGCCTCTCGATCACACCACCAAGCTCATAAGAGATGAAACGAGATACAAAGAGAGAAGGAGAGGGGGTTTTATAGGTGACTGGAGGTTTGGTACAAATCAATCCACCCATCGGGCAGGGATCCCGTCAGGATCAAGAGAAGCTACCTACTCGTCGACCAAAACTCATTGGTCACTGAGAACTTAGTCGACCGATGAACTCCCCAGTTAGTTAGCTAGTAATTCCTTCAGGCACTAAAGACTTATCGGTCTTTGAGAAACCACTAAGCACCAAAAATAATCAGTTACTAAAAATCCATCAAACACTAAGAACCCTTTGGTTACTGAAAATCTATCAGTTACGAAAAGTCCATTGAACAATGAAAACAAGTCTTTGTATTACAATTTTGGTTGTCTCATTACAATTCGGTGCCTTCCTATTACAAACAGATCCACAGGTAATGAAAATTAGCTACCCGCACGGCCAACGAATATATACCCTATGTATGCATACATACATACATACATACATACATACATACATACATATATATATATATAAACTCCTTGAAAGCAAAGTTCAAAAGCATCCAAAGGAGAAGTAAGATTGTAATATTCTTAAGATTATCATGAAGCAACTCAAGCAAGTGCTAAAATTATGTTTACACCCCCAGAAATGGGAAAATTGTGTGAATGTCCAAATGTTATAAAATCATAAGATAGTTTTACATCATAATCCAAGATGAAATTTCTAACTAAGAATTTAATTAAGCCAAATAAAAAGTTTAGGTGTTAATAAAGGTTAGGAGGAAGATGGGGAACCCTAATGCTGTGGGCGGCGGCGGACGCGACACGCATGGCGACGTGCTGCACGACGACGATGGAGATGGAGGACAGCCGGCTAGCCATCAGCCGGTTTCGCTGGGCAACACAGGCATTAATATGAACTATACGAGTTACCGGAAGGACAAGGGTGACGACGCAGGCAACCCGCCCCATGATATGGACGTCAACGCAGGAGAGGCCTCAGCGTCGCAATTCCCTCCTCTAATGGGTTTTACGGCGGGGTCGGGCCAAGGAACGTCCCAACAAGTGAGACCATCCTACAGAGACACTGTGGGGAAGGCTTCTACTGAAGATCATGGCTATATCTGTATCGACGCAGATGATTGTGGCATCAATCTGACACGGGCGGATATTATTGTCTCGTCGGAGGGGGGCCTCCCAGCTTTCGACCTGAAGCAGGAAGCGAGGGATAGCTTGCTGAAGCCTTGGCAATACATGATTATCGTGAAGCTTCTTTCCAAGGGGATCGGTTACCTGACCCTAAGGGACATACTTAAACTTATGTGGAAACCCACCAGAGGATTTAACCTGATAGACCTGGCCAACGATTTCTTCATCGTTCAACTCCAGCGAGAAGACGACTTCATGCATGCACTCACAGGGGGTCCCTGGCCACTGTTCGGATCCTATCTGACGGTGCAGAGGTGGCAACCAGATTTCTCGCCGGAGGCATCCTCCGTGCCAAAGGTGGTCGCTTGGCTGCGTATTCCCAATCTCCCGTTACATCTGTATAGGGAAGCTTTGTTTGCAGAAATTGGGGACTACATTGGGAAGACGATCAAGGTTGATCTCAATACGATAAGTCAAAGACGGGGTCGCTTTGCTAGAATTGCCATGGAGCTGGACATGGCCAAACCCCTCACACCCCAGGTCATGATCGAAGGAAACCGCTACCTCATAGAATATGAGAACATCCCTTTCATATGCATGTATTGTGGTCGAGCGGGGCATCTAGACAAGGACTGCTCAAGACGGATCACTGCAGAAAATGAGGCAAGGAAGCACGCTTCAACAGACGGCGCAAACCCACCTCCTCAGCAATCCCACGCCGAAGGATTCACAGAGCACATCTATGCAAAGCTAATTCAAAGAAGGAACATGACAGCCCAAACCAGCAATCCCGGTGTCCCAACGCGACGTGCCAATAGATTCCAAACCCTAGACACTCAGGAAGAAGAAGGCAAGGTTAGGGAGGTCGTTAACATAGACGGGGTTGCCGACAGAGTAGTGAACAGAATCGACTGGAGTCAGTGGAAGAAATCCTACAAGCAAACCAAGGAGAATCGCAAGAAAACTAACGAGGCCACCAACGCGCCCAAAGAGACGCATCCGCAAGTCCGGAACAAAGACTCACAGACAACCACAGAAACAACACAATAGAACCACGCACATTCAGCAGTAAACCCTACGGGAGACTCTACAGTCCTTGGCAGGCAGAACCCCAGTCATCCTTTCATCACAACCCCCTTCACCTTTGGTGGCTCGGCAAGAACCACCGGTCCACCATCTCCCTATAGGAGTCCTGGTCGGAATTCAGTAGGGATTCACCTCCGCAATCGCAAGATTCTTAACGCAGGGGAAGCTGGAAAATCGTCCAGCCGGAAACGCAGGAAAACCTCCCTGCTACATGATCTGGAGAAGGAGGCGCGGGAGATGGGGAGTTCCACCCTAAAAAAATCTTTCCAATGAACGTAATCACCTGGAATGTGCAAGGGGTCTGCAACAAAGACACCCAAAACACTGTCAAGGATCTGTCTGTGAAATACGGAGTCTCAGTCTTCTGTCTTGTTGAAACAAGATGTAGTAGAGAAAGAGCCATGAAAATCATCAAGCAATTGGGATTTGCTCAATCCCATAGAGTAGAAGCGGTGGGTTTCTCAGGGGGGATATGGATCCTCTGGAAGGACGAAATCGATCTAGAGATTATTCTGTCACATAAACAATTCGTGCATTGCAAGATTCAGAACTCTTTCTACACTTTCGTCTACGCTAGTACCACGAGAAGCGGAAGGAAACTTCTATGGAAGCAGCTCACCGACCTAGCTTGTTCCATCAGCGAGCCTTGGGTCATGATGGGAGACTTTAACGTCGTCATGTACGCCTTTGAAAAGTTCGACATCAACTCTTTTGACAGGGCAAACAACCATGACTTCCTTGACGTCGTCGAAGCCTGCTCGCTCTACGACCTGGGAGCCAGTGGCGCCAGAACGACCTTCCGGAGAGGCCTCCTTCACGAGAAGTTAGACAGGGCGTTGGGGAATCGTCAATGGATTGATCTGGCTGATAACAACAAGGTACGGGTCCTGGAGAAAAATCACTCGGACCACACACCGATCATGGTGTCGTCGAGGTCACACCACAAACAGGGAGGGAGGCATACCATGTGTACATCTGCTAGATGGAACTTGATGCCTGGGTACGACAACTTCTTCACTTCCTCATGGCTGTATGGACAGAACCTCATGGAAGCCAACTCCACGTTCCTGAAAGGGGCAGTCGCGTGGGACGCTGCTAGGCGAAAAGATGATAGAAGAAACAAAGACCAGATCATGAACAAAATCAGGTGGAATCAGATGAACCTGGCTTTAAGATTCAATCAGGATATGGCAAAAGAAATGATTGCCTTACAAGCAACCCTGGACTCCATCCTTAGAAGAGAGCAGGCTGAAAGTCAGTAGAAAGCTCGTTGCAACTGGATAAAGCTCGGAGACAACAATACCAGATATTTCCATTTTCTAACGAAAGCTAGAAGATGGCGCAACAAAGTTTCCTGTTTGAAGGATGACGACGACGTTTGGCACGACGATGAGCATGAGATCAGGTCCCTTATTGTAAATTTCTTTGCTAATGTTTATCTGGAATCTAATGCAGCCGTTCGACAAGCAAGAACTGCTACCTTTTCTGGTGTATTCCAACCTTTATCTAATGAACAATCGACAAGGATGGAAGAAACTCCTGACGACGACAAAATTAAGCAAGCTCTCTATGCCATGTCCCCGGTCAAGGCGTCGGGACCTGATGGGGTGGATGCTGGTTTCTATCAAACAAACTGGAAGCGCATCAAATCTCAACTATGTACCTTCATTCAGGAACCGTTCCAGGGAACCCCTTTACCTTCTTCTTCGACAGACACATCTATCGTCCTCATCCCAAAGACAGTCACGCCAGAGCAATGTTCTCAATTCAGACCGATCTCTCTAAACAACGTTTGCACAAAACTTCTCTCAAAAGTGATTGCAGCTCGCATCAAACCATACTTGGACAAATGGATTTCTCCTTTCCAATCCAGCTTTGTCCCCGGCAGGAGGATTGGGGATAATATCGCCCTTGTGCAGGAAGTCATTCATTCTATGGAATCCCTCTCGGGTGCCAAGAGGTACCTTGCCCTTAAGCTGGATCTTATTAAAGCTTTTGACAAGCTAAGTTGGCACTTCATCCATGACACACTGATTAGAACTTCAATTCCGAGAACTATCATTCATATCATCATGCAGATCATAAGTTCCGGCAAATCCTCTATTCTTTGGAACGGTGAGATCGCTGGCTCTTTCTATCCTTCCTGTGGAGTAAAACAAGGAGACCCTCTATCTCCTTACATCTTTGTTCTGTGTCTTGAGAGATTTAGCCAATCCATAGCCCAAGAGGTTGTAGAAGGAAACTGGAAACCAATTATTATATCCAAAGCTAAGGTGTCGATCACACACGCAAGATTTGCAGATGACATCATTCTTTTTGGCGAGGCTTCTGTTCACCAGGCTAGGACAATAAACCGATGCTTGAGAAGGTTCAGCGACGCTTCAGGCCTATTCCTCTCTCACGAAAAGTCCACGGTGTTCTTCTCAAATAACACAAACAGAAGGAATCGGAACCAAATTCGAAGGAAGCTGGGGATAGCTGAGACCAACAACTTGGGCCGACACCTGGGTGTGCCTATCATTCACAAGAGTAAAAGCAAAGAGCTATTCACATCCATTGTGGAAAAGTTTCATAAACACATCAACTCCTGGCAGAACAATCTCCTCTCTCTAGCTGGTCGGATCACCCTGGCAAGATCAGTTCTTCAAGCACAGGCCAGCTATATCATGCAAGCAATCCATCTCCCGATAGCTACTTGTGACAGGATCGATCAAGTAATCAGGAATTTCATCTGGAATGGAAACAACCCTTCTCTTCGTTTGAATTTGGTGTCCTGGAAGCGTATCACGTTACCAAAATAGCAAGGAGGGCTGGGGTTGAAGAAAACATGACATTTTAATTCTGCTCTAATCATGAAGCTAGCATGGGATTTCTTACAGAGGCGAGAAATTCCCTGGGTGGAGGTCATGTATGGGAAATATCATTTCAGAGGATAAGTTAAAGCTACCGGTTCTCATCTTTGGAGAATCATAAGGGGTCACATTCCGTTCTTATTGCATCAGTCCTACCGTACTGCTATCTCTGGACAGGAGACCTTGGTATGGACTGACGAGTGGGTCTTTGGAGGGCACCGCCCCCTTTTAAAGCCGGGTCTTTCTCCACCGGAAGACCTGTTGGACCTAAAGGTTTCTAGCCTCGTCAAGGAGGACGGATCCTGGGACATGGACTTCATCAATTACTGGTTCGCTGTGGAGTCTTCCACTGCAATTGAGGCAATGCATACACCGAGGACATGTTATGGAGAGGATACTCGCATCTGGCGACCTGATACCCAAGGGGATGTTCACTGTCCACTCAGCTTATGCGATTCTTAATCAAAGCCTACAGAATGCAACTCAATCTCTCTTCGGGACCATTTGGGCACAGATGCTACCACACCGTATCAAAACCCACCTATGGCTGCTTGGACATGATCGTCTTCTTACAAACGTGCTCAGGAAACAGAAGAAAATGACGGAGGACACCAAGTGAACTAGATGTGACGCTCAAGTTGAGGACAGCATGCACGTAATGAGAGACTGTAAGGAAGCGACACTGGTTTGGAATATTTTGCTTCCTCCTGAAGCCACCCAATTTTACACTAGCTCCGACATTGTCATCTGGATGACCTATAATCTCTCGTATCAAGGGACGACAAGATGGAAAATGACCTTTGCTGTCACCTGCTGGAGTTTGTGGAAGAACAGAAACGCGGCCATTTTTTAGCACAAAACAATCCCTCACCGGGTCCAGGCGCTGATCTGCAAAGCTGAAGCGGATATCATCCAACAAGCATTCAATCCACCCTGCTCCTCCACATTGGATGCGAGTGGAGATAGGATGTCACTTACGCTCCTTAAGGAATCTACGGTCATCCATGTTGATGTGGCCATATCGTTTGCTACCAACCAGTCGTGCACTTGTGCGATTGCAAGGAATGTAGAAGGGGACTGGATTAAAGGAGTAGCCAAGAAGAGACCAGGCATTGATGCGATGGAAGGCTAACTGAAAGCTATTATCCAAGGAGCCCAACTGGCTTTACAGAGTTCTTTGCAAATGACGATCATCATCACAGACTCACGGAACACTGCTATGTGGGTAGAAGACACAATCAAGCCACCGCGGAAGTATCTCCTTCTAGTGAGGAAGATAAGGGAGCATCTCCAGCAGCCGATGTTGCACAGGCTAGTACACCTGAAGAGAGACCAGAATAAACTAACAGACATGCTTGCGAAGCATTGTCTAAAGCAACCAGCAATGTCTACTGAATGGACCTCATGCCCGGATCTAGCTGCTGCATCTCTTTCCAAGGAAAAGGAGAATTTCTTCAATGTCTTAGTACTTGCTTAGTCTTTCTTGTAACCGGTCTTCCGGTAGGTAACAAAAAAAATAAAAATAAAGGTTAGGAACCTTAAAACTATAAACCCTATCTTACGCATCTCATCTTCTAACTCCCATGTGGCTTCCTCTACACCACGATGATGCCATATCACCTACACTAAAGCTATATCCTTGTTCCTAAGCTTTTTCACATGCCTATCTAAGGTCAACATTGGACCTTCAAGATAGGTAACATCCTCTTCCAGCTCTACCTCTATTGGTTGCTACATTTGCTCTATATCAGGATAACACTTCCTCATCAGAAACTTGGAAAACATTGTGTAACTAGTGTAACTCTAGCGGCAACTCCGATATGTAAGCCACCTTACCAACTCGAGCTATGATAGGATAAGGTCCCATAAACCTAGAATCCAAATTACCCTTTTTACACAACCTCACCACACCTCTCCATGGTGAAACCTTGATATATACTTGGTCTCCAACTTGGAACTCTCAACGGTCTATGGATGTATCAATGTAAGATTTTGCCTATCATGTGTTGCCTTCAGCTGGTGTAGAAACACCTTGATCTTCTTTGTACTTTGTTGAACCAGCTTTGAACCCAACAATTGGTATTCACTAGCCTTATACAATAAATAGGTGACCTACATGCCTACCATACAAAGCCTCATATGGTGCCATGTTAATATATTTTGGTAACTATTGTTGTAGGAAAACTTAATTAGGCTTAGGTAAACATCCCAACTTCTACAAAACTGAATCACACAAGCTCTGAAAAGATTCTCCAATGTATGAATGGTTTTGTTAGACTAACCATATATCTATGGGTGGAAGTTTGTATTGAATTTCAACTGTGTTTCCAACTTTGAGTGTAGATGTTCCAAAACCTACTCGTAAACTAAGGACTGATAAGGAGTGGGAGCCGAGTGGGGATCCACTCCCTAATAAATTTGAGGAATGAATCCATCTATTCGAAGCACACTAAAAAGGTATACTGTAATAGATGTAAAAATTTCATTTCTCAAGTAATGGTGTTAAAAGGACCAAAGTATAATAGCGGAACATTAAATCATGACTATATTCAATTTTATAAAAGTACATTATCATCTCGCATATGGGGTTTACAAGAAAGTGAAACATCATCATGATCTAAGTAGAGGGCTATTGTAACTCCCCTCCAAGTATGTATGTATGTGTATATATATATATATATTTGTGTGTGTGTGTCAGCGGAAGCAAACCCTATGTTGTCCATAACATGGGTCACTTGGCTTGGAGGAACATTACAAAACATGATATACATATCATCAAGATAAATGAAACACCATGAATTGATTGGAAATATAGATTCAAACATTATTCTTGGAAGTGAAAAACATAAACTGTCTCATCTTGATCTGAAACCTATTACATGTAGTCTAAGAAAATCTAAAATAAGAAATGATAAACTAGGCTAAAGAATCTACTGAGTGGTAGATAGCCCCCACCAAGCTAAAGTCTCCTTGATTTCAGCTACGTTGAAATGCTCGCTTCAGTTCTCTCCTACTCCTTGATCTAGGGACATCTCATCCCATGACCATGCTAAACAAAGAACAATGTAAGTAAGTCACACTATGCATTGTATAAGAACAGAAAAACAAACATATATACTTGAACTGAAATAAATTTGACATGGTTTAACATTAAGAATTATCATTATACATTAACTTTCATTACATCAATGAATTAAGAAACATTACTATATGCATTCTCTCCATCACTACCCATGTGGAGCACATCATGCTCGGAAAGCCCATCATTGCTAGGAAGCCCATAACAACCATAAAGGTCCATCGTTGTGAGAAACATATAATAAGTTACGTAATTCTCGTAACTTAAACATTAACATCATTGTTATTATCTTGCCAACAATAAAATTTTCCTCATCTAATAATTTCACCAAAGTGCTCATCAGACTGATTAAGGCTCATCTTAGTTGCACCAAAGTGCTCATCAATGCCATAATGACAAAATAACATCAAGAGGAACAATTCACAACTTTATTGCATTATCTTAATCATCATGGGATTTCTCCCTCTTAATCTTGATATAACATTACATGATTTACATGATTCTTTCTTCAATTTCTTAATCATTACATAGTCATAGAATTAAACTAATGAGCATCAGTGATAAGCATAAGTGTTTATAATTATACCAAACAACATATAACAATATAATTTGAGGCATCATCATGATCTTAATTTCATTCTTTACTTTGAAATTTAAAGCATAATCTTAAATCATACATACCATGCAATTCATCTAAAGTACATATGCATAGTGGCATGCCTTTCTTACTTGGAGCAAGGCAAACCCTAATTTAGTCTACATGGCCTTGAGTACTGTTCTAAAATTAACATAGTTTACATTAATTATCATATTATTTAACATCCTAAACCCTAATCTTAGGTTATTATCAAAACATGGTCTAACATTCTCTAATTAGGATTTAAAAACCTAAAAATCATGTTCCTCATTGAAAAACTTTCCTAAGACATGTTTTCGCATAATTTTTGATTAACCATTGATTTACTATGAATTTCCAAATTTTGACCAATTAGAAATTAGAGAAAGCCACATTATTATCGAAGGGGGGACCCTTTGTAGAGTTGGTCCAATCGGAATTGGACACTTGAAAAGGGTCTCCCAAAACCAAGTCGCAATCAAAAGATGATCAGGCAACTCAATCCGCAAAGTGCACATGAACGTGTGTGACATAACCAAATCCAACCAAGGGCAATATCATAAAACAATCCCTGTGAATCGTCAAAGCTCACATGATTCTGAGTTGTAAAAGCTTGGTATCACCATGCCAAATCACATGATCAAAAACCTAGATTCTTGGCAAACCAAGGATGGAAGATGATCCCATCGCCTTTGTAGGTTCCTACCGGACTCAACGATCCTGGTCTTGGGTTGCCTCATGGTCAGGAAGACCACAACTTCCCCCACCATGGAATCAGGTGTCGCCGAGAAAGGGATATATAAAATGAGTGAATCACAATAAAAACTAGCACCCTGAGAGAATTCAGAACCTAACGGTAAATCTAAAAGTGATGAAATCAGAAGCGAAGATCACCTATTGCTCACATATTGATGAAACGATCCCATAATAGGTAAAAGAGGTGAATCCGTGGTACCTAAAATCTCGACCAAAATCGAGTGTCTGAGGCTTCTTTGGTGTGTCGAGGATCCTTCTGTGCTTCTATTGTGGGTGGAGAAGGTCGAAGCAGCATCATCATAGCTGACCGTGAGGGGTCTTTGCCTCGAAGTAGTGAAAGCATATTTGAGGGTGTTGAAGGTCGAGATGATGGTGGTTTTGGGTTTTTCCACCCCCCCGAGGGAGTTCTTATTACCTTTAAAGGTTGAAACATTCCTCTCATGGCTTTGAGAGTCCTGGAGTTCTAAGTTACCAAACCCACTCAATATTGGGATGGGAGAGTCTGGGGGAGTGAGATGAATCTGGTGGAGGGTTTTGTTCTGGTGGATTCTTTTTAGAGAGTGAGGACAGTGAGGATGAGGGTCATGGTTGTTGTAGGAGTCCAAATAGACCAACACTCGGGCAAAGGGGATGATTCCCCATGTGCAGATGACTTTAGATCCACGAACCCTACTCAAAGACAAAAATGTGTGGCTAATAAAAGAGACCAACAACTATATTGAATCAATACATTTATTAAATATATTGATTAAAATTCAACTAAACTATATCCAAATCTTTCCTAATTGGACCACAAGTCAAATGAGAAGTCTACAGTCTTCCTATACATTTAGACTTAGGTTTTGATGACTTTTTGTCAATTTCATAAAGGTCATTATCCTAATGCATATATAATTAAAAGGTAATATGAAGGAAATTATCTTTTCCTTGATGAATTGTTGGTCCAAAAAAATTGTGGTTGAGGGAAAAGTTCATTACATTTGAGTAACTTGCATCAAGATCTAACTTTTGAAGTTTTTGTTTGAAATTTTCATTTAAGACCCTGTACTTATTTTATTTAAAAAATTTGGATGTTATAATTCTAACCACCTTAATAAATTTCATCCTCAAATTTTTTTTCAGACTACTACCCACCTTAAGGTTTCCCATATTCTCATAACATCAAAACATAATATTTAAAAGTTCACTACACACATATTGTCTAAGGATAAAGTCATAGTCTAAAAGTGACGATTTAAACCATACCTTGATCATTTTCCTCCCCCATGTTCATTGCAAAGAGTCTATATGTCTTATTAGGAGCTTGGTTCTGGTTTTTGGATTCCTTTCTCTGTATCTTATGACAATCAAACTTTATGTGTCTAGGCTTCCCACAATAAAAACATAATCTAATACCAAACCTGCACGACCCTCCATGGACCCTTTTACAAGTCGGGCATTGTGGTTTCTCAAGGGAAGTAGGGGCTTCAACCTCAGGATCCTTCTTCTTGTTGTTGGGAGGTTGATGTTGATGCTAGTTATTCTTGTGAGGAGCTTCCTTCTTGTAGTACCTTCTGGGGTGGTCATCTATCCCTAGGGTGACATCTAAAGTAGCCTGAAGGGTTATGTGGCCTCTTCCTGATAGGGCAAATATTAGGTTGGTATTTAGTCCTCAAATGAACTTCTTTTTTTTACGTCACTCATCATAGTCATAACATGTGACATCCCGCTATCACACAGACAACGAAATGCCACGCGAAAATGTGCGGAAACACCATAAACCACATATTACCGAAAATACGAGTTAATTAAAACCGATTGTGAAAAGCAGATAAAAGAGAACTATTACATCCAGATTCTTATCCTGCAAGGAAAACATGTGATATAAATATTTACAAGCCTTGATATTTGTCCACATCCTATACGAACCAATTGTCCAGTCAGCACCCGAGTTCATCACTTGTTTATACATACATAACGGGTCACATCAGGCCAGCAACATGATATACAAAGCTACATCATTTATACATCGTAAAACATTGTCAAAACACCTCCAAGGACCTAAGAGTACATGTATGACTCTAGGACTCTACTACAAAACAACTAGAACAACAACATATCCATCTCTTGCCTCCTACTTCTCTTCTTGATGCTCAGACGCAACCTCACGATCACCACCGCGTCTAGCACGATCACCTAAAAAGGTTGTAAACCAATGGAGTGAGACATACAGTCCCAGCGAGAAACATAACTCCCCGTCGAAACTATAAAACTTCAGAAGAAGCAGGTAAAGCAGATAACTGATGTCAGCAGATCATAAGAGAAGCATCCTGAGCATAACTTATTTTATTAACAATCTTACTAGGGTATCCAGGAGGCATATAACTAAGTATTCTTTATGGAACATGATTGACAAGATAAGATTTATAAGAACTTATCACAAAATATAAGGATCGTACAAATAACTGCAAGGTATAACTAGATCAACTATACAAGCAAGGCCTCAATCAATGTTCTGTGTTTTGCCCTAAGCAGTGTATACTATTCAGCTGGATTACGTATTATCATTCCCTGAGGAAGTGAGTCATACCGCTCAAATCCAACCATCGGCTGTGAAGCCCAAAGTCGGTGCCATACAAGGTCAATGGAAGAGTCGGACTCAATGACCTCACCACCTTGTGGTCAGTGCACGAGTGCTTAACAAGTAGGACCACATCTCATGCTTAGGTGGCCGTAGCCACACAGGGTCAGGCTACCCTCTACCTAGCCCACCTTGGTACATGTATCGGTGCGAGTGATCTGAGCCACGAGCTTGTTCACCATGCTCCATAATCATTGAGCCATGGGCCTATTCACCATGCTCTTATCACACATCCTGAGCCATTGGCCTATTCACCATGCTCTTTCATATTGAGCCACAGGCCTGAAACCGCACTCTGGAGTCTACAACTGAAGTTGCACTCTAATCCTCCTATTTTTTGCTAGGAGCAATTACACATATTCAACAATATGCGCTTCCAGGTTAACCCGCAGGAGAACCGATTTCACCATCACCAACTACTGATGGTGATGGATCTATGGCCAGGGCAAACTACATGATATGTTCCACTGTAATTAATTAGTATATTTTAAGTGGATTGTTGAGGAAACCAAGTTGTAAAACATAAACAACATTGAGTTGCATTATTAACATGGGATCTCAATCCCTCATCACAGAATGCCACTGCCTCTCAAGGCTTACATCATCACCATGGGATAGCAATCCCTTATCTCAAAATTAGAGGATAACACCTCAACTAGGAACTCAGCCTTTATCAGGTCAACAGACCTTTTCACATCATACGGGTGATACATGTTATCCCATCAATCAAGGATTATCATTATTTAATGCTATTCAAAACACATATACCTCATAGCTCTTACCTAGCTATGAATTCATTTGATACACCTGCATGGTTAGTAAGCATATTGAGAGAGATAACTGAATCACCAAACATAGATCTTTATGATTATCGTGCTATTAGGGTTGAAGGTACATGATTGGATCAACATCCATGATTATAACTACATGAAGCATAAAGATGTGTCTTGTTAACAAATTACATTATTGTAATCAAACCATGAGAATTCAAAATGCCCTATATTTTATGAACATAATCATGTATCTAATCATCTCACTTAGCACCAACTTTAGGTATCAAACATATCATTAGCTACAATCTATCATTCATAAATCATCATCAACAGAGGTGCGGTTACAAGATAACGACTCACTAAAACTAGGGTTTCCGATCTAGGTGCAACCCTTACCAAAGATACCGCCTACCTTCACTATAGGTGTGGTGGGCAACACATCCCTCACCCAAAGGGGTATCGGGCAGGATCATATCCCTCACCGAAGCTCTATCAGCTAGGGCATCAAAACCCTAAGGCACTAAGCCACCCATATCGGTCACCAACATAACATGCACCCATGCACAAGGGATATCGTGCAACCAGGGTCCAAGATTTGTGTCATGCACCCATGGATATCAGGCAACTAGGTGCAAGACGTAATCGAGCAACATATGGACATCACATATCGTCCATCACCCCTATCACCCATAATAGGTTAGGGTTTTATGTCAGGAAACCATCAAGGTCATGTCATCCACAACTATATCGTCCAAGGCTATGACGCCCAAGGTCACCACTGTATCGCCCAACAAGCACACAACTAAAAAATGACACCATGGCACCCAGAGTAACCTATCGCCCCACAAGGCAGGCACCACATATCGTTCAAAACTAGGGCACCTAACTAGGGTTCCACCACCCAAGCATCATATCGGGCAACACCAAAACCAACCCATATCACCCAAGGCAAAAAACAGAGATGTCTACCATGCATCAGGTCAGACAAAGGCATAATGCCCACAAGCACCAACTAAGGCAGGATTTCATATCGGGTAAAAGGGACAAAGAACCCTTCTTAGCATATCGCCCAAGACTCAACCCTAGTAGAGGGGTATCAGGCAACTCATCATAAAGGGGTATCATGTAAGGCACAAGGACCATATCAGTTTAGTCATCATCAACCTCAAGATCACCATCATCAAACCCTAATAGATCAAGAGAGTTGGCTCACCTCTCAACAACCAAGAAAGAGGGGTTTTGCACAACGTCCATCACATATCGGGAAATAAGGTGGATCATCCCCTTATCGGTCAAGATTCCAACCTTCACTAGGTCAACATCCAACCAAGGCTCACCTCTGAAATCCATGGTGAGATAAGGGTATTGCCCAAGCAACTAGAGCATAGACTCACCTCTTAACAACCAAGAGAGAGGGGTTTTTCCTACACCACTAGAGGTCGAACTCACTTCGCAAAACCAAATGGGAGATAAAGGGGTTTTTCCCAAGGAACCCTAAACTCAAGGTTCGGCCACAAGGTCTAAGAACACATCAACATCATGGCCACTATATATATAACAAGATAAAAGGGTACATACTAGGGCAAGAAACATACCTAACAAGATGCATGGTCGATCAAGATGACATATAAACATGCAACATGAAAAAGAAGTAGTATAGCTAGGGTTAGGAGTTATGTAACTCTCCTTAAGCAAGCTCCAAGCTCCTAGCACCAAGCTTCCAAGCTCCAAGCACCACCTTCGGCCACCACAAGAAGAAAAACAAAGCTTATAACCACATGGCCAAAGAATAAGCAAGAAGGAGAAGAAGGTGCCAAGGAAAGAGGGGGAGATGCTTACCACAAGAAGAGAAGAAAGACACACTCTAGGGTTTGGCCACCATGATAGGAAGAAGAAGAATCCACCAAGGAGATCGCACACCAAGCTCTACCAAGGAGAGGTATCGTCCACCAAGGAAAAAGGAAGGCAACTAAGGAACTAAAGGGATCCCAAACAAGATAAAGGAGAGACATATATAGAAGAGGGTGAAGGGGATACTAAGGCAAGGTGTCGCCCAACCTAGGGACACTTGTCCATGGGGCAAAGCCACCTACTATCTCGCCCACCACCACATGTCCAAAGCTTTTGCCACATGCAAGCAACAAGAACCAAGTGTCCACATGGGGGTGACACAAATGATGCTAGGTCAAAGAAGGTCAGTTGGCCGATAAACCTCATGGGTGACACACCACTTGCCCGACACAACCACCTGGCCGATACACCATGACCAACACAAGGCACCAAGCTCACCCATGCCCGATACAAGGCCCAACAAAGCTAGGCAAAGCCCAAACAAGGCTCAACAAGGAAAAACAAATCCCAAAGCTACTCAAACAATGAGCCCAGCCCATCCTCTCAACCCTAGAGGATGCAAGGAGAGAGAGAAAAATCTCTCAAGGTGTCAAACTTGCACATCAACCCTAAAACGTGGGTTATTTGTACGTTGCACCTCCAACTCTCAACAAAGCACAAACAAACCCTAATCACCATTTGAGGTGATTAGCAAGCATCTAAACACAAGGTTTAGGCAAAGAAAATAGGGTAAGCCCAAAACAAAGGTTAGGGTCCTTACATAACCATACTTATGTAGGATCCTAAACTTCATGGCATATTGGGTAACCGTCATGTTGCCCACCTGATCTAGATTAGAAAACTCTAGCTCTTTATTCTCTATCATGGCTTCAGACACATAGTGATCCTGGAAGGCTTCAACAAATCCTTCCCATGTGAGTGTAGGTGCATCGGATTCCTTTGATTTGAGGAAGTTATCCCACCATGTACGAGCTTCTCCCTTCAACATGTGGGTTGCAAAGTGAACCCTAGACTGTTTAGGATAGACTACGTCACGAAAACAATGATGCATGTTCCTAATCCATTCTTCTTCCTTGGTGACGACATCATCTTCTCCTTATCCAACAAAGGATTCAAGTCTGATCTTCAAGAAGTCCACTAAAGTCAGGTCGTGGTGCCTGGGTTGTTGTTGTCCTTGTCGTAGGGCATTGGTGAACATTTCTATTAAGTCCTTTAAGGTTGCCTTAGGGTTCCTTCCTGGTCCACTTTCGTCACTAAAATAGCTAGCACCATCATCCTTATCCTTTCCCTTGTCAGACTTCTTAAGGGCCATATGAAAAACAAGGTATACCTAGGGTTAAAACATGTAAATCTTTAGCTTAGTGATCATCTACTCATTGCTCTGATACCATATTGTAATGCCCCTCCAAGTATATATATGTCATCATAAGAAAAACCTATGTTGTATACAACATGGATCACTTGGCTTGGAGGAACATTACAAAACATGATCTACATAGCATCAAGATAAGTGAAACACCATGCACTAATTGGAAATATAGATTCATACATTGTTCTTGGAAGGGAAAAACATAAAATGTCTCATCTTGATCTCAAACCTAATACATGCATTCTAAGCAAAGATAAAATAAGAAATAATAAACTAGACTAAATAATCTACTGAGTGGTAGATGGCACCCCACCAAGCTAAATTCTCCTTGATGTCAACTACGTTGAAGGGCTTGCTTCAATTCTCTCTTTCTCCTTGATCTAGGGACATCTCATCCCACGACCATGCAAAAAAAGCAACAATATAAGTAAGAGGCACTATGCAATTTATAGGAACTAAAAAATTAAGCATATATACTTGAACAGAAATAAACTTGACATGACTTAACATTAAGAATTATCATTACACATTAGCTTTCATTCATTAATGAATTAAGAAACATTACAACATGCAGTCTCTCCATCACTGCCCACATGGGGCACATCATGTTCGGAAAGCCCAACATTTCTTGGAAGCCCATAACAACCATAAATGTTCATCATTGCGAGAAACATATAATAAGTTACACAATTCTATTAACTTAAACATTAACATAATTGTTATTATCTTTCCATCAATGTAAATTGTCCTCATCCAATTACTGCACCAAAGTGTTCATCAGGCTGATTAAGGCTCAACTTATTTGCTCCAAAGTACTCATCAATGCCATAAAGACAAAATAACATCAAGAGGAACAATTCTCAACTTAAGTGCATTATATTAATCATCATAGGATTTCTCCCTCTTAATCTTGATATAACATTACATGATTTACATGATTCTTTCTTCAATTTCTCAATCATTACATGATCATAGCATTAAAATAATGAACATCAGTGATAAGAATAAGAATTTATAAATATACCAAACAACATGCAACAATATAATCTGAGGCTTCATCGTGATCTTAATTTCATTCTTTAACTTGAAATTTAAAGTGTAATCCTAAATCATACATCACATGCAATCCATCCAAAGTACATTTACATAGTGGCATGACCCGCTTACCAGAGCAAGGCAAACCCTAATTTAGTCTCCCTGGCCTAGAGTCAACCCTTAGTGTCCTGAAATTAACATAGTTTACATTAACTATCATATTATTTAACATCTTAAACCCTAATATTAGGTCATGATAAAAACATTATCTAACATTATAAAATTAGGATTTGAAATCCGAAAATCATATTCCTCATTGAAAATCCTATCCAAGACATGTTTTCACATAATTTTCTAATTGACCATTGATTTACTACGAATTTCCAAATTCTGGCCAACTAGAAATTAGATAAAGCCACATCCTTATCCAAAGGTGGACCCTTTTTGAGTTGGTCCAATCAGAACTGGCCACCTGATAAGGGTCTCCTAAAACCAAGCCACGATCAAAAGATGATCGGGTGACTCAATCCCCAAATTGCACATGAAGGTGCATGACAAAACCAAATCCAACCAAGGGCAAAATCATAAAAAAAATCCTTGTGAATCATCAAAGATCACGCGATTCTAAGTTGCAAACTCTTAGTATTTGCAGGCCAATTCACAAGATCAAAAACCCAAATTCCTGGTAAACCAGGGATGGAAAATGATCCCATCTCCTTCACAGGTTCCTGCCAGACCCAACGAGCCTGGTCTTGGGTTACCTCGTGGTCAGGAATACTACACAACTTCCCCCACCATGGAAGCAGGTTCCGTTGAGAAATGGATACATAAAATGAGTGAATCAAATAAAAAACTAGCACCCTGAGTGATTTTAACATCATGGAAAATCTAAAAGCGACAAAATCAGAAGTGAACATCGCCTATTTCTCACAAATTGATGAAATAATCCCATAATAGGAAAAAGAGGTAAATCTGTTGTACCTGAAATCTCAGCCAAACTTGAGTTTCTGATGCTTCTTTGGGGGTGTCTATGATCCTTCCGTGCTTCTACTATGGGTGGTGGAGGTCGGATGAGTGTTACTTTGGGGCTTTTCTACAGAGTAAGGAAAGTAGATTTGAGGGTGCTAGAGGCTGAGGTGACAGTGGTTTTGGGTTTTTCCACCCCCCTTGATCAGTTTGTGAAGGTTACTTATATATATGGAGGCCTGAGGGAGTTTGTGTTGCCTTTAAAGGTAGAAACATGGGAGGCCTCTCATGGCTCTGAGAGCCCCAGAGTTCTAGATTACCAAACCACATCAATACTGGGATGGGAGAGTCTGGGGGTTGTGAGGCAAATCTAATTGAGGGTTTTGTTCTGGCGGATGCTTTATAGAAAGTGAGGATAGAGAGGATGAGTGTTGCAGTTTCTGTAGGAGTCTAAACTGACCAGGACTTGGGTGAAGGGGACCAATCCCTGTTCACAAATGAATCTGGATCTATGAGCCCTACTGAAAGGAAAAATCGTGTGACGAACAAAAGAGACCAACAACTATACTAAATCAATACATTTATTAAATATATTGATTAGAACTCAACTAAACTATATACAAATCTTACATAATTAGTTTGAGGGGTCAAACAAAGTCAGAATGACTTCACAATTGGACCAAAGGTCAAATGATAAGTCTATAATCTCTTATACATTAACATTTTATAAATATCTAAGTTAGATAGAGACTAAATGGAGAGATATACATAGAGAGTGACACGATGTAGAGTCCCAGATGATCATGTAAGGGTGAGAGAAGCACATTACTTGATTTGATCAGATCCACATGAGACTAGGAAATAAAACAACCATCTGAGTAAAGTGTTGGGTGCATGATAAAATCACTTATGACATTTGTTGTAGTTTCTAAAAGTTATTGATTTATAGAGGGGTATCCAAATTTGAAGAAAGTTTGTAAGCTACCTAATTTACCTATGAGAATTTTGAATATTGACTTAGTTTCCAATTCTTTTAGTCACACCTATTTATGATTTCATTATGATGATAACCATGTACTAATTATTTAGTATAGTCTACAAAGGTCTAGAGGCTCATATTTTTAGGAAAACAACTTATTATAATATTAATATTATATGAATTTTATTAAGACATAGCATGGACATGAATTAGTTCAATTTCACTTTTAATCTTTGAGTGTCACTTTATTGTTCATTTATTTTCTTTTCATAATATCTAAAGAAAGACATTATCAATTTGGGTTCATTTAGATTAAGGGTCTAAAAAGTTGGATTTGTGTAGTGAAAATGTCATTATGGACTTGTATGTAGTTACTTTACAAAGTACACGATTTCTAGGATGTTACATCAGCAAAAATACAAGAATCATAAAAAAAGAAACCAAAAATCAATTATTATAGGAAAATAAAGTAACTAAAAGAACAACTAGATACAATTATATTTAGGTAGTGGTTGCCTATTCTACACCAACTTCGATTATTTAATGTTATTGTTTCTCCCCAATGAAAATGCTAAAAAATTGAAGTGTAGAATAGTGATAATGCAATACACAAAACCTAACATAAGATATCACTTAGTCTTGATATACAAGAGGAAACTGATATCAAAGTAGTATTTTATGAATGAATTCCAGATGGACCAAGAGAGTAGTGTTTCACTTCAGCTGAATAATCTAGAAGTAAAAAAACGTGAATGACTAATGAGATAAATTATAAATGTGGAGTGATAAAATTAAAATGGGTTTTAATTCAACTATATAGGAACATCAACTCTAAGGCTTCATCATCATGGAACCTATGTATCCTAATCAACAACTATCTTTATAACCCTCCTTATCTATTTATTAGGTATTATTTAAAGAATTTATAATTACCTCTCCATTATACATCAAGCATGTGTTATTAATTGGTTAAATACACTATAAAGATGAATTGAACATGAATAGCACTAGTACACTCTTTTATATACTTGAGGGAATAACTCATAGTACCTGAACATTCCAAATATATCTATTACATATTTTAATCTAGATAACACAAATAGATAACATGGGGATGAAGCATAAAATCTAAAATAGATAAGAGAAGATACAAAACATAATCAACTAAAAAGTCTTTAGAATGAGGAGCTAACACACATTATTATTATGTTCCATGGGATAAGGCCCCTTTTCCTATTATAGGAACTTGTAACACCCGAGACCACTCCCTAAGGCTCTAGCAAGGTTTCAAGAATGATGAATGGCCCACAAACCACCAATAGCCTTAACTGCACGCTTTGTCGTCATTCATGTGCAAGCCATGATCAACTTCCCGACTGGTCACCTATCCTAATACTACTTTGGGTTGAGCACACTTAACCAAAAACGTCTTTAGTGATGGGCTCCCTAAAAAAGAGGTGCACCTTGGTGATATGGGTACTCTAATCATTCCTTTTATGATCATTTTATCTGAGGCCTTAAGTTCCGGGATGTTACAATCTCCCCCATTTAGACTCTTGACATCCTCATCAAGGCTCAACTATATGGCCTGATAACTTTCCCCATTTTAGTGTAGACCCAAATGGAACACGTACAACCAACTCCCTATCACGACTACCAGTGCAAGGGTGGCTCCATCAACTCAGATAGTCCTTTCCAACATGCCTGAACCATACGGCTCAAAGACTGGCATACCATAGCCCCATGTGGGCCTCACTTACTAGAGGGGTTATGACTATGATACCATTTGTAACACTAGGGCCCACTTCCTAAGGCTCTAGTAAGATTTCAAGAATGATGACTGGCCCCAAAAACCACCACTAGCCTTAATTGTGCACTTTGTCTTCACTCATGCACAAGCCAGGATCAACTTCCTGATTGGTCACCCATCCTAGTACTAGCCTGGGTTGAGCACACTTAACCACAAAATTCTTTAGTGATGGAATCCATGAAAAGAAGGTTCACCTTGGTGATATGGGTAGTCCAACCATTCCTATTAAGATCATTTTATCTGAGGCCTCAAATATTGGGATGTTATAGAACTACTCACTCATGCTCGTGGTTACAATCTAACATAAATACACCCTAAAGATAAAAAAGAAAAATGATAGAAAAAAATTCTCTTTTGAATAAATGTGGAGCCTCTTATTTCTAATTTCAATAAACATTGTAAAATAGGACAGTCAAGGGTCTTCTCTTTTTAATGATATTACTTCTCTTACAGACATATCTTCACATAAGAGAAACCTTCTGATTGCAAAATGAGACATATATTCTCTTAGTATCTTGGGAAAGTATTTACAATTTTGAGTGTGATTGGGTCAGAAAACATGTCATTAGTGGCTAATCTTAATTTCATTTCAGTCATCAGCTAAAACAAATGATGTGTTGGGTGGCTATATGGTCTAGTTTCTCTGTGTAGAATGCTTACAAAGTTCTCCAATCAAATTACTCTTTAGTCCATAGATTGAATACGACAAACTCATCCATTGATATTAAGTGAATATTTCGTCTTGTGTGCTAGTGCACTGTACAAATGGTCTTAGAATTGATTAGGGTCTATAGAAAAATATTTCATCCTTTGAGGTGATACCAATTGTTTGACTCATCAGTGAGCTGGTGACCATTTGATAGATAAGATCTAGTTAGGTTTTCAATTGATTGATTGGTGACAGATCAATTGATTGAATCTCCTTAGTACTTCCAACAAATATACAATGTAATGTGGTGACAATTCCTATTAATTCATTTTTCAATCAGTTGATCGATTAAGGGTCAATTGGACACTTGAAGTGATGTCCTTGAGTTTTTTACATCAAAGGTGAATGGATGATTCTTACTCATTATGTCTTCAAGTTAAAGATGATGGGAACCCTAAAGCAATGTTAGTCAAGTCACTTTCTAGATATTTGTGTCTTAACTCAAATATTCCATAATTGCAACATGAATATGCAACAAGTCTAGAGATTAGGGAAAAAGCTCATAAAGCGGAAGTAATGCTACTAACTATAGTAAATATATAGATTATTTGATACCTCAAATTGAGGATAATTGAAAAAATGTAAAAAATGTCCTTTTCACATATATCACTTTTTCATGCAGTATCAAGTCTTTGGTTGATCCTTCAACTAGCATTCTTGCCTCTTCCTATCTATTTGGTGACCAATCCTTATTGAGTAACCTCCCTTGCCTTAATAAAATATTAAGGTGGAACATGTTCGATCGTAGGAAGAAAATTGGGAGGTGGGAATCGAGACAATGAAATTCTCAAAAGAAAAAACTAGACAACCATATTATATAGAATAAGATGAGGAATAATGGAATTACCCAGAATCTAAAAAACAATCTATAGTGGTTTTGACTTATAATTTTGTAGATCCACTACCAAGTATGTATCAACACTAGGGTTCCTATTCCTAAGAAGAACCTATATTTCCTATAATATAACTTAAACTAGGTCCCTTTACAACTTAAGTGTAGCATCCCCTTTTATGAGATTAAGAGACAAGTCTACTTGCCAGAAGGGCCACCTCACCTAAGCCTCTCCCTGTTGGAGTTGAACTAAGAGCCAACAAAACAAATGTAGGAAGGAGTTTGAAGAGCTTCTTAATATTATGATTAAGGGATTGATCTCATTCACAAATTTATAGGTAATGCAAATCATATCTCAATGAAGTTTTGTGTCTCTTTCACTAGAAATATTCAATGACTATGCTCAAGTTGGTCCAGAGCATGTCTAAGAATCCTTATTTACAATTCTTCTTTCCATTTAAACTTTATTTATTATTTTAAAAATACCATTTTATAGTGGTGGTAGGTCTCCGATGTTATAATACTCCATGAAAAAAAATTAAATGAGGATTATTTTGCACTTAGATACTTATCCAACTATTCATCAATCAAGTGGAATTTTAAGGGGAAAGTCCATTGATATAGATGATTATACTTATATATATATATATATATATATATATATATATATATATAGAGAGAGAGAGAGAGAGAGAGGCTAGAATACACTCGAGTATACAGATTGCACCATGCACCTCAATGGAATTTGTCTATCTAGACCATATTTTTTCAAAATATAATCCATTGATCTTCATTATTACAATACTAATAGGCCCCATAAAAAATTGAGCCCTTTAGATGCGTGTAAGTCACTCATCTAAGGATAACAAAATCAACACACACAAGTAATTTGAAATGTATGGTTTTTACTTCCTTTAGATGCATGACCTATAAGTGTCCAAATGAGCTAACATTTAATATATAGTTCTTAAGATATTTAGAAGATCAATTGTTTAGAGTTTTATATTAACTACTTCATGATGGGAAAAAATTGAGGTGTATGGCATCTCTGGTACACTCAAGTGTATTCCAACTTCACATTATATATATATATATATATATATATATATATATATATATATATATATATATATCTGTGTGTGTGTGTGTGTGTCAATATATATACACACATATATAGACACACACAGATATATATATATATATATATATATATATATATATATATATATATATATATATATATATATATATATATATATGATAAAGTTTTGCCCCTGGATCAGGTAACAAGCCTTTGTTACACGTGGATGTCATTATGTAAAAGAAAGCATCAAATTATAAATGTGAGACCCAAATTGTGAATGTAAGATATAAACTGTAAATCTATTATGAAAAATATTTCTTTTCTAATAGAAATAAAAATGCTTTCTATGACAAAAAAATCACCACCCAATTGTAACCACACATGTAAAGTTATAATAATTTCACTCAAACTTGAATAATCCCAACCAAATTGTAGCTTGTGCAACTAGGTAGCATAGTTATAATATGCATGGGTTTATTATAACCTTGCTCATATAATAACCACATTAGGAATCCTTGTGACATGCATCAGGCACCATGACCCTTTTCCATGCGGGCCCTAATTACCCAATGGAAGTTGTCAAAAGCTCTCTTGAACCCAGAAGCGTGATCCATTTAGATCGATCAACCCAATTCACCAATGTAAGCAAATAAGGTATATGGTTTTATCTTCAATTAGAAAAATTTACATCACACGTATTTGAACATATCATTTTTCTCATTATTTAAAACATATACACAAAATTATAAAGCATAATTTTTAATACTATATAAATGAAAATAAACAATATGAGTTCTAATAAAGCATGCAGTTAAGGAAAACAAAGCAAGATTAAAGTAAAGCTAAGATTGGGTCTTAAAAGGTAGTCTACCAAATTTGTGAAATTGTATTGCACAGGTAAAGGTTAGAGGAACTCAGGTCAAACCATCGCATAAGAGATATGGAGAATTTAGGAGGAAAAACAAAGCTTCCCACCAAACAATTGCATTATTTATCTTGAAGCACCAATTATTATGTCATAGTGGGTTGGAAAAAATGAAACTTTCTTGAGAGAAACTAAAGCCTTGATTGGTATGAGGATAATGATGGGAAGGGAAGGGAGGGAAAAAGGTTCATCCTATTTGGTTAGACAAAGTGATGGGTAGAGGAAGGGAATGGAGGGGAATGAAGTGGAACTGTTCAGGTGTACTTTCAACCACTTCTCAAAGGGATATACTTGATGGGAAATTAATATGAAAACTATAGAGTATCCCATGTAGAGAAAGAGAGACCAACAAGTTTAGAAGAAATAAATAAAAAAAATTATTTTATGTTTCCATACATGGATCTCATCAATAAAGATATAGAAGGAAGGAAGGTTTGTGAATTTATACCTTTGTTGCGGAGTAGATATGGAATGAAGATCATCAAAATAGAAAATGAAGGTGTTGATCAATTCGATCTCCAAATGTGGCTCCCAAAATGTCCACATCTTTATTTTGTCCACATAGATGACAGGAAATCCAAATTACACTCCAAGAGTCGATGTGGAAGGATTTGTGTGACACCCTGATGCACCACACATGAGATTACTCAAAACAAAGCACAGAATTATAACTAAGCAAGCAGATTACTAGAAAACACAGGAAATTAAAACCGATTTAGCAAAAGCACCATAAGCAAAAACTTATCGCATATATGTCCACAATCCTGCCACATGTATTATATATATCATAATACAAGGTGATTACATCATTGTGCACTATCATTCATGTGGTTGATCTGTTACTTGAGGTACATGCCAACATATATACATATACACATGCCATATCTTACATACATGGCTCACAAGCCCAAAATCCTCATATCAATAACATATCCACAAAACACATCGAGAACAAACCCAAAGACCTAAGTGTACATGGATGAAATCTAGGACTCTATCACCCAAAGAATAGAAACACATCCAACCTTATCAGCTACTGCTCTTGTTGTTGTTGTTCCTTAGTTGCACAATCTCTACCTCTTCGTGCACGTCTACCTAAAAGTTGTGGTAACCCACATAGTTATATTAAATGTCCCAGTAGGAGATATAAATTTCCACCAACGTCTATTCAAGCACAAATAATTAAATAGGTAGATAAAGTACTAAAAAGGTTGTGTAGATTCAACTAAATGGTATGAATCTAACAGATAAGTCAGATTAGAAAAAATTAGGCAGTCATCACTGAGCAATAGAATAATCAATATTCTAAGAAGGAATATTAAGAACATATACAATAGTTGATTTCTCTTAATGCCTTATAATTCAAGAAATTATTACAAAGATAAGGAAAATAGATCATCCGATGTTATTCTCATTTGATCCTAAGAAAATTCACTACACGTCTGTGTTACATCTTTTATTATTTCCCTAAGGATTTGAGTCGTACCACCCAAATCCAACTGACCACTGCTAAGTTGAAATCGGTGCCATATAAGGTCAATGGAAGAGCCAGATCCTTGACCTCCCCAACACCTCTAGGCCAGTACAAGAGAAAACACCGTAGAAACATATCAGTCAACTACAACAATGACATATAGTCAAACCATGGCCATCCATATATAACAACACCTAGCCCACCTTGGTATAGGAAACGACACTAGAAGAATAGGCTCTCGCATGGCCATTCTAAAAAGAAGAATTAGCTCACTTATGGACATCCATATCACAAGGAGAGCATCTTACACATTTTCATCTCACACAACCTATAATTGTGGATGCAAGGAGATACTCGACTTGCACCCGATGATATTGAAAACTATGCACTCTGAGTTTCCCATAGGACTGACTCATTTCACCATCCAATACTAAGATTGACACTGGAATGGATCTATGGCACATGGCACCTACATAATTAGAGTTTCATTTTATTAGTTATGCCAATTGGGTGTCTTTTAGCATCAATCAAGTTACAATGTACAAATCCAAAACAAACTCTAAAAAGATAAGGGAACGATGCAACTCCAGAAGATATAAAAGGTATAAGGTGTGAACTAGTCACATCATCACCACATGATACTTGTAGCACTGTCACTCACAAGGCCATTACTAAAATCACATCATAGTGGGATATCAATACCTCAATCATATCACTAGAGGATATCACCTCACAATAGGCATCAAGCCTTCACCATGTCATAGGACCCATCACATCATTATGATCTCATCATATTTAATTAGGCCTTATAGCCATCACCCTGTATCATATAATCATCCCCACTACATATATACAGACATGGCATTCACTTCACCTGCAAGGTTAGGGTTTCATAACCAAGAGACAGAAAACATTATAATATGATAATCACTCCAAGTATAATAAGAAAAACATTACATGACCCAAAACTAGGGTTAGGATTTCACACCTATCACCGATTAGGGTTCCATTACATCATGCAATCACCAGACCTTAGATTCCTCACCTCCCACATAGATGAAGTGTATTAGGATTAATCATTACCATTATTGTGATTAATTAGGCATATCAACATCATTAGGTATCAACCATCAACTGCCTGAACATGTGTACCATCCCTACTATATCATATGCATATAACAACCATGTATTCATGTATGTTTCAATCCACCATAAAATATGTGTCTCGACCACCCTTCAAGGTTGGTCACAACCGAGACACAACATGGCTACGACCATCCAACAACATTGTATTATGACTAGAACCAAAATTAGGCATCTCGATCACACTCCATTTTAGTATCTCGACTGCAACATGACAAGGTGTCTCGACCAACCAAACCAAAATAAAGGTGTCGACCAAAGCAAACCCATGTGTCTCGACCCAATCACAAAACTAAGGGTAGCGACCAAAACTAAATAAGGCATTACAACTACCAAGGCCAAGCCACCTTATCAACACTTGACCATCAACAAAAAGGATCTTACACCTCAATCAAAATAGAAGATGATCACAAAAAAACATAAGATGATCATCAAAGAAACCACCGTCATCAAGGGGGAGGGAACTTCACATAAAAACAACCACCAAAAACCCTAAAAGATGCATTATGGAAATTCCCATGAAAAGCCTTATGTAGGATAGAAAAGTCACATTCAATACATCCAAAACAGAACCTAAACTTCATGTTACACTAAGTTCTACGAACCTTATGCATGTGATCAAAATCTAAGATCAAAAGAGAAGAGGGAATCATCTATCTCATCATCATCTCAAAAATGGGTACCAAGAATTAGGGTTTTGGATTCTAAACAAACCATGCATGATATCCATCACCATTTAAGTTCTAGAACATAATATCATCAACTAGAATGTTATGTATATAATCTAGAGAGAGAAAAAAACATGCAAGCAAAGAGGGTGCAATAATAGAGAAGGTAGAGTGTTATATAGCCCACCTTAAGTGAAGGAACAAACTCCAAGCTCTCGATTACCAAGGAGGAAGATGAAGCTCCACCAAAAGCTCAACTCTCAGCCACAAGATCACCTCAAGAAGAAGAAGACACCAAGGTCAAAGATACCTCAAGATAAGAGGACAAGAAACCCTAGGTTGAACCAAAAGAAGAAGGGAGAAAGAGGAGAAAACTTCCTCACACTTGGGTACCACCTTGTCAAAGCATGGTCTCTGACCCTTTATGATGAGGAGTTTTCTCTCAAGATAGCCACCATGGATATCCATAGTCTAAGGCTGAGAAAGGAGAATATGATGAGGTAGAAGATCAAAGGAAAATGCCACCAAAGAAAGGCATATTCTTACTAAGGAAGAAGGTGATCCAAAAGTCACCACAAGCACCAAGGGAAGGTTTATCTGCCACCAAAGCAACTAGATCAACACTCCTTAGCTCCACAAAGCTTCAAGGTCGTTACAAGAGAGGAGGAAATAAAGAAGGTTGAAAAGAATGCATATTTGAAGAAGAGAGGGGAAATACACATGAAGGAAGAGGGAAGTAGGGTAGAGATGAGGTGTTAACATCTAAAGGAACCAAATCGACACTTGTCCTCCAAGAAAATAGCAATGCAACCACTATATGCATGCATACATGAGATGATGATATAACCAATGTTGGGTATCAACCTCTTAAGGTCGCCAACACATTGTTCTCGGTTGAGACACATCAAGATGTCGAGACAACACCAAAGCAACTTGCCTTGTTCGAGACAAAAGGTCACCAACCACTCAAGATCGAGACACACCCCAAAAAGACAAACCATCTCGACCCAACCACTCCAAGACCATCATGGTAAAAAAAACCAAGACAAGGTAGGTGTCTCGATCGAGATGCACCCAAGAAATCCATCAAGGTCGAGACAAAGTCGCTACACTTCAACCAAGCTCACATGGTCGACACCAAACCAAACCCTAGAAACCCTAATCCCTTCTAGAAATGTCACCACTCATCCAAGGCCCAACCAAGGAACCCCAAAACATCACTCTCTATCATGATAACAAGGAAGGGAAGGTACACAATAGGTGTGGAAAATTGTAAGATAACCCTCACATCTAGGTAAATTGCAATTTGACCCAAAACAAGGACATAAAGCACAAACATCATCCAAACAAGTTCAAACTGGAAACTTAAGCTTTCCTCAAGTTCTAAAATCATCTCAAAGGATTAAAGAAAGGTTCTAAGTACTTAATCAAGAAAAACAAATAGATTTAGTCCAAAGCACATGTCAGGGGTCTTAGAAGCCATAAACCCCTAACAAAGATTTCACCCCGAAAATCCTAAGCGAAAAGAGATGGGTACTTCCTATGCATCTCTTCCTCTAGCTTCCACATGGCTTCCTCAATGCCACGAAACCTTTACCAACACTATGTTCCTCAATGCCAGAGAACCTTTACCAACACAATGTCCTTCTTCTTCAAAATTTTCATTCTTCTATCCAAGATCGATACAGGGCCTTCCACATAGGATATATCCTCATCAAGCTCAGCCTCCACTAGCTACAAAAACCAAATCGATCGGTATTAGGGTGGCACTTCCTCAACATGGACACATGGAACACCAGATGCAACCTGTGTAACTCAGGCAGAAACTCCAACGTGTAGTTCACCTTCCTAACACATGCCACCATAGGGTATGGTCCCATAAACCTGGGAGCCAACTTACCCTTATTCCCAAACCTCAATACACACTTCCAAGGAGAGACCTTGAGTGTGGGATCTGATCTCCAAACCACGATATAAACACGATTTAAACTTAACGGAAGCGATTCGATTAGCAGTGGAATACCAAAAATCAGCGGAAATTAAAACTTTTTGAGATAAAGCATTGAAACCATAAAACTTCCTTCATAGAGGGAGATAAATTGTTTACATCTCAGATAATTACTTCTTGAGTAATTATATACAACATGATACAAAATCTCAAGAACTCATAACCAAAATCTCAGACCAAAAGACTCCAAGACCTGAGAGTACAGAGGACACATAGGACTGACTCTAACTACACCACATGGCAGACTAAATCTCCACCTGAGATTTCACTGCTGCCCCTGATGCTGTTGCTGCTGGGACTGGTCACCTGTAGACCTGTTCCTCCGTCCTCGACGTCCACCTAAAAAGTTGAAGTCTACGGGGTGAGACAATTTTACATAATTGTCCCAGCAAGAGTTATAACTCTCCACCAGAAGCTTTATTATAGCACCTCAAAGAATAACTTAAACAGTAAAAGCTTCACAGTATTCAACATCAGATATAATAGTAAGCCTGAGCTCAACAGTTATGAAATATGAAGACATTTGCACTATACAATGTAACATCAATCAATCAACTCGTAGTTATCTCTAACAGGTATACTACGTTGTGGATTATGTTTTTCAAACATTACTTTTATGCCCTGTGGAGATGAGGTTTACCACTCATACTCCAACCAATCACTGCTAAGTGCCTCAGTATCATACTAGGTCATCGAAAGAGCCGGATTCTCATGACCTTCACCTTCCTCAGTCAGTAAGAGGATTACTTGTAGGACATCTCGTGCCTCTACTATAATAGCTTGCCAGGGTAATCTGGTCCTTCGCTATTTTAGAGTTACAGTGGCGTTTTGTACCCTCTTCGTCATCAGGAGATTTCATGTTTATCTTCCACTGATACGTATATCTGTGCTTTCTTCATCATCAGGAGGTTTCATGTTTACCATTCACTGATACGGTATGGGATTATAGTGAAGGATTGATGGATTACACATCTACATCAAACACCTACACTAGGATGTAAGGTTCTACACATCCATATACCCCACATACTCAAAAGTATGTGATCCAGGAGTTCCCTTAGGAAAACCTGTTTCACCATCATTTGATCTCTGACAATGATGGATCTATGATCAGGGCTCTACATTACACTTGATTAGTTAGGTACATTCAGTATTCTTTTAACATCATACATTGTTATTCAAACAATAACATTAGCATAACAGCTATGAAAGGAGAATACTAAATGTAACAAGCCTAACTCTCATCAATCATCATTTCTCAATACATTCATCACAAGTCATCTCTAAAGCATGACCTTGATGGTAATTATGGCTCTCACAGCCCATTTTAATCCATAGGTTGCTATTGACAATGCATCAGGATATATCACTATTCATAAAGCTAAAGCATGCTTTCAATGAATATAGTTTCATAATCCATACCTGGATATGATCATCATCTCATGACAACCTGCATGGTTAATTCAACTGATAACAGTAAACAATTCATTCTAGAAGATACACTTTCAAACTCTTAGAAGAGTCAAGCTCCCCAATATTCATCAATCAGGGTTTACTATTCATATTACATGTCATTATCCTAGAATTAGGGTTTACTATTCACTCCATGGTGAATTGAACTCATAACAACATCATGTATGAGAAACATCATCATTAAAGCTCTTAAATAGGATTAAGATTCACTAAACATCATAATTAGGGTTCCCATGATCTCACATAGGTGGATCATACCCTAAACATGCACATTCATGTGTATTGAAGGTATCTTACTTGAGTTTCCACCATAAAAGGGTACTTTCTCTCTCTTAGGATACTTTCTCTCTCCTCATACTAGTAGATGGTGACAACACCACTCTAGATCAGGTTGGGTTAAGTCCTCATTGACTAGCATAAGCCAAAACATCACTATCATGTGATTAGGGTTTGATTAGAACAAGGTATTACTCAATTAAACCCCTCAAGGGTATTTTGGTAATTTACCTCATGATCACCATCATGGGTCAATTCATTAACCTCTTAGTCCCTTAATGACCTAGGTTACCATTAGGATTTAGATTAAATCACCATTGAACCAAATACACCATCAATTGATTAAGCACAAACCACCTTGAACACCATCAAACGGTTTCAACCTTCAACCACCAAACGGTCTTGAGACCGTTTGGGTGTGTTGACTGTTTTGACTTTCAAACTGTTTGAACCTTATGCGGTTTGAAACCGTTTGATCAAAGTATCTTGAGATCGATTGGTCCAAACGACCTTGAGATCGTTTGAGCCCAAACGGTCTTGAGACCGTTTGGCCTCAAACGGTCTTGAGACCGTTTGGCCCCAAATGGTCTTGAGACCGTTTGGCCTCAAATGGTCTTGAGACCGTTTGGCCCCAAATGGTCTTGAGACCGTTTGGCCTCAAACGGTCTTGAGACCGTTTGGTCCAAATGGGCTCAAACCGTTTGGACCTCCAACTAGGTTCAAAAGTTACAATTGTTTATAATTAAGTATGTTGAAGCCATCACTTGGCCAAATCCATGTTAACCACTTATAAATTGAGTCAATTAGGATGAACCTCAATCACTTGGACACCAAATTAACCCTCAATTGAAAGCCAATTAGGGTTAAGTCCACCTCAATTAGGGTTTCAAATTGTATGGTCATCAATATTCAACAATGTGAATCAATTCAAGGTTGAACCTATCAATTGACCTCCAATTGGGCCCAAACTTGTCCCAAACGGTATTGAGATCGTTTGGACATCATCCAAACGGTCTTGAGACCGTTTGCCCAAAGTTTGACCAAAAACCAAGTCGGTTGGATTAGGGTTGAACTCCAAATAGGTCTAAAATCAGTAATTTTATCAATTCATCAACTTAATGCAATTGGACCTTCAAACCATTAGATTATCTCAACCCTAGACCTCCAAACGGTCTTGGGTTGTGCCCAAACGGTCTTGAGACCATTTGGAAGAACCCCCAAACGGTCTTGAGACCGTTTGGGTCCTTCAACCCAAAACTCAACAAGATCTATGTTTAAAAACAGCAATTTCAACCCGATTAGGGTTAGGATGTTGAAGTGCCTTCAACTCTCAATTGGTTAAGAATTAAACTTTGATTCTTTGCAGGAATGAAATTCTGTATATTACCAACAGACCCTCAAACGGTCGTCCCTTGGTCAACCCTATCAAATGGTCTTGAGACCGTTTCAATCCAAACGGTCTTGCAAGGTCGTTTGAGGGCAAACAGTTTGAAACCGTTTGACCTTAAATGGTTTGCAACCGTTTGGACCAAGAGGGTCCAAGGCCGTATGATAAAGTAACCTAGGAATTCACGCCCATCATCTTCAACCTCTGTCAAGGTCAGTTATTCCACCGTTTTGCTTGCAAAAGTGCAAGAAAGAAGAGAGGTAAAAGAAGAACTGATTGCTAAATTGCAAGAACAAAATATGCATATAAAGCAAAGAGTTTAGAGTTATAAACCCGCCTATAGGTTGTTCCTTGAGCTCCAAGCTTTAATGGCGTCTTAGAGCTCCACAGATCGGCCAAGGTGAATTATTCAAGGAAACGTTGGGAAGGAAAGGCTAGAAAGATAGAGCTAGGTGAGCTAGCCATGAATCCAACCTTGAAAACGAGTTTCCTCCATGAATTCAAGCAAAAGGGGTGATCCAAACTTACCTAGGACCCTTGGTCGTCCTTCTCTGCTCCAGAGCTAGCCTTGGTCGGTTGAGAAGGAAGAGAAGAAGTGAAGGAAATGAAAGATCCGTTCACTTGTTGCAAGGGAGAAGGCTTATATACTTTAGGCCTTTTTACACCATAAGGACCTCTAAAGCATGGAATTTACATCTAAGTCCCTCCTTGCTCAAGGGCACGTCCAAACTCATCTAAAACTATGCAAAGCTCATGAAATCTCAAGATCTAAGGGTAAAGAAAGCCAACTTTCAACTAGGGTACATACATGAAAGGTCTCCATACCCATATTAGGTGATTTTTATCACAAAGATCATTTTTCTTATCTGATTGTTCATTGATGTGTCCCTTTCATCATTTCTACTCTAAATGATGACAAGAGTTATAAAAGATGTTCTAGATGAAGTATTTTACAAATTGCACCCCTCAATTTGGGTAAATTGCACTTTACTCCAAATTAGGGTTTTTTAAGCACAAGGATCATTCCACAAGCTGCATCTTGATGCCCAAGCTTGGGAAATCCATCTTACTTCATCATATTCACTAATATGATGTCTTATTATCATAAGAACATCTCAACATGTGAATCATTGCAAGTTAACCCCTTTAACTGGGTAATTTGCACATAGATCCCTGTACTACAAAACAATGCTACAACTTTACATTCAAAGGAGAAAAATTTGAAAGTAAATGTTCCTGAGGAACTTAATTACATGCCAAGGAGTATTCACAAGTATATAATTACATATTTAGGAAAAACTTCCAGGGTTAGGTTATAACCCAGGTCAGGGATGTTACATTGAGATACACCTTGTCTCCCACTTGTAACACCAAGGGTCTATGACGGTTATCATAATATGACTTCTATCTATATTGGGTTGCTTTCAACTACTATTGAATCACTTTAATCTTCCTTTTCGTCTAATGCACAAGCTTAGTACTAAGAAGCTAATATTCACATATCTCATACCAATATAATGGAGAACTACAATGCCTCATATAGTGCCATGTCAATGCTCCTCTAATAATGGTTATTATAATCAAACTCTATCAAGCTGAGGTGCACATCCCAACTTCCAAAAAACTACATGACACAAGCTCTCAACAGATACTCCAAAGTTGGTATGATCCTCTCAGACTGACCATCCATCTACGGGTGGAAAGTAGTACTAAACCTTAACTGTGTACATAGAGCTATGTGCAATCTCTCCCTAAAATGACCTGTAAACTGAGGACCTCTGTCTGACATGATAGTAGATGGAATGTCATGCAAGCGGATGATCTCATAAACATATATCTATGCAAGCTTCTCTGTTGTATATGTTGTCTTCATAGGGAGGAAATACACTAACTTGGTCAACCTGTCAATGATCACCCACATGGAATCATGACCTTTGGCTGTCCTAGGCAAACCAACCACAAAATCTATCGTAACATGATCCCATTTACACTAATATATTGGCAACAATTGCAACGTCCCTACATGCTTCTGATGCTCTGCCTTAACTTGCTGACACACTGCGCACTTGGCCACAAACTCAGCCACATCATTCTGTAATCCAAGATACCAATATAAGTCCTTCATATTGTGGTACATCTTGGTGCTACCTAGGTGCATAGCATACATCAAAGAGTGAGCCTCTTCCAGAACCATCTTCCTTAGATAATCAACATCAGGAACCACAACTCAGTTGTGGTAACACAATGTCACAACCTCTGCCTCATGGAAACCATCACGCTTCTCACTGCCAAACTCTTCTCGTGTCTACTATATCACAATATCAATATGTTGTGCCTCTAATCTGCTACCTTAGTATAGGTTTCACCTGCAACTGTGCCAACAACCCATCTAACAAAGAAACCTCCATTCGTACATTCATCTAAGGTAAGGAGATCAACATGTCTTGCTTATGGCACATCAAGGAACACAACTGTGCTTTTCCCACCGATGATGATGAAGAGGACTTACTGCTCAATGCATCTGCCATGACATTTGCCTTTCCTGGATGGTAATCAATAGTGCAATCATAATATTTGATTAACTCCATCAAGCATTGTTGCCTCATGTTCAACTTCTGCTATGAAAAAATATACTTCAAATTCTTATGATCTGTGAAGATCTGACACTTCTCACCATAAAGGTAGTGTCTACAGATCTTCAAGGCATGAACCACTATAGCTAACTCTAGATCATGGGTTGGGTAGTTCTCCTTGTGTTTCTTAAACTATCACAATGTAAAAGAGATCACATTCTTGTCTTGCATCAACATATAACCCAACCCATTTTTTGATGCATCACAGAAGATAATATATCATTTCCCTTGCTCTAGATAAACCAACATTGGCACACTAGTCAACTTCTATTTCAATGACTAAAAGGCATGTTGACACTTGTCATACTGTAAAAAAGGCACATCCTTCCTCGTTAGCTTCGTTAGGGGTAACACTATGGCACTGAAGTTCTTGATGAACCTCCTATAATAGCCTACCAAACCCAGAAAACTGCACACTTCTATCAGTGTCTTCAGTTTTTTCCACTCTAGCACATATTCAACATTCTTGGGGCCCACACAAACACCCTCGGTGGATATCACATGTCCTAGGAAAAACACCTTCTTTAGCCAAAAAGTCACACTTACTGAACTTGGCATACAACTGATGTTGTCTTGACATGGTCAACGCCTAACAAAGATGTTGTTCATGCTACTGGTTGTATATGGAGTATATTAGGATATCATCTATGAACACCACCATGAACTGATAAAAAAACAACTGAAACACCCTGTTCATCAAGTCCATGAACGTTGTCAGTGCATTGGTTAGCCCAAACATCATAATCACAAACTCATAATGACCATATTGAGTTGTAAAAGATAACTTAAGTATGTCATCTGCCTTGATCCACAACTAGTGATAACCCGATCTTACATCTATCTTGAAAAACACTATAGCACTTCACAACTGGTCGAACATATCATCAATCCACGATAAAGGATACTTATTATTTATTGTCACATTGTTCAACTATTCGTAATCTATACACAGCCTCGTGGATCCATCTTTATTCTTTACAAACAACACGGGAGCACCCCATGGATACGTACACAGTCTAATGAAACCTTTCTCAAGCAGCTCTTGCAACTAATTCTTCAACTCTGCCATCTTAGTTGGAGCCATCCTGTACGGTTTCTAAGCTATCGACTGAGTACCTGGGACTAGGTTGATCTCAAAGTTAATCTTTTGGGGTGGGGGAACACCTGGGAACTCATCAGGAAGCACATACTCAAACACACAGACAACTAGCACCTCCTGGATACTAGGACTCCTCACCTTATTATCCACTACATGTTCCAAAAATGCTTCACAATATTGCCTCATCATCCTCTCTGCCACCATCATCGACACCAAACATGTTGGGAGAATCTTCCTATCCCCTTGGAAGATCCACAACACATCACCATCTAAGAACGTCACCAACTTGGAACTACAGTCCAAGACCACTTGATACTTCCCTAAGGTGTCCATTTCAAGGATCACATTGAATCCATGCATATCAAGTGGTATGAGGTCCACTTGAATGCTATGACCTGAAAAAGAAAGGACACAGGAAGGATACACCTCCTACAACTTGGTAGAATCAACCAACATGGTTTCTAAATGAAGACTATCCCATCTATGACTAATTGGCAAAGAACAATTATCAATCACTTCTCAAGTGACAAAAGACTATGTTGCACCAGGATCAACCAAAAGATATAAAGCAAGCAGAAGACAAACCAAAATAAAATAACTCCATCTAACCAGTCACTACTCATGGGTTGACCACTCCTTCTGGCTGACTCATGGTGTAGAACTGAGTCATTACTTGTTGCCATACCCTTCCTCTGCTGGTCTAACGAGAAGAACTAGCCTACGATGCTTGTCCACATCCTCAGCCTCCACCACTACTAAACTACTTCCTCTATGAGCCCTTCTGACTCTGCCTTGGCTATTGGGTCACCTCATCATCCTTCATAGGGCAATATGGTCTTGTATGCCTGGTCTTTCCACACTTGTAGCTAGTCTTTCTCTCATACCATGTCCTAGACGACCCTGTCACAGACACTGACATTGTACTGTGGGCTCCTACTAGTCAAAAACTATGGCCTCTACCTCTACTTGGTGACCATTGCATCTGTGCACTTGACCTTTACAGTGCTGACGATGTTGAGAAACTAGGCTTCTTAAAGCCTTTAGATGATTGTCCATGATACTGCATCAGTCTCTCCTTGGCACTCTTCTCATGCTTCTCAACCACTAACCTCTCTATCCTTCTAACTGACTCCACAAATGTGGCAAACTTCTCTATGTTCTCTAGGTGTGTCACTAGCTTTGTTAGTTCCATACTCAGTCTCTTCTCAAAATGTCTGATCCTTTCCTTATCTATCATTGCCATGTGAGGACAAAATCTTACCAGCTCCATAAACTTTGCTTCATACTCGTTGATCGACATGGATCTCTGTCGGATCCTCTCAAAATGGGATATCTTCTCATCTAGGTAGGTTTGGGAAAAGTACTGACTGGCGAACTCATGTCGGAACTCCTCCCAAATGATAACAACACTAGGCCTCATCTCATCTTCAATGGCCCACCAATGGACGACACTACCCTTCAAAAGATATACAACATGCTTCACTTTGTCTTCCTCGGGGATGTTGAGGATCTTGAAGGCCTTCACCAACTCTATCAACCAAAGATCAACATCTGTTGAATCTTCTGTACCAGCATACTCCATAGGCCCAACACATCTCAACCTTTAAAAGGTCTTCCTAGAGCTCGAAGATTCAATATTAGGAACAGTTATCGTCGGTTGTAGTACATGCATTCTTTCTACCATGTGTGTCATCGTATCCATGAACTACCCAAACAAATACTGAAAGGAAGGGTTTTCCATCATGGCCTAGTCAATCTGGGGCACCTAAGATGCCCGATCTTCTCTTTCCTGGTCCCTTACACCACCTCTGGGTGCAGCAACACTTCTCTCTATAGTGTGTTCTTTGTGTTCTCCAGACATCTTTTCTACTCTTCTTCTTCTTCATAGGAAGAATTCACTATAAGACATACTGGAGGATACTAGAACAGACACAAACCCTATTCCTAGGTCCTTGTAGAATTGGTGAACCTAAATCTCTAATACTAACCAAAGTGTGACTCCCTGACGTGCCACAAATGAGATTACTCAAAACAAAGCACGGAATAATAACTAAGCAAGTGAATTACTAGAAAATACAGGAAATTAAAACCAATTTAGTAAAATCACCATAAGAAAAAACTTATCACATATATGTCCATAAGCCTACCACATGCATTATATATATCATAATACAAGGTGCTTAAATCATCGTGCATTATCATTCATGTGGTCCATCTGTTACATGAGGTACATATCCACATATATGCATATACACATGCCATATCTTACTACATGGATGGCAAGGCTAAAAACCTCGTATGGATAATGTATCCAAAAAACATCGAGTACAACCCCAAAGACCTGAGTGTATAGGGAAGACATCTTGGACTCTGTCACCAAAATACTAGCAGCACATCCAACCTTGTCATCTACTACGCTTGATACTGCTCTTCCTCAGATGCACGATCTCTACCTCTTTGACCACCTAAAAGATGTGGAAACCCACGGGGTGAGACCAAATATCCCAGTAAAAGATATAACTCTACGTCTATTAAAGCACACATAATTAAGTAGGTATATAAAGTACTAAGCATGTTGAGCATATTCAACTAAATGATATGAATCTAACATATAAAGCAAATTAAACAAAACTAGGCAGTGATCACTAAGCAGTAGAACAATTAATATTCTGAGAAGGAATATGAAGAACATGTACAACTAGTTGATTTCTCTTACTGCCTTATAATTTAAGAAATTAATATAAAGATAAGGTAAAGGAATCATCCAATGTTATTCACATTTGACCCTAAGCAAATAAACTACACGAATGTGTTACATCTTTTATTGTTGCCCTGAGGATTTGAGTTGTACCACTAAAATCCAACCAACCACTACTACATCAAAATTGGTGCCATACAAGGTCAATGGAAGAGTTATAATCCACAACCTCCCTAACAACTCTTGGTTAGTATAAGAGAAAATACTATAGAGACATATCACTCAACTACAACAATGACATATAGCCAAGTTGAAGGATTGGCTCACACATGGACATCCATATATAAAAACACCTAGCCCACCTTGGTACAGGTAACGACACAAGACTAACATGCTCATGTATGACTATCATAAAAATAAGGATTGGCTCGTGCATGACCATCCATATCACAAAGAGAGAAACTCACACATGGCCATTCACACAACATGTAATTGTGGACACAAGAAGATACTTGACTTACACCCCTGCAAATTCAAAAATATATACTTCAAGTTTCTCTTAGGAATGACTCATTTCACCATCCAGCACTAAGACTGACAATAGAATGGATTTATGGAATAGGGTACCTACGTAATTAGAGTTTCACTTTACTAGTTATGCCAATTGGATGCCTTTTAGCATCAATCAAGTTACAATATACAAATCCAAAACAAACTCTACAAAGATAAGGGAATGGTGCAACTCAGAAGATATAAAATGTATAAGGTGTGAACTAGTCACATCATCACCACATGATACTTGTAGCACTTCCACTTGCAAGGCCATCACCAATATCACATCACTATGGGATATCAATCCCTCAATCATATGTCTAGATGATATCACCTCATAATAGGCATCAAGCCTTCACCAGGTCATAGGACGCATCACATCATTATGATCTCATCATATTTCATCAAGGCTCATAGACATCACTCTGTATCACATAATCATCACCACATCATACACATCCATGGTATTCACTTCACCCGCAAGGTTAGGGTTTCATAAGCAAGAAAGAGAAAAAATTATAACATGATAATCACTCCAAGAATAATAAGAAACACATCACATGAACCAAAACTAGGGTTAGGATTTTACACCTATCACTGATTAGGGTTCCAATACATCATGCAATCACCAGACCTTAGATTCCTCACCTCCCACATAGCTGAAGTGTATTAGGATTAAGCATTACAATTATTGTGATCAATTAGGCATATCAACATCATTAGGTATCAACCATCGACTGCCTGAACATGTGTAGCATCCCTACTATATCATATACATATAACAACCATGTATTCATGTATGATTCAATCCACCATAACATATGTGTCTCGACCACCCTTCAAGGTTGGTCACAACCGAGACACAACATGGCCACGACCATCTGAAAACATTGTGTTATGACCAAAACCAAAACCAGGCATCTTGATCACACTCCATTATAGTGTCTCGACTGCAACATGCCAAGGTGTCTCGACCAACCAAACCAAAACAAAGGTTACAAAGGGTAGCGACCAAAACTAAACAAGGTGTTACGACTACCGATGCCAAGACACCTTAGCAACACTTAACCATCAACAAAATAGAAGTTACACCTTAATCAAATAGAAGATAATCACAGACAAAATAGAAGATGATCATCAAAGAAACCACCATCATTAAGAGAGGGGAACTTCACATAAAAAAGGTCACCAAAAACCCTAAAACATGCATTATGGAAATTGCCATGACAAGTATTATGTAGGAGCTAGAGAAAAGCTCATGTCTAATACATCCAAAACAGAACCTAAACTTCATGTTACACTAAGGTACACAAACCTTATGCATGTGATCAAAATCCAAGATTTAAAGATAAGAGGGGATCATCTATCTCATCATCATCTAAAAAATGGGTACCAAGAATTAGAGTTTTTGATTCTAAGCAAACCATGCATGATATCCATCACCATGTAAGTTCTAGAACATGATATCATCAACTAGAATGTTAGCTCTATAATATATATAGAGAGAAAATGTAACATCCTAGGATTTGAGGCCTTGGATAAGTTAATCTTAAAAGGAATGATTGGACTACCCATATCACCAAGGTGCACCTCCTTTTCCGGGAGCCCATCTCTAAAGAACTCCATAGTTAAGCGTGCTGAGCTTGGAGTAGTGCTAGGATGGGTGACCAGTCGGGAAGTTGATCCTGGTTTGCGCGTCATTGTGGATAAAGTGCACAGTTAAGGCTAGTGGTGATTTGTGGGGCCAATCATCATTCCTAAAACTCTACTAGAACCTAGGGCAGTGGGCCCAGACGTTACAAATGGTATCAGAGCCATAACCCCTCCAGTAGGTGGGGCCCACATGGGCATGTGGCATGCCATTCTTGAGCCGTGCGGTCCAGGCAAGTTGGAAAGGGCTATCCGTAGAGACGAGATGGAGCCACCCTTGCGCTGGTAGCTGTGGATGGGAGTTGGGTGTCCATGGGCCATTGTGGGTCTGCACTGAAATGGGGTCAGATTATGAGGCCATATAGTTGAGCCTTGACGAGGACGTCAAGAGTTGAAGTGGGGGAGATTGTAACATCCCAGGATTTGAGGCCTTGGATAAGTTGATCTTAAAAGGAATGATTGGACTACCCATATCACCAAGGTGCACCTCCTTTTCTGGGAGCCCATCTCTAAAGAACTCTATAGTTAAGCGTACTCAGCTTGGAGTAGTACTAGGATGGGTGACCAGTCGGGAAGTTGATCCTGGTTTGCGCGTCAGTGTGGACAAAGTGCACAGTTAAGGCTAGTGGTGATTTGTGGGGCCAGTCGTCATTCCTAAAACTCTACTAGAACCTAGGGAAGTGGGCCCAGACGTTACAAAAAATATCATGCAAGCAAAGATAAGTGCAATAATAGACAAGGTAGAGTGTTATATAACTCGCCTTAAGTGAAGGAACAAGCTCCAAGCTCTCGATCACCAAGGAGGAAGATGAAGCTCCACCAAAAGCTCAACTATCGGCCACAAGATCACCTTAAGAATAAGAAGACACCAAGGTCAAATATAGCTCAAGCAAAGAGGGAAAGAAACCCTAGGCTGAACCAAAAGAGAAGAAGGGAGAAAGAGGAGAAAACTTCCTCACACTTGGGTACCACCTTGTCAAAACATGGTCTCCGACCCTTTGTGAAGAGGAATTTTCTCTCAAGATGGACACCATGGATAGTACACTATCTAAGGCCGAGAAAGGAGAATAAAATGAGGTAGAAGATCAAAGAAAAATTCCACCAAAGAAAGGCATATACTTACCAAGGAAGAAGGTGATCAAAAAGTCACAACAAGCACCGAGGGAAGGTTGATCGACCACCAAAGAAACTAGATCAACACTCCTTAGCTACACAAAGCTTAATGGTCATAAAAAGTGAGGAGGAAAGAAAGAGGGACAAAAAGAATGCATGTTTGAAGAAGAGAAGGGTTATATACATGAAGGAGGAGGGATGTAGGGTGGAGAAGAGGTGTCAACACCTAAAGGCACCAAAGGGACACTTGTCCTCTAAGAAAATAGCCATGCAACCACTATATGCATGCATGCACAAGATGGTGATACAACCATGGTTGGGTATTGACATATTAAGGTAATCAACACATTGGTCTCAGTCAAACCACATCAAGAGGTCAAGACAACACCAAAGCAACTTGCCTAGGTCGAGACAAAAGGTCACCACACACTTAAGGTTGAGACACACCACAAAATGACAAACCATCTTGACCCAACCACTCCAAGACCATCATGGTAAAAAAAACAAGCCAAGGTAGGTGTCTTGGTCGAGACACTCCCAAGACACCCATCAAGGTCAATACAATGGTCGCTACACTTCAACCAAGCTCACATAGTCGACACCAAACCAAACCCTAGAAACCCTAATCACCTCTAGAGATGTCACCACTCATCCAAGGCCCAACTATGGCATCACAAATCATCACACTCTCTATCATGAATCCAAGGAAGGGAAGGTACAAACTAGGTGTGGAAATTTGCAAATAACCCTCACATTTGGGTAAATTGCAATTTGACCCAAAATAAGCACATAAAGCACACACATAATCCAAACAAGCTCAAACTGGAAACTTAAGCTTTCCTAAAGCTCTAAAAGCATCTCAAAGGATTAAATCAAGGTTCTAAGTACTAATCAAGACAAAAAATAGGGTTTCACTGCTCAGGGGTCTTACAATTTTCCTTTTCATTGGCAACATGCTAGAATTGCACAACCCCTCCTCTCCCCTTCTTTACTTAATGGTGATAATGGTTGGTCAAAGGTCTCTCTAAGGTTCATACTTTTTACTTGCAAAAGATGCATCTCAAGATTTGTCAAAAAGGGTGTCACACACATGTCTCAAAACCTACCCCTATATACAGTTAAGATAGGGAAGTAGGGTTTCTAATAGACCCTAAGTAAAAAAGACACAACATCTATTTTAAATAGCCACCTCTAGATAGTCTGATTGGGTGATATGATCTAGTTTGATTAGTCTATCAGACTCTATCCTATCATCTGATCAGGTTGTCAACCTGGTTAGTTGGAACCAGCCTGATTGGTCGCAAAGACTCAATCTGGTCAGCCAATTGACTAGTCCAGTTGGGATATTGGACCCAGTCTGGTCAGTCAACCAGACTCGATCTGGTCAAACAATCATCCTAATCTAGTTTCCTATCAATAACTTAATTAATTACTTAAACCCTTTAATAATCAATTAGTCATATGTCCATTATTATTCTTCTCTTCCTTATGCATCCTTTTACGTGTGACCCTATAGGCTTCAAATTATGTTTGTAGTGATATTAGTAATCATATTATGATTTCATTGACATTATTTCTATCTAGAAAGACTTAGTTGTCACCTAATTAATTGGAGAAGTTGGATATTAACTTTATCCTAATGTTGTTACCAATGGTGTAGTGACCATGTAATTCTTTGTCATTGATATCCATATTGAAACTAAGGCATGGAATTTTATACTCTTATCATTCAATCTACATTCTTTATACTAGAGAAGACTATTTGACATATTGTAATCTCAATATCATAAATTGACTCACAGAAGCATGGCCATGCATTTCCATAGTCTTGCTTAGCAAGTGGTTGTGATATCACTCCAAAGGAGGGACAAATTCCATATGCATCACTCCAGTAATCCACAAGTGTTATAGTGAGCCAACCATCACCATTCTGGCAACCCATATTTTAGAGTCACTTTGAGATAGTGTCAAAGCACACAAAACAACATGTGATCACCATAGTGACTATAGGCCTAAGGACTAAAGTCACCACTATCACTTTTGTATATGACTATGACATTCATTATATGACTTCCATGTGCCATTTCAAAGGTGGTTCTGTCTGATACACTTGTTCCCTTACAAGTACCTATGTATCTAGGTTGATATCTAGTATCATGAGTAAAGAGTCATTGCCATCACTCAACATAAATACCGGTCTTATGTATTATTGGTTCCCAACAATATCCAAAATAATAATTGACTATAGACTTAACAAGAATGTGTACTCCTAATATACATAATGTCTCATATTCAAGTACTCAACCCAAACCATATGTCATCAAGTAAAAATCCTTAGGATGTTATTAGGTTTATTCAATATATCAATAATAAGTGGGATTTTCCTTTTATTAATGATCAAATCTTATAAAAAAATATCCCTTTTACAATCATCACATGATGGCTCTCATGGGATATGACCAACAATATCCAACTTTCACTAGATCCAATCATTCAATAACCTAAGACCAATAGTTCTAACATGACCATCATGCTTCTACTTTGAAAGTGCTCTAGTAAGGGGATGAATGACATTGCTTTCAGTCGGTTCTCTAAAATTCTACCATCTCCTCATTGTACAATTTCTTATATGAGATGGTAGTCTAATAATATATGCTTGGAATGATAATGTGATATGGGTTCCTTATGTTATGCAATAGCTCCTTTGTTTTCAAAATATATCTCTATTGCACCTTCAATGGATAGAATCACTCTTAGTTCACTAATGAATGTCTTGATCTGTAGAACTTCCTTTGCTACACTGGAAGTTGCAATGTACTTTGCCTATATTGTAAAATCAACAAATTTCCTTTTCCTTTTCCTTTTCCCCTCTCATAGCTTTGCCATTCAGGCAGAATACAAAACCTAATTGTTGGTTGGTAGTCATCCTTGTTAGTTGGAAGTGTGCATTGTTATAACCTCTTATAGTTAACCCTTCTTCACTACCATAAATGAAGAATTGATCCTTAGTTCTTCTTAAGTACTTGAGGATATTCTTCATAGTATTCTAGTGACCTTCACTAAGATATAACTGGTACCTACTCACCCAGATTAAAGCATATGCGACGTCAAGATGTGCTCACAACAATGCACAAGATACATATGAATAAAGATGAATATGAAATTGTGTTCATGCATGCCATCTTTTTAATATAGTTGGGATATTGAGATAAAGAGATACTTATTCCATGTGTCATGGGTAAGTTTATCATCTTGGACTCTTTCATGTTGAACGTTTTCAACACTTTGTCAATGTATGTACTTTTCCTTAGACCAAGAATCCTTTTATACATTTCTCTATAGATCTTGATTCCTAGTATATAGGATGCTTCCCCTAATTTTTTCATAGCGAAGGTATTTCCCAATCATGTTCTAATTATTTTTAGAATAGGGATGTCATTCCCCATCAATAGTATGTCATCTTCATTCAATATGAGGAATACAACTATGCTCCCACTAAACTCCTTGTAAACCTAAGTTTCACCTTCATCGCAGATAAAGACAACTTGTTTGACTGTCTCATCAAAATGAAGATTCCAACTCCAAGAAGTTTTCTTCAATCCATGGTGTGGCTTCATTTGGAGAGGTAAAACCTTCAAGTTGTGTCATGTACACACCCTCAAGAAGATTCTTGTTAAGGATATAGTTTTAACATCCATGTTTACAAATGTTATAGTCATTATCAAATGTAATGGAAACCATGATCTCGATGGATTTAACCAGGAAAACAAGTGAAAAAGTTTCATCATAGTAAGCACTTTGAACTTGTTTGAAAACTTTTTTAACCAACCAACCTTTGTAGATTAGTACATTATCATTGATGTTGGTCTTCTTCTAGAAGACCCATTTGCACCCTTCATTTTTATCCCTTCAATTGGATCCACCAAGGTCCACACCTTGTTGATATACATGGAGTCCATCTCATATCTCATGGATTCTATCCATTTCTTAGGATGTTGTCCCTCAATAGCCTCATTGTAGGTTGACAGTTCATCATCATCAATGTCCAATACACTATCTTCTTGAGTCATGAGAAATCCATATCTCTCTGGCTCAAGACATGCCCTACTGGACCTTCAAGGTTTTTGTGTCACAATGGTTTGTGATTTCTCTGTTAATTATTGACCTTTGTAGGTTAACTATGAACTTCTTCAAGTTCTATTTTTCCTCCCATTGATTTCTATGAAAATGAATTCATTTTTGAGTAATACAGTTGTCATGGCAACAAACACTTTGTTTTTAGATGGAGTATATATAGAAGTAATATCACTTAATTTCCTTAGGATATCCAAAAAAATGACATTTGTCAGATTTGGGTCCAAGATTTTTAGAAAACTATTTTCTTGGAATAAACTTCACATCTCCAAATATTCATAAAATACATAGTGGGACGTTTCTCAATCTATATCCCATATGATATCTTTTGAACTAATTTATAAGGTATGAAGTTAAGTGTAAACATTGTGGTTACTAGATCATACACCCAAAAAGAAGTTGGAAATATGACAAAACTCATCATAAAATCGTACCATGTCAAACAATTTACTATTTCTTCTTTTTGATACATTATAATGATTGAGGTGTTCTAGGAAGAGACCAATATGATATTATACCACAATCCCTAAGAAACATACTTATCACTACCAAAAAGAAACATACTAATCCATAGGAATATGAGGATAATAGTTGGTGGATTTAGAGTTTGTTGCTTGTTCTTTATGACAGATACATCACTTTCTATTATTCCATTCTATAACAAGCTTCCTGTGTGATTCTATGGAGATATTTTTGTAACACATGTATGTTAAGAATTGGAGATTTATTTTAAATTTTCATAGTGTTAGAAACTCATGTATATAATAAACAATAATAACTAATGCAAAGTACAATTATGAAGTACACTTTGACCAGGGATTTTTATTTTTTTTTGCATTTCTTTCTACGTGACCTATGTTAGAGCCCCATCATAATTATCTTTTTATGTATACAAATTCTTAAATTTCTCAACAAAAATCTAGAGGGTATACATTACTTGATCGCGTATATATTCTCACCAATCTAGATGGTAGTGCTAATTCTACCATAATGAAGAAAACAAAGCAAAAAGTTTATGTAAAACAATGTAATTAAATTTCCAAAATAAAAATTATATCACTGACTAAATTAAGTTAGATTCTATATTTTTTAGGGTGAATGATCATGTTGTTTCCTAAAAAAAAGATCCATGATTGGTTTGTATTTGAAAAGTAGTTTTTTTATTTTAATAATCAAATGGTTAGTTTATTAAAAAAAACACCACCAACCTTTCCTTTTGATGATTTGTAGAAGACTCATCACCCACATATGTAGCATCATCAGGATCCCCACTCTCATAAGATCAATATAACTTCATGTCCTAGAATTCCCTATAAAACTACATATCCTTATTCCATTGGAACTCCACCTCCAACGAGTAAACACACAACAACACCCCATTTCCTATAAATCTAAACCACTAAAAATATTTACCAAATATTTAGGAACTCGTTAAAATCCTATGACGGCCATCGTATCCCCTATAACCTAGGTGCTAAGTCAATCTATCACCTTTAGCCATTGGTAGTGTGTGGTTATATTAAGGACCACTTTGTGAACTAGGGACAATGAAAATCATCTCAGTGACTTGTCGTGGTGGTTTGAGGGTTATCAATATAAAAAAAAATCAAAGAACCCTTTTTCACTTTTTTTATTATTGTACATGACTGTTTTATCATCTCGAAGTGGTATTTAATGATATGGCCTTCCTTTTCCCGTGCTTGATTTCCATTACCTTCTCCCTCTCAAAACCTTGAGTAGATTTCATTCTTCCTTACATACTTTTTTGGGACCTTTTCTAATTATCATTTGATGCATTTCTAAACTTTCATGGTGAAAAGTCATTTTTTATTTCAAGTTTCCATCAACGCCCACACATGGTCTTGTGGGATCCTAGGGACTCGAGGATCCTCTCTATGGTTTTTGTTTTCAGTTGTAATGTGATGTACAAGTAGTTTGATTGGATGAATTAACTATACTAATGTTGCTTTTTCTACCTTGATCAAACAATCACATGAGGGTTTTATCAAGTTTTGCTCTAAGTTGGGTATGTTGTTAGTATTATGCATAAAGGGTATAATAGTGTTTTTGTGTGTTGTTATTCGGTTGAACATACTTTTTGCTGGGGCAAGGATAACCATGAGGAAAATTCCCATTGGACAAGCTTGTCATGGGCCACATTTTGTATTCAGTCTAATTTATAAATCAAAGGTATTTAAATAGATTTTAATATTTTCTAATTAGTTCAAAATTCACAAATTTGAAAAAAAATCAACATCAGGAATATATATAAAAATAGGTTTAGGAAAGATTTTCAAACATGCATAAATTATTTTCTAATTCTCAAACCCTGATTTGATGATACCTAACCAAAATATCCTAAAGGTATATGATATTGGTGTATTTTCTAAATTAAATGGAACTTCATGTATGTATTGTTTACATGACATATAAGATTGATTTATGATCCTTAAGATTAATTTAGGAATGGATTTGATTTTATTAAGCGGGTCATGCTGCTATACATATGTAATTTGTATGATTGAATGTTATGTATGATGTAAGGATTGTGATATAATTTGCAAGTTCGTAAAATGCAATGAAAGTAATGATGATGATGCTTCTGATTATATCATTGAATGATGATTCTTACATTCATAAAGTCCTATTGTTATCACCTTTAGTCAATAAATTAAAGTAATCATCACGTAATCATGTTCAGGTAATGTGAGTAAGATCCACGATAATCATGTAGATGTTATTTTAAAAAAATAAGAGGGAAAATTCCCACAATGATGAAATTAAATCACTTAAGTTGTGAATTTTCCTCTTTATGGTATTTTTCCTTTATTTCATAGATGATGCACTTTGGTGCAATTAAGAGTAGTTGTAATTGGATTAATGAGCATTGTGATGCAATTATTCAAAGAGTACAATTGAAATTGATTGTAAGATGATGATAACAATGTTAAAGTTAAATGGACAAGAATGAAGTGACTTATTTTAGTTTTCTCATAATGACAGACCTTTATTGCATTGTGGGCTATCCTACCATTTATGGGCTTTAATATCACGATGTGCAATGTTTGGGCACTTATACATAAATACATCTAATATGGTTTCTTAATTTGTTTATGTAATGTGGAATAAAGAGTAATGAGAATCCTTAGTGTTAAGACAAGTCATTTTTATTTAAGTACAAGTATATATGCTTAGTTTCACTTCTTACTATGTGTACAATGTCTCCTTGTAATGTATGATGTTTTTGCTTTGCATGGCCATGGAATGTGATGTCCCTAGTTCAAAGAATAGAGAGCTATGTACCACTTCAAATAGTGATCCCACTAACCAACTAGTGGGCACTATGATTTTTTGATAATTGGACCAGATTTCCTTTGATCCGCCCCTTCACTGGTTAATGATCTTCATTGGTTGGTGCTTCATAGACATAGGCCATTCTCGACATACCAATAGAAACCCCCCAAGGTAGGTTTACCTTATACTAAAGTATCGTTAGTTTTCTTTCAATATGACTTTCCATCGGTTGACTACTGATGGAAAGTATCACACAACAACTAGTAAGAAGCCCCATCATCCAACAACTAATGCAAATGCTTCTCGCTTGTCTATCAATGAAGGCATGCATTATTACTAATAAAATATCTACATTTCAAATGACGACGCCACAAACTTGTTAATCAATGGATGCCCAATAATCTTCTATTGATGGCCGCTTTTTGATGGAAGTCCTACATGCCTCAACCAATGAAGCTTGTATTGTTTATCTACTGACATGACCTCTACATGTTTGCCTTCCAGTGGGAACTTTGGTAGTTGCAAGACCCCTTGTATTCCTCCCACACCCCCCTCCCTTTGCATCCATGACATATGATATATAACTACAGGTAGCTAGGGAAAATTCTAAATCCTAGATTTTGTATATAAATAGAAGGTCATGTAATCCATGAATGGGAACCTCTATGACACCACCATGTTGTCAAAATAAATTCTGAGAATTCATACCCAAATTTCCATTGGTTGACCAAACAACAAGGTCTCCACATCCACTAATACACTAAGGTTCTGACTTCAAAGAAGTTAGATTCAAGACATATTTTTTCTATCTATCCCCCATCATCTTCCACTTGCTCCAATTTCATAGTACCAGATCCAGTCAACTAGGAAGGCAGACCAACGACTTCTAGTTCACCTCTGAAAAACATCAAAGGGGTGTTATTGTTTCTTGTTCAATGCCTTAATCTCCAAGTTTGAAGGACTGCTTCCACACAACACAACTTATATTCCATCTTCTACTATAATTATGGTTTTCTCTCTCTTTTTCCCCATTGAATTTTCCATTGCTGGTAGGAGCAAGTAGTCCTCTCTCTAGAGTGGGGAGAACAACCCCACTCCCTTTTTGGTCTTTCATAATGTAGTTATGCATGTATGAAAACCATTTGTTATAGATCAAATGTCTTATTACTTGAAAATATTTTTTGACCAACTATTTTGCATGTTTTTCTATGTCTTAGATGTAGGGAATTTTACATCTTTGTAAGATCTCATCTAGTTCATGTTAAATACTTGATGAGAACTTTTAGATAATTGTTTTCTGACATGTTGGATAAATGATATCTAGGTAACACGATAGTAGGTTTAGTCTAATATATGTCAAATTTTAATCCCAAAGCCAAAATGGGGATTTATCTGGCCTCAACATATGTATGATAAGTAGTGATGGTGAAATCCATCCACTCTGGCATTTCTGATCATTGATGACTAAAACTTAATATATCCATTTAATTATTTCAATGTTAGTTTAATAAACTAAATTTAATTTTTTTGATAAGGTCTAGTTTTTGTTTTATTACATTGATAAAATTATTGTTAAATATGTTGTCATTTGGGTTCAATGCTAAATCTATAGTATGATAAAATCTTCCCACACGTGGGTGGGTCATCATACGTTGGGTTATGGTAAAAGTTAGAGATTTAATCTTCCACATCAAAAGACTAACTTTTAAATTCATGCATTAGGTATTAGTTCGTAGATGAAATAGTTTATTTTATAATATTTTTTCCATACAAAGTATTGTTTGAATCTATAATTTTGACAAATACATGGTGTTTCATTTACCTTGTGTTATACAATCATGTTTTATGACATTCCTCTTTGCACCAATGATCCATGTTGTGAACAACATAGGGCTTTCTTACCCTAATGTATGAGCACTTAGAGGGGAGTTATAGTTTGGTACTTAGAGTGACAATTAGAAGGCCACTAAGCTAAATAGATTCATATGGGGTTTTCTTCTACTAGAATATGTGCGCCTAAAGGTGCATTATAATTTCGTGCCTAGAGTGACAAGTAGAAGGCCACTAGGGTAAATAAATTCATATGTTCTTACCCTAGACTCCATATTTTAATTGTAGATGGCTCCCAAGATTATGCATGACACTGAGGGAGAGGGGCCCTTGGGCTCAAATGATGAATCCATGTCCTTTGGCCAATATCATGGAGGTGAAGTCCTCATGGTGCCCTTGTACATTCTATTCAGGGCCCTAGCGACAACCATGGGATGAGGATAGGACCAACCAACCAATATATATATATATATCCAAACATTAAGTCTATAGTTTGACTTCTTCAAAGTCAAACAAGAGAATTTCTTAAAGAATAGAAACACCACCCTTAGGACTTGGCCTGTCCCAAGAAATCAGAGGTGAGATTAAGCACCCACCTTCTTTGAGGATAAAATTTCTTGTGGTGGGAGAATTTCCTTGACACCCTCTATATGTGAGGCTCATTTTTATGTTGGAAGAGTTCATGGATGCCTTCTAGAACCATTTCATATTAGAGTTCATGATTGTATAGGAGGAAGAGTTATGAAGATGATGCAACTAAATGACATGACAATCACTCAATATTCCAAGAAGCTATGAGTCCTATGATATTATGGACACACATTTACTAAAAGAGATGAGCAAAGAAGTTCATTATAGGACTCAAGAGAGATGTTAGCTTCACCTTATTGGGATGAAGCATCACCATGATGCATGCTTCTCTAGTTATATCCTAGAGCTAGAGGACCACCCAATACATACATGGAAGAAGAACTCAACCATTATTGGGAATCACAACAAAAATATGCCTAGAAGAGGAAGGAACTAGAGGTAGAAGCCCCAACAACCTAAGAGAAGACTTTTGTGTCCTACTTGCAAGTGGGTCCATAAAGGATCATGCATTTTTTGAACTAGTTTGTGAAATTATCATGGAAAACCTGGACACATAAAACATGAATGTCCTAATATCTAGAGGAAGGAAGTAACCTGAATTCAACCCCATAAGACATACAATACTCTTTTAAATGGACATGGAGGAGGATTATAATGATTAGGGTATGGTTTCGATTTGTGACTTTTAGATCATGAATTATTTTAGAAAGAAAACCTTGACCTTATATTTGCACTAACTATTAACCTTTTTGACATCATGAAGGCGGTAATGTTTTGAATTCAAAGAATATGGAAAACCCTAATGTGTGTAGTAGCATGAAAAGGATGATTTTTTTTCATAAGGTGGATATAAATATAACATCCTTGAAACCCAATACTTCATAAAATAACTACATATATGTCCTTATCTAATTATTTATTCAATGAACCCAACTTCTTGGAACCTAATGCAAATGACCCCAAAATAACTAATGTCTTTCTTTAGATATTATTAATAGGAAACCAAAGACAAATTAAGAAACATATTAAGGATAAAAATGAAAGTGAACTAACTTTTTCCCATAATTCCAATACTCATATGAGACTAGTATGATAATAAGTTGTTCTCCTAAATCTACAAGCCACTAAACCTTTCTGAATAATCTTAAATAAGTGATACATGTTAATCCTAAAAAATCGTAGATGTTTGTGACTCATAACTAAAAACTAATTCTTTATTGAGAATCCTCATACTCAAATCAAGTAAGTTGCAAATAATTCACATACATTAAATAACCCTAGATACCCAATAAAGTTATGAAATAAATAAGCTAAAAATAACTCTTAATTTTAAGAATAAGAGGGAGAAATACCACCATGATGAAATTAATGCACTTAAGTTGTGAATTGATGCTCTTTATGACAGATTGCCTCTATGACATTGATTCTTTAACTTAATGCAAATAAGATGACCCTTAATCATGCTAATGAGCATTGTCGTGCAATTATTGGAAAATGATAATTTATAATGATGACAAGATGATGATAATGATGCTAATGTCAACGAGAAAAGAATGAGCTAACTTATTATATGCTTCTCTTGATGATGTAAACTTATGGTCATTATGAGCTTCCTAACAAAGATAGGCTTTCCGAGCATGATATGCTCCATGCGGAAAGTTATATAATATTGTTTCTTAATTTTTTGATCTAAAAGAGATGAAAATGCCATGACAATGCTTAACATTCATACAAGTCATATTGAATTCACTATATATATATGATTATTCTTAGTTATCAATAAGTGGATAGTCCACTTCCTCATGTATGATGTCTTTGTTTTTCATGGTTGTCATACAAGATGTCTATAGTTCAAGGAAGAAAGGAGGATTGAAGCAAGATCTTCAATAAAGAGTAGCTTATCATCAAGACTTAGCCTGGTAGGATCATGTCTACAACTTAAAAGAACCATCATATAGTTTCTAGATATTCCATGTGCATTATACTTCTTTTAGTATTCATGTATGAGACCTTCATTGAAGTATGAGATGGTTTATATTATATGTTCTATCTTTAAAGAACATTAAACAAATAGAAGTTTTATTTAATGCATAGTGTTTCTTTTATCTTATTGGTATGAATATCATGTTTTATGATGTTTATTTGAACCAATTGACTGACGTTATCAATAACATGAAGTTTTTGTCTACTGATGTACATGAACTTGGAGAGCTATTACATCAATATTTATTGAAACTTTTAGGTTTACTTGGGAGTGTGATGATCTCATAGCAAGGGCAAACACAAATTCAACGCACAAAGAAACAAAGAATGATCATAATGACAAGACATTAAGCTCTGAATGATTTGTTTATCATAGACATCAAGAACATCTAAAGCGGTGTAAAAAAAAAAAGAAAATTGGGGAAAACCATGTCAAGGTCAAGTTAAATTTGATTTAATTGATAAAAAAAATCAATTCTCATGAATGACCTATGAAGAGTCAAATGAAGACATAAACCCTTCATCAGCCTTTTTAATATTTTCTAAATGGTGCAGTGACAACATCCCTATGGATTCTAATGCTCCATTTCTCCTTGAAGAGTGAAGAAAACATGGGTATGCTGACGTTGCATCGAACAAAATCAAGCCACTGAAAGATCTAGTCAAGGCATTTCTCATAATGTTGTATATATTTTGGGAAATATTACAACTTCATATAAAAGGATATTGAATCACTCTATAAATTTAGAGAGAGATGTAACACATGTCCCTACCACAAACTTGAGAAGTAGTTCATCTTTCGCACATTCTATAATGGGCTATGACACCCCACAAATACACTTACAAACATAGAGGCAAGCAATGGACTACTAAAAAAGACTCTCAATGGTGAGACACATATTACTAATGACATGACAAGAAACCACACAAATGGGGTAGTAGAGGAGTCTCAAAACTCTTGTAAAGACATTTTGCCAAGGCTTACTCATCTCATGTTAATGCCATTAGAACCAAGATACATTAGTTCACTTAATTCTTCTAGAAACTATATCTAGAATAATTGGATAAGAAAATGGAAGTCAAAGACTTATATTCAGCTCAAGTACCATCCCAACAAGCTTCATCTTATATCATATATATGTGGAGACTTTGCATATAGACATGGTATGGACATACATATTTTTGTTGAACCAATATGAATGACAAGAAGACATGGTTGAAGATCCTACCATTAAGGGTTTTAATGTAATCAATGTATATCAAGATTAAAAAAAGCAACTATGAAACCATTTGAGTGAGAAATCATACATATTAATAATACAAAAATCTATAAGGCACACAAAACATGCAACACATCGGATAAACACATGAACAAAGGTTAGTGTGAGGTTGACAACTAGGATTTTATCAGATAAACCAAATGCAAAATAGATAAGAAAACCCCAACGGTTCTATTGTAAAGTGAGTTTTCAAATATCTACCCATTATCTTCTATTCCCTTCATTATTTACTTTAGACATTATTTTTTCACCTATTGATCATTTGACAATTTTTTTGGCACTTAATTGGATAGTTGATACATATCTATACCTTGTGTATATAGAAGTACACTTTTGCTTTGACTTGATACTCCTTTGAATCATTTCCATATCTAACTTTATCATATGAACCCCAAACTTTTTCTGAATATTCTATATTATGTTTTGAACCTTCGTTTCAAATTCCACTCTAATTAGATATTTCTAGATCCCTCTATTAAATTTCAACAAGTTGCATAAAAATAAGCTTTTATTGTCCTTTTTCCACTTTATTGGGCCATTTTGACTCATCTGGGTTTGAGCCACATGCTGAGAAGCCCACCCAGGTAGGGGTGACCCGGCCCGCCCTAAGGTCATCCCCTACCTCAGGTTCAGGCACGCGACATCCAGGATCCCTAACTAGATCTGGCTCTTTTCTCCCCCTCCCCACTGCACTCAATTTTTTCCCATTTCTATTCCTTTCTCAAATCTTTCCATATTACACCTCTTTTTGGACAAAAAAAGCCTTTTGAAGAAGTTTCAAGGACCAAATATTTGTCTGCCATCATGAAGGTTTTGTCTCCAGATTTGCACCCTAAAATGTAGATATAGACCTACAAATATATCCCTTATTGACTGCATTTGATCCCCACTAAGCTAACCTTACCCTCATATAGCACCCTAGCCCTCTCTTATGACTTTGCTCATCTTGGGTCTAGGACATGCAATAATTATTGGGGCTTGTTGTTCTTCTTCTTCTTAAAAAGTCCCTCTATCTAGCTATCTCTCTCTCTAAATTGTATTTTGACTATAACTTTTACATACAATATAAAATGATCAAATCTATAGTCCATTTTGATCATGAGAATAAGAAGACACAATGGGACTACTTTTAACATTTAACTCCAATTACTACTCTAAAAGTTTCTTATAATGATCTTTACTAGTGATTATGAAATCAAAAGTTTGAACTTTTATCTAAACATCATGAGATCTATTTGAATCACTAATGGGTCTATTGTTATCTCAAACTTTGACATATGAGTATGATATTTGAGAAAGATTAAGGGCCGATTTACATTCTAATATATATGACCCAATGAAATCATTGATCAACATGTACAAACTTGATGTTCAATATTGTTGATGAATTATGAAATTGTGTTACTTCTTGAGGATGAATGATTATCTTTATGGTCAAGTGGAACAAGTACCCTATATCTTGATATTTGGATACCAACGTTCTTAAAAATCAGATCATGACATGGTCTACTTACCTTTGACCAAGTCTTGACCATATACCATGACCCCTTCATCATGGGATTTGTGATTTTGAGATCTTTCTGAAAGGTATGCTTTCTATATCCTCTTGACATTGGTTGATGTGATGTATTGAATGTGTACATACTTATAACTAAAACACTTGGCTAATTACTTGCACAAGCTACCTGTTGATGTCTAAGGAAAATGAGTCTTAAATCTTATATGTCCCAACTCGTCAATCACCTGCAAGAATACGAGATCAATTGTAGTCGAGGTCAAACAACAGGGAGCACAAGTAGCTAGGTGCAACAGAACTAATGTTCAACAATCTAAGTCAATTACAGTAGTAGAGTTTGGTTGCAATTAGTTAAAAGACAAACTGGCAACAAAAGAACTTTAAATTAAAGGTGGAAACCAAATTTTAGAGAGTCGGATATAAGATTTCACTACCACACCATCACATCATGTGTAACTACAAAATTAAAGCATGGCATTAACCTACAAGGAGGTTGTCATCATCATGTGCCTCTTGGAGACATGAGATGGTTCTCATTTTCGCATAACACTTCCATATCTATGCTTAGATTCAATCACAACCTTGAACCCTAAACATGCTACAACCACTCCCATGGTCAAAAGCATATTGCCATGAATCCTACTCCTTACTCCCTCATACATCCTCCTAAATAGCACAAGGAAGCATACAACATGTATAAAAGGTGGCCAGCCAAGCATACAAGCAATAAAACACCATAGGCATCCATGGAAAAGAAAACTAACTAGAATTCAATATAAATTTTGAGTTTACATGAGGAATGGAATAAGAGTTACTCTCTCATTCCCAAGAAGAAGGTTCTACTTGTAACTAATGGAGAAACACAAGCACATTGCATAATTCTTAGAGTTTTGTATAGTTAAAGAGAAGAAAAATCAAAGGGAACCGAGGATGAAGGCAAGACAAGTAGAACTCCATCTAGAGAATGAAATTCCACCCTTGGAGCTACTTCAACTCAGAAAATCTTCTCTCTCGAGAAGTTTCAATGAGAAAAAAAGCTCTGCTGCACCTTTTTGAGAAGAAATGGTGAAGAATGAAGATTCTTTCCCAAGAAACCTCTTCTTCCTCCCCAAAATTGCCTTCCTCTTGCTCTGGAATTTCTCTTTATCAAAATATGTCTCCAATGACAAGTGATAACCACCCCAAGTGGCTGCACTCATTTTTAAAATGAGGGGCAGTTGCTATTGAAATCTACAAAAAACTAATGAAGACACGACATGTCTTTGTGGAGACAAGTCGTGTGTCATCATGTAACCGACTGCTAAACTGCTTCCTCACGATAAGTACATGGTGTGTTACAATTAATAGGGGCTCACCATGTAGCTTCTGTTGGATATGATCTGGATAGATAGCATGCATCATGTGCTAATAAACACACACCTGTGTGCGTTGGTAGCGAGTTGAAATCGGCCTTTGAACGTGTGGACACGTCGTGTCTTTTTCTTTGTGGTTTGGATATCAAGGCCGCTGGAATCTTACACGCCCGTGCGTTAAATAACACACAACATGTTCTTTGATTTAAGTGGGCATTCTAGAAAGTTACATGTCGTGTCTTAATAAAGACATGTCATGTTCGGTGTTGTTTCTTCAAGATCAACTCTGAATCATTTGTAAGTCAAAGGGAGATCCAACTAAGGTCGGATTTGGAATGGACTATCTTCAATTTGTCATTTTTGACGTGTACCTATGATCAACATCATGTAACAAGTAAAATAACTAAAAGGTGGAAAGTTAAATATGATTAGAGGCTAAATGGAAGGCAAAATGAATTGAATTTGTGTGTGAATGTGTGCAAAAAGTAGATATGAAATGTGCACATCAAATCCCCCTAATCTTGAACTATTACTTGTCCTCCAGCAAAAAGAGCATAGAAACACAAATGAAGGAATGACCAAGATCATGCATAGATGAGATGAAATGGAAAATGAAAATGAGGCCAGTCAACCATAATCATGAGGTTCATCTTCATGGTCTTGATTTCAACTCAGACATCCAAGAATGAAAATTAAGTTCAGCAAGGGTGGTAACACATTAAATGAAAAAGTCAACTAGGAAACACTAACTGAACTTGGATGACCAAGCCAAACAATCAGTGAGTTTGCAATAAAACTTTCAGCTATTAGGGATGCAAAAGATGGAATATTAGTTAATGTTAGCAAATTTTAGCTCTGTCTCTGTTTTCCCCCAAAAGATATGATATTGGATTTGGGGTTTTGACACTGGGCTGCTCATGTAGGCTTATGCACATGAGGAGTTCAGGTTGGGGTATTTTACCCTCTTTTTAGGACACATCGCCTAACTATCATGGCTAAATTGGACTTACACTAGGTTAATATGACATGTGGGTGGTTTTAGCCATCTTTTATGGGGTAATTAAGGTGAAGTGAACCAAAAGGGAATTTAAATTAGTCAAGGGTTTCACTTATTTTTTCCAGAACAAAGGGAGTTAACTAAAACTCAACATTAGCTAGATTACATTCATTTGATTTGAATTTTTTTCACTAAAAAGGGGCAGTTGTAAAAGCACTAAAGGTTTGGAAAAATCATCCTGTGTTCTAAATAGTGTGGCAAAGTTGACATATTCACAAAATTTGTTGCCAATTACATGTATTATGCAATCTAGGATGAAAAAGATGAAAATTTAGGCTACAAACATACATCTGACATGAAGCACATGTTGATGGACATAAAGTTTCATTTGATTCATGCATGACATTTTACAAATTCTTTAAATGATAAATCTTGTGAGGGAGGACAAGATAGTTCAAACTGGGAAGAAAAATAGTTCATTACACAAGATAAGCCTCACATCATACTAAACTTACCATGAGAACAGTAGAAACTAAAAACAAGAACTAAAGAACTAGAGAAAAGATAATGAAAACAACTAAACAACTACAACTACATTACCGACCGGTTGCACCACCCCTAATCTTGAAATTTGCAGTGTCCTCACTACATCAATAAAACCTAAAGTAGAAGCAATCAATTACTTGTAATGGAAGATATTAGCAAGAAGGGCCAGTGCCCCCGTAACCAGTAGGGAAATACTAGTTGACCAAATCATCATCATCAGGAATGTTGACCGACATGATTTGTGGAGTAAGCTTTGGATGTGGTTGGTGAGGCTGGGGAATCAGGTAGTGGATCTAAGAGATATGCCACATATCCATGTGTTGGACCATCTAATGCATCACCGAGTACTACTGACTCATCATATCAAGATGGCTATCTAGATGGTCAAAGCACTATTGAACATAGCCATAAAGATGTCTGATGTCAGGCATAGCCCAAGTGTACTCAGTCTGAGTGCTAATGGAGGGTGGTGGTGCAGTGTGTGGCGCGGTAGGTGCATTTGGAGCAGCTTGGTCTTTAGGGGCATTTGCATCATCATCTTGGCCACTAAGGTCTACCTTCCAATTGTCTTTATTTGTTAAGGTTATGTTCTTCAAGTCAGGCGCATCAATGTACTGATCATTATCAAAATATTGTATGAACTTGGCATCATCATTGGGGACCTTAGCAATCAGCTCTATAGAAATCATATATTAGATATCCACTAGGTTCCTACCTGGTGAAGCCTCTAGATTGGTCAGGTCTACCTCAAGCTTATTGGCCAGGAGAGTGATCAACCCCCACAAATGATGTCCCCAGATTCTCTCTTCTTAATCTTCTTAATGTCAAAGAACCTAGTGAGAATGAAGTAATATGCATTGATATGAAAATCATAAACCATACCCCATAGAAAAATAAATCCTGCTTCCCGCACACTCCTTGAGTTTCTTTCTTGGCAAAGACCCCTGTACTGAGAAGGCAGTGGACATATCTAAAGATTGGGTTATGGATAGCAGATGCACTGGACTTCTTGACAACATGTCTCTCCTCATTAGTGATCTCATTCTAGAAGACATCACTATCAAAAGCTAGAGGGTAGCCTAGAGCACCCTCGTAGTGTCACTCTAAGAGCTCATATAATTTCTTGAAGGTGATTCTGTAGCTCTGGCCCAATAGATGAAAATGAATGAAAGAATATGGTTCCAAACTATTCCTCAGGTCCTCCTCGACCTTAAAAGTAGTAAGAAACTCATACACAAGATGAGAGTAAGTGTTGCTTACTGTGGAGTAGATATACTTGAGACCCAACTTGTTGATGTGCTCCTTGATTTCATCCTTGAACCCTAGGGCTCCCATTGTCTAATCACAGGCGAAACGTGTAGGGAGGACCCTATGAGAGATGATGAACATATACGTGGGGTATTACTCTATAGTAACCCTAAACTAGGTCATGCAGACATAGGTTGGGGTTGAAGATGAGCTTGGTCCATGCCTGCGGTTTGACGTATGCTTGACTGGGGTCATTGTTGCTGATAAGTTGCTAAAACGACCTAGTATACGACATGTCTAATTATGGACACGACGTGTCTTCTGACAAAAAGACTGGAAAACTGGGAGATAGACACGACGTGTCTTCAAGGGGACACATCATGTACCTGGAGCTTGGTAACATCTGGAGGTTGGGAATGAAGGCAATTTCTTTACACGGTGTGACTTGGGATGCTCACGGCATGTTTTCTAAAGCTGATGAAGAAGTAGATGACAACGACAGAGATGACGATGGAGTTTCTTTGCTTGTAAAGGCATAGAAGAGGCTTGAAGAAGCTACTCAATCACTGTGGTTTCACAGCGGAGCTTGAGCTTGCTCGGGTGTAGAGATGGTGGAATGGCAGAGCTTCAGAGTAGTGTAGGGCGACATCAATGCTTGAGGAGGTCGCTCGGAGATGATGGAGAAACTTGGACATCGATATGAGGCTAGAATCATCGTACATGACTGAAGAGGGTCACACACAACATCAAGTCATGACCGGTTATGAGTGGAAGTGAAGGAGGCGACGGAGATTAGGGTTAAAAACTCACCTTCTCTTCTTTAGACACAATGTGTCTTTTAAAGGACATGAGGTGTTCCCTTGCGCAGTTCTCCTGCTCCCTTTAAAACTTGCTTTGATAGAAGAGGACACAACATGTTCCATTTAGAACACTTTGTTTAAGTTTCCAATAGCCAAGGTAGAAGTCACCAAACTGATAATGACATGCCGTATACAAATAAAGACATGACATGTGTTTCTCCAAAAAAATAGAGCCATTCGAATGAGCATTGTAACACACCATGCTTGAATTAAAACACGTCATGTAACATTCTAGATGAAAACATAGCACTCTCAACCTGATAGTGACACGACATGTTCAAATAAAGACACACCCTGTGTTTTTCCATAAAAACACATTGCATTTGAATGACTAGAGGACACGACGTATTTGATTAAAAACACGCCATGTTTGATTCCAGTGGATGTCTTCTATAACTGTGCATGTCGTATCAAAAATAGAACACATCATCTGCACTTGAATTTTCTATATAATCATCCATCTATGAGAGCTGACATGACGTGTGCAAATAAAGACACATCGTGTCTTCCTGAATTTTTGTAGAAATTGTCTTCTTTTGATGAACACCTACAGAGACGATGATATTTACTGTGAAGGTCTACATTATTACATTCATCCATGACGAGTTTATTTTTGGAATTAAAAAATGTTCTTGATTGAAACTAATTAAGGAATCCTAATGTGGGGTTAACTCCCACGAGTTCCTTCATTTAAAGTCTGGAGTGAGACTCTTCATCTCCTTGATCATGCATCTTGGAGGGAGCAAGAGGCTCCCTTGTCAATCTCCTCCCTTGTAGTGTACAACTTGCATCTCTGTCCATTAGCCTTGAATGTTGATTGCTTCTCTTGAAGCTCCATTGTCCCATATGTATAGACTCTCAGAACTAAGAATGGTCCAGACCACTTATATCTCAATTTCCCTAGTAAGAACTTAAGTTTTGAATTAAATAGTAGAACTTGGTCTCCTTCTTTGAATTCTTTGACTTTTACTCTTTTATCAGGCCACCTCTTTGTATTTTCTTTATAGATATTAGTGTTCTCATATGCATCCATTCTAAGTTCTTCAAGCTCCTGGAGTTGTAGTAATCTTTTCTCCCCTACTTTATTCCAATTATAGTTGAGGAATTCGATCGCCCACAATGCCCTATGCTCCAATTCTATAGGTAAGTGACATGATTTTCTATAGACTAGCTTGAATGGAGTCAGACCAATTGGAGTCTTGAAAGCTGTCCTATACGCTCATAGTGCATTATCTAGGTTCAATTCCCAATCCTTTCTTGAGTTGGAGACACTCTTTTTTAGTATAGCTTTAAGTTGCCTATTGGAGATCTCCACCTGGCCTGACGTTTGAGGATGATAAGGTGTGAACACCTTATGCTTCACTCCATACATTCTAAGAAGGTTGTTGAAGTTTCTTTCATTGAAGTGCCTTCCACCATCAGATGTGATTGCTCTTAAAACTCCAAACCAACAAAAAAAATATTCTGAAATAGTTTTATCACGAACTTGGAATCTGGTGATTGAGTGGGGATTGCCTCTACCCATTTGGATACATAGTCACATGTTACTAGGATGAACTTGTAGCTGCATGAGGATGGAAAAGGGCCCATATAATCTAGATGCCCAAACATCGAAGACTTCTATCTCCAGGATTGAATTCAATGGAATTTCATCCTTCTTTAAAATCCCTCCATCTCTTTGACACTTGTCACAAGCTTTGCAAAATGCGTGCACATCACAAAATTGACTTGGCCAATAGAAACCTACTTAAAGAATCTTGGTTGTAGTTTAATCCACTCCAAAGTGTCCCCCATAGTGGGTGGAATGACAATCTGTTGGTATGTATGCCCATAGAGCAAGTCATATGATGATTGTAATGGGATACTTTGTAATTGATTTGAATAATAATAAAGGCAATTTCCAATCTATATGTTTAAACTATTTCTGAGATGATGGTGTAACATGATAGATGTCTAAAGATTGTTTTACTCAATGACATATGCTTTTAGGTTCATGACCTAAATGATGAGATCATATGGATGTTAAGAGTATACATTCTTGTTTAGTCCCTAGTCGGTTGTTATTGTGGAAATAACCATAGACATCAATAACACTAAAGACTAGATTGTGTGTTGGTTGATGAAAGAATCTCATTAGACATGATATAGTGATATCAAACCAAGCACATAGGTACTTGTTAGAAAACAAGGTAACGGACAGACCCATCGTAAGAGTGACACATGGAACCATGACTTGGTAGTCACAGTGAGCTCTCACAGTGATGGTGGTGAGTGTGATTCTTAGACCTGAAATCACTGCACTCAACACATGTCGTTGGGTACACTTTGACATCATCAAACGCAATCCTGAAACATGGGTTGTTATAAAGGTGATGATTGGGTGGCTTTGACACATGGGGCTTTTGAGGGGTGAGTGATAGATATGGGATTTGTCCCTCCTAAGGGAGTTTGATATCCTTGGCCACTTGATGAGTAGGATTGAGAAAGGCATGCGCATGCACGTGTGAATCAATATATGATATTGATGTCATACACATCTCACTCGGTCTACTCTGAGATCAAGGAAATGGATGAACATTGACAGGATGACTGTTCCATGCCTCGAGTTCATTCTGGATATCAGTGACAAAGGAATTATACATTCACTGTAACACCATTCACAGATTGTAGGATGAAAGTTGTTCTCCAACTTTCTACTTTCACTTGGGTAGCAATGATGTGTGACTAGACACCGCTCTTTGCTTGTGAAGTCATAAGTGTTATGGACTTTCACTGCCAATGTGAAATGGACCTGCAGGGTCACACACATAGGATTTAACCTGGAAGAGGAGTTTTATCCACAAGTAATGTTTAGATTGATTACTAAAAGAGTTTAGTAGTTCAATTAAACACTCGATTAATCGATAGCTCAATATCATAATGTTCAAGGTGTTGGACGCATTGATTGGAGTATCAGATTGATTGAAATCGCATTTGACCGATTCCGCACAATCTGCATTCCCAACCGATCGGTTCATGTGATGAACCAGTCGGCTGAGGTTGCTGAACCGGTCGGCTCAATTGTTGAACCGATCGGCTCATGCACAGAGTGAAACGACCGGTTCAAGTGTTGAACCGATCGGTTCAACTGGTGCAATCGAGCAACTTGGGAAAGTATGATTGGTGAGAATTTTCCTTTCGTTTCAAATTGCCCAATTCGATTGGGAATAATATTGGTATTCGATACCAATTGGGAAAGAAACAAGGAAAGTCAATCGGGAACCATCCTGGAACCCCAACCGACTGGTTCATGAGTGAACCGATCGGTTCAAGGGTCCCAAATGATCGGTTCAAGGGTCCCAAACGATCGGTTCAGTGGTGAACCGATCGGTTCAGGTCCCCAACCGACCGGTTCACTTGTGAACCGATCGGTTCAGGTTGCGAGATGGTTGCTTTTTGTGGAAAATCCCGAACCCTTCTACTCCTGCTTTAGTCCCGTATTGCCGGGCACAGAGAACCCTGTCCCATGACCCGCCTATATATAGGGGTATTGGGGACTTCTCAGAGCACAACTCAGTGCATGTTGATTGCTCTGTAAAGTTGTCATTCTCTCTGGTTTTGGTAACCGAGAGAGAGCCCGAGCAAGTGCTTCCCGCAAAGGGAGGTGCAGCAAGGGAAGGAACAACATGAGAGTGTGTTGGCGACTAGTACGTCAACAGGAGGGTGCGACTCCTTCCACTTCCTAGTGGGACAAGGAGAGTGGAGTTCCAGGTGGTTCGTGTGGACTACTTCAGAGGCGGGAGGACACTGCCGCTCAGGAGGACAACTGTCATCCTACAGTCCGGTAGGAGGAGGAGTCTTCAGTCCCCATGCGACCAGGAGCTGCACAGACACCGTCCAAGACCGGAGGTGAAGACTGCGCAAGGCGCGTGGTATTGTCGCCGAGCAAGCCTCGGGACAAGGTATGATTCACAAACCATCTTTCCTATTATATAGATGTTGACGCGATTCCTTTAGTTCTGGATTTGGGGAGAGAATTTTTTTTTTGTTTCCGCTGCTTCTCTGCCTCCTCTAAAACCCAACAGTGGTATCAGAGCCACGTCAACCTCTCTATATTTTAGGATTATCGATGTGATCGATTTTGGTTTGTCGCCTTTATTTATTGCATGCGATGCGAATAATATCGCCTTTATACATGTCCAATCCACAAATATACATATATGATATGTAATATTAATGCACTCGATACACGTCGCCCTTAAACGAGTTTTGTGGTGGATGTGTAGCATGATTATGGCCTGTAAACCCCTATATCTGTGTGTGGTTGTTTGTGTGGTTGCTTGCATCTCGGTCTGCGCACCGATTCCATTTCTCATAATCCTTATGTAACTCGAAATAATTCGAGAATTCTTTTCCTACCTTTGCTCCCCCCGAATGTAACTCAGGGTTTCACAATTTCAAATTGTAAAATAGGATAGATTTTATTTCCTGTTATGTCAAAGAACGGCGGACAACCTGAAGACGATCGGTTCAAGGAGTGAACCGATCGTTTGGTGATACAGACGGCCGGTTCGAGGAATGAGATGAGCGGGTGGAGACCTGAGGAGATGCACGATGACCGGTGATCCGATCGGCTGGAGGCGCCAGTCGATCGACTGGTGGCACCCGAACAACCTACCTGATGGCGAGCCGATCAGTCATGAAGATGAGCTGATCAAACCCAGAAAGGCAGGCACATATTTCATCTTGTACAGGTTGCATGTGATGTAGACGTAGATGACCGTGATTCCTCTTGGCTCGAGGAATGACAAATAGGATGGTCATAATCATTGCTTTTATCGTTTATGCATGTTTTCTGTGGGATATAGCATGTATATGATACATACTATATATTGTGGTGATTGGATATGTATATGTATATAAAAACCAAATACCTCATTAAATATTTAGTTTTAGATGCCTTCCAAATGTGACACACGTGAAAAGCTTGATCGACCAAGTGTGGGCACGCCCTGGCGTGGTGCACCGTCTATCTCGTGGAAGCGTGAAGGATGAATGTGTGGGTATGCCCTAGCAGGGTGCATGTTCATCGTGTTGGCTTTGGGTCGGACTTAAAAAGGTAACCTAGATAGGATCTAGCACCTTGAGGCATGGAGTTGATCATTGCAAGGAGTTGCATATGACATCTTTCAAGAGTTGCATATGATGCAATTGGCAAGAGTTGCCTACCTGAGAGATCTGAGTTGTGGGTGACAGCCCTAGCTGGTCCATGGCTCAGAGGATTTTAGGATCTTGACCCACTATAAGATTGTACGCTGCAATCTTCCAAATTGATGGTGAGGGCTATCAATTTGAGTCAAAATAGTGGGAGCGGTAATTAATTAAAGGCCTAATTAACTATCATCAAATTTTATTCAAATCAAATCAAAAAGGTTTTGACAAATGCAAATTTTCTCTTATAGAATGGCAAAAGAATCATCTTTTAAAATGGGAAAATTAATTGAGAATAAATTCCATAACTGGTTGAGGACTGTGAGAAGTGTTCTGCACAATCCAGATATACCAGGAGCCTTAGAATCCACTCTATGTACACTTAATGCGTTGGTGAAGAAGAAAGTAGGTAAGGGAGAGAAGTGTTCTCTCGCCAAACCAATTTCTTCTACATGGAGAGGATGGAAGGAACAATGGAAGAAGAAGTCAGAGATATAGATCTCTACTTCTGGTGTATACGTGATAGAGATTAACTTTACTACTTCTTCGTCATGGGTACTTGATACCGGATGCGGATCTCACATTTGTTCAAATGTGAAGGATCTTAAGAGAAGTAGGCCTTTGGGGAAAGGCGAGGTTGAACTACGTGTTGCTAATGGGTCAAGAGTTGCCGCCAGTGCCGTAGGAAACTTTGAGTTAACTCTACCTAGTGGGCTAATAATAGAGTTGAAGAACTGCTATTATGTACCTGCCATAAATAGGAATATCATTTCCGTCTCTTATTTGGACAAAGATGGATTTGAATTTCTTATTAAGAATGGAAAGTGTTCCATTTCTAAAGATGGGATCTTTTATGGCAGTGCCCCTATGTCTTATGGTCTATACTTGATAGACTTGGAGACAAGTGTATACAACGTAAACACCAAAAAGCAAAAACTCAACGACTCAAACAAAACGTATCTCTGGCATTGTCGTCTAGGGCACATAAATGAGAAGCGCATTTCTAGACTCCATAAAGATGGTTATCTAGACTCTTTTGATTATGAATCAATAGAGACATGTGAATCTTGTTTGTTGGGCAAGATGACCAAGACTCCCTTTTAAGGTAAAGGTGAGAGAGCTAGTGATCTATTAGGACTCATACATACTGATGTATGTGGGCCTTTTAGAACTAATGCCAGAAATGGGTGTCAGTACTTCATTACCTTCACTGATGATTTCAGTAGGTATGGCTATGTGTACTTGATGAAACATAAGTCAGAAACCCTTGAAAGGTTCAAGGATTTCATGAATGAAGTACAGAACCAGCTTGGTAAGAGTATTAAGGCACTTCGTTCTGATCGAGGTGGAGAATACTTGAGCCAGGAGTTTGAGGACCTTCTGCGAGCCCGTGGTATTGTATCACAATGGACTCCGCCTGGAACACCACAGCATAATGGTGTGTCTGAAGGAAGGAATCGCACATTGTTAGATATGGTGCGATCAATGATGAGTTTTGCTGATCTTCCAATTTCTTTCTGGGGTCATGCTCTTGAAACCGCCGCGTTTATGCTTAACCGTGTACCATCTAAATCGGTTCAAAAGGCACCATATGAGATATGGTATGGGAAGCGTCCCGATTTGTCTTTTCTGAAGATTTGGGGTTGTGAGGCTTACGTCAAGAAAACGTTTCCTGATAAGCTTGGACCGAAATCTGATAAATGTTATTTTGTTGGATACCCCAAGGAAACGAGGGGATACTATTTATACCACCCTACTGAAAACAAAGTGTTTGTTGCTAGGACAGCTGTGTTCCTAGAGAAGGAATTTATTTCCAAAGGAAGCAGTGGGAGGAATATAGAGCTTGAAGAGGTTCAAGCCCAACAAGAGAACATTGAACCGGTAGATGTACCAGAGGGAAATGTAGATTCACAAGGTGTTGTGGAATCTCAGTCTCCTCAGGTAACACAAGGACCTCGTAGATCTAGTAGGACCCGCCTTGAACCTGAGAGGTTTGGATACCTTGTAACTCAGGAAGGTGGAGAGTTGATCATAGATGATTATCCAACTACCTACGTAGAGGCTATGGAGGGACCAGATTCTGAGAAATGGCTTGAAGCCATGAGATCCGAGATGGAATCCATGTACTCCAACAAAGTATGGACTTTGGTGGAACCACCCGAAGGGGTAAAACCCATAGGGTGCAAGTGGGTCTTCAAGAAAAAGACCGAAATGGATGGCAATGTGCAAACTTATAAAGGCAGATTGGTTGCGAAGGGTTTTTGACAAATTCAAGGTGTTGACTATGACAAAACCTTTTCTCCAGTTGCCATGATTAAATCCATCAGGATCATGCTTGCTATTACAGCTTACTATGACTATGAGATTTGGCAGATGGATGTTAAAACCGCATTCCTTAACGGGAATATTCATGAGGATGTGTATATGACACAGCCTGAAGGTTTTGTAGATCCAAAGAATGCCAATAAAGTCTGTAAACTGCAAAGGTCAATCTATGGATTGAAGCAAGCATCTCGGAGTTGGAATCTTCGATTTGATGAAGAAGTCAAAGTGTTTGGCTTTATTCAAAATGAAGATGAACCTTGTGTGTACAAGAAGGTTAGTGGGAGCTCGACCACATTCCTCATATTGTATGTGGATGACATACTTTTGATGGGGAATGATGTCTTAGCCTTAGAGAAGGTAAAGACTTGGCTTGGGATAACTTTCTCAATGAAGGACTTAGGAGAAGCATCCTATATTCTGGGAATTAAGATCTATAGAGATAGATCTAGAAGGCTTCTCGGACTAAGTCAGAGCACATACATTGACAAGGTGCTGAAGCGGTTCATCATGGAGAACTCAAAGAGAGGCAATGTCCCTATGCTACATGGAGTTACCGTCTCTAGAGCTCAATGTCCCCAATCTTGTGAAGAGAGGGAGCGTATGAATGGGATCCCATATGCATCAGCCATTGGATCCATCATGTATGCTATGTTGTGCACACGCCCATATGTCTCGTATGCTCTCAACATGACGAGCAGGTACCAGTCAGATCCCGGGGATGCTCACTGGACAGCCATGAAGAACATCCTCAAGTACTTGCGAAGGACTAAGGATCAGTTTCTTGTGTACGGCGGTGAGGAAGAGCTGGTTGTAAAGGGTTACACCGATGCTAGCTTCCAAACCGATAAAGATGATTACAGATCGCAGTCAGGATTTGTGTTTTGCCTTAATAATGGAGTTGTGAGATGGAAGAGTTCCAAGCAAGAAACAGTTGCCGATTCTACTACAGAGGCCGAGTATATTGCTGCTTCGCATGAAGCAAAGGAGGCTGTGTGGATCAGGAAGTTCATTTCTGAACTTGGTGTAGTTCCCAGTAGCTGTGATGCAATTGAGCTTTATTGTGACAATAATGGAGCTATTGCACAAGCTAAGGAGCCCAGATCACATCAGCGGTCCAAGCACATACTGCGGCGCTTCCATCTCATACGAGAGATCGTACAGCGAGGAGATGTGAAGATTTGCAAAGTACCAACTGAAGACAACATAGCTGATCCACTGACTAAGGCCCTTTCTCAGCAGAAGCATGATGATCATGCTAGGTCACAAGGACTGCGTTTCCTTGGTGACTGGCTCTAAGTGCAAGTGGGAGTCTGTTGGTATGTATGCCCATAGAGCAAGTCATATGATGATTGTAATGGGATACTTTGTAATTGATTTGAATAATAATAAAGGCAATTTCCAATCTATATGTTTAAACTATTTCTGAGATGATGGTGTAACATGATAGATGTCTAAAGATTGTTTTACTCAATGACATATGCTTTTAGGTTCATGACCTAAATGATGAGATCATATGGATGTTAAGAGTATACATTCTTGTTTAGTCCCTAGTCGGTTGTTATTGTGGAAATAACCATAGACATCAATAACACTAAAGACTAGATTGTGTGTTGGTTGATGACAGAATCTCATTAGTCATGATATAGTGATATCAAACCAAGCACATAGATACTTGTTAGAGAACAAGGTACCAGACAGACCCACCGTAAGAGTGACACATGGAACCATGACTTGGTAGTCACAGTCAGCTCTCACAGTGATGGTGGTGAGTGTGATTCTTAGACCTGAAATCACTGCACTCAACACATGTCGTTGGGTACACTTTGACATCATCAAACACAATCCTGAAACATGGGTTGTTATAAAGGTGATGATTGGGTGGCTTTGACACATGGGGCTTTTGAGAGGTGAGTGATAGATATGGGATTTGTCCCTCCTAAGGGAGTTTGATATCCTTGGCCACTTGATGAGTAGGATTGAGAAAGGCATGCGCATGCACGTGTGAATCAATATATGATATTGATGTCATACACATCTCACTCGGTCTACTCTGAGATCAAGGAAATGGGTGAACATTGACAGGATGACTGTTCCATGCCTTGAGTTCATTCTGGATATCAGTGACAAAGGAATTATACATTCACTGTAACACCATTCACAGATTGTAGGATGAAAGTTGTTCTCCAACTTTCTACTTTCACTTGGGTAGCAATGATGTGTGACTAGACACCGCTCTTTGCTTGTGAAGTCATAAGTGTTATGGACTTTCACTGCCAACGTGAAATGGACCCGCATGGTCACACACATAGGATTTAACCTGGAAGAGGAGTTTTATCCACAAGCAATGTTTAGATTGATTACTAAAGGAGTTTAGTAGTTCAATTAAACACTCGATTAATTGATAGCTCAATATCATAATGTTCAAGGTGTTGGACGCATTGATTGGAGTATCAGATTGATTGAAATCACATTTTACTGATTCTGCACAATCTGCATTCACAACCGATCGGTTCATGTGATGAACCAGTCGGCTGAGGTTGCTGAACCAGTCGGCTCAATTGTTGAACCGATCGGCTCATGCACAGAGTGAAACGACCGGTTCAAGTGTTGAACCGATCGGTTCAACTGGTGCAATCGAGCAACTTGGGAAAGTAGGATTAATGAGAATTTTCCTTTCGTTTCAAATTGCTCAATTCGATTTGGAATAATATTGGTATTCGATACCAATTGGGAAAGAAACAAGGAAAGTCAATCGGGAACCAACCTGGAACCCCAACCGACCGGTTCATGAGTGAACCGATCGGTTCAAGGGTCCCAAACGATCGGTTCAAGGGTCCCAAATGATCGGTTCAGTGGTGAACCGATCGGTTCAGGTCCCCAACCGACCGGTTCACTTGTGAACCGATCGGTTTAGGTTGCGAGATGGTTGCTTTTTGTGAAAATCCCGAACCCTTCTACTCCTGCTTTAGTCCCGTATTGCCGGGCATAGAGAACCCTGTCCCATGACCCGCCTATATATATAGGGATATTGGGGGCTTCTCAGAGCACAACTCAGTGCATGTTGATTGCTCTACAAAGTTGTCGTTCTCTCTGGTTTTGGTAACCGAGAGAGAGCCCAAGCAAGTGCTTCCCGCAAAGGGAGGTGCAGCAAGGGAAGGACAACTGCAGTTGCACTCGACAGCAGGAGAGTGTGTTGGCGACTAGTACATCAACAGGAGGGTGTGACTCCTTCCACTTCCTTGTGGGACAAGGAGAGTGGAGTTCCAGGTGGTTCGTGTGGACTACTTCAGAGGTGGGAGGACACTGCCGCTCAGGAGGACAACTGTCATCCTACAGTCCAGTAGGAGGAGGAGTCTTCAGTCCCGGTGTGACCAGGACCTGCACAGACACCGTCCAAGACCGGAGGTGAAGACCGCACAAGGCGCGTGGTATTGTCACCGAGCAAGCCTCGGGACAAGGTATGATTCACAAACCATCTTTCCTATTATATAGATGTTGACGCGATTCCTTTAGTTCTGGATTTGGGGAGAGAATTTTTTTTTGTTTCTGCTGCTTCTCTACCTCCTCTAAAACCCAACACAATCTAATATCACACTTGCAATCTCTTCATTGGGAATGCATATCCTAATAATCCCATATGCATATTGCTTAAACAATAGGGGATCATCCCAATAATAGAACTTGACATCATGCAGAAACTTTTTCTTCTGTTGGTATGTGAAATCAAGAGGAAGGTGTCTCGTGGATAGGTAATTTGCAAAATCAAAAAATCATGGCATAGCAAGAGAGTTTACCACATATAGTTTCTCAATAGGAAAGTTGTCATCAATTAGAACCTTGTCTTCAACACTAGTTTATAGACATAAGAGGTGATCATATACATCATTTTATATCCCTTTCTTATCTTTGATTTCCAAGTCAGACTCCTATAATAACAGTATCCATCAGATGAGGTAAGGTTTGGCATCCTTCTTTCTTGTAAGGTACCTAATTGCAGCATGGTCTATGTACACAATGACTTTGGAACCCACTAGGTACTGTCTGAACTTATCAAAATCATAGACTACAACAAGCACCTCTTTCTCAGTTGTGGCATAATCGATCTGTGCATCTTCTAAGGTCTTTCTTGCATAGTGGATTGCATGGAGTTTGTTATCCTTCCTCTGCCCTAAGACTTCCCCTATAGCGTAATCACTTGCATCACACATTACTTCAAAAGGAGTACTCCGATCCGGTGGATGGATGATAGGTGCTGAAATTAAAGCATCCTTTAGTGTCCAGAAGGAAGTTTGGCAATCATCATCAAATACAAACTCGACATCTTTGGATAGCAAGGAACATAGAGGCTTTGCAATCTTGGAAAAATCCTTTATGAATCTTATGTAGAACCCTACATGTCCCAAAAAGCTACAAACTTATTTCTTGTTTGTTGGAGTCGACATCTTTTCAACTACTTCTAATTTTTCTTTATCCACTTCAATTCCACTGATTGAAATAACATGGCCTAGTACAACCCCTATTTGCACCATAAAATGGCACTTCTCCCAATTAAGCATGAGGTTGACTTGTTGGCATCTCTACAAAACTTTAGTAAGATTCAACAAACAATCTTAATTTTTTTCCCATAAACACTATAGTCTTGTATGAATATTTCCATAATCTTTTCAATATAATCAGCGAATATTGCTATCATGCACCTTTGAAATGTGGAGGGCAAATTGCAAAGCCCAATAGGCATCTGCCTATAAGCATATGTCCCATAGGTGCATCTGAAAGTGGTCTTTTCTTGATCGGGTGGGTAGATAGGGATCTGGAAGAACCCTATACCCGTCAAGATAGCAAAATTAAGAGTGATGGGCAAGTCTTTCCAACATCAAATCAATAAATGGCAAGGGGATATGGTCTTTTCTAGTGTCTTTATTTAATTTTCTATAATCAATACACATTTTCCATACAATAATGATTCTTATTTGAATTAATTCGTCATTTTCCCCTTTTATTATAGTATTTCCTCCTCTCTTGGGTATGACATGTATAGGGCTCACTCAAGGACTATCACTAATGGGATATATAATTCCTACATCTTTGAGTTTGAAAATTTCTTTTTTAACAACTTCCATCATGTTTTGATTTAGTCTTCTAGGAGTATCTATGCAAGGTTTGGCACTTTCTTCTAAATCTATACCATGCATGAAAATTGATGGGTTGACTCCTTCAAGGTCATCAATTTAGTATCCTATTACATCTTTATAGCTTCTAAGTTCATTCAACAATTTGTCTTCTTGTTCTTTGTTCAATTTAGAATTTATAATGACTGGAGAAATGGAATTTGGGTCTAAGAAAGCATACCTCAACCCCGGTAGGAGGGGTTTTAATTCTAACTATTTATTTGGAGAAATGGTGTTGCTTTTCTCATTCTCCTTTGATTCTTCCAAACTTTTTGAAGTCTTCAAGGCTTCAAGAATTTCCTCATTGAAGGCGAATTCTATGTTCTTGTTATCTTCTCTTTCAAGATCATCAAGAACAGTCTCAACAAAATTCTTCTCTTCATCAAGTAGAGTATCAATAGTATCTATCAGATAAATATACTCCTTAGAGCTGGGTGCTTTCATGGCATCATAAATAGAGAACATAAGTTCTTCATCTCCAACTCTGATGGTGAGTTTTCCTTCTCTAACATCAACAAGATAGCCAGTAGTACAGAGGAATGGTCTTCCAAAAATAACTGGGTTTGTTGGATCATACATGAACGTCTTTAATTACTCCTCTAGGATGTTTGATTGAGAGATCAGCTAATAGAATTGTCATTGATGTCAGTTTCAAGTCTCCCAAGTCAAGCCTTTCCCACAAAGAAACATGAATCAAGCTGATGCTAGCACCAAGATCAACAAGGCCTTTATAAAAAGTTGAATCTCCAATATTGCAAGGGAGAGTGGAAGCACCTTGATCATCTAGTTTTTCAGGCATGCAGCCCTGGATGATAGAACTTAGCCTTTCAGATAGAATAATAGGTTGAGCTTGATCAAATCTCCTTTTCTTTGTTAGGATGTCTTTCAAAAACTTAGCATAAGAGGGCATCTCAGCTATGACTTCAACTAGAGGTCGATTCACATATAGCTTGTTCAAGATGTCCATAAACTTATAAAACTTGATAACATCTTTGATATTAGCACACCTGTGAGGGAAATGAGCATTAGGCTTGCAAGAAGAGTCACCTTGTTGCAGATTTCCAACAGATTTCTTTCTTTGGTTTTCAACGGTCTCCTCAACAATGGTGTTAACAAATTCTTCATATTTCTTCTTGGAAGGTAGTGTAGACCCTCCTATGACTACCCCACTCCTTAGAGTCATGGATTTGCAAGTCTCTTTAGAATTCATAATCCGTTGACTGGGCAAAGAACCTAAAGGTGCTCCTTGGTTGGCTAAATCTTGTGGAGATATTTAGTTCTCCAACATCATGGTTTGGGTGACAATCCCATCAAATTTAGAAGAAATTATCTGATGGCATCCTTCAAGAGATTGCCATGTGCCCAGAACGCATCATTCTGTTGAATCTGTGTAGTGATAAAGGTCTCAAGAAGACTCTCCAAGCTGGACTTTCGTGGTGGTTGAGTCATTTGTTGAATTTGGTTGAAGTTCATGTTGTTGTTGTTTCTATATCCTGACAGTTGTGACGGTTGGCATTCATTGGCTGGTTATTGGTCATAGGTTGTTGACCTTGAGATTGACCTTGCTGCTGATGGTTTTGAGAGTTGTTGTTCTCGTAAGAAAAGTTTGTATGGTCCCTCTATCCTAGATTGTAGGTCTCTGAGAAAGTATTGTAGGTTTGTATGCTATTTAAGTTGCCTACAACATTGACCTGCTATGGCATCTCAATGGCATTCATCTATGGTGAAAAATAAGAAGAAGAGTTGTGGCTAGATGCTCCACACACCTCACACACTTGCTCAACTACTTGAACAAGGTGAGTGGTCAACTTTTCAAACTTTTGATTCAAGGCATCAAGTTTGGCTACAATGAGATCTACTACATCTATAGTGTGCTTCCCACTAGATTTCTCACTTGATCTAGTGGAAGAGAAGGGCTGGTTGGTCCTTTCATGACTCCACTGGTTGTGGTTGAGTGCCATATCTTCAATAATGGCATATGCTTCACTATGGGACTTGTTCATTAGGGCTCCATTTGCAACGACATCAATGGACACACGGGTGTTGTAGAATAACCTATTATAGAAATTTTGAAGTAGCAACCAGTTGGTCAAACCATGATGAGCACAAAGGTGTTGTAGATCCTTAAATCTATCCCATGTTTCATAAAGTGTCTCACCTTCTTGTTGCTTGAAAATAGTGATTTGGTTCCTCAGCTGAGATGTCTTTCTAGGAGGGAAATACTTAGTAAGAAAAGCATTTAGCAGCTCATACCATCTCTTAATAGAACACTTGGGCAATGAGGAGAGCCATGCCATGGCTCGGTCTTGTAACGTGAATAGAAATAGGAGCAGACATACTCCTTCAGCTAGAACACCATTGATCTTAAAGGTGTTCATGTCCTGCATAAACTCCGCTATGTGAATATTTGGATCTTCCATAGGAATTCCTCCAAAGTAGTTCTATTGGATTATTTGCATGATTGTAGGCCTGATTGAGAAGTTATTGGCTTCAATGGAAGAATGATCAATGGCTCCACAAATGTTAATGGCAGCCAACACAACAAACTCTTGAAGAGGGTGGTTGTTCTCCATCTCCCATGCTTAACAATGATTGGGTGAGGACGGTGGTGAAGGTGTTGGTGAGGTAAAGGTGGTTGTGAGCCCTCCAAGTTTGTGGAGTTATCATCTTTCCTTGCTCTCCTTCGACTGCAAAAAGTTCACTCAATTTCTGGGTCTAGGAAGATGGATGTCTGAAGACCCCTCTTGGAGCAACGCATGCAACCTACAAAAGCAATAGATAAGTGAGAATCACACTACTATTAAGGTATCATCGTATGAAAGATGTAAAATGGTGACTTAGTCTTGAATACTAACTAGCACTTTTACTCTAACTAAAATACTGATGCTCCTCGACAACGATGCCAAAATCTTGTTGATGCCTAAGGCAAATGAGTATTAAATCTTATATGTCCCAACTCATCAATCACCCACAAGTATACAAGATCAATTGTAGTCGAGGTCGAACTACAAGGAGGATAGGTAGCTAGGCATAAAAGAACTAATGTTCAACAATATAAGTCAATTACAATAGTAGAGTTTGGTTGCAATTAGTTAAAAGACAAATATACAACAAAAGAACTTTAAATTAAAGGTTTAAACCAGATTTTAGAGAGTCTTGAACATAACATTTCACTACCACACCATCACATCATTTGTAACTATGAAATTAAAGTACGCCATTAACATGCAAGGAGGTTGCCATCATCATGTGCCTCCTGGCAACATGAGATGGTTCTCATCTATGCATAACACTTTCGTATCTATGCTTAGATTTGAACACAACCTTGAACCCTCAATATTCTCCAACCACTCCTATGGTCAAGATCATATTGCCATGAATCCTACTCCTTACTGCCTCATACATTCTCCCGAATAACACAAGGAAGCATAAAACATGTATAAAAGGTGGCAATGAAAGCATGCTAGCAATAAAACATTATAGGAATCCATGGACAGCAAATTAATTAGAATTCAATATAAATTCTGAGTTCACATGAGGAATGGCATGGGAGTTACTCTCCCATGTTGAAGGTTCTACTCGTACATAATGGAGAAACACAAGCACATTGTAGAATTTTTAGAGTTTTGCATAGTTAAAGAGAAGGAAAAGCAAAATAACCAAAGGTGAAGGTAAGGGAAGTAGAAATCCAACTAGGTGACAAAATTCCACCCTTGGAGCTGATTCAACTCAGACAATCTTCCCTCTTGAGAAGCTTGAATAAGAAGAAAATCTCTGTTGCACCTTTTTGAGCAGAAATGGTGAAGAATGGAGGTTCTTTCCCAAGAAACCTCTTCTTCGTCCCCAAAATCACCCTCCTCTTACTCTAGAACTTCTCTTGGTCAAAATATGCCTCCAATGATGAGCGATAACCACACCAAGTGTTTGTGGTTACTTTTAAAATGAGGGGCAACTATTGTTGAAATCTATAGAAAACTGATGAAGACACAACATGTCTTTGTGGAGACACATCCTATGTTGTCATGTAACTGGATACTAAACTGCTTCCTCATGATAAGTACATAGTGTGTTCTAATAGGGACCCACCATGTAGCTACTACTGGAGTTGGTCTATACAGATAGAACACATCGCGTGCTAATAAACACATGCTTGGGTGTTAATAAGCACATGCCCGTGTGTGTTGGCAGCAAGTTGAAATCGGTCTTTGAACGTGTTGACATGTCGTGTCTTAATAAGGACACGTCATGTATTTTGCTATATGGTTTGGACATCAAGGCCACTGGAAACTTACATTCCCATGTGTTAAATAACACACGACGTATTCTTTGCTCCGAGAGATCTTTCTGCAAAGTTACACGTCGTGCCTTAATAAAGACACGTAGTGTTCAATACTATTTTTTCAAGACCAACTCTGAATCATATACAAGTCAAAGGGAGATCCAACTGATGTCAGATTTAGGTTGGACTATCTTCAATTTGTCATTTTCTACGTGTACCTATGATCAACCTCATGCAACAAGTAAAATAACTAAAAGGTGGCAAGTGAAATATGATTACATGTTAAATGGAAGGGAAAATGAACTAAATTTGTGTGTGAATGTATGCAGAAAGTACATATGAAATGCGCACATCACTACCACATTGCCCACATAGTAGTGCATCAAATTTCTATATATAGATTGTTCATTTTCTCTTTCTTTCATTGACTATATTTTTAATGTACTCTTGTGTTTCTTTTTGTCGATTGATTACACATTTCCCATTGTAGTTGTTAGAAACCATGTGGTGATTTTTTCCTTTCCTTTAGGGTTAAGTGGTGTTTTGGGTTTTCCCATAGGGTTAAGTGGCAACCTGTTGGTTTTACCACCCGCTTTCATGTATGTGAGGTGAACGACATTATTGTTCAGAGTACATCACAAACCATTTTGGAAACATTTTCTTATTAAACATTTAAAGTTTTCTTCATTGTTACTACTTTTAGTCAATGCCAAGTGGTTTTATGTTTTGAATCATACATATGTGCATAAATTGTTTCATTTATTTTATAATTATACCCAATGCCTTTACATTGACTTTGAGCCATGATTTTAATTTATGAAAGAAATGAAGACTCTACTCATGCTCCTTATCTACTAAACTCGATGAGAAGATTAGAAGATACACGAATAGAACTTACAAAACATGGGAGAATAATTTGGAAATTGAGTTGTAGCACTTATCTAGTTGTTTTAGTTAGTTCCTTTTTTATTAAGTTCTTTCTTATTTCCCTATGGTCTCATGTGTAAAAACATCATGTTTCAAATCAATGTAATGTTATTTTCTTTTATGCATATGATTGTCAGATTAATCGAGCCAATAAAGGAAGGACTTCAATCCCTTTAACCATGTCGAGGCAATGGGAGTGTTATTATGGTAATGACAATTTGATGACATTTGGTATCAGGGCCTACATACTACCATATGCATAAATTAAATGACTCATCCATCTCTAAAAGCATAGAAAACCCTAAAAGCCCTTGAAGGAGAAAGCTGAAGTGTCTAGGCTTGGGGTTTTTTCTGATACACCTCATATTTGTCTTGCAATGGTGGTTGAGGTTCCTCGCTCGAAATGCCTTCAGTTGGTCTAGAAAAGGATCGAATAGATTTTCCTTAACCCTAGAGAGTCATCTAATTTCTCATCTCTTCTCTAAGATCTACCCAAGACACCTATTTGAAAGTATTAAGATGACTTATATTCTTTTCATCTCTATTAGGGTTCTCAACTTGATATGTACTCTCGCTATTTTTGGGTAGCCTAAGGATGCAAAATCTAAAATTCAAAATAATTCATAAAAAAGTATATTTATTGCCATGATATGAATGTATTGAATTATGAGAAGGCTTATGAAATTATTACATTGCAAATACCTCCATGATCAAAATGAGAGGAGAAGAGAACCCAAAGGGCCAAGAGGTGGTGAAAAGGGTGGAAAGGAAAAAAAGAAAATGAGAGATGAGGAAGAAGAAAATATTGAAGGACTACCTCTAAAGAATGTTGTGGATATTGAAGAGTGGTAAAAACAACACAAAGTTCTTATGGATTCCATGCATGATCTGGAAATCCATGCCACTATCTTAACCCCTAACGCATCTAATCGGAGCCCAATACTATCCAAAACTTTTTAAAACTATGCAGTGAGGCTTTTCATGGGGAAGATTTTGGAGATGATCTGGACAAAGACGATGCATGTCTATTATCTATGGAGAATACTTTTAATGTCTTAGGTTGATTTAAAAATAATAAAAAAACTTTTACCACTTACCATCTTAAAGGAGAAGCCAAGATATGGTGGAAAAACTTTACTGACTTCCGCTCATTTCATGCCCTGTTCTGATTTGAAAGAGAATAAAAAGGAACTCCTTTGTCTCACCTAGGGAAATTCTTTTGTTTCAAAATACAAAAAGAAGTTCTATCTTTTAGAAACCCATGCCACTAATGTGACCCCTAAAGAAATTTGATTGCTACATCGAAGGGATCAATGTGGCATTGCAATATCTGGTTGCCTCCTCTAGGCCTACTGGTTTCCAAGACACTATTAACCATGCCTTGGATATGGAGATGACTCTAGATATGAGTCAAGGAAGACAAAATAGCCAAAACATTCTTGAGTTTGATAGGTTTGGGGATTAATAAGCCTAAATAGAAAGGCAAGCATGGTAGTAGAAATAAGAATGGAAATAATGGACTCAGAACCACCTGCACAAAACAATAATTGTGGCCCCAATCAGTACAAAACTAGGGCTATCATGGGAAGAACCAGTGTTACAACCAGGTACAGAATCAGAACCACAAGGGTCCCAAACAAAATCCAAATAGAGGATAGGCTCATGATCCTAACACTTTTAGGAGTCACAACTATATTACAACCATGTTGGCCAACCATGCACTTTTCCAGCCCCAATTTTTCATATTTGCAAAAATGAAGGTCGTGTTAGGGACAATTGTCCCTTCCCTCCTCCTGATTGGGCTAAGCAGGCTAAGAATCAAAATGAATGTGTGTTTGTTATGAATGTTGATGAGATGAATTCCAATAGAAACAAGTTGGTATAAGCTTAGTTTCATTGAAAACTTTCTCATAATGCCAACATTTACACTTGATTATTTTGCAAAATCCTAATACCAATTATATGTGTATACATGTACAATGTTTATTCATGATCATTTTGTTATTACACTCCTTGAATCTGAGTCAAAATATATCTTAATGTCTAGAAGTCTTGTCTTCATGCAAAATCTAGAAATATGGGACTTAAGGTATGTACTGGATGTAACTTCCACTAGTGTAAGATTGCAAACTTCTTACTACATTGATGAAAATGTCACTATTTCTTATGTTGGTCATGGAATCTAAAATTGTCCTCCTAGACATGTTAGAGTTTCATCTCTTACTTGGATGTATTGGTTGTATATACCATGTTGTTATCAATTGTTGTGCCAAGAAAATTATCATCTCTATGCCCAATCTCTTGATTCTTGTAAGTCCAACAAGTAAATTTCGTGATAAAAATATCATTATATCCTCAATTGAAGCTCAATCCTTGTTGACTAAAACCTGCAAAGCATGTCTGGAAACTGTAGACCTTGTTAATAGTTCTTTAGATAACATTGACCTAGAGAATGAGTATTCATATGTTATTCCTAAAGAGTTCCTTGGATTATCACTTGATCATGATATTCAATTCTCTATTGATCTTACCTCAAGGACCACACCTATGTCTAGAGCAACCTATTTTATGGATCCTACCAAATTCACTAAAATCAAGAAATAGTTGCAGGAACTACTTGATAAGGGATTCATCTGCCATAGTTCCTCCCCTTAGGAGAACCTATTCTAATTTACTAATCAAAAGGATGGGTCCCTCTGCATGCACATATATTATTGTATGATAAATTAAGCTACTGTAAAAAATAAATATTCACTGCCATGAAGGAATGACCTCTTTGACCAACTTCACTCTACTCATGTTTCTAAAATATTGACTTTTGTTCTAGATATCACCAAATCAAAGTTAAGTATTCAGACATCCCAAAAATTGCCTTTTAAAGTTAGTGTGGGCACCATGAGTATTTGGTCATGCCATTTTGGTCGACCAATGTCCCTAGAGTGTTTATGAACTTGATGAATGCAATCTTTCAACCTTTCCTAGGTGAACTCATTGTAGTCTTCATTGAAAATATTATCATTTGCTCCAATGATATTGAATGTCATCATGTGCGCCTTATTAAGGTCATTGATACCCTCCAAGTTAAAAAGTTCTATGCTAAATTGTCAAAGTGTGAGTTTTGGATCTTTGAATTATGTTTCTTGGCAACATCATCTTGGTCAGAAAAAGATATGTTGACCCTGCCAAGGTATCATCCGTTCTAGAGTGGCAAGCTCCTAAGAATGTTTCTAAAATATAGATTTTTCTTGGTCTAGATGGATATTATCAACATTTCATATCCAACTTTAGTAAGATTGCATTACCTCTCTCCAAAATAATAGGGAAAGGAAAATGATTTGTATGGTCAAAGGAATGTGAATATAGCTTTCAAGAGTTGAAGATGAGGTTGGCATCCACACCTATCTTGACACTTACTTTAGGAAATGATGGGTTTGTCATCTTCACTGATGCATGAAGGACTGGTTTGGGTTGTGTCATGATGCAGGAACATAAGGCAATCACATATGTCTCTTGGAAGTTAAAACCCAACACGGTCAATTACCCAACTCATGACCTTGAGTTGGCTACATCATTTATGCCTTGAAAATATTGTGACACTACATTTATGGTTCTACCCTTGACATTATGATTGATCAAAAGAGTCAGAAATATATCTTGACATAGAAAGATTTGAACCTTAGATAGAGGAGAGAGTTATAATGTCTCAAGCACTATCACTTTACCATTTCCTACCACCCTGGTAAAGAAAATGTTGTAGTTGATGCCCTTATTAGTAAGCTAGTAAAATGTGTTTCTGTGTTTGCCTTAGAATGGAATAACTTAGAGGTTTTATCTCCTTGGGCCACAACATTCAATTTAATAGCATCAATGTAAAACTAGGTCTACAATCTAAAATTCTTATTGCACAAAAGAGTAGTCAAAACCTTGAGCAAATGATGAAGATTCTAGAGAAACCCCAAACCCACCGCTCCATCAGTATGGATGGTGGAATTCAGTATAACAAATGCATATGGGTTCAAGATGATTCAAATTTAGTAGAAAAAGCGTTGCAAGAAGCCCACAAATAAAAAATACAGTGAATCCATAAAGTAAGATGTATAAGGATCTTTAGAGGCATTTTTGGTGGAAGAATATGAAGGGTGATATAGCTATTTTAATCTCAAAATGCCTAACATGTCAGAAAATCAAGGCTAAACATGAAAGGATAGGAGGTCTTCTACAATCCTTACCTATCTTTGATGGAAGTGGGAGAATACCACCATGGATTTTGTGGTGGGTTTACTCAAAACCTGGAATGGGAGAAATGTCATTTGGGTTGTAGTTGACTAACTGACCAAATCATCCCATTTTATATTGACAAAGACAATGATCAATGTTACAGAATTAGTAGATCTTTATATTCGGGAAATTGTTAGGATACATAGGATTTGTGTATCGATTGTATGTGGTTGTGATTCAAGTTCACTTCCGATTTATGGTGACAAGTTCAAGAAGAGTTGGGAACTCAATTGAATTTTAGTACAACCTATCCTCTGAAAACTGATGGCCAATCAGAAATGACAATCCAAGTGTTAGAAGATCTGCTAAGATTGTGCATATTGGATTGGGGTGGTTCTTGGGACCACTACCTCCCTTTAGCAGAATCTGCCTATATTAATAGCTACCAATCGAGTATCAGTATGCATCTATAAAATCTCTATACAAAAGATCATGCACATCACCTATGTACTGGGATGAAGTAGGAAAAAGAAGAATCTTGAAATCTGAAGAGTTGCATATTTATTATGATAATGTCAAGTTTATCAGGAAATGATTGAATAGATGTCGAGATTTCCAAAAATCTTATGCCGATGCACATAGGACGGATGTCCAATATCTAGTGGGTGACCATGTCTTAATTAAGATTAGGCTGATTTGAGCAATTGTAAAAAATAAAGGGAAGCTGAGTCCTAGACATGTGGGTCCTTTTAGGTGTTGGACCACATTAGGGAATGTGCATATAATCTGACTTTACCTCCTTAGTATAGTATGAACCATAATGTCTTCCATGTCTTGAATATGAAGTGGTACATCAAAGATCACATCCATGTCCTCAACCATGAGCCTATTGAATTAATAGACTATCTTGTGTGCCATGAAAAACCAGTGAAGATACTTGATAGTTTAATTAAAAAGATAAGAAATAAGAAGATAGAAATGGTGAACGTACTATGGAAACATCATGGCAGTGATGATGCTACCTCAGAATTGAATTCAGACATGGAAGATAGATTTCTTGAATCTTTTCAAGGAAGCATGCATTTTGGGGAAGAAAATTCCCATTAAGAAGGGAATGATGTGATAAATTGAGTTTTCAAATATCTAATCCTTTAATATAGATATAAGTGATTAATGTGACATTATTTGGATTAATTGTATCAAATTGGATAAAGTGTCTTATTTCATACAACATAATCTGATATAATTCAATAAGGTGATAATGGAGTATATAAACAAATTATTAAAGATAATGATTGGATATAATAATGCATATTGCAATAATTGAGTAAACTCTAATTGCGCTAAAACTCATAGTGAGGTAAATAAGAAATATATATGGTTTTGAGCATAATAATGAAATATAACTCTTTTGAATATGATGGGACACAATTAAAAGAATAACGAGGATGATGTAATATCATAATGAATATAATGATAATAAGCCAAAAATATTAAAAAGAAATCATAAAAATGGAACCCTTAGTGATCCATGACAACCAACCCTATGAGGAGTTTCCTGTAAAGAATTTGAACTCCCAACTTAAAAAAATAAGGAGTTGGAGTTAGTGAAAGTTTTGGTGGAAGTTTTATGGTTTGCGGGAAACAACCTGGAGTTTGGTGTTGATATGTTGCATACTCACCCTTCTCCCTTTGCTTGAGATTTAAAGGATGAAATCCTCTATAAGGGGTGGAGTGTTGTAACTTACCGAATTTGGACATATTCTTTTTTTGGCCCTTTTCTAAGCTTTTCCTTTCTTTTCTATCCTTTTTGTCCTTGATGTTTAAATTGTGGAATTGATAGTGGTTTGGTAAACATTTATTCAATAATTATACCAATGGAAGGTTTTATGCACAAATACCTCAGTGAAAGCTTAATTAAGGATCTAAAATGCAAAATCACGACTTAAGTGGAACAATGGTAAATAAATTCATGCTAGAAATGCAAGGCCCAAAACCTTGCTTAATGTATTGAATAAGATTAAATACCATAGGTGTTATAAATCTTAATATAACTTTTTTATGTGATTTGAAATCATAAAATGAGCCTAAGTTTCAAATTTGGTTCAATTTGGATGTTGTTTATGCAAGTTATACAATTTTAGGTACATTCTGGACTTTATTCAATTTATCCTATTGGGAGGTTTTCTTTGCAAATTATCACATGCATTATAATATTTATATATTACCTTACCACATTTAGATTTTGAACCATGGGGCACCTATTTGCACCTTGGTTTGAAGATGTTTCTCTCCAAGGGTAGTTTAGGGATTATCCTCTTTATAAATGAGCTTATCTTTAAAAGCTATCTACCAATGGGGTTATTTCTTTGATTGGAGGACGGTGGGGATGTCCTAGAAGTCTCCATGGGATTTTATAACCGAAATTTGATATTCAAGAAGTCCCTATGAGATGTCCTCTTATATGGCCATGAAGCCCTAGAACAAGGACACATGGAAAGTCCCATAGACACCTCAGGCTTCCCCCCCTTTTTATAAAGCCATATCTACCCCTTCCCACCTCCCAATTTGAAAACTCTTGATCTACTTCTCTGTCCTCTAGCTTAGAGCATCATTCCTAATCTGTTTGGCTAAAAAGTTTAGGAACCTTGCTTCTTGAACCTGTCCACCTTCCTAGAGGCAAGTTTTACACCCCCTTCTGATATATTGCTTACTACATGCTTAAAACTCATGCTTCTATGTTTGAAATCGATGATCTCCTTCTCTATTTACCATGTTCTTCTAAGGTTTTGGTTTCTTGCTCTTAACCTTCTCTATAAGATCTTGTTTGGTTACCCATGCAATCTCCAACCCTAATCTTGAGTCAAATGGTGTTTTCTCCCTTCCCTCTCTCTCTTCGCTTATCTCAATCGGTTTGATGATGTGGCAATTTCTTATTGGTCAGTTTTGAGAAATTCATAACTATTTATTCCCTTGTCCAAAAATAAAAAGAAAATATGTTCTAAACTTGAAAAATGTGCTATTTCTAATAAAAATAGTTCCAAGGTTTGGTTTTGAGATTTTTTGAAAAGAGTTTTTGGAAAATGAATTAAAAACCTAAAAAAACCAAAAATACACTTTAACCTTCATAAATCTGAAATATGCAAAACAATATGTTTTCTTAATTAGAAGAACCTAAGTAGATCGGTGATGATGTTTTCAAGGGTTGAATCAGAATTTTCTACAAAAATCTAAAAGTTAGGGTTTCTTCACTTTAATACATATATACAACCCTAATGCATGATTATGTATAAAAATAGGAGAAGTGGAGCCTGAACATAAGTAAAGTATTGGAAAGTGGTTAATAGGGAACTAAAAAGGAGGTATGTGTATTCTTACACCCTAAGTTGGGATATTTGCAAAACAAACCCTATATTTCCCTAATGAGGATTTGATGAACCCTATTTCCTCTATTCATGATTCTTTTGTTAAATTGCCTCAAAATTGGTAATGATATTATTTTTCTTGGGTTTTGTACCCCACTACCATGTTTCAAATATATGATGCTGCTACTTGCCATGATTTCTTTTCTAACATGTTGACTTTATGGACTATTTAGCTATAATAGTGGTACTTATGTACAACCACCCATAGATAGGGCATGTATTAATTTACCCTGGGGAATGTTTTATTCTCCCCCATAAAAATATGTGTAGGTGATTGGGAATGTATTAATTCTCCTCTCACCTATTGGTTGAGGTCTAGTAGGTGCCTCAACCCTACTTAGTTAATGTAGTCAATATTAATCATGCATGTGAAACTTTGTATTGTTTTTCTTGATATGGCAAACATCTATCTGATTATACCTCATACACTTGTTCTCTTCATCTTATGATGAAATATTAGCCTTTAATTCCATGTTATTTCTTTTTATTTTGTTCTTGATTCATATTGACATGTTCCTTGTTTTTCTCTCTCTTATTGGGTGTTTTCCCAACCACCCAAGTTTAGATGAATGTGTTGAACATGACCAAGGAGAACATAGCTTCCAACATGGACCTAGCAATTGGAGATGTTGCTTGGAGATAGATTTGAAGTAATTTATACTTCCATCTACTTAGATCCTTATGTTTTATCATACATTTAAACCCTTATAGGAGATTATGATGTACTTTTACAATCTTTTGTGAAAATTGAATATAGTCATTTGTTTAATTCTATTGCTACACTTTGGTTGTTTTGAATACCATTTATTGAAATTTGAAAATTTTACACCTATTCCAGAATACCTTTGAGTGTGTTTGAAATGGATGTTTTATTCTTCAAATTTTTAGTAGGGAGTGGATCCCCTCTCGAGTTTCACTCCTTATAGCATGATCAGAGCCCGTGGAAGTCATAATCTGACTATTACAACTTTGTATCCCTGGTTAGAACCCTTGCATCATATAGTTCCTCTTTAAGTGACATGTTTTCCCTAGAAATGATCTATTATACACTTGAGATGATGAAAAAGTGATTTAGAATCATAAGTGTTTCACATTAGAAATATGTTTAGTTAACTATAACATGATGATCCTGTTAGGTAGCTATTAGGGCATAAGTTCAAAGCAAAGGTGTCTAGAAAGGATCAGGGTTTGATGGCTGGCAAGATTTTCCTCCGCACCACTAGCTTGGTTTACAAGGACTCCTGGATCCATATGATACCTGCCTAGCCTGAGTTGATACTATTGTCCGAAATATCATGCTTTTAAGCAGTAGTAGACTTAGACATCTATGTTGGATATCTTTGAGAACCTTAGTATGATGACCTTGTGACTTGTTTGAGTATGGATACCCAATATAACTCCCTTATGTCCCTAGGACCACATGTTTGGATAGTCTATCCCTAATAACCTAGAGTTTGAAGTTTGCTATTTAGTAAGCAGTCAGAGTGCACAGTGGAAGTGTGATGGATCTGTACATGATTTAGTTAGACTCACCATTTTACCTCTAGATTAGTTTGTCTTGGTAGGTCAAACCTTTTAAGGGGTGGATAGTAGTTGGTTTGATGATGTTTGGGTAGTTAGATTTCAAGGACAAAATCCTTTTTAAGGGGATGAAATCCTATAACATTCTGAAATCTAGCTATATTGACTTAAGAAACCCTAACTCCATGACTAGAAGGATAGTTTTCTTGGATCCTTAGTTTTGACCAAACAAATCATAGTTATAACCTGAAATGCTTGTTTACATACTAATGAACATACAATGGTCATCTAATGAACAGTTCACATGTTTGAACCCTAATGAATATCTAATGCACATAATATGAGTAACTCACATATAATATTAATAGTGGGTACACATGATGCTAAACATTTCTTGTACCAATAAGCCCTAATGAAATGATGAGCAAGATAATTGTAACCTAATCTTTTATTTAATGCATAGTAAGAATGTATAGATAAAGAATAATGATCATATTGACCTAAACCCTAAGTTGTAATCATCTAACCTTAACCTATACATCCTTAATGACATTTTTGATACATTAGTGACATTAGGTGTCATAATAAGATAACATACTTTAATACCCATAAATGATATATAATCACCTAATCATAAATTAATAAGGTTATCAATACGAAATACATATCACCTTGTTCTCTAATACACACCTAATTAATCATCTAATCTTGACTTGGTAGGCGAATCAAATCATTAATAGATAGTATATTCCACTTTGTTCACTAAAATACATATAATGACTTCAAAATGGATAGAAAGTAATTGGATTCGTATAAAAGTGCATAATCAATCATAAGAACTGAATAAATATGGGAAAATGATTAATGATGACATTAATGTGAGCAAGAAAGTTTATATGACATTCTGACAATGTTTAATATAGATATAAGGGATTAATGTGACATTATTTGGATTAATTATAGAAAATTGGATAAAGTGTCTTGTTTCATATAAAATAATCTGATATATTTCAATAAGGTGATAATGAAGTCTAAAAACAAATTATTAAAGATAATGATCAGATATAATAATGCATATTGAGATAATTGAGTAAACTCTAATTTCACTAAAACTCATAGTGAGGTAAATAAGAAATATATATGGTTTCGAGCATGATAATGAAAAATAAATCTTTTGAATATAATGAGACACAATTAAAAGAATAATGAGGATGATGTAATATCATAATGAATATAATGCTAATAAGCCAAAATATTAAACCATAGGTGTTATAAGCCTTAATATAACTTTATTATATGATTTGAAATCATAAAATGAGCCTAAGTTTCTAATTTGGTTCAATTTGGACGTTGTTTGTGCAAGTTATGCAGTTTTAGGTACATTCTGGACTTCTATGCAATTTACCTAATTGGGAGGTTTTCTTTGCAAATTATCACATGCATTATAATATTTAAATATTCCCTTACCATTCTTGAGATTTTGAGCCATGGGTCACCTAGTTGCACCTTGGTTTGAAGGTGTTTCTCTCCAAGGGTATTTTAGGGATTACCTTCTTTATAAATAAGCTTATCTTTAAAAGCTATCAACCAATGGGGTTATTTCTTTGATTGTAGGATGGTTCGGATGTCCTAGAAGTCTCCATGGGCTCTTAGAACTGACATTTGATATTCAAGAAGCCCCTATGAGTTGTCCTCTTGCATGGCCATGAAGCCCTAGGATAAGGACACATGGAAAGTCTCAAAGACACCTCATGCTTCCCCCTTCTTTATTAAGCCATATCTACCCCTTCCCACCTCCCAATTTGAAAAATCTTGCTCTCCTTCTCTTTCCTCAATATTAGAGCATCGTTCCTACTCTATTTGGCCATGAAGGTTCTATCCCAAGGTAAAAGAGGGTGCCTACCTTGGTGAAGAAAACTCCTAGGGTTCTGAATTTGCTCTATTTAGGGCTTCTAAAGCTCCTTCTTGGTATTTTTGACCAAAACTAGTAAGTTTCCTCGGTTCCTTCCATGTTTTCATGCTGTTAATCTTCCTCCCACCTTCTTCAAGGTCAGAACCATGGCCTTCCATGGTGAAACCCCACCTAGAGCCCTTCAACACATCATCTCCATGTTCTTCTACTAGGATTTTTCACCTCTAAAGTGGAGAAGGTACTTCTTGCTCGAGATAGGAGCTTTGCTGGAGAAACCAACATCTCTAGTTTGGGAACCTTGCTTCTTGAACCTGTCCACCTTCTAGAGGCAATTTTTACATCCCCCTTCTCATACATTGCTTACTACATGCTTGAAACTCATGCTTCTATGTTTAAAATCGATGATCTCCTTCTCTATTTACCATGTTCTTCTAAGGTTTCGGTTTCTTGTTGTTTTACCTTCTCTAGAAGATATTGTTTGATTACCCATGCATCTCCAACCCTAATATTGGGTCAAATGGTGTTTTTTCCCTCTCCCTCTCTCTCTTCACTTATCTTGATCAGTTTGATGATGTGGCAATTTCCTATTGGTTAGTTTTGAGAAATTCATAACTATTTATTCCCTTGTCCAAAAATAAAAGGAAAATATGTTCTAAACTTAGAAAAATGTGCTCTTTCGAATAAAAATAGTTCCAAGGTTTAGTTTTGAGTTTTGTCAAAAAGAGATTTTAGAAAATGAATTAAAAACCTAAAAACCACCAAAAATACACTTTAATCTTCATAACTCCAAAATATACAAAACTATTTTTTTGTTAATCAAAAGAACCTGACTAGATCAGTGGTGATGTTTTCAAGGTCTGAATCAGAGTTTTCTGCAAAAAAAATCTAAAAGCTAGGGTCTCTTTACTTTAATACATATGTACAACCCTAATACATGGTTATGTATTTAAAATAGGATAAGTGGACCTTGAAATCAACTGAAGTATTAGAAAGTGGTTAATAGGGATCTAAATAGGAGGTATGTGTGGCAACTACTATCACAACGACAACTTTATTGCACAAAACTATGCAGAATTAATCATTAACAGCGGAATACCAAAATCACTAAAAATTTAAACCTTTTTGCTAAGAGATCCACTACCAGGAAACTCTTTTTAGAAAGAACCAAGCCATATATACATCATGGTTTACTTGTACATGTAATGTTCCATGACCTTGTAAGGATTTGAGATAATAGTTGCTTTATCAAAACATATACAAAAGCAACAACATGCATCGAGGTGCACTAGCCAAAATCTCATAACGAATATAAAACTCTTTATGCACTATCTTCTAAAGGACTTGAGAGTACATGGATGATACATATGACTCTATATATACAAGACACATAGCAGCAAACTCAGCCTGAGCTGTTACTTCTATCCTTGCTGCAGTTGCCCACTCTCCACTACACGGTCTCTACCTCCTCATACACGTCCACCTAAAAAGTTGTGGAACCCACGGGGTGAGACAACTTGTCCTAACGAGAGATATAACTCTTCACCAAAAATATTATTATCATAGTTGAAATTTTATGAATGAGAGCAGAAGAAACCTATATTGAATTAATATAAGTATAACTGCTGATTATATGAAGAGTAGAGCAGTCTCATCATCTTATTAGTTAAAATATCTAAAACTGAGCAGTATATCATTTAATCACTTTTAAAAGGAATATGAATAACATGTATAATTGGCATAAACTAAACTATATAAAACCAAAGCAAGGCATCAACCAATGTTCCCGTATTTAGTCCTTAAACAAATACACTACATAGATGGTTACATCTTTAAACATTCCATCTTATGCACTGAAGAGATGGGAATATACCTTCAATCTCCAACTGACCACAGCTAAGTAAAGTATCAATGCCATATAGGTCTATGGAAGAGTCAAAATCCATGACCTCTCCTTTCTCGGTTAGTATGAGATTAATGGAAGTGACATTATGAGTCAAGCTGAATTATAGCTAGCTTGGTGTATAGAGGCTCTTCGCTATAGAGATACAACGCGTAGCATGTTTTCTTATCAGGGTATGATCCATAATTAATCCTAATTATATTAGGTTATGGTCTGCAAACCAATCTTGATTATTTATTGAGTCATAGTACAACCATACTCTTATTAGGGTATGACCCGAAGTCAGTCCTTGTCTTCAGGGTATGTCCCGTAGCCAATCTTGTTAGTTAAGGATACAAGGAGATATTTGAACCTGCACCCTTCATATTCAATAATATGCATTCTGAGTAGAACTTGTTTCACCATTCAGCAAATCCTGAGACTGAATGGATCTATGGCCATGGAAACTACATTTTTAGTTCACTTGATAGATTAAGTGCATTACATCATCTTTTAGCATCAATCATGTTACAAGCATAAATTATAGATGAATGCTTTACAGAAAGGTGTAACATATTTTCAAGAGATCTTATATCAACTGGTACATATCTAGTTACACTTATCCTGGGATCTTAGTCCCCTGAACACATTATTGGGAATCTCATACCTTTACCATTATCATTATCATGATCATATGCTTGGGTATGAAACCCTCAATTCATTATTGAATAGTATCACCTCTCATTAGACCATAACCAATCTCTAGGTCATCAAACCCATATATAAATCATACGTATCGCACACGTAGATCTAATGGCTCACAAGGCCTTATATAATATGTATTATACTAAATCTTCATAGCTCATACCTAGATATGTTCATTATCTCATAACAACTGCAGGTTAGGATTTCATAGCAATGCAATATCAAGAAAATATCACGACCATGCCATAAAGACAAAACATTCAAATTGCAACCCTCTCATTCTTAGGGTTAAGGTTACCTCTTATAACTGATTTAGGGTTTTCAAGTTCATAATTATTAACCAACCCTATTTCACATTATAAGAGCTATATTACTGCCATAAGTTTTCAAGCATACTACATCAAATATCATCAACTAATTATCAACATGAAATATTACCCTTATTATATGAGTAGTACTAGTTTCTCTCTCATCCTTATTAGGATATTGATCTCAACATACTTCTTACATTGATTTATCCTTCTTTAGAGTTATCAACCTACACTTATTAAAGTTTATTCATCTCATTACTTTCATGATGCATTCATTGATTATATTCAAGTTGTATCGGCCAACACTCTTCAAGGTGTATCGGCCTACACTCTTCAAGGTGTATCGGCCTACACTCAACAAGGTGTATCAACCTACGCTCTATAGGGTGTATCGGCCTACACTCTACAAGGTGTATTGGCCTACACTCTTCAAGGTGTATCCACCTACACTCAACAAGGTGTATTAGCCTACACTCTTCAAGGTGTATCAGCCTAGACACATCACTTATGTTGGCCTAGACACATATACTTGTCCCGACCAAAGAACATCAAATGCTATCATTTTAGAGATGCTTAAGAGTAATATCATTTGTAAGGTGCTTGAGGTATATCAACCATAATACATACTTGGGTGTGTTGGCCATACTATCATCTCATGTATCAGCCACCCACCATCACTTAGGGTATCGTCCACTTTATCCACTAGTGTGTTGACTACGTCATGTACTAAGGTATCGGCCACACCATTAATAACTAGGGTATTGGCCACTTCAACCTCTTGTATATCGACCTTACCTTCAACTAGGGTATCAACCTGTTCATAAACTTAGGGTATCAGCCACTCAACATCACTTAGGGTATCAACCAACCCTTCAACTTAGGGTATCGACCACTCAACATCATCTAAGGTATCGACCACCCCTTCAACTTAGGGTATCAGCCTCATCTTCAATAAGGATATCAATTTTAGAGTTGACCATGTCCGCCTCTACACTCAACCAAAGTGTCACCATTTGATATTCTATCTTTACTAGAAATCTCTTAGTCATGACAAGCTAACACCTTTGAGGCATATCATTTTTAGAACAACTATCATGTCGGCCTAACAAAAACATATTTCTTTAGAGCATCACAAGTCATGTCGACCATCCATGTTATGGAGCAAATCATAAGTGTCAACTTAGATATCTTATAGATATCGACCTACGATAATATTAGCATTAGGTGAAAGGTTAAAAACTTAAGAGAACATTAGTCCTACTCAAGAAATCAACCCAAAAGAATAGGAGTTCGTATGTATTAGTTTCCATACTTATATCCTTGTATTGGGATAGGGTTTCCCACAAACCAATATCAGTTTGTGCATATCGGTTTCATCATCTTCAAGCTCAAACTCTTCATCCATAACTTCTCTAGTTCATGGAAAACAACCTTATATATTATTTAGAACTCATAGAACCATCATTCAAACAAGAAAAATCGATGTAGGAAAGGAATCACCAAGTATTGCATGATAGAAGGTGAATAATAATAAAATTGGCTTCAAGTTATATAACCCACCTCAAGATCACTCAAGAGCTTCAAGCTTCAAAGTTCCACATTCCAAGATGAAGATGACTTATCAAAAGTCCAATAATCAATCAAAACACTTCTCTATGAAAGGAGATACCATAGTTATGAATTAGGTGAAGAAAGAAGAGAAGGAAAGAATCATGATCCAAGAAGCATAATCTTTCCAAGGTTGAAGACAATCATGGATTCACCTTAGGCAAGATGCTCGACCTTTTCTTTGTTTCTTGAGATACTAGGATCGTCCTCCAAGCAAGAGATGGTAAGGGAATTTAAAGGTTTACTAGGAGGTGAAAAGAGAGGTATATATTGTTGTGGTTCATGAAAGAGAGTGTGTATAAGGTGTCATTACTATGTGCACTCATGTGACACATGTACATGCATGGAAACTTCATGCAACCATAATTATATTTCCATGAAAAACACTTGAGGATAATTCATGAATAAGATATCGGCCATATGGATATCTTGCTTGACAAGATATCATCACCCAATCTTGCTTTATGTGCAAACTGATACCACTTATGCAAGGAACTTTTAAACCGATAGGCTTCACCTACTTGAGGTGCTTATCCTGTCATGATCTCCTTCAAAGGTTAACAAACTGATATGGGACCTCCTCTATGTCTTCCAAGCCAATAGGAACTCCAATATACACTTCAAAACTCGATACAACATCATCAAGGGTTCATGGTACTCAACACTTCTTTGGTACTTTCACCACAAAGAGTGTCATCATCCATCTAACATTTAAACAAGGTGCCCCTCCTTTCTCTTTCCTCTATTTAATACAAAGAGAGAGAAGATACATTCTAGAATGATAATTTGCACATAAACCCCTCAATTGGGTAAATCACAATTCTTACCAAAGTTATCATATAAGGCACAAGCAATTTGCAAATAAGTTCAAGATTGAGAAATATACTTTTCTCAAGTCTTAATTACTTTTCAAAAGATTAAGACAAGATTCTAAGAAACTTACTTAAGCAAAGCTTCTAGGGTTTTCCCAAAACCCAAGTCAGGGGTGTTACTAGTTATCGACCCCTAACAAGGATTTCATCCCCGAAATCTCAAGAGAAAAGTGAAGGGTACTTCTGTTGGGTTTTATATGGTCAGAGTAGGCAGCGGAAAAAAAACTACTTGACCATAAACCAATAACCATCATATGCATCAATGTCTATGTAATGGGAAGGATGGTTTTAGCGAGTTATACCTTGTCCTGAGGCTTGCTCAATGACTATACCTCGCAACAAGTGTGGTCTTCAACCACCTATCTTCGACGATTCTGTGCAACTCATGGTCTTAACCCAAACTGCGATTGACTGCCATCCTCTTGGGTGGCAAAAGTCTCCCACCTCTATAGATAGTCCACATAGATTATCGGGAATTCTAGTCATCCTGAAGGATAGAATAGAAGGAGTTGTCCCCTTTTGTCAGTGTACTAGTCACCGACACACTCTCCCACCACCAATTGCTTTTCTGTAGTTGTCTTTCCCTCACTGTTCCTCCTTGGACGGGTAGAACTTTCTTAGGCTCTCTCAGTTACCACAACTAGAGAGGACAACAACTTTGTAGAGAAACTGATGTTCTAAGTTGGGTGTCTGGAGAATCCCCATGTACCCCTCTATTTATAGTAGAGGGCAGGGTCAGGGTTTCCAGTCTGTGCGGGAGTAGAAGGGTCCAAAATTTCCATGAACAATTTGTACTGTGGCAGGCGAACCAGTCATTTCAGAACTTAAACGGTTGTTTGGAAAGGTGAGCTGATTGGTTCACTAGTGAACCTGTCGATTGGGAGTGTGAGCCAATTGGTTCACCCAGTGAATTGGTCGTTTCACTTCCCAGATCTGCCTACAATTGACTTTTCGTATTCGTTTCTAATTAACACAAACATTAATTCTTGTCCCAATTGAATTGAACAAGTGAAATTAAAACAATTTCTCACAAATCGGGAAAACCCAACACTGCTCGTTTGGTCCAAGTGATCTGATCGGTTCATCAGAGTGAATCGGTCGTCTCACTGAGCATGAGTTGTTTGGTTCACCTAGTGAACCAGTCAGTTGGTGGTCTAGATTATGCAGAACATAGTCAATTCATCTCTCAATCAATCTGACACTCTAATGAGTTGGTTCAACACATGAACTTGATGATTCTGAGTCAAGTCTGTTGATTGAATGTTTGATTGAGTACCTAACACTTTAGTAATCAATCCAAACATCATTCATGGATATACTCCTCTTCCAAGATAATCCTTTGTGTGTGACCCTATAGGTCCCATTTCACGTTGGCAGTGAATGTACATAATTAACTGATGACATCACAAGCAAAGAGTGGTACCTAGTCACACATCAGTGCTACCCAAGTGAAAAGGAAAGTTGGAGAACAACTTTCAATCATACAGTCTTTGATTGGTGTTCCAATGAATCAATTTCTTTTTAATATTTTTACTTATTAGAATATATTCATCATGATATTACATCATCCTCACTATTCTTTTAATTGTGTCTCATTATATTCAAAAGAGTTATATTTCATTATTATGCTCAAAACCATATATATTTCTTATTTACCTCACTATGAGTTTTAACACAATTAAAGTTTACTCAATTATCTCAATATGCATTATTATATCGGATCATTATCTTTAATAATTTATTTTTAGACTCCATTATCACCTTATTGAATTATATCAGATTATTTGTATTAAATAAGACACTTTCTCCTATTTTCTACAATTAATCCAAATAATGTCACATTAATCACTTATATCTATATTAAACATTATCACAATGTCATGTTAACTTTCTTGCTCACATTTATGTCATCATTAATCATTTTCCCATATTTATTTAGTTCTTATAATTGAGTATGCACTTTTATATGAATCTAATTACTTCCTATCCATATTGAAGTCATTATATGTATTTTAGTGAACAAAGTGTAATATACTATCTATTAATGATTTGATTCACCTACCAAGTCATGATTAGGTGATTAATTAGGTGTGTGTGTTAGAGAACAAGGTGATATGCATTTCATATCGATGACCTTATTAATTTATTATTAGGTGATTATATATCATTTATGTGTATTAAAGATTGTTGTCTAATTATGACACCTAATGTCACTAATGTATCAAGAATGTCATTAAGGATGTATAGGTTAAGCTTATATGATTACAACTTAGGGTTTAGGTCAATATGATCAGTATTCTTCATCTATACATTCATAGTATGCATTAAATACAAGATTAGTTACAATTAACCTATTTATCATTTCATTAGGGTTTATTAGTCCAAGAAATATTTTGCCTCATGTGTACCCACTATTAATATTATATGTGAGCTACTCATATTATGTGCATTATATATTCATTAGGGTTCAAACATGTGAACTATTCATTAGATGACCAATATATGTTCATTAGTATATAAACAAGCATGTCAGGTTATAACTATGATTTGTTTTTTCAAAACTAAGGATCCAAGCAAAATATCCTCCTAATCATGGAGTTAGGGTTTCTAAAGTCAGTATAGCTAGATTTCAGCATGTTACATGACTCCATCCCCTTAAAAAGGATTTGATCCTTAAAATCTAACTACCCAAACATCATCAAACCAACTACTCTCCACCCCTTAAAAGGTTTGACCTACCAAGCCAAACTAATCTAAAGGTAAAATAGTGAGTCTAACTAAACCATTTATAGACCCATCATGCTTCCACTGTGCACTCGGACTGCTTACTAAACACCAAACTTCAAAGTCTAGGTTATTAGGAATAGACTATCCAAACATGTGGTCTTATGGGACATAAGGGAGTTATATTGGGTATCCATACTCAAACAAGTCACAAGGTGAACATACTAAGGTTATCGAAGATATCCAACATGGATGTCTAAGGCTACTATTTCCTAAAAGCATTCTATTTCAAACAATAGTATCATCTCAGGCCAGACAGGTATCATATGGATCAGGGAGTCCTTGTAAACCAAGCTAATGGTGTAGAGAAAAATCTTGCCAGCCCCCAAACCCTGATCCTTTCTAGACACCTTTGCTTTAAACTTATGCCCTAATAGCTACGTAACAGGATCATCACGTTGTAGTTAACTAAACAAGTTTCTAATGTGAAACACTTATGATCCTAAATCAATTTTTCTTCATCTCAAGTGTAAAATAGATCAATTCTAGGGCAAACATGTCACTTAAAAAGGAACTATATGAGGCAAGGGTTCTAATTAGGGAGACAAATTTGAAATAATCATATTATGACAACCTTTGAAGGAGATCATGACGGGCTAAGCACCTCAAGTAGGTGAAGCCCATTGGTTTGCAAGTTCCTTGCAAAAGTGGTATCGGTTTGCATAAAGCAAAATTGGGTGATGATATCTTGTCAAGCAAAATATGCAAATAGCCGAGATCTTATCCATGAATTATCCTCAAGAGTTTTGCATGGCAAGATAATTATGGTTGCTTGAAGTTACCATGTATGAACACATGTCACTTGAGTGCACATAGTGATGACACCTTATACACACTCTCTTTCATGAACCACAACTATATATACCTCTCTTTTCACCTCCTAGTAAACCTTTTGATTCCCTTACCATCTCTTTCTTGGAGGACGATCCTAGGCACTCAAGAAACAAAGAGAAGGCCGAGCATCTTGCCTAAGGTGAATCCATAATTGTCTTCAACCTTGGAAAGACTATGCTTCTTGGATCATGATTCTTTCCCTCTCTTATTTCTTCACAAAATTCTTAACTATGGTATCTTATTTCATAGAGAAGTGTTGTGATTGAGTCTTGGACTTTTGATAAGTCATCTTCAACATTGGAATGTGGAGCTTTGAATCTTGTAGCTCTTGAGTTGATCCTGAGGCGGGTTATATAACTTGAACCCAATTTTATTATTATTCACATTCTATCATGCAATACTTGGTGATTCCTTTCCAACTTCTTTTTTCTTGTTTCAATGATGGTTCTATGAGTTCTAACTAATATATAGGGTTGTTTTCCATGAACTAGAGTAGTTATGGATGAAGAGTTTGAATTTGAAGATGATGAAAGTGATATGTACAAACTGATATTGGTTTGTGGGAAACCCTGACCCAATACAAGGATATAAGTATGTAAACTGATACATACGAACTCCTATTCTTTTGGGTTGATTTATTGAGTAGGACAATTGTTCTCTTAAGTGTTTAAACTTTAACCTAATTCTCTGGCAGGTCGTTATCTATAAGATGTCTAAGTTGACACTTATGATTTGATCTATAACATGGATGGCCGACATGACTTGTGATGATCTAAAGCAATATGTTGTTGTTAGGAAGACATGATAGTTGTTCTAAAGATGATATGCCTCAAAGGAGTTAGCTTGTCATGACAAAAAGATTTCTAGTAAAGATAGAATATCAAATGGTGATACTTTGGTTGAGTGTAGAGGCCGACATGGTCAACTATAATTGTAAAACTGATATCCTTTTTGAAGATGAGGTCAATACCATAAGTTGAAGGGGTGGTTGATACCTCAGATGATGTTGAGTGGCCAATACCCTAAGTTGAAGGGTTGGACGATACCCTAAGTGATGTTGGGTTGCCAATACCCTAAGTTGATGAAGAGGTCGATACCCTAGTTGAAGGTAAGTTCGATATACAAGAGGTTGAAGTGGCCAATACCCTAGTTGTTAATGGTGTGGCCGATACCTTAGTCCATGATCTAGTTGTCACACTAGTGGATAAAGTGGCAATACCCTAAATGATGTTGGGTGGCCGATACATGAGATGATAGTATGGTCGACACACCGAAGTATGTATTATGGTCGATATACCTCAAGCACCTTACAAACGATACCACTCTTAAGCATCTCTAAAATGATAGCATTTGATATGCTTTGGCCGATACAAGTATATGTGTCTAGGCCGACATAAGTGTTGTGTGTAGGCTGATACACCTTGAAGAGTGTAGGTCGATACACCTTGTAGAATGTAGGTTGATACACCTTGTAGAGTGTAGGCCGATACACCTTGTAGAGTGTACGCCGATACACCTTGAAGAGTGTAGGCTGATACAACTTGAATATAATCAACGAATGCATCATGAAAGTAATGAGATGAATACACTTTCATAAGTGTAGGTTTACAACTCTAAAGAAGGATAAATAAATGTAATTAGAATTTTTAAATCAAAATCCTAGTAAGGATGAGAGAGAAACTGGTAATACTCACATAAGAAGGGTAATATTTTATGTTGATAATTAGTTGATGATATTTGATGTAGTATGCTTGAAAACTTATGACAGTAATATAGCTCTTATAATGTGAAATAGGGTTGGTTAATAATTATGAACTTGAAAACCCTAAATCAGTTATAAGAGGTAACCTTAACCCTAATCATGAGAGGGTTGCAATTTGAATGTTTTCTCTTTATTGCATGATCATGATATTTTCTTGATATTGCATTGGTATGAAATCCTAACCATGCAAGTGTTATGAGATAATGAACATAGCTAGTTATGAGCTATGAAGATTTATCATAATACATATTATATTTTCCTTGTGAGCCATGTGATCTACTTGTACAATAATTATGATTTATATACAGGTCTGATGACCTAGAGATTGGTTATTCCCTAATGATAGGTGATATTGTTCAATAATGAATTGAGGGTTTAATACCCAAGCATATGATCATGATAATGATGACGGTAAAGGGATGAGATTCCCAATAATGTGTTTAGGGGACTGAGATCCTAGGATAAGTGTAACAATATATGTACCAATTTATATAAGATCTCTTGAAAATATGTTCCACATTTCTATATAGCATTCGTATAAAATTCATGCTTGTAACATGATTGATGCTAAAAAATGTTGTAATGCACTTAATCTATCAAGTGAACTAAAAATGTAGTTTCCTTGGCCGTAGATCCATTCAGTGCCAGGATTTGTTGAATGGTGAAATGAGTTCTACTCGGAATGCATATTGCAAGGTGCAAGTTGAAATATCTCCTTGTATCCTTAACTAATAGGATTGGCTATGGTCCATACATTGAAGATAAGGATTGCATTTGGGTCATACCCTAACTAGAGTATGGTTGTACCATGACTCAATAAATAATCAAGATTGGTTGCAGACCATAACCTGATATAATCTATATTGATTATGGATCATACCCTGATAAAAGAACATGATATGCATTGTATCTCTATAGAGAAGAGACTCTATACACTAGGCTAGATATAATGTAGCTTGACTCATAATGTCACTACCATTAATCTCATACTGACTGAGAAAGGAGAGGTCTTGGATTGCGGCTCTTCCATAGACCTATATGGCACCGATGTTTTACTTAGCAGTGGTCAGTTGGAGATGGAAGTTTTATTCCCATCGCTTCAGGGCATAAGATGGAATGTTTAAAGATGTAACCAACCATGTAGCATATTTGTTTAAGGACAAAATACAGGAACATTGGTTGATGCCTTGCTTTGGTTTTATATTGTTAAGTTTATCACAGTTATACATGTTCTTCTTATTCTATTAAAAGTGATTAAATGATCTATTGCTCAGCTGTAGATATATGAACTAATAAGATGATGAGACTGCTCTACTCTGCATATAATCAACAGTTATACTTATTTTAATTTAGTATAGGTTTCTTCTACTCTCATTCACAAAAGTTTAACTGTGATAATATTACTATTGATGGAGAGTTATATCTCTCACTGGGACAAGTTGTCTCACCCCGTGGGTTCTACAACTTTTTAGGTGGATGTGCTTGAGGTAGAGACCGTACAAAAGAGAGCGGGCAGTAGTATCAAGGACAGTAGTAACAACTTAGGTTGAGTGTGTTGCTATGTGTGTTGTAGATATATAGTCATATGTGTCATTCATGTACTCTCAGGTCCTTTGGAAGATAGTGCGTAAAGAGTTTTATATTCGATCTGAGATTTTGGCTAGTACACCTCAATTCATGATGTTGCTTTTGTGTATGTTTTGATAAAGCAACTATTATCTCAAATCCTTACAAGGTGATGGAACATTACATGTACAAGTAAACCATGATGTATTTATATGGTTTGGTTCTTTCTGAAAAGAGTTTCCTGGTAGTGGATCTCTTGGCAAAAAGGTTTATATTTGTAGTGATTTTTGGTAATCTACTATTAATGATTAATTCTACATAGTTTTGTGTGATTAAGATGACATTGTGATAGCGGTCGTCACAATATTTGGTATCAGAGCCTTAGGTTTGCTTAGTCTATAGGGATATAGGATTAAGGTTGTTGAGTTTTTTCTAGTGTCCTCTAGTTTATCTTATAGTGACTTCTACTTATATCCAAGAAGAATTAAATCTAAAAGACATTTGGAGAACACAAAGAACATGTTGTTGAAAGCAACATTACTGCACCAGGAAGAGGTGAAAGGGAACAGACGAGAGAAGAATAAGTGCCTAAGAATCCCCAGGTGGATTAGACTATGCTGGAGAACCCTGCTTTCCATGCTCTGTTTGGGAAATTTATAACGATAGTAACACATATGGCGGACATGATACCAATGCCACCTCCTAAGGCACCAGTTCATAATGAAGCTTCAAGTTCTAGTAAAACTTTTGAATGGCTGCATCGTGTGGGATCCATAGAATATGCTGGAAAAGTTGACCCAAGAGATGCAGATCTATGGCTCGTTGACTTAGAAAAAGCCTTTAAGATCCTTAGCATCTCATAAACTAATAAAGTTAGGCATGTCGTGTACCTATTAAAATGAAGCGTTAGCCACTGGTGGGCCATCGAAGAAGAGAAAAGACCTAATGTTGAGGGCAGATGGGAGGAATTCTGACGTGAGTTCACCAATAGGTACTTTCCTCGTGCGTACCTGGATGAGAAAATCTCATAGTTTAAATGGATTAGGCAAGGGCCTATGAATATTAATGAGTATGAAGACAAGTTCATGGAGCTTTTGCGGTTTTGTCCACACATGGCTACTACAGTTTGACAAAGTTCTGAACATTGAGTTGACCACACCTGCTGCTACTCTTTAGAATAGGGAGAGATTTGCTACATTTGTGGAATCAGTTAGAAGGATAGAAAGGTCACCAATAAATGTGAGGCCAATTATCGGAAAGAACCTGCCCAGTTCCAAGGATAGAGGTCTGGAAGCTATAAGAAACCAATGTTTTCTGTGTTGTCAACACCACAGAGGTTCAACACTCAGACGTAGTGTATGTCTAGTAAGGGTAGGGGCTATAATTGTCCACCTATTGGAGCCCAAAGTATGGTGTGAATGTTAGTGACATGACTGTCTAGGGAACAACAAGAGACTAGAACCTACCAAAAGTGTGGGCAGACATGACATCAGATGAGGGATTGTCTAGTAAGAGATACTGAGGTAACCCAACCACCAAGGCAGAGTCAACAAGGCTTTCAGGGCAACCATTTAGTTGTGGTGCAAGCGGACAAGGATATTGACAAACATATCAAGTAGGTTCTTCTGCACAAGGTAACAAAGGACGTGGTCGGCAGCAAGCAACAATGAGATTCTATGCTATGAATCAACTGGAAGTAGTGGTCAACCCACGAGTCATGACATGTTAGATGGAATTATTTCACTATAATATATGTTCATCTTGATTCATATATGTTTTGATTGACCCAGGTACTACACACTCCTTTATCACTCGAGAAGTGATTCATAACTGTATTTTGCATGTTAGTCGTAGAACAGATAATTTGCTGTTAGAAACTCTATTAGTTGGTTCCGTAGTGTTACAAGAGGTATGTTCCCCTGTGTTCTTTCTTTCTCAAAACACAACATTCAAGTGGATCTTATACCACTTGAGATGCACGGATTTGATGTAATCCTTGGGATGGACACCTTGGAAAGGTATAAGGTAGTCTTGGATTGTGGTTCCAAGCAATCTATGTTCACATATGGTGGTAAGACATGGATCTTTTAGGTAGACAGGAAGATTCTTCCAACATGTCTAGTATCAGCAATGATAGCTGAGAGATTTTTGTGACATGGGTGTGAGGCATTCTTAGCACATATGGTGGATACGAAGGTAGAAAGCCCAAGTATTTCAGAAGTGCCAGTTGTCAGGGAGTTTAAGGATGTGTTTCCTAAGAAATTTCTTGATGTTCCTCCACCTCGCGAGATTGATTTTGAGATCAATCTAGTTCTTGGTAAGCAACCAATAGCTCAAACACCTTATATAGTGGCACCTACTGAGATGGAAGAATTAAAGAAATAGTTGCAAGAGTTACTTGACAAAGGTTTTATACGGTCAAGTACATTGCCGTGGGGTGCTCCGGTAGTTTTTGTAAAGAAAAAGGATGGGTCTATGAGGCTATGTATAGACTATAGACAGTTGAACAAGGTGATCGTAAAGAACAAACATCCTCTGCCAAGGATATATGATTTGTTTGACCAGTTGTGTGGTGCAACTATATTTTCTAAAATAGACATGAGGTCCAAATAACATCAGTTACATATTAAGGAGGATGACATATCCAAGTTAGCCTTTAGGACAAGGTATGGTCATTATGAGTTTATAGTTATATCATTTGGACTGACTAATGCACCAGTAGCATTCATGGATCTAATGAATACAATGTTCTGTCCATTCCTTGATCAAATCATAGTGGTCGTCATAGATGACATTCTAATATACAGTTGAGATAGCCAAAAACATGAACAACATCTTCGACAAGCATTGACTTTGTCGAAACAACATAAGCTTTATGCTAAGTTTAGCAAATGTGAGTTTTGGATGTCAGAAGTATCTTTTCTAGGACATATTATATCTGCTAAAGGTATTTGTGTTGATCCTAAAAAGGTAGAGTATGTTCTAGAATGGGAACAACCCAAGATACCAACAGAGATTTGCAGTTTCCTAGGTTTGGCAGGTTACTACAGAAGATTTATCAAAGACCTCAGTTATGTAACATTACCCCTAACTAAGTTAACTAGGAAGGATGTTCCTTTTGTCTAGAATGACAAGTGTCAACGCTCTTTTCAGTTGTTGAAGGAAAAGCTGACTAGTGCACTAATGTTAGCGTTACCTGAGCAAGGGAAAGGATACATTGTCTTTTGTGATGCTTCAAAGAATGGTTTGGGATGTGTACTGATGCAAGATCAATGAGTGATTTCTTTTGCCTCTCGAAAGCTTAAGAAACTCAAGGAGAATTATCCTACACATGATTTGGAATTAGCTACAGTGATCCATGCCTTGAAAATCTGGAGACATTACCTGTATGGGGAGAAGTGTCAGATTTTCACAAACCATAAGAATTTAAAGTACATCTTTTCACAGCAAGAATTAAACATGAGACAGCATCGCTGGATGGAACTAATCAAAGATTTTTATTGTACGGTTGATTACCATCCAGGAAAGGCTAATGTGGTGGCAGATGTGCTAAGCAGAAAGTCGTCATCTTCATTCACAAATAAAGCACAGTTGAACTCTTTGATATGTCATAAGAGGGACATTCTAGTTTCCTTAAGATAGATGAATGTACAACTGGAAGTATCTTTGCTAGCTGGATTGTTGGAACATATCCAAATTAAACCTACACTAAAACAACAAATTAAGGAAGCACAACAAGATGATATTGCGGTTCAGCAGATCAGATTAGAATATGGTAGAGAAAAGTGGGATGGCTTTCATAAGTCAAAAGATGGAACAATTTGTTACCATGGTAGAATCATAGTACCTGATGTTAATGACTTAAGGAAGATAGTTATGCAAGAAGATCACTCATCCATGTATGCTATACATCCAGGAAGTACCAAGATGTATTCCAATCAGAAGGATATGAATTGGTGGCCTAGTTTGAAGAAGGATGTAGCTAAGTTTGTTATGTGGTGTGCAGTGTATTAGATGGTTAAGGATGAGCAACAGAATCTAGCATGAACATTAAAACCATTACCTATACCACAGTGGAAGTGGGATCACATGACAATGTATTTTGTAGTTGATTTGCTTCGAATAGCCAAGGGTCACGATTCCATTTGGGTGATTGTTGATAGGCTGACAAAATCAGCACATTTTCTTCCTAGCAAGACAACATACACTGATGAGAAACTTGCAAAAGTTTATGTAGATGAGATAGTGCGCTTGCCCATAGTCCCAACAACAATTGTTTCAGACAGAGGTCCTTAGTTTACAAGTCACTTTTAGGAGCGATTACATACAACTTTGGATACGCAGTTGAAGTTTAGTACTACTTTTCACCCTCAAACAGATGGACAATCTAAAAGTACTATAATAACCTTAGAAGACTTGCTTAGGGCATGTATTCTTCAGTTTGTAGGAAGCTGGGATATATATTTAAGCTTGATAGAGTTTGCTTATAATAACAGTTATTAGCACAACATTGATATGGAACCATATGAAGCATTATATGATATATGTTGCATATCTCCTCTATGTTGGTATGAAATAGGAGAATACTAACTTCTTGGTCCTGAACTCCTGCAACAGACAACAGAAAATATTAAAGTAATACAACAACATTTAAAGGTTGCACAAGACAAATAGAAGTCATATGTTTATAATCGCCATAGACCTTTAGAATTCCAAGTTGGAGATAAAGTGTATCTCAAGGTCTCTTCTGGGAAAGGTGTTCTTAGATTTGGGAAGAAGGGCAAGTTGGCTCCTAGATTTATGGGACCCTATCCAGTGATAGCACGTATTGGAAATGTAGCCTATAAGTTGGAACTTCCAGCTGAGTTGCATAGACTACATCCACTGTTTCATGTGTCTATGTTGAGAAAATGTCACCCTGATACAAAGCTTGTATTACAACTAGTAGAGGTAGAATTAGATAAGGATATACCCTATGTGGAAGGTCCAATGTTGATTCTTAATAGAAGAATAAAGAAGTTGAAAACGAAAGATATAATGATTGTAAAGGTTCTTTGGCATCATTGTGGCATTGAAGAAGCCATGTGGGAGTCAGAGGAAGAGATGAGGAGGAAGTTGTTGGTATGTATGCCCAGAGAGCCAATCATATGATGATTGGATTGACATATGTTTTGATTGATTTGATAAATATCAAAGGCAAGCTTCCAATTTTTTCTAGCTAATTCGATTGTGAGATAAATGATGGAGTAGAATGATGTCTAAAGAATGACAATACTCAGTGACATATGTCTTCAAGTTAAGGACCTGAACAATGAGATCATATAGATGCTAAGAGTATGTACATTCTTATTATGTCCCTAGTCAGATGTCATTGTGGAATGCTGATAGGCAACAATGACACATTAAGACTAGAGTGTGTGTTGGTTGATGATAGTGTCTCATTAGTCATGATATATGATATCAAACCAAGCACACAGATACATGTTAGAGAACAGTGTATCAGACGGACCCACCATCGGAGTGACACATGGAACCATGACATGGTAGTCAGAATCATCTCTCATAGTGATGGTGGTGTGTGATTCTTAGACCTAAAATCACTACACTCATCAAATGTGATTGGGTACACTTTGACATCATCAAATGTAGTCCTAAAACATGGGTTGTTATAAAGGGGATGATTGGGTGGCTTTGACGCATGAGATAGACTGTTAGTGATAGACATGGGATTTGTCCTTCCTAAGGGAGTATGATGTCCAGGCCACTTGATAAGAGAGACTGAGAAAGGCATGTGCATGCGCATATGAACCAATACATGATATTGATATCACACATATCTCAAACAGTCTACTCTAGTTCAAGAAACATGAATGAACGTCGAAAGGATGGCAAATCCATACCTTGAGTTCAATTAGGATATCAGAGACAAAGGAATTATACATTCACTGGAACACCAAAACCAGACTGTAGAATTGAAAGTTGTTCTCCAACTTTCCTTTTCACTTGAGTAGCACTGATGTGCGACTAGGTACCACTCTTTGCTTTTGATGTCATAAGCTAGTTATGGATATTCACTGCCAACGTGAAATGGGGCCTATAGGGTCACACATAAAGGATTAACCTGGAAGAGGAGTTTATCCATGAATGTTGTTTGGATTAGTTACTAAAGTGTTTAGGTACTCAATCAAACATTCAATAAATAGACTTGACTCAGAATCATCAAGCTCAAGTGTTGAACCAACTGATTAGAGTGTCAGATTGATTGAGAGCTGAATTGACTATGTTCTACACAATCTAGACCACCAACCAACTAGTTCACTGGGTGAATCGATCGGCTCATGGTCAGTGAGATGACCGGTTCACTCTAATGAACATATTGGTTCACTTGGACCAAACGAGTAGTGTTGGGTTTTCCCGATTTGTGAGAAAAGTTTTTCATTTCACTTGTTCAATTCAATTGGGACAAGAATTAATATTTACGTTAATTAGAAACAAATAAGGAAATTCAATTGCAGGTAGGTCTGGGAAGTGAAATGACCTATTCACTGGATGAACTGATTGGCTCACACTCCCAACTGATCGGTTCACTAGTGAACCGATCGGCTCACCTTGTTAGACGATTGTTTCAGTTATGAAATGACTAGGTCGCCTACCACAGTGTAAATTATTCATGGAAATTCCAGACCCTTCTACTCGCGTAGACTGGGAACCATGACCCTGTCCTCTACTATAAATAAAGGGGTACAAGGGTTTCTCCAGACACACAACTCAGAACATCAGTTTCTCTGCAAAGTTGTTGTCCTCACTTGTTGTGGTAATTAAGAGAGCCCAAGCAAGTTCTACCCACCCTGGGAGGAACAACGAGGGAAAGACAACTATAGAAAAGCAACTGGTAGTGGGAGAGTGTGTCAATGACTAGTACGCTGATAGAAGGGGACAAATCCTTCTAATCCATCCTTTAAGATGACTAGAGTTCTCAGTAGTCCGTGTGGACTATCTATAGAGACGAGAGACTTCTGCCACTTAGGAGGACGACAATCAACAGTAGTTCGGGTCAAGATCAGGAGCTGCACATGTACTGTTGAAGACAGGTGGTTGAAGACCACACTTGTTGTGAGGTATAATCACTGAGCAAGCCTCGAGACCACGTATAACTCGCTAAAACCATTCTTCCCATTACATAGACATTGATGCAATCTACTGGTTATGGGTTTATGGTCAAGTAAATTTTTTGTTTCCGTTGCCTACTCCGACCACATAAATCCCAATAGTGGTATCAGAGCCACATCAATACTCCATGTTTTGGGATAATCGATATGATCATATTTTGGTTTTACCGTCTTTTATTAATTGAATATGATGCAAATTTTAAAATGACTGATGTGCATATATGATTATTACCACATGATCCCAAACTAATATATACATATATTATATGGTATATATGCAATCGATACGCATTACCCTAAAATGGTTTTGATGGTATATGTGTAGCATGGTTATGGCCTGTAAAGCCTATGTGCATGTGTGTGGTTGGTTATGGTTGTTTGCATCTCCGTCTATTCACCGAGCCCTCTTCTTCTATTCTAAATGTAACTCGAGATAACTTGAGATTCTCTTCTACCTTTGCTCCCCTCGAATGTAAGTTGAGGTTTCACAAAGATTATGTAAAATAGGATTAGCTTCATTTCTTATTATGAAAAAGACTGAAGATGACCGCTTGATGGACCGAGACAATGATAACCTCCCATTTTGTGACGTTATCTTATTAGTTATCTTTAGTTTTCCATACTCTTTCTTAGATAAACTAAATAGAATCATTAAACTTTCTTACTTTATTGCAGATACATCAATAAACTAACTTTTCTTATCTTTCCATTACAGAAAACACAAAAAATTACAAAGACTCCTCATAGTCCCAAGACCGCGAGAAGCCTCACGGTCCCAAGACCACGAGAAGCCTCACGGTCCCAAGACCGCGAGAAGCCTCATGGTCCCAAGACCGCGAGAAGCCTCACGGTCCCAAGACCGCGAGAAGCCTCACGGTCCCAAGACCGCGAGAAGCCTCATGGTCTCAAGACCGTTTGGGCTCAACTTGAGCCTATAAATAGGACCTCAAGGGTCACTTCAAGGGGATCGAATTTCAAGACGCCCAAAGGCTGCCTCTCCAGATCCAGAGCACTCTGGTCTTCCATCCACTACCCCAAGGCTGCCAGTTTTGAGATCCGTGCTCATCATCAAACTACCTTCTCTCTCTTCTTTCTCTCTCCTCAACAAAGAAGGTGGGAAGAGAAGATCCTTCATCAAGGCAACCACAAAGTGCGAAGATCGTTGCTCTCTTCACCAAGGGTTCAACCTTCCCTCCTCCGTGGAGATGACGTTCTTTCTCTCTCTTCTTGCCTCCTTCTTTGTCATGAGCGAGTAGTTTCATTCACTAGGGTGCGGGGAGTAGCCCCGCTACCCATGTTTTCATTTCATGCGATGTAATTCAATAACTTGTAATAGAGATACTCTTCTTTTCAGTTTGACTTCAATCGCTTAATGAATACTAGTTGCTTGATCATCAACTTGTGTTACATATTGTCTTTTGGTATGAATTGTCTATGTTTGTACCTTTAGATCTGAATATCGATTGAATGTTGGTTATGGATGTATGTAGTCACCATATGTCTGTTTCGGTGTCTAGAAGTGTTTTCATGAGTGGAGTAAACTCACCCCCATCGTTGCACTTTCATACTATGAAATGGAATCAGTTGACGTATGGAAGTGCAACCTTGGTAAGGTCGAGGAACACCTTTTATGAAGAAGTAATGCAAATCATGTGACCATTCATTATGGAATGGCTGGCATTGCAATACTCCACACTTCTCGTAGCTAGTTATCCGAAAGGAAGCTAGGACTATAAGATATTAACTGATTTGTGTCTCTTTGCAGGTTGTTTTATTATGTTGCATGACTTGATCCATGTGTAGTGGTGTGAAACCCGATAACATCCTAGTGGTTTTTATCATTGTTTACAACCTTAATCTTTATTTCTTGCTTTACTTTCCTCGCATTTAGCTTTAAAACCAAAATCAAACTTTCGATCTAAATATCAACTGTTAAGTAGTTAAGTAAAACTAAAAACGTTTTCCATCTTGACTTCGTCAAGACCGTTGTCCTGAGGATTCGACCCTTAACTATACTACGATAAGACTTCCGCGTGTCTTAGCACACGTGGGTGGAGTTCTTACCATAGTACTAGCAAGGCTAAACCTAAGGATTCATCACCTTAGGATTTTTAGTGGTGTTGCAAAACTCCATCAAAAATAGGCGCCGTTGCCGGGGACAACGGAACGTTTTAGTTTTTACTTAACAACTTCTTGGTTGATTAGGATTTTACACTTTTTCTTGATAACTACTCCAAAACTTCTTGATTTCTTCATTTCCTTACATTATCCTAACGTGTGATTTTCCTTCTACTCAGGTAGAAAACGTGTATGCAACCCCCGCATAGCATCGGATTCTCCCCTGAACCAGAATACGATTCTGAGGTAGAAAGAAGTTTCCACCGAAGGAATAGACTTAACCGCCAAAGAGCCAGACAGATGGCCGAAGAGCAACGCCTTGTTGCAGAAAGAGTCAACGCCGCCATAGCAGCACAACGAGCACAACTTATTGCCGACACTCGTGCTCAGGTGCAAGCTGAGATCCGAGCTGAGGAACAAGCCCGCATCCAAGCAGAGCATGCTGCTGCTCAACTTGCGTTAAGAAACAATCAACTTCGGGACTACGCAGTCCCGAAGAATTATGAAGACGATCATCCTGTCCGACCACCGATTATTAACATACCACACTTTGAAATTCAGACGCAATGGATCCAGATCATGCAAGGCATCTCTTTCTCCGGAGCACCCGGAGACGATTGCATGGATCACCTTAAGAGATTCAAGTCACTCTGCCGACTTGTACCCCAAGCAGGAATTGCCTTGGAAGCAATCATGTTACACCTTTTCCACTTCACCTTATCTGGAAGAGCACTAAGCTGGTACAACACTTTGGATAGACACCCCATCATCACTACTTGGACTCCTTTAGAAGAGAAGTTTCTTGAGAAATTCTTCCCACCTTCGCTAACCTATGAGATTAGGGGACAGATTAATCACTTTTCCCAACTACCTGGAGAAACACTTGCTGAAGCTTGGGAAAGATTCAAAGAACTCCTGAGAAAGTGTCCTCACCATGGCATATCTCAAAATCAACTGATAGAAACATTTTACAGAGGAGTAAGTGATGATATCAAGCAATTTCTAGATTCCTCATCTGGAGGAAACTTTATGAGAAAGAATTATGAAGATGCCTGGAATATAGTTACGCTAGGGGCCGAGAACCAATCCAATTGGGGAAGGTCATCTAACCAACCCAAAGGCGTTCTCAAGGTTTACAAAGCAGAAGAATCCATGGAACTCAAGGCCATTGCTGAGGCCTTGAAGACTATTGCTAGCAAGCAACAAGCCCTCGAAACTTCTTTCGGGGAATATGACAAGAAGAAAAGCTCTCAGGTTCAACAAGTTAAGGCAGCTACTGGAACTTGTGAAGCCTGTCATGCATCTGATCATCCCACATTATCATGTGGCCTGTTATACAATGTCATGATGGATTTACAACCACCTATGCCGCAATATGAACCCATTATCGAGAATCCCGAGGACCAAATGCCAGAGCAAGTCAACTCCATACATTCAATACCTGGCCAAGTGTATTACAACCCAGATAAACCAAGGAACCATCCTGGTTTTCAATACGGGAATCCTGCAGGGACTGCCAACCCACAACAGCAGGCACAAGGTGGATCTTTTAATAGACAACCACCAGGATTTCAGAATAACTTCAATCAAGGGAATTATAGACAAGGTTTCCAAAGATCTAACTATCCTAGGAATCCTTCTTACCAATATGCCCATTCAGGACTGCACCCTCAGTTGCAACAACCTCAGTTGCAGCAGCCACAACAACCCCAGTTGCAGCAGCCCCAACAGCCACAGTTAACTGCACCTCTATAACAACCAGGACAGCAAGTCACTCAGTATCAACAAAGGGGTGCTCCTTCCCAATCATCTGATGAGATATCCTTGATTAGACAAATGCTTCAATCGCAACAAACCATGCTTGCAAACCAGCAAGCTCAACAAAAGGCCGTAGAAGCCCAACTGGCACAGATTGCCGCTCAATTGAAACCTCAAGCCGGCACTTTTGCTGGGCAACCAGAGGCAAACCCGCGTCATAACCCAAACAGACCAGAACAACTTAATGCCGTCACCACGCGGTCTGGTCGTGTCCTGCCTGATGTCACCAGAATCGACCATGATGATGATGACGTAGCCATTCTTTCCCCAACAGGGAATTCAAGCAGAGAAACAAAAAATTCTGCAGAGAAAGAAAAGGAAAAGGAACCAATCCCAGAAGTCCCACCAAGAATTCCTTACCCAGACAGACTAAAAGGAACCAAAATGGACACTAGGTTCCAAAAATTTAAAGAAGCTATGAAAAAGTTATACATTGATATTCCTTTTCTTGATGCCCTTTCCGAAGTGCCCGCTTGGGCAAAATACCTGAAAACCCTCTTGTCAAGAAAGTATATGACAGAAGAGCATGAAACAGTGAAACTTGCTCAGACCACTTCAGATATCCTGCTTAATAAAATGCCAAAGAAAAAGAAGGACCCAGGTTCCTTCGGCATTCAGTGTTCCATTGGAAATGGCTCCAGCAAGAAAGGATTGGCAGACCTAGGAGCAAGCATATCTATTATGCCCTATTCAATCTGTAAAAGATTAGGCTTCACTGATTTGTTACCTACGACAATGACAATTCAGTTAGCCGACTCTACCATAACTGCCCCTCTTGGAATTATCGAAGACATCCCTGTCAGAATAGGAACAAATTCTTATGTCCCGTGTGATTTTGTTATTATGGACATACAAGAAGACCTGAGATATCCGATAATCTTCGGAAGACCTTTCCTAGCTACCGCCCGAGCTCTCATTGATGTCAAAGCAGGAACTATTATTTTGAGACTTGGGAGGGAGGCTTTCCAGTTCAGAGTTCTAAACAGCATGAAAGGTCCAAGCATTCAAGAGGAAGTCTTTCTCCTGGATGCTATATATCAAATGTCCCAGTTAGAAATGTCTGAACCATCCGATGAATTGGAAAATACTCTTACAAATCCGGAGGTAGAATTCTCGTCCAGTGAACTAGTGCAACAATGCCTGCAATACTTAGAAAAAGCTGAAGAAGCTCTGACAGCCACGTTTGAAGAACTTAAGGCCATCACAATTATAGAAGCCACTGAGCCACCTAAGGCTCCAGAAATGAAAGCCTTACCCTAGGGGCTTAAACATGTTTTTCTTGATGATGAGAAGCTCTGTCCAGTAATCATCGGCTCCACTCTGGAGGATGATCAAGAAAACAGACTCCTCGATGAACTGAAAAAGCATAAGAAAGCCATTGGCTATAAAATGACTGATCTGACAGGCATAAACCCTGCTTTATGTATGCACAAACTGCCCATGGTTGAAGAGTTTAAACCATCACGAGAACACCAGAGAAAGTTAAACCCCAACCTCAAAGAGGTGGTTCGCCTTGAGGTCCTCAAGCTTCTAAAGGAAGGCATTATCTACCCAATTTCTGATTCTCAGTGGGTAAGCCCAGTGCAGGTGGTCCCTAAAAAGGGGGGAACCACCGTTGTTCTTAAAGACAAAAATGAATTGGTGCCCACTAGAACCGTTACAGGGTGGCGTATGTGCATTTATTATAGGAAACTCAATAAATCAACACGAAAAGATCACTACCCCCTGCCCTTCCTAGATGAGGTCCTCGAGCGCCTAGCTCATCAGAAGTTCTTTTGTTACCTCGATGGATATTCTGGTTTTTACCAAATCCCGATACACCCGGATGATCAAGAGAAAACTACTTTTACCTGTCCTTTTGGGACGTATGCTTTCAGAAGAATGCCATTCGGGCTCTGTAATGCACCAGGTACTTTCCAAAGATGCATGTCTGCTATCTTTGCGGGATTGACAGAATCTATAATGGAGGTATTCATGGATGATTTCTCAGTTTATGGAGACTCCTTCGACAACTGTCTGCTCAACCTGGTTCAAGTTTTACAAAGATGTGAGGAAACAAACCTCATTTTAAATTGGGAAAAATGCCATTTTATGGTAACAGAGGGTGTTGTTTTGGGACACAGAGTGAGCGACAGAGGGATCGAGGTGGATCAAGCAAAAATTGACGTTATCTCAAAATTGATGCCACCAAAAGACGTAAAAGGGGTACGTGCCTTCTTAGGACATGCTGGGTTTTACAGAAGATTTATTAAATACTTCTCCAAAATAGCAAAACCCATGACACAACTGCTGACCAAGGACACAGAGTTCAACTTTAACCAAGAATGTTTGCAAAGTTTCACAACTCTGAAAGATGCCTTGATTTCTGCACCAATACTACGAGCTCCAGATTGGTCGTTACCTTTCGAAATCATGTGTGATGCGAGCGATTATGCCATAGGGGCCGTTTTAGGGCAAAGAATCGACAAGAAACCCTATGTTATATACTACGCATCTAAAACGCTGGATGAAGCACACAAAAATTACACTACTACAGAAAAGGAATTTTTAGCTGTCATCTACGCGTTCGAAAAATTCCGCTCATACCTGATAGGAGCTAAAGTCATTGTCTACACTGACCACTCCGCTATACGATATCTGATTCAGAAGCAAGATGCAAAATCTAGACTTATCCGCTGGGTACTAATGCTCCAAGAATTCGATTTGGAAATTAAAGACAAAAGCGGAGTGGAAAACGTCGTCGCCGATCATCTCATCCGTATTAGAGTCGAGGATGAAGACAAAGTACCTATCCAAGATTCCCTCCCGGACGACCACCTAATGAAAGTCTCCAATGGATTTCCCTGGTATGCCGACATTGTCAACTATTTGGCAACAGGAATCATTCACCCATCCGCATCCTATCACGACAAAAAGAAGTTCATTCACGACGCTAAGCAATATTTCTGGGACGAGCCCTATCTTTTTCGCTTATGCGCAGATGGACTCTTTCGTAGATGCTTGAGCACTGTCACTCAGGCCCCACTGGGGGCCACATGAGTTCTAAGAAGACAACCCTCAAAGTCTTGCAATCTGGCTTTTATTGGCCCACCATCGCAAAAGACGCACATGAATACGTGCGATCATGCGACAAGTGCCAACTATCCGGAGGGATAACCAGAAGAAATGAAATGCCATTGAACATATGGCAAGAAATCGAACTCTTCGATGTATGGGGAATAGATTATATGGGCCCTTTCCCCTCATCTTATGGATTCAAGTATATCTTGGTTGCTGTGGATTACGTTTCAAAATGGGTAGAAGCTCTACCAACCACCTCTTGCGATTCAAAACCGGTAATCAAGATGTTTAAAGAGATAATATTTCCCAGATTCGGCGTCCCAAGAACGATTATATCTGACGGCGGATCACATTTCTTGGAACTGAGCTTTGAAGCCTTATTAAGAAAATATGGAGTCAACCACAAAGTTTCTACATCATATCATCCACAGACATGTGGACAGGTTGAAGTCTCCAATAGGCAAATTAAAGCTATCCTGGAAAAAACTGTCAATCGACACCGTACCGATTGGTCCACCAAACTATCTGACGCTCTATGGGCTTACCGTACAGCTTTCAAAACACCCATCGGAACAACACCATTTCGATTAGTGTATGGGAAGTCTTGCCATTTGCCAGTTGAATTAGAGTATAAGGCTTGGTGGGCCATTAAGCAACTAAATTTCGATCTTAAAGGTGCTGGTGAATTCTGACAACTTCAACTCCAAGAACTAGAAGAACTACGAATGACAGCCTACCACAACGCAAGAATCTACAAAGAACAAACTAAGATGTGGCACGATGACCACATCAAAAGAAAAGATATAATCGTTGGAGACAAAGTCCTCCTATTCAACTCCAGATTAAAACTGTTTCCTGGAAAACTGTGTACTAAATGGTCGGGGCCCTTCACAATCAAACATATATACCCGACAGGAGCTGTTATTACTATTGACGATAATGGAGGAGAGAGGACCGTAAATGGCCACAGATTAAAAAAGTGTCACACTCCGGCAGACAAGTTATCAAGACAAACCATAGAGATTCATGACCCTATAAAGTCAGCATAGCCGGGGCAAAATATTGTTGAGCCAGCGACGTTAAACCAAGGCGCTTCTTGGGAGGCAACCCAAGGCCTGAGTATCACCTTCCCTAATTTTTCTAGCCTTTTCTTTTGTTTTTAAACACCCTTTTGTTTATCTTTGTTTTTCCTTTTTCTTTTGCTTTCTTTAAATCCAAAAATACATAAAAATCCACATGATCTTGAGGTCAAACGGTCTCGAGACTGTTTGGGCCCTCGCGGTCTCCAGACCGTGAGGCCCCTCACGGTCTCCAGACCGTGAGGCTCCTCGCGGTCTCAAGACCGTGAGGCACCTCGCGGTCTCAAGACCGTGAGGCTCCTCGTGGTCTCAAGACCGTTTGGATCCTCGCGGTCTCAAGACCGTTTGAGCTCTCTCGGTCACCTGACCGAGAGGGCTCCTAAAAACCTATAAATATACCCCCCCACCTACGTGTCCCTCTTCTTGATTCCCGAATTCTCGAACTCTCCTGTTTCATTCCGCTCTGAGCTTCGTCCCTGCACTCCCGCGCGTCGCTGTTTCAAGTGCTTCGTCGACGACTCGGCTTCGTCGCCGTCGTTCGCGACTTCGTCGTCGTCACTCCCGGCTCGTCGCCCGCTCTACAGTAGCTAGCCCTTTGCCGACCCACCGACCACAGTGACAGGTTGACGCATCACCATTTAAAACTCGCGTTTGAGCTCCTGTCCGCCGATTGTCGCCATCATCGTTTCCGCAGCTCTTAGCCGACGAATGGCTGCGCAGTTCGTCTCCCGCGCGGTTCGTCACCTTCGCGGTCTCCAGACCATGAGGCACCTCGCGGTCTCAAGACCGTTTGGATCCTCGCGGTCTCCAGACCGTTTGGATCCTCGCGGTCTCAAGACCGTTTGGATCCTTGTGGTCTCAAGACCGTTTGGATCCTCGCGGTCTCAAGACCGTTTGGATCCTCGCAGTCTCAAGACCGTTTGGATCCTCTCGGTCTCCAGACCGTGAGGCACCTCGCGGTCTCCAGACCGTGAGGCACCTCGCGGTCTCAAGACTGTTTGGATCCTCGCGGTCTCAAGACCGTTTGGATCCTCGCGGTCTCAAGACCGTTTGGATCCTCGCGGTCTCAAGACCGTTTGGATCCTCTCGGTCTCCAGACCGTATAAGCCCAAACGGTCTCAAGACCATTTGAGACCAAACGGTCTCAGTACCGTTTGAACTAAATCAAACTAATAAAACTCAAATTCAAAATAATTTTACTTTGTTAAAATTTCAAAATTTAAGATTTCTAACTTTTGTTTCTTATCAATTATTTCAGAATGACTTCACCTGCTAAGCAAGGACCAACAGACGCTCCCTTCTGGACAAAAGAAAAGCTCATTACTAAACGAGCAAATCTGCAAAGCATAGTTGACGACTTCAAAAGGACTGGAAAAGTCCCAGCAGAAGTGAACCTGACTGCTGTCATGAAGGACATCAAGCGAATCAACCGCTGCCTAGATGAAGAACCTTCTGACGAGGAGGTCAAAGAGACCTCATCCGACGAGGCCTCCGAATACCAGCCTTCCCCTGAGAAAGAATCACCCACTACAAAATCTAAGGGGAAGAGATTGGCTCAAGAACCAACAACTGAGCCAACATCTAAGAAGAGATCCAGGAAGCAGGTCCACCCTGCCTGTGCAAGGGAACAAATCCTAGCAGGGTGCATCCCACCATCCTCCACCACCGTCACCAACCCTGCCACAATAACTGTTCCTATTTTTCCTCCCATCACCACCACATCAACACCACCCGAGAACCTTCACCTCCAAATCATTCCCCCCATCATCCAACTCCTTAAACCGACCAAGTATGTCTACCCCAGCATACTGATGAAGATGGGGATCTACCACAGAATCCTCACTCTTCTTGACAATTCTAACCTTTCCCGGCTCTGCTTTGTATCTGAAATTTCCTACTCTGAGCCCACAACAGAATTCTTCACTTACTTCAACAAAGAAGTGGTGGACGTCATGCATAGATAAAGGGACGGTGGTGACCGTAGAATAACCTCCAGAATCTTTAACCATGAGGTAGTCATTACCGAAACTTTTCTGAATGAAATTTTCATCGACAATCAAGACCAGCTGAAGAAAGCCAAAGCTGCTGGCACAGACAACCCCGGGTTCAACAAGCATACCTTCTGGAAGTCATTAACAGGGTTACCAACCTTCGATGCAAGGACAAGCAAGGCCTCCAACGTTCATTCTGGCCTAGTGCGCACGTTACACAAAATTATCGTTGGTGCACTTTTCCCCAGATCCGAAGGAGGAAATGTTCTTATATCCGACCTTTTTGTCCTCTGGTCTGTCCTCAACGGAATGCCTGTCAACATTGGACGGCATATGCTGCTCAAGCTATCAGCCTTCGCCCTCGGGAAAGAAATCTGCACGGGTGGTCATATCACATCTATCATCAAATATCTTAAGATGGATAGACTTCTACCCAAATGCAGCCCAATAAAAGGCGACATCCTTACCAACGAACAGACACTAAAGAACTCTCACATCTTAAAGGATAAGGATGGAAGGCTGAACTACGTGTTCTGCCCCACAAAATCTTCAAGAACCCTGCTTCCACTTCCAGAGCTTGCTGACTATGATAAGGACAAGCTCCTATTCACTGAAGACGAGATCGCCAAAATCATAGCTTCAGTCAAAGCCAGAGAAAAGAAAGCAAAGGCAGGGCAGGCAGAACTTAGTATAACTGCCCCGGCAGCTACAACAACAAAGCTCCTAGTCAAACGACCTTCCAGAAGGCTCGTAAAAGCTCATGAGCTGTCGGGGACACCTACATCGAAGCCTAACCCCGAAGCTGAACCCCCCCTCCCTGAAGAACATATTACATCCTCATCACTAGACTCTTTTATAATGAGTCTAAATGTTGAGCTCACTACCACCTCTCCACTCTCCACCACCCCAATATCCACCACCCCACCACCATCAACCACCCTTCAATCATCCTCCGCTCCACCTTCCTCTACCACCCCTCCACCACCCCCACCCTTCTTCACTTCGGGCACCCCATTCTCCACCACAATGCCCGAATTCTCCTCCTTCACATCCACTGACTTTCCATCAACATTCCCGGATCCATTTCTCTCTTCGGGAATGCCACTTTTTTTTCCACCCACCACCACCCCGACATCGCTGGTGACCCCATCTACAGTCACCACGCAATTCGCGGGTCCATCAACAGTGTCCCTTCCGCATGACACTATCATTCCACCCCGACCCCAGCCACCTCACCCTTCGTTCACTGGGGTCCCTTATACTAACGTCAGTGCGGAATTCGGACGTCAATTTGACACCATCCGAAACCTCCTCACCGACCCATCTAACATTTTAAATTCTATTTTTTCATGTGTGCAGGGTCTAACTCAGCAGGTTGCCCAGATTGGCGAGCAGAACCGCGCCATGCCAGGCATCCTCCAACGCATTCAACAATGTCAAGATTCAGTGGCCAAGCAAGTCGACCACATCGACGGCCACTGTAACAACTTGCCCGAGTTGATCCAGGGAGTACAACGCCAGCATGAAGTGTTGGCAACGCAAGTCGATCGGATCTCTGCGCAGACTCTGCCTCTGCCAGAGACCCTCCGCGAGCTGAAGCAGCAACAACATGCTTTCAGCACACGCCTGGACGACATCACCACGACCCTCACACAACTACATAATCGCCAGGAGGAGTCGTCAAATAATGAGCTTATTCAGTTAAGAGCTCAAGTAACCGACCTCTCAGCACGACTCCTCTCGGCCGAACAACATTATTCAGATCTTAAAGAAACCCATGAAGCACTGCTCGAAACACACGAGCACGTGCAAGTGGCATATGATGAACTCCAATCCATCCATCGTCTGTGCAAGAAGAAAGCAAAAAAGAAGACAACTGATGACGATGAGGATGATGCTGATGACGAGGAAGATTCTGACTCCTCCACTGACTCAAACAATAGTTCCTCCTCAGCTGATGACTCGGACAAGCCAGATGATGCTGGGGCAGGCCCCAGCCAAGGAGCAGAACCAAAACAACAGCAAGATCACCAAACTGGTGATAAAGATCACAAATCCCCTGCTCATACAGAGAATGTCAACATATACTTCGGGGATCAGTTTCTAAACTTTTCTGCGGGATCTTTGGGGGAGGCTGCCAAAGAAGTGGCTTTTGCTGAGTTCGAAAGATGCATTCAAGGAACCAGCACTACTGCACCAGCCACAGCAGCCCAGCAAATCTCTGCACTCGAACCATCTGTGCCTGAACTTGAAGAATCAGAAAGAGTATGCCTCGACACTGATGAAGATTTAGACACTCCTTCTGATTCTGATAAAGATCACGATCTGCAGCAGTACATGGACAACCTGGAACAACCTTCTCCCCCCACACTGCAAGAGCTACCTCCGCCGCCACCTCTACCTAACAAAATGAAAGACTTAGATATGGCGGCCATCTCTACCTTAGACGCACAGGATATTTTCATCCTCAACACTATTGTAGATGATGCCAAAGTAGGGGAGGATGTCATATATCAAAACACAAAGACCAGACGCGATCTGACGCGTGAAAATTTCCGGTCACTTCTTCGACCCCAGTCGTCGGTGAAGATGGCAATCTTTCATACTCTCCTTGCCAACTCTATCGAGATCTACAAAAGTTCTCGGCGACAACAACTGGTCCTCAATGCCTCACCCACACTGGGATTGTGCTTACTGTATAAAGAATTACAGCACAAATCCATTACAAGGATGAAAAGGGGAATCGCAAGAAAAGCAAGATACATAACCGTGCCTTTCCAAGTCTGTAAACATTGGTTACTCATGATTGTGGACACTGTCGCCCGCGACGCCAAAGTGTAAAATTTCTGTGCCAGTGACCTAAAGGCCGGGATAATAAATTTTGTCGGACTTGAAGTCGGGGAGGCCCGGTGCATCCCTTTCCGGCTTCTCAAACTCATTTGGGCCGCGTGACCTTCTCTTCGCCAAGACTGGAGCTCCCCCTGGTTCCAAATTATTAACCCACAAGTCCAAGCCGCTGAAGGCTCTTGGGACAGCGCTTTCTACGTCATACAGCACATCCTAGCGCTAAATCAGCAGGTCCCTTTTACTGAACTAATCAATGAAGATTTCCACTCCCTACGAGGACGTTACGCCATGGAGCTTATTTGCGACAGACGGTTCTTCAATGACCCTACCATGGTGGCAGACGACGTCCCTCGTTATCTCTTTTCATCTATACAACGACCGCAGAGGAGACCTTTCCGACAAACTCTAGCGGCGTTGCAAAAAGAAAACCAACCATCCAATGTCACCAAGCAAAGCCAATGGAACCCTTACATCTTCGATCTGGCTCCAGATAAAGGTGACATTGATCTGATATCAGGGGTAGCCATCAAGACATCCTCATCACATATGGAACCCCAATCTGCCATTAAACCGTCTTTTCCCGACTTCGACCCGGAGGCTTGCAAAACACTTTCAGATAACGAGCTCCGGCTAATAATGTCACGGCTATACACCGAAAAAGACGAGCTGGTATATATCGACGGGGATATTTTAGTTATGGTAGATGCCCTCCGTGAGACCCTACAATTCAAGGGTTCCATGTCTGTAAGTATAATGACCGCCTATCAATACTTACTTGCACGGAATCACAGCATGGTCTATATGGTGTCAGCTTACATGAAGGATGATCTTCTCGGGATGAAGAACTTCGGAACAAAGGAGTCAACCATCTCCTATCTCCAACATACAACTCCAAAGTTCATCATGCTACCTTTCCTTCATCAAGAGCACTGGATGTTACTGGCAACCAACCTTCATGAAGGAACAACAATAATCTAGAACAGTTCCGACAGCCAGTATGATCCAAAACGGAAAGCATACACTACAACTCCAAGGACACCAACGGAGGAGGTGGCAAAGGAGTGTGCTGACAAATTACACGATCTTTTGGGTCAGCACACTCGGGCGTATGACAGAGATCATTTCCAAGCACCAGCCTTCTGCCACAGATGCCCCAGCAAATCAGAGAATCAAATGAATGCGGCTTCCACGTCCTCTACTGGATGTATACAATCCTGGCCCTCCATAAGCCGGTAGAGGACATGACAGAGGTGGATTACCACGCGCTACGAGGGAAGTTCGCGGCCAACTTACTCAGAACACATGGGGCTAATAAAGGATTAACTGACGCCTAAATGCCCTTGTCCATGCATTTCTCAACCTATCACTTTGACACTCTGTGGACAGAGTGTGTGATAAGTTAGGGGGGGAGTGCACCGGACAAGGGCGAGGTATCATTTCTGCTTCAACCTTTCTTTTTTTCCCGCTCATCTTTAGACTTTTTCCAATAATTTTTTTCAATAAAATAACTTTATAAGTATAACTTTCACCCGAGAAAGAATCACCCTTAGCTAAGTTAGAGATAAAGTAGTCCTCATATAAATAACAAGATTAGCATACAGGCTTGAAATGGCAAATTCATAAATTTCATTCACTATTGGTTTCTATACTTTTGCTTCAATTCTATCTCAGACTCTTCACAGGTCAACTTCAGGGCCAAAGCGAACCGAAAACTCTCAAAGTCAAGAGGGAAATCAGGGAAATCCAAAATCAAGAAATCTCGTGAGCGGACCATCAATAAAAAAATAAGTGCATGTCAGGAACCCTAAGAACAGTTTTCTTCTTTCAATAAAAGAGGCTTGGCCTCCCAATCAAAAACCCTAACAAAACCCACTTCCTAAGCCTATCAGACTCGAATAAAAGCCAGAGTGCTGAATAAAAACATGAGAGTTGTGCCATGCATAAAGACCTATATGAAGAGCCAACAAAGATCTCACCCGGTCGGTACATACAGCTGCCCTCATGAAGGCAGATGTGTCGTGCCCGGTAATGAGATCCTAAGGTTTCCTAATATATGAAAAGGCTGATAAAAGAGCTCACCCGGCCGGTACATTCAGCTGCCCTCATGAAGGCAGATGTGTCGTGCCCGGTAGTGAATCTCTAGAAAGCATAGACAAACCCTTCCCCACTGAAAAGGGAAGTTACACAATAAGCCTTTTAAGCCAGCCCTCATACCCACTCTAGCTACTGGTAGGTTTCTCTAAAGAAGTATAAAACTTATTAGAGTCGATGATATGCACAGAAAGGTGGTCCCAATGCGAGATTCACAACATTAAAGGAACGTGAGATCCACGCAACTTTTGATACTCGAAAGAGTTAGTGTAAGGAGAAGCCCCAATAAGACCTCGGTAGATCTCTAACCTAGAATTGAAGAAAGAGTATGGAAACGTTAATCAAATAAAATCGCCTCACCCTTACATGCCTCAGCTCTATCTAACTTGAGGACAAGCTAGACTCTAAGTTAGGGGGGGTGATAACCTCCCATTTTGTGACGTTATCTTATTAGTTATCTTTATTTTTCCATACTCTTTCTTAGATAAACTAAATATAATCATTAAACTTTCTTACTTTATTGCAGATACATCAATAAACTAACTTTTCTTATCTTTCCATTATAGAAAACACAAAAATTTACAAAGACTCCTCACGGTCCCAAGACCGCGAGAAGCCTCACGGTCCCAAGACCGTGAGAAGCCTCATGGTCCCAAGACCGCGAGAAGCCTCACGGTCCCAAGACCGCGAGAAGCCTCACGGTCCCAAGACCGCGAGAAGCCTCACGGTCCCAAGACCGTGAGAAGCCTCACGGTCTCAAGACCGTTTGGGCTCAACTTGAGCCTATAAATAGGACCTCAAGGGTCACTTCAAGGGGATCGAATTTCAAGACGCCCAAAGGCTGCCTCTCCAGATCCAGAGCACTCTGGTCTTCCATCCACTGCCCCAAGGCTGCCAGTTTTGAGATCTGTGCTCATCATCAAACTACCTTCTCTCTCTTCTTTCTCTCTCCTCAACAAAGAAGGTGGGAAGAGAAGATCCTTCATCAAGGAAACCACGAAGTGTGAAGATCGTTGCTCACTTCACCAAGGGTTCAACCTTCCCTCCTCCGTGGAGATGACGTTCTTTCTCTCTCTTCTCGCCTCCTTCTTTGTCATGAGCGAGTAGTTTCATTCACTAGGGTGCGGGGAGTAGCCCCGCTACCCATGTTTTCATTTCATGCGATGTAATTCAATAACTTGTAATAGAGATACTCTTCTTTTCAGTTTGACTTCAATCGCTTAATGAATACTAGTTGCTTGATCATCAACTTGTGTTACATATTGTCTTTTGGTATGAATTGTCTATGTTTGTACCTTTAGATCTGAATATCGATTGAATGTTGGTTATGGATGTATGTAGTCACCATATGTCTGTTTCGGTGTCTAGAAGTGTTTTCATGAGTGGAGTAAACTCACCCCCATCATTGCACTTTCATACTATGAAATGGAATCAGTTGACGTATGGAAGTGCAACCTTGGTAAGGTCGAGGAACACATTTTATGAAGAAGTAATGCAAAGCATGTGACCATTCATTATGGAATGGCTGGCATTGCAATACTCCACACTTCTCGTAGCTAGTTATCCGAAAGGAAGCTAGGACTACAAGATACTAACTGATTTGTCTCTCTTTGCAGGTTGTTTTATTATGTTGCATGACTTGATCCATGTGTAGTGGTGTGAAACCCGATAAAATCCTAGTAGTTTTTATCATTGTTTACAACCTTAATCTTTACTTTCTTGCTTTACTTTCCTCGCATTTAGCTTTAAAACCAAAATCAAACTTTCGATCTAAATATCAACTGTTAAGTAGTTAAGTAAAACTAAAAACGTTTTCCATCTTGACTTCGTCAAGATCATTGTCCCGAGGATTCGACCCTTAACTATACTACGATAAGACTTCCGCGTGTCTTAGCACACGTGGGTGGAGTTCTTACCATAGTACTAGCAAGGCTAAACCTAAAGATTCATCACCTTAGGATTTTTAGTGGTGTTGAAAAACTCCATCAGACAACTAATTGAGGAGCAGTTGGTGGACTGATGAGAAGCCTAGACGATCAGATGAGCCAACCATATGGAGGAGCCATACAACTAGATGGAGGAGACCAATTAACTGACCAAGCGGTAAGTTGACCAATTTAAAGGTTGAACCAGTCAACCCAGATTCGAAAGCACAGATCTTCATCAATAATAGGTTGCATGTGATGTAGACTGTAGATGATCGTAGTTCCTTGTGGCTCCAAGGAACTAAAATAGGATGGTTATAATCATTTCTTTTATCATTATTGCATGTTTTTGTTTGTGGGATATAGTATGTATATTATACATACTATATATGTGGTGATTGGATACATATATGCGTATGTAAGCATTTTAAAACCCCTCAAATATAAATATTAAGTCTTAAGATGCTTTCCATAAGAAACACATGAAAAACTTGATTGACAAGTGTGGGAATCGCAATGGTGGTACGTTGTCTATCTCATGGAAATGTGATGGTAGTTGTGTAGGCCCGCCAAGAGGGATGCACTCATATCATGTTGGCTTTTGGATTAGGCTTAATTAAGTGGTCTTAATGAGATTAAGCACTTAGAGGCATGCATATGACTATGACAAAGAGTTGTGCATATCATCTATCCAAAAATTGCATATGATGCAATTGGTAAATGTTACCTACCTTAATAATTGATTATGGACGCTAGCGTTGGCCGGGTAATCAATTATTTTGGATCTTAGATCACTAGAAGGTTGTATGCTGCAATCTTTTGAATTGATGGCAAGTTCTATTAGTTTGATCAAAATAGTGGGAGCGATAATTAATTAAATACCTAATTAGTGTTGCAATTTTCAAATCAAATCAAATCAAAAGAGTTTTGGACTAAATTGCAAATTTTCTTTTGTAGAATAAATGGCTACCAACAACAATCACTTTTCGTTATGATCAGTCCTTGAGAAGGACAAGCTAAATGAGAACAACTTCCATGACTAGTTTAGGATATTGAGAATTTCTCTCACTCAAGAGCGAAAGCTCTATGTCCTAGATACACCAGAGCTAGATGAACCCGCTCCCACCACACCAAAGGCTGGAAAGAATGCTTACAAGAAACATACTAAGGATGCCACTGATGTGAAGTGCTTGATGTTGTGCTCAATGAACTGTGAGTTGTAGAGAAAACATGAGAACATGGACTTCATTGAGATGGTTTAAAATCTCAGGAAGATGTATCAACACTAGGCACGATAAGAGAGATATGATGTCTCCAAGGCACTGTTCAAGTGTGTCATGACAGGAGGAGATCCAGTAGGCCCTCACACACTCAAGATGATTGGGTATGTGGAAAACCTAACTCGATTGGGATTCCCTCTATGTCAAGAGTTGTCTATTAATGTGATACTACAATCGTTGCCAGAATCCTATAGTCAATTTGTGATGAACTACAACATGAATGTTTTGACAGGACACTGACAGATTTGTTGGGCATGTTGAGGACATACGAGGCACAAATGAAGAAAGACAAACCCAAATATGTGATGATGATCAAAAGAAAGAAGGGAAAGTCTAAAAGTAAGGGAAAGGGCAAAGCAAAAAAGGTTTTGATGCTAGCCAGCAGCCCAAGTCGTCTTCAACTCTCAAAGCCAAGGGAGGGATAAACAAGGGAGGCAAATGTCGCCATTATCATGAGCCAGGACATTGGAAGAGAAATTGTCCTATCTACTTAGATGAACTAAAGAAGAAGAAGGAGGGGATGGAAGTTTCACCTCAGGTATTATAAAAATAAACTTAAAATGTTTCTTTATCTTAGGTATATGTTACCAAGATATATAGATCTGGCATATATGATGTGTAGGATCTAAAAATAAGTGATGGCCTTTATGAAAGTACCAAGAAGGAACACTCATAAACATTGGAGCAAGTGTTGCTTCCATAGATAGTAGTGCCTTTTAGTTTATTTTATCCCAAAGGGCATGTAATAGAGTTATGAACTGCTATTTCATTTTTCCAATAAATAGAAACATTTTATTTCTACATCTTGTAATGAGAAGGATGTCTATCAATAAAGTTCATATTTCAATTTCAAAGATATGATATTTTATGGCAATGCCTTATTTATCTTATGGTGCTTGGTATGCATGAGATAAATAATATACCTAAAAGTTATTGATGACACAAACTATAAATTAGCATTATCATCTAAACAAATGAGAAATTCATCTCTAGGTTTCATATTGATGGATAAACTAGACTCTCTTGGTTAATGAACCATTAAGAGATATGAATGTCTTGTTTATTGGGCATGATGACAAGTCAATCTTCACTAGATGTAGTGGGAAAATGACTATTCTATTAGGTATAATACATATTAATGTATATGCATACCTATTGGAATAAATGCTAATACTTCATATATGGTATTTAATGAAATACCAATATGAATATCTTGAAATGTTCAAGAATATCATAAATGAGGAACAAACTTGGTAAAAGTATTAATTCTTTGATATGATCAATGAATGAGATACTTAAACCAAATGTTTAAGGACCTTGTGAGTAACTATGATAGTGTATCATAGAGAATTCATGATTAAGGCTTAATGATGTCTAAATCAAAGAAGGAATCATACTCTAAATAGTAAGAGTATGATCATCAAACAAATAACTAATCTTCTAGAATTCTTCTAAAGAACATGTTTTACACTAAATAAAGGTACAAAAGGAGATTAAGAATCACAAATGTTGCGGAATCTCAAATTCCTTATGTAACAGATACACCTCATATATCTAATAGAAAACACCTTGAGCTTGATGGATAATGATAATTTACAAACTCAAAATTGGTCATATGATGATGAGCCAATCTAGATGATGTTGAGGAACCAGATTTTGAGTTATGGCTTGAAGCCATAAGATCCAAAAATGACTTCCATGTGAACCAAATAAGGTATGACCTTAAATCTAACACTTATAGGGATAAAATCCATAAGTGCAATTGGGTCTTAAGAGTTAAGATTGACATGGATGACATTTGAAAAGTTGATTGGTTGAAATGAATTCAAGTGAGTTCAAATTGTTGAACCTGATGATTTTATTTAACCAATTGTAGTGGATATAGGGCATAAAGGATCATGCTTGCTATCAAAACGTGAAGACTATGAAATTTGGCATATGGATATTAAAACCACATTCCTAGTAGGAATAACATGAGGTTGTGTATGTGACACAACTTGAAGGGTTTCATAATTCTAATAATGCAAATGCAGTCTATAAGTTACAAGAGTTTAATCAATATGATTGATTAAATACAAGCACCTCAAAACTGGAATCTTTACTTTGATTATGATCTATGATTACAAAGATTTAGTGGGAGCATATTCATATTCCACATGATGATGAGGAATAAAAATGAAACTGGTGTAGAAATACCTTCTTTAAGGGAATAAAGAGAAATGTCCTATGTGATAGGAATAGAGATCTATAGAGATAGTTCTCAAAAGTCTCTTGACCAGATAAAGAGAGAGCATACATATGAAGTATGTACTGAAGGGTTCAATATGTAGATATTCAGTGGGAGAAAACTTGTCCATATTACATGTAGTTAGTCTCTCAGATGCCTAGTATCCCAAATTCTTATGAAGAATAGGAGCACATAGATAGATGCATTATGAATTCACAATTGGATCTATCATGTATGTAATCATCCCATTATCTTGTATGTATTGGACATGACAAGAAAACATATATGCATTCATCATCTTGTATGTATTGGATATGACCATATGATATGCTCATCTAGTTATCTTGTATGTAATGACGAGTGGATGTATGTCCACTTCCAGTGAGAGTCACTAGAATACCATAAAGAACTTATTTAAGTACTTATGAAGTATTAAAGGATTAGTTCTATGGTAATAAAAGGAATATTTGAGTGTAAATGAGTTACACTGATGCAAGCTTCCAAAATGATAGAAAAATGATCGCAAAATGAAAAATATAAAAGTTATATTCAATAGTAAAGTGAGTAAGAGTTGTTAAATAGAAATGTTCCGAGTAAAATTAAAAGGCCATTTAATTCTAAAAAGAATTCTGAGTATCCTTGTGTTATGAACACCAGAGGATACTATATGGATCTAGAAGTTCATATAGATGAACTTATATTCCAACCATTGATGAAAAAATTGAAATACTAAGTCAAACTATGGAGTTAATTGTTAGGAAAGGAATATCAAATAGCATATTATGACAACTCCATCTCATATGAAATGTCATACAGCGAGGAGATGTGAAACATGCAATATACTGACTAAAGCAATGTGTTTCTAACTCACTGGATTAGCACTATAGTGCAGTAGAAACATGTGGAACATGTTTAGAGATCACCAAGAATATGATTCAAAGGTGATTGGCTCTAAGTGCAAGTGGGAGTCTGTTGGTATGTATGCCCAGAGAGCCAATCATATAATGATTGGATTGGCATATGTTCTAATTGATTTGGTAAATATCAAAGGCAAGCTTCCAATTTATTCTAGCTCAATCAATTATGAGATAAATGATGGAGCAAAATGAATGTCTAAAGAATGACAATACTCAATGATGTATGTCTTCAGGCTAAGGACCTGAACAATGAGATCATACAGATGCTAAGAGTATGTACATTCTTGTTATGTCTCTAGTCATATGTCATTATGGAAGGTTGATAGACAACAATGACACATCAAGACTAAAGTGTGTGTTGGTTGATGACAGTGTCTCATTAGTCATGATATATGATATCAAACCAAGCACACAAAACATGTTGGAGAATAGTGTATCAAACAAACCCACCATGAGAATGACACATGGAACCATGACATGGTAGTCAAAATCCTCTCTCATAGTGATGGTGGTTTTTGTGATTTTTAGACTAGAACTCACTGCACTCGTCGAATGTGATTCGGTACACTTTGACATCTTCAAACACAGTCTTGAAACATGGGTTCTTATAAAGGTGATGATTGGGTGTCTTTGACTCATGAGATAGACTGTGAGTGATAGATATGGGATTTGTTACTCCTAAGGGAGTATGATGTCCAAGCCACTTGATAATCGAGACCGAGAAAGGCATGCACATGCACATATGAATCAATATATGATATTTATGTCACACATATCTCAGACAGTCTGCTCTAGTTCAAGAAACATGATTGAATGTTGAAAGGATGACAACTCCATGCCTTGAGTGCATTCATGATATCAGAGATAACCCTTAGTGATCCATGACAACCAGACCTATGAGGAGTTTCTTGTAAAGAATTTGAACTCCCAAGTTAAAAAAATAAGGAGTCTGAGTTAGTGAAAGTTTTGGTGGAAGTTTTATGATTGGGGGAAACAACCTGGAGTTTGGTGTTGAGATGTTGCATACTCACCCTGCTCTCTTTGCTTGATATTTTGAGGACAAAATCCTCTTTAAGGGGTGGAGTGTTGTAACATACCGAATTTGGACATATTCTCTTTTTGGTCCTTTTCTAAGCTTTTCATTTCCTTTCTATCCTTTTTGTCCTTGATGTTTAAATTGTGGAATTTAAAGTGGTTTGGTGAACATTTGTTCAATAATTATACCAATGGAAGGGTTTATGCACAAATACCTCAGTGAAAGCTTAATTAAGGATCCAAAATGCAAAATCACCACTTAAGTGGGATAGTGGTAAATAAATTCGTGCTAGAAATGCAAGGCCCCAATCCTTGCTTAATGATTGAACAAAATTAAATACCATTGGTGTTATAAACCTTAATATAACTTTTTGATATGGTTTGAAATCATAAAATCAGCCTAAGTTTTGTCCTATAGCAAGAAAATTTGCAAAGTTTGCAAATCATGGTGCTTGTGTGGAAGACAAGGTGTAGAGTTTCTCAATTGGCAATCGATCCTCAATAGGCAATGAATTTTCAGCACTTGTAGTCAACCTAGATAGGTGATCTGTGCGTTGTTCTCTGTCCCTTTCCTATCCTGGATTTCAAGATCAAATTCTTGAAGGAGTAATATCCAGCAAATGAGACAGGGTTTAGCATCTTTCTTGTTAAGCAAGTACTTAATTGCAACATTATATGTATGCATAATGACTTTGGATCCTACCAAATACTATCTAAACTTGTCAAAAAGCGTATACTATGGCAAGCATCTCCTTCTTGGTGGTTGTATAGTTGATTTGTGCCTCATCTCAGGTTTTGCTTGCATAGTGTATGGCATGAAACTTTTTATCCTTCCGCTATCCAAGAACTACTCCTACTGCGTAGTCACTCACATCACACCTTAATTCAAAAGGAGCACTCCAGTCTGGTGGTTGTATGATTGGGGCTGAGATAAGAGCTTCTTTGAGCTTGTTGAAGGTTGCATGGCAGTCATCATCGAATATGAACTCGACATCTTTTGCAAGAAATGAACACAATGGTTTTGCAATCTTGGAGAAATCTTTGATGAATCTCCTATAGAACCATGCATGTCCAAGGAAACTATGGATGTCTTTGACTGAAGAAGGAGTAGACATCTTCTCCATAGCTTCCACTTTAGCCCTGTCAACTTCAATACCCTTATTAGAAACAATATGGCCTAGTACTACACCAGATTGTACCATGAAATGGCACTTTTACCAGTTTAGTACTAGTTAACCTTTTTGCAATGGGCTAAGACTTTAGATAAATTGCATAAGAAATTATCAAAGGAATCTCCATAAATGCTAAAATCATCCATGAATATTTCCATTATATTCTCAATGAAATCGGAAAAAATAGACATCATGCAACGTTGAAATGTGGTTGGGGTGTTACAAAGACCAAAGGGCATGCGAAGGTAAGCATAGGTCCCATAGGTTCATGTAAATGTGAGTAGATTGGAATTTGGAAAAATGCAGAATACCCATCCAAATATAAAATGTAAGAATGGTTTGCAAGTCGCTCAAGCATCAAATCGATAAAAGTCAAGGGAAAATGATCTTTGTGAGTTGCTTTATTCAAGCGCTGGTAATCAATACACATATGCCAACCTATGACCATGCATGTTTGCATTAACTCATCATTATCTCCCTTAATGACAGTTGCACCCCCCTTTTAGGTACCACATGAATGGCACCAACCCAAGGGTTGTCACTTATAGGATAAATGATGCCAACATCTTTGAACTTAAAAATTTCCTTTTTAACCACTTCCAACATGTTTTGATTTAAACATCTAGGTGGTTCAATAGTGGGTTTAGCATCATCTTTCATGTTTATTCTATGCATGCAAATGGAAGGGTGTATTCCGTTTAAATCATCAATAGAGTAACCAATGACATCTTTATATAAATGTAATTCAGCAAGCAATTTATTTTCTTATTCATTAGTTAACTCATCATTTATTATGATTGGAGAAGTAGAATCGGGGTCAAGAAATGCATACCTCAGCACTGGTGGAAGGGCTTTGAGTTCTACATTTTTTCCAACTATGTTTTCTATGGCTTTATCATCAAGAAATGAAGTATCTCCATCAATAGAATTTGGTTGAGCAATAGAAAATACTCCAAAATTTTTAGAGTTATCATTTGTAGCTTCATTATCATCACAATAGTTAAATATAAATTCAACATGATTATGATCTTCCTCCACAATAGAGTCAGTAGAGTTGATAAGACAAAGTTCTTCCACTTGTGACGGTGCCTTCATGGCATTAAACATAGAAAACTCCATAGCTTCTTCACTGACCCGGAGTGTAAGCTTTCCTTCTCGGACATCAACAAGGCATCCGACAGTCCTCAAGAAAGGTCTCCCAAAGAGAATGGGATTGGAAGGGATTTCAAGCATGTCTAACACAACACAATCGCAAGGAATGTAGAATTTACCAATTTGCACTGGTACATCCTCCACAAAACCTTTGGGATATTTGATTGAGTGATCGGCTAACTACATAGCCATCTTCATAGGTTTCAAATTTCCAAGGTCTAGCTCCTGCCACAAGGTAGATGGAATGAGGCTAATGCTAGCTCCAAGGTCAACAATACCTTTGTCAAATGTGGTGTTGCTAATCTTACAGGGTAGAGTGAATGCTCCCAAATCATCTAGCTTCGTTGGAAGTTTGTTTTGAATGATTGAATTCATTCTCTCAGAAAGCATGACGATTTCAATTTGGTCTATCCTCCTCTTCTTGGTGAGGATGTCTTTCATAAACTTGGCATATGACGACATCTCATATTTGACCTCAGCCAGTGGAAGATTGATATGAAGTTTGTTTAGAATCTCCATAAATTTTATGAACTTTGAATCCTCCTTCCTATTTGCAAGTCTTTGTGGAAATGGTGCACTTGCTTTGTAGGAAGGTGGTACTTCAGCTGTACCTTTTAGTTTGTCATCAAAGGGAGTGTCAATCTTTTCTTCATCAGCAACCTCAATGCTCTTCTCCTTGGGTGGAGAAGGTCTTTGGATTTCAGCTCCACTCATGGTGATAGCATTGACTTCCCTCTTGGATTCACCTCCGATTTGATAGGAAGGGAACTGGATGATGTGTTCTTTTGCTGCATTAAAGCTTGTTGGGTGATTTGGTTTTCCAACATCCTTATATGGGTGGAAATGCCATCCACTTTAGTAGAGAGTGTTGGTGTGTATGCCCTGAGAGCCAATCATGGGATGATTGGTGGGATACATTAAGATTGATTTGATAAACATCAAAGGAAAGCTTCCAATTCTTTCTGGTTCAGTCATATGAGATAGTGATAGAACATATTGAATGTCTAGAGAATGACAATACTCAATTATGTATGCCTTCAGGTTCATGACCTGAACGATGAGATCATACAGATGCTAAGAGTTTGTACATTCTTGTTATGTCCCTAGTCGGATGTCATTGTGGAAGGTAGATAGACAACAATGACACACAAGACTAGATTGTGGTGTTGGTTGATGAAAAAATCTCATTAGTCATGATATAGAGATATGAAACCAAACACATAGGTACTTGTTAGAGAACAAGTGTACCGGACAGACCCACCGTGAGTTTGACACATGGAACCATGACATGGTAGTCACAGTCAGTACTCACAGTGATGGTGGTGAGTGTGATTCTTAGACCTGAAATCACTGCACTCAACACATGTAGTTGGGTACACTTTGACATCATCAAACGCAGTCCTGAAACATGGGTTGTTATAAAGGTGATGATCGAGTGGCTTTGACACATGGGTCTTTTGAGGGGTGAGTGATAGATATGGAATTTGTCCCTCCTGAGGGAGTTTGATATCCAAGGCCACTTGATGAGTAGGATTGAAATAGGCGTGCGCACGCAGGTGTGAATCAGTATGTGATATTGATGTCATACATATCTCGTTCAATCTACTCTGAGATCAAGAAAGTGAATGAACGTTGACACAATGACTGTTCCATGCCTCGAGTTCGTTTGGGATATCAGTGACAAAAGAATTATACATTCACTGTAACACCATTCACGGATTGTAGGATTGAAAGTTGTTCTCCAACTTTCTACTTTCACTTGGGTAGCACTGATGTGTGACTAGGCACCGCTCTTTGCTAGTGAAGTCATATGTGTTATGGACTTTCAATGCCAACGTGAAATGGACCTGTAGGGTCACACACATAGGATTTAACCTGGAAGAGGAGTTTTGTCCACAAGCAATGTTTGGAGTGATTACTAAAGGAGTTTAGTAGTTCAATTAAACACTCAATCAATTGATAGCTCAATATCATAATGTTCAAGGTGTTGGACACATTGATTGGAGTATCGGATTGATTGAAATCACAATTGACTGATTCTGCACAATCTGCACTCCCAACCAATCGGCTCATGTGATGAACCGATCGGCTCAGCTTGGTGAACCGGTCGGATCAAGTTGTGAGTCGATCGGCTCATGGACATGGTGAACGATTGCTTCAAGTGTTGAAATGGTCGGTTCAACTGTTGCAACCGAGCAAGTTGGGAAAGTCAGATTGGTGAGAATTTTCCTTGTGTTTCACTTTCCCAATTTGATTGGAACAAGGATTGGTATTCGATACCAATTAGAAATAAAAGAAGGAAAGTCAATCGGGAACTGACCAGGACCACCAACCGACCAGTTCACTTGTGAACCGACCGGTTGAGGTGTCCCAACTGATTGGTTGAGGTGTCAATCGACCGGTTCAGGTCCCCAACCGACCATTTTAGTTTTGAAACGATCGGTTCAGGTTGCGAGTTGGTTGTTTTGTGGAAAATCTCGAACCCTTCTACTCCTGCTTTTAGTCATGCATTTCCCGGGATGGAGAACCATGTCCCATGACCCTCCTATATATAGGGGTATTGGGGGCATCTCAAAGTACAACTCAGTGCAACCAGTTGCTCTACAAAGTTGTCGTTCTCTGGTTTTGGTAACCGAGAGAGCCCGAGCAAGTGCTACCCACAAAGGGAGGCGCAGCAAGGGAAAGACAACTGCAGTTGCAACTGGAGGTAGGAGAGTGTGTTGGTGACTAGTATGTCAATAGGAGGGTGTGACTCCTTCCACTTCCTTGTGAGACAAGGAGTGTGGAGTTCCAGGTGGTCCGTGTGGACTACTTCAGAGGCAGGAGGTTTCTGCCGCTCAGGAGGACAACTATCAACCCCGACAGTCCGGTGAGACCAGGAGTCGTCAGTCCCGGAGCGACGAGGAGCTGCACAGACACCGTCCAAGACTGGAGGTGAAGACCGCGCAAGGAGCGATATATTATCGCCGAGCAAGCCTCGGGACAAGGTATGATTCCACAAACCATCCTTTCCTATTATATAGACGTTGATGCGTTTCCTTGTTCTAGGTTCGAGGAGAAAATTTTTTGTTTCCACTGCCTTCTCTGTCTCCCCTAAAACCCAACAGTGGTATCAGAGCCACGTCAACTGCTCTATATTTTAGGAATATCGATATGATCGATTTTGGTTTGCCGCCTTTATTTATTGCATACGATGCGAATACAATTGGCTTTATGCATGTCCAATCCTAAATCCACAAATCCCAATTTACATATATGATATGTATTATTAATGCACTCGTTACGCGTCACCTATAAACGAGTTTTGTGGTGGATGTATAGCGTGGTTATGGCCAATAAACCCTATCTTTGTATGGTTGTATGTGGTTGCTTGCATCTCGGTCTGCGCACTGATCTTCCCTCTCCTATTCCTGATGTAACTCAAAAGAATTTGAGATTCTTTCCTACCTTTGCCCCCCCAAATGTAACTCAGGGTTTCCCTTTTAAGCAATGTAAAATAGGATAGATTTTATTTCCTATTATGTCAAAGAATGAAGGACATCCAGACGACAGCTGAGACGATCGATTCAAGACGTGAACCGATCGGTTAATGTACCAGACGATCAGTTCATGGAGTGAGCTGATCGGTTGATGCCCAGTTCGAGGAGTGAGACGAGCGGGTGGCGGCCATGATGAGATGCACGACTACCGGGCGAACAGATCGGTTGGAGGAGCCAACCGATCGGCTTGTGGCACCTAGACGACCGGGCCAGAACGAGCAAGTCATTCATGAGATGAGTTGATCTACTCGGAAGGCAAAGCACAAAGTTCATCTTGTACAGGGCGCATGTGATGTAGACCTAGATGACCGTGATTCCTCTTGGCTCGAGTAATCACATTAGGATGGTCATAATCATCGCTTTTATCATTTTGCATGTTTTTTGTGGGATATAGCATGTATATGATACATACTATGTATTGTGGTGATTGGATTTGTATATGTATATAAAACCAAATCCCTCATTAAATATTAAGTTTTAGATGCCTTCCAAATGCGACACACGTGAAAAGCTTGATCGACCAAGTGTGGGCACGCCCAAGCGTGGTGCACCGTCTATCTCGTGGAAGCGTGAAGGATGAATGTGTGGGTCTGCCCAAGCAGTGTGCATATTCATCGTGTTGGCTTTGGGTCAGACTTAACAAGGTGACCTAGATAGGATCTAGCACCTTGAGGCATGGAGATGCTCATGGCAAGGAGTTGCATATGACATCTTATCAAGAGTTGCATATGATGCAATTGGCAAGTGTTGCCTACCTGAGAGATCTAAGTTGTGGGTGACAACCCAAACTGGTCCATGACTTAGAGGATTTCAGGATCTTGCCCACTAGAATGTTGTACACTGCAATCTTCCGAATTGATGGTGAGGGCTATCAATTTGAAGTAAAATAGTGGGAGTGATAATTAATTAAAGGCCTAATTTTAGCGTCAACTTTTCAAATCAATAAAACAAGTCAAAAAGAGTTTTGGACTAAAATTTCATATATTTCCTTTTGTTAAAATAAATGGTTAATCAACAATAATCACTTTATTTGCGATCGGTCTTTGAGACCAACAAATTAAATGGGAATAATTCCACAATTGGTTAGGATGATGAGAAGTGTTCTCAAAGAGCGAAAGCTCTAAGTCCTAGTTACACTAAGACCAGATAAAGTCAATCCCACCACATCAATGACTAAAAGTATGCTTATGGAAGCATACCAAGGAAGACATTGATGAGGAGTGCTTGATGTTGTGTTCTCTGAACTATGAGTTGCGGAGACAACATGAGACATATGATGTCTCCAAGACACTATCCTAGTATGTCATGACAGAAGGAGATCCAGTAAGGTATTCACACACTCAATATGATTGGGTATGTGGAAAACCTGACTAAGAAGGATTCCCTCTGAGCCAAGGGTTGGCTATTGGTATGATACTGTAAATGTTGTGAGAATCATACAATTCATGATAAGCTACAACATGAACAACTTTGACAAGCATTGATAGAGTTGCTGGACATGTTGAGGATAGTAGAGGCAAAGATGAAGAAAGACAAACCATAATCTTTGATGTGATCAAAGAAAAGGTAATTCTTAAGGGCAAGGACAAGGGCAAAGCAAAGAAGTGTTCTGATGCTAGCCAGCAATCCAAGCCGTCTTCAGCCTCAAGGCACATGGGGAAAGGATGTATGAGGGAATTTCCCTCTATATCTGGAAGAACAAAAGAAGATGAAGGAGGGGATGGAGATCTCCACCTAAGGTATCATGAAATGAATCGCTTTTTTATTCGAGGTATATGATACCAAGATTTGGATCTATCATATATGATATGCAAGATCCGCAAAGAAGTGATGGCCTTTGTGAAAGGACCAAGAAAGAAGTACCCATCATTGGAGCAAGTGTTTCTGCCATAGATAGGATTATCTTTCAGTTTATTTCAGCCTAAAGGGCACGAAATAGAATTCAGAACTGCTATTTCAGATATTGCCAATAGATAGAAACACTTTATTTTTGCATATTGTATGACAATGATGGCAATTAATAAAGTTGATGTTTCAATCTTAAAGATATGATCTTTGTGGCAATGCCTTGTTTATCTTGTGATACATGGTATGCATAAGATAAAATGATACCTAAAGTTATTGATAACTCAAACAATCAAATTAGCATCAATCATGAGAAATTCATTTCTAGTTTCCATATGATGGATAAATCTACACTCTTTTGGTTGGATAACCAGTAAGAGACATGAATCTCTTGGATGTGATTAATCAATCTTCACTAATGATAGTGGGAGAATGATTATCCTATTAGGTGTGATACATGTGATGTATTTACATACCTATTGGAACAAATGCTAATACTTCAAATGGTGTTTAGAGAAATACCAATATGAATATCTTGAAGTGTTCAAGATTATCATAGATGAAGTGCAAATTTGGTAAAGTGTTACTTCTTGATGAGATCAATGAATAAAATACTTGGACCAAATGTTTGAGATCCTTACGAGTGATTATGATGGTGTATCATAGTAAACTCATGATTAAGGCATGGTGATGTCTAAATAAAGAAGGAATCATGCTCTAAGGAGTTAGAGAATGATTATCAAATAACTGAATTCTTCTTAATAAAAGAATACCCCTCACTAATAAAAGAAATTAAGAATCACAAGGGTTGTGAATTCTTATATCCTTGACAAATATGCCTCAATTATCTATGTGATGAGTTGTTCATGTGATGAGTCAACTATCTAGATAAATATGAGGAACCAAATTTTGAGTTATGGTTTATGACCATTACATCCTAAATGACATCCATGTCAACCATAAGGTATGACCTTGATGGTAGCACTCATTGGATGAAATCCATAAGTGCAAATGAGTCTTAAGTGTTAAGACACATGGATAACATTTTGAGAAGGATGATGCTTGTTGATTGTAACTTAATGACTGATACATTTGGCATATGGATACTAAAACCGCATTCCTATGAGGAATAAAACAAAGATGTGTATGTGACACAACCTATAAGGTTTATGAATCCACTAATGCAAATGAAGTCTATAAGTTACAATGAACTAATCAATGTGATTGATTGAGTACAAGCAACTCAGAATTGGATCTTTACTTTGATGATATAGTCAAAGGGTTTGACTGATATGTCAAAGATAAAGAAGGGATCTGTGATTTAGTAGGAGTGTGTTCACATTCCACATGTTGATGTGAAATGGAAATGTTCTAGAATGGAAATCCAAAAGTGGAAATTATCTTTAAGGAAGATAGAGATGTTTCCTATGTGATAGGAATAGAGATCTATAGAGATAGTTCTCGAAAACCTCTTGACCTGTAAGGAGAAAGCATACATTGGCAATCTGTACTGAAGGGTTCAGTATGCACAGATTTAGTGGGAGAAAACTTGTCCATGCTACATGGAGCTAGTATCCCAAGGCCAAGTGTCCAATTCTTATGAAGAATGGGAACACTAAGAATAGATATGGATCTATTATGTATGTAATCATCCCATTAACTTGCATGTATCGACATGGCAAGAACAAAATGCATTTATCATATTGTATGTAGGACATGGCAATATGATGTGCTCATCCTGATAACTCGTATGTGAGACATGACGAGTGGATGTCTGTCTACTTCTGATAAGGGTTACTGGAATACCATAAGAACTTGATAAGTACTTGTGAAGTACTAGTTCTATGGTGATAAGGAAGAGTACAATGTAAAGAGTTACATTGATGTGAACTTCTGAAAGGATAGAAAATTAATTGCAAAATATATATAGGATATATAAAAGTGAAAGTTTGTTGATAATTGGAAGTGTTCTAATAAAACCATTTAAAAGGAAATGCCGAGTATCCGTGTGTGAGAGAACAACTTTGGATACTATATGGATCTGGAAGTTCATGAGATGAACTTATAATTATTCCACTCATTGATGACAAGTATGGAATCCTTGATCATGCAATGTGGCTAAAGGTTAGCAAAGGAATACTAGATCGCATATTATGACAACTCCATCTCATACGTATGACGTACAGCGAAGAGATGAGAGACATGCAATTTATACTGACTTTGGCAAGGTGTTTCCATTATTCACTATGTCGGCATTAGAGCACAGTAACATGTGGGACATGTTTGAAGATCACTTTGAATATGATTCAAGGGTTCTTGGCTCACAGTGCAAGTGGGAGTCTGTTGGTGTGTATGCCCTGAGAGCCAATCATGGGATGATTGGTGGGATACATTAAGATTGATTTGATAAACATCAAAGGCAAGCTTCCAATTCTTTCTGGTTCAGTCATATGAGATAGTGATAGAATAGATTGAATGTCTAGAAAATGACAATACTCAATGACGTATGCTTTCAGGTTCATGACCTGAACGATGAGATCATACAGATGCTAAGAGTTTGTACATTCTTGTTATGTCCCTAGTCGGATGTCATTGTGGAAGGTAGATAGACAACAATGACACACAAGACTAGATTGTGGTGTTGGTTGATGATAGAATCTCATTAGTCATGATATAGAGATATCAAACCAAACACATAGGTACTTGTTAGAGAACAAGTGTACCGAACAGACCCACCGTGAGTTTGACACATGGAACCATGACATGGTAGTCACAGTCAAAACTCACAGTGATGGTGGTGAGTATGATTCTTAGACCTGAAATCACTGCACTCAACACATGCAGTTGGGTACACTTTGACATCATCAAACGCAGTCCTGAAACATGGGTTGTTATAAAGGTGATGATTGGGTGGCTTTTGAGGGGTGAGTGATAGATATGGGATTTGTCCCTCCTGAGGGAGTTTGATATCCAAGGCCACTTGATGAGTAGGATTGAAATAGGTGTGCGCACGCATGTGTGAATCAGTATGTGATATTGATGTCATACATATCTCGTTCAATCTACTCTGAGATCAAGAAAGTCAATGAATGTTGACACAATGACTGTTCCATGCCTCGAGTTCGTTCGAGATATCAGTGACAAAGGAATTATACATTCACTGTAACACCATTCATGGATTGTAGGATTGAAAGTTGTTCTCCAACTTTCTACTTTCACTTGGGTAGCAATGATGTGTGACTAGGCACCGCTCTTTGCTAGTGAAGTCATATGTGTTATGGACTTTCAATGCCAACGTGAAATGGACCTGTAGGGTCACACACATAGGATTTAACCTGGAAGAGGAGTTTTGTCCACAAGCAATGTTTAGAGTGATTACTAAAGGAGTTTAGTAGTTCAATTAAACACTCAATCAATTGATAGCTCAATATCATAATGTTCAAGGTGTTGGACACATTGATTGGAGTATCAGATTGATTGAAATCACAATTGACTGATTCTGCACAATCTTCACTCCCAACCAATCGGCTCATGTGATGAACCGATCGGCTCAGCTTGGTGAACCGATCAGCTCAAGTTGTGAGTCGGTCGACTCATGGATAGGGTGAATGATTGCTTCAAGTGTTGAAATGATCGGTTCAACTGTTGCAACCGAGCAAGTTGGGAAAGTCAGATTGGTTAGAATTTTCCTTGCGTTTCACTTGCCCAATTTGATTGGAACAAGGATTGGTATTCAATACCAATTAGAAATAAAAGAAGGAAAGTCAATCGGGAACCGACCAGGACCACAAACCGACCGGTTCACTTGTGAACCGACCGGTTGAGGTGTCCCAACCGATCGGTTGAGGTGTTAACCGACCGGTTCAGGTCCCCAACCGACCGTTTCAGTTGTGAAACGATCGGTTCAGGTTGTGAGATGGTTATTTTTTGGAAAATCTCGAGCCCTTCTACTCCTGCTTTTAGTCCCGCATTGCCCGGGATGGAGAAACTTGTCCCATGACCGTCCTATATATAGGGGTATTGGGGGCTTCTCAAAGTACAACTCAGTGCAACCAGTTGCTCTGCAAAGTTGTCGTTCTCTGGTTTTGGTAACCGAGAGAGCCCGAGCAAGTGCTACCCGCAAAGGGAGGTGCAGCAAGGGAAAGAAGCCTGCAGTTGCAACTGGAGGCAGGAGAGTGTGTTGGTGACTAGTACGTCAACAGGAGGGTGCAACTCCTTCCACTTCTTTGTGAGACAAGGAGTGTGGAGTTCCAGGTGGTCCGTGTGGACTACTTCAGAGGCGGGAGGTTTCTGCCGCTCAGGAGGACAATTGTCAACCCTGACAGTCCGGTGAGACCAGGAGTCGTCAGTCCCGGTGCGACCAGGAGCTGCACAGACACCGTCCAAGACCGGAGGTGAAGACCGTGCAAGGCGCGAGGTATTGTCGCCGAGCAAGCCTCAGGACAAGGTATGATTCCACAAACCATCCTTTCCTATTATATAGACGTTGACGCGTTTCCTTGTTCCAGGTTCGGGGAGAAAAATTTTTGTTTCTGTTGCCTTCTCTGTCTCCCCTAAAACCCAACAGTGGTATCAGAGCCACGTCAACTGCTCTATATTTTAGGAATATCGATATGATTGATTTTGGTTTGTCACCTTTATTTATTGCATACGATGCGAATAAAATTGGCTTTATGCATGTCCAATCCTAAATCCACAAATCCCAATTTACATATATGATATGTATTATTAATGCACTCGATACACGTCACCCTTAAACGAGTTTTGTGGTGGATGTATAGCATGGTTATGGCCAATAAACCCTATCTGTGTATGGTTGTATGTGGTTACTTACATCTCGGTCTGCGCACCGATCTTCCCTCTCCTATTCCTGATGTAACTCAAAATAATTTGAGATTCATTCCTACCTTTGCTCCCCCCGAATGTAACTCGGGGTTTCCCTTTTAAGCAATGTAAAATAGGATATATTTTATTTCCTGTTATGTCAAAGAATGAAGGACATCCAGACGACAGATGAGACAATCGGTTCAAGGCGTGAATCGATCGGTTGACATACCAGACGATCGGTTCAAGGAGTGAGCCGATCAATTGATGTCCAGTTCGAGGAGCGAGACGAGCGGGTGGCGGCCATGATGAGATGCATGACGACCGGGCGAACCGATTGGTTGGAGGAGCCAACCGATCGACTGGTGGCACCCAGACGACCGGGCCAGAACGAGCAAGTCATTCATGAGATGAGTTGATCTAATCGGAAGGAAAAGCACATAGTTCATCTTGTACAGGTTACATGTGATGTAGACCTAGATGACCGTGATTCCTCTTGGCTCGAGGAATCACATTAGGATGGCCATAATCATCGCTTTTATCGTTTTGCATGTTTTCTGTGGGATATAGCATGTATATGATACATACTATGTATTGTGGTGATTGGATATGTATATGTATATAAAACCAAATCCCTCATTAAATATTAAGTTTTAGATGCCTTCCAAATGCGACACACGTGAAAATCTTGATCGACCAAGTGTGGGCACGCCCAAGCGTGGTGCACTGTCTATCTCGTGGAAGTGTGAAGGATGAATGTGTGAGTCTGCCCAAGCAGGGTGCATATTCATCGTGTTGGCTTTGGGTCAGACTTAACAAGGTGACCTAGATAGGATCTAGCACCTTGAGGCATGGAGATGGTCATGGCAAGGAGTTGCATATGACATCTTATCAAGAGTTGCATATGATGCAATTGGCAAGTGTTGCCTACCTGAGAGATCTAAGTTGTGGGTGACAGCCCAAGCTGGTCCATGACTTAGAGGATTTCAGGATCTTGCCCACTAGAAGGTTGTACGCTGCAATCTTCCGAATTGATGGTGAGGGCTATCAATTTGAAGTAAAATAGTGGGAGCGATAATTAATTAAAGGCCTAATTTTATCGTCAACTTTTCAAATCAATCAAACAAGTCAAAAAGAGTTTTGGACTAAAATTTCATATATTTCCTTTAGTTAAAATAAATGGTTAATCAACAATAATCACTTTATTTGTGATCGGTCTTTGAGACCAACAAATTAAATGGGAATAATTCCACAACTGGTTAGGATGATGAGAAGTGTTCTCAAAGAGTGAAAGCTCTAAGTCCTAGTTATACTAAGACCAGATAAACTCAATCCCACCACATCAATGACTAAAAGTATGCTTATGGAAGCATACCAAGGAAGACATTGATGAGGAGTGCTTGATGTTGTGTTCTTTGAACTATGAGTTGCGGAGACAACATGAGACATATGATGTCTCCAAGACACTGTCCTAGTATGTCATGACAGAAGGAGATCCAGTAAGGTATTCACACACTCAATATGATTGGGTATGTGGAAAACCTGACTAAGAAGGATTCCCTCTGAGCCAAGGGTTAGCTATTGGTATGATACTGTAAATGTTGTGAGAATCATACAATTTGATAAGCTACAACATGAACAACTTTGACAAGCATTGATAGAGTTCTTGGACATGTTGAGGATAGTAGAGGCAAAGATGAAGAAAGGCAAACCATAATCTTTGATGTGATCAAAGAAAAGGTAATTCTTAAGGGCAAGGACAAGGGTAAAGCAAAGAAGTGTTCTAATGCTAGCCAGCAATCCAAGCCATCTTCAGCCTCAAGGCACATGGGGAAAGAGTGTATGAGGGAATTGCCCTCTATATCTAGAAGAACAAAAGAAGATGAAGGAGGGGATGAAGATCTCTACCTAAGGTATCATGAAATGAACCGCTTCTTTATTCAAGGTATATGATACCAAGATTTGGATCTATCATATATGATATGCAATATCCGCAAAGAAGTGATGGCCTTTGTGAAAGGACCAAGAAAGAAGTACCCATCATTGGAGCAAGTGTTTCTACCATAGATAGGATTATCTTTCAGTTTATTTCAGCCTAAAGGGCACGAAATAGAGTTTAGAACTGTTATTTCAGATATTGCCAATAGATAGAAACACTTTATTTTTGCATATTGTATGACAATGATGGCAATTAATAAAGTTGATGTTTCAATCTTAAAGATATGATCTTTGTGGGAATGACTTGTTTATCTTGTGATACATGGTATGCATAAGATAAAATGATACCTAAAGTTATTGATGACTCAAACAATCAAATTAGCATCAATCATGAGAAATTCATTTCTAGTTTCCATATGATGGATAAATCTAGACTCTTTTGATTGGATAACCAGTAAGAGACATGAATCTCTTGGATGTGATTAATCAATCTTCACTAATGATAGTGGGAGAATGATTATCCTATTAGGTGTGATACATGTGATGTATTTACATACCTATTGGAACAAATGCTAATACTTCAAATGGTGTTTAGAGAAATACCAATATGAATATCTTGAAGTGTTCACGATTATCATAGATGAAGTGCAAATTTGGTAAAGTGTTAATTCTTGATGAGATCAATGAATGAAATACTTGGACCAAATGTTTGAGATCCTTACGAGTGATTATGATGGTGTATCATAGTGAACTCATGGTTAAGGCATGGTGATGTCTAAATCAAGAAGGAATCATGCTCTAAGGAGTTAGAGAATGATTATCAAATAACTGAATTCTTCTTAATAAAAGAATACCCCTCACTAATAAAAGAAATTAAGAATCACAAGGGTTGTGAATTCTTATATCCTTGACAGATATGCCTCAATTATCTATGTGATGAGTTGTTCATGTGATGAGTCAACTATCTAGATAAATATGAGGAACCAAATTTTGAGTTATGGTTTATGACCATTACATCCTAAATGACATCCATGTCAACCATAAGGTATGACCTTGATGGTAGCACTCATTGGATGAAATCCATAAGTGCAAATGAGTCTTATGTGTTAAGACACATGGATAACATTTTGAGAAGGATGATGCTTGTTGATTGCAACTTAATGACTGAGACATTTGGCATATGGATACTAAAACCGCATTCCTATGAGGAATAAAACAAGGATGTGTATGTAACACAACCTATAAGGTTTATGAATCCACTAATGCAAATGAAGTCTATAAGTTACAATGAACTAATCAATGTGATTGATTGAGTACAAGCAACTCAGAATTGGATCTTTACTTTGATGATATAGTCAAAGGGTTTGACTGATATGTCAAAGATAAAGAATGGATCTGTGATTTAGTGGGAGCGTGTTCACATTCCACATGTTGATGTGAAATGGAAATGTTCTAGAATGGAAATCCTAAAGTGGAAATTATCTTTAAGGAAGATAGAGATGTTTCCTATGTGATAGGAATAGAGATCTATAGAAATAGTTCTTGAAAACCTCTTGACCTGTAAGGAGAAACCATACATTGGCAATCTGTACTGAAGGGTTCAGTATGCACAGATTTAGTGGGAGAAAACTTGTCCATGCTACATGGAGCTAGTATCCCAAGGCAAAGTGTCCAATTCTTATGAATAATGGGAACACTAAGAATAGATATGGATCTATCATGTATGTAATCATCCCATTAACTTGCATGTATCGGCATGGCAAGAACAAAATGCATTCATCATATTGTATGTAGGACATGGCAATATGATGTGCTCATCCTGATAACTCGTATGTGAGACATGACGAGTGGATGTCTGTCTACTTCCGGTAAGGGTTACTGGAATACCATAAGAACTTGATAAGTACTTGTGAAGTACTAGTTCTATGGTGATAAGGAAGAGTTCTATGTAAAGAGTTACATTGATGCGAACTTCTGAAAGGATAGAAAATTAATTGCAAAATATATATAGGATATATAAAAGTGAAAGTTTGTTGATAATTGGAAGTGTTCCAATAAAACCGTTTAAAAGGAAATGTCGAGTATCCGTGTATGAGAGAACAACTTTGGATACTATATGGATCTGGAAGTTCATAAGATGAACTTATAATTATTCCACTCATTGATGACAAGTATGGAATCCTTGATCATGCAATGTGGCTAAAGGTTAGCAAAGGAATACTAGATCGCATATTACGGCAACTCCATCTCATAAGTATGACGTACAGTGAAGAGATGAGAGACATGCAATTTATACTGACTTTGGCAAGGTGTTTCCATTGCTCACTATGTCGGCATTAGAGCACATTAACATGTGGGACATGTTTGAAGATCACTATGAATATGATTCAAGGGTGATTGGCTCACAGTGCAAGTGGGAGTCTGTTGGTGTGTATGCCCTTAGAGCCAATCATGGGATGATTGGGTGGATACATTAAGATTGATTTGATAAACATCAAAGGCAAGCTTCCAATTCTTTCTGGTTCAGTCATATGAGATAGTGATTGAACAGATTGAATGTCTAGAGAATGACAGTACTCAATGATGTATGCCTTCAGGTTCATGACCTGAACGACGAGATCATACAGATGCTAAGAGTTTGTACATTCTTGTTATGTCCCTATTCGGATGTCATTGTGGAAGGTAGATAGACAACAATGACACACAAGACTAGATTGTGGTGTTGGTTGATGATAGAATCTCATTAGTCATGATATAGAGATATCAAACCAAACACATAGGTACTTGTTAGAGAATAAGTGTACCAGACAGACCCACCGTGAGTTTGACACATGGAACCATGACATGGTAGTCACAGTCAGTACTCACAGTGATGGTGGTGAGTGTGATTCTTAGACCTGAAATCACTGTACTCAACACATATAGTTGGGTACACTTTGACATCATCAAACACAGTCCTAAAACATGGGTTGTTATAAAGGTGATGATTGGGTGGCTTTGACACATGGGGCTTTTGAGGGGTGAGTGATAGATATGGGATTTGTCCCTCCTGAGGGAGTTTGATATCCAAGGCCACTTGATGAGTAGGATTGAAATAGGTGTGCACACGCATGTGTGAATCAGTATGTGATATTGATGTCATACATATCTCGTTCAATCTACTCTGAGATCAAGAAAGTGAATGAACGTTGACAGGATGACTGTTCCATGCCTCGAGTTCATTCGGGATATCAGGGACAAAGGAATTATACATTCACTATAACACCATTCACGGATTGTAGGATTGAAATTTGTTCTCCAACTTTCTACTTTCACTTGGGTAGCACTAATGTGTGACTAGGCACCGCTCTTTGCTTGTGAAGTCATAAGTGTTATGGACTTTCCCTGCCAACGTGAAATGGACCTGCAGGGTCACACACATAGGATTTAACCTGGAAGAGGAGTTTTGTCCACAAGAAATGTTTAGATTGATTACTAAAGGAGTTTAGTAGTTCAATTAAACACTCAATAAATTGATAGCTCAATATCATAATGTTCAAGGTGTTGGACACATTGATTGGAGTATCAGATTGATTGAAATCGCAATTTACTGATTCTGCACAATCTGCACTCCCAACTGATCGGCTCATGTGATGAACCGATCGGCTCAGCTTGGTGAACCGGTCGGCTCAAGTTGTGAGTCGATCGGCTCATGGACAGGGTGAACGATTGCTTCAAGTTTTGAAATGATCGGTTCAACTGTTGCAACCGAGCAAGTTGGGAAAGTTGGATTGGTGAGAATTTTCCTTGCGTTTCACTTGCCCAATTTGATTGGAACAAGGATTGGTATTCAATACCAATTAGAAATAAAAGAAGGAAAGTCAATTGGGAACCAACCGATTCAAGGAAATGTGTCAACGTCTATATAATAGGAAAGGATGGTTTGTGGGGACTGACTTCCTTAGTATTTGCTAAGGTTGGAACCACTCTAAATCCTTGTCTCCTTGTCCAATATTTTTGTGGTTGGTTGTTTGAGTTAAATAATTGTTTAAAATTATTTAAAACTCTATTCTCCCCGAACCCGAAACAAGGAAATGTGTCAACGTCTATATAATAGGAAAGGATGGTTTGTGGAATCATACCTTGTCCCGAGGCTTGCTCGGCGACAATACCTTGCGCCTTGCGCGGTCTTCACCTCTGGTCTTGGACGGTGTCTGTGCAGCTCCTGGTCGCACCAGGACTGAGGACTCCTGGTCTCATCGGACTGTCGAGGTTGACAGTTGTCCTCCTGAGTGACAGAAACCTCCCGCCTCTGAAGTAGTCCACATAGAGGGGGGGGTGAATAGAGTTTTAAATAATTTTAAACAATTATTTAACTCAAACAACCAACCACAAAAATATTGGACAAGGAGACAAGGATTTAGAGTGGTTCCAACCTTAGCAAATACTAAGGAAGTCAGTCCACTACCCGGTTGCTTACCCAACCGGGATTTGAAAAGAAATTTATTTTATTACCTCGCAAGGACTTTACATAAAATACAATTTCTTTTCCTAAACCCTTCAAGCAGCCTTCACCTAGAAGTAATCGCCCAACCTTGAAGCAGCCTTCACCTAGAAGTAATTGCACCACCTTGAAGCAGCCTTCCTCCTGAAGTAGCTTCCCGTTGCAATAGCCTTCTTGAAGTAGCTTCCCGTGCGATAGCCTTCTTGAAGTAGCTTGAAGTCCCCTTCTCCACCTGAGAAGTCAAACCCTCTCCAATCCGCAGCCTCCAACACTAGGAGTAGCAAGGAGAGTACAAAGGATAAAAGGGAACAAGAAAGAAAATAGAAATTACAACTTATCCTTTTAAGCACAAGGCTTGATTTGCCTATATCAAGCGTATTGATCTCCTAACCAATGAGTGTAGAAGTGTAAGTGTTGTAGTAAGGAGATGCTAGCCTATAGGACACGAATTTGAGCTAAGGGGAAAGTAGGCCAATGATCACAGTGCTCAATTTGCTTGCAACAGATTGCTCAAGTATGCTCAAGTATTTCTCAAGTGTAACAAGTAAGTTTGAGTGTCCTATGGCTTGTCCTATTTATAGGAATGGCCTAAGGATGCTTAAGGACGTTCTAGACAACTTCTAGGGGTTTCTAAGTGCTTAACTAGCCGTTAGGTACAAAGTTGTTGCTTTAACAACGGCTAATTAATTTATTCTGCAGTTGCTGTCAGAGACCATCTCGGTCGACAAATGGTCGACCGAGACACCTACTCGGTCAAACTTTTGTCAACCGACAGGCTCTCTGGAACAAGTGATTTGCAACGTCTTTCTTCAACTGCCAACTAACTTGTCTGTTGTGTCTAACGGCTACTTTGGATCTTTCTCGGTCGAGAAGATTGTCGACCGAGAGTGTCTCGGTCGAGGAGTTTGTCGACCGAGATTGATCCTGTTTCAAGGTTTCAATTTAGGCACTAATTATGTGTGTGAGTGTGCATAAGTAATCCTATTTGAATGGGATGACTTGTCTAACTGTGGTGTTTAGCTAGGGAGAATCTAACGCTTGATTTACATGCAATTCTAAGTACTTGTACATTATATTTTTTGTACAAGTTTTTACAATAGTGATTACATTGCATGAAAATATAAATATGTAAGCTTGTAGATTTTCCCTTGTTGCTTTGTCATCCTACACACTCAAGTAGCTCGTTAGATTAATAAGAATGAAATGTTTGTCATAATCAAAACAAAGGGATTTATAGATGTCCATTTAGCCAACAATCTCCCCCTTTTTGAAGATGACAAACATTTCCAAAATATAAATAAAGGAAATATAAAACATATGAGTTTCATACCTTTAGATTACCTTTTGTAGCTTTTTCTCTTGTGTATAAAATGTGTGCTTATTATTCCCCATGAATTATGGAACATGAAAACCAGACCATTTGGGAATATAGCAACTTTCAATGTAAAGCCAAGAGTTTATTTACGAAACTCATTAATTGAGTTTGACATAATTACTAAATGTTAATTGTATATTTATCTCTCCCCCTTTGTCATTTCAAAAAGATAACCGTTAAGAATAAAAACTCCCCCTTAATTAGATATCCCATCAAAAAAAAATGTCCATTTAAAAGCCAAAATAAGAGTTTTTGTTTGTTTAAGTAGCACAAATATCGAAGAAAACATCCTCCAAAGGAGTGATAAGCAATTGCTTCCTAATGTTGTTAAATTGATCTAGTGGAAGTGGTTTTGTAAAAATATCAGCCAATTGATCTTCCGTATCAACATGATGAAGGGAAACATGATTTTTGGAGATGTGATCCCTTAAAAAATGATGACGGATTTCAATATGTTTAGCTCGGCTGTGTAAAATAGGATTGTGTGCTAAGTTTATGGTGCTTGTATTGTCACAAAAAATAGGCGTAGATGAAAGATTAAAACCATAATCGCTTAACACTTGTTGCATATAAAGCACTTGAGCACAACAAGACCCAGCTGCCATATATTCAGCTTCAGTTGTAGATAGGGCAACCGTATTTTGTTTCTTACTAAACCAAGATACTAAAGCTCTCCCTAATAAGAAACAGCCACCACTAGTACTCTTGCGATCAAGTCGACAACCGGCATAATCCGCATCAGTATAAGCTTTGAAATCCAAGGATTGTCCTTTTGGATACCATAAACCAAAGCAAGTAGTACCGGCTAGGTAACGAAGAATTCGTTTAACTGCTAGAAAATGAGAATGCATAGGTTGTGATTGAAATCGAGCACAAAGACCAACAGAAAACATAATGTCCGGTCTAGAAGCCGTTAAGTAAAGCAAACTACCAATCATGGATCTATATAAGGAATCATCAATAGGTTCCCCATTTCCATCCTTATCAATTTTGACAGAAGTAGCCATAGGAGTAGTAGCATGTTTGCATTGATCCATCCCAAAACGTTTTAAGAGTTCTTTAGTATATTTTTCTTGGCTTATGAAAATTCCTGCAGGTGTTTGCTTAATTTGAAAACCAAGAAAGAAAGTTAGTTCACCCATGAGGCTCATTTCAAATTCTTTTTGCATAATATCACTAAATTGTGTGCACAATGAATCATTTGAAGCTCCAAAAATAATGTCATCAACATATATTTGCACAACTAGGAAATCAGATGTATATGTTTTGAAAAATAAAGTAGAATCTGAATTTCCAATAGAAAAACCATAATCAAAAAGATATGTTTTGAGCCTTTCATACCAATTTCTAGGTGCTTGTTTTAAACCATAAAGTGCTTTCTTAAGTTTATAAACATAGTCACCTTTTTCCGGTATTTCAAAGCCAGGTGGTTGGGCAACATAAACTTCTTCTTGAATGATGCCATTTAGAAATGCACTTTTGACATCCATTTGATAGAGCTTAATGTTTTTATGGGCAGCAATAGCTAGTAACATCCTAATAGCTTCAAGTCTAGCTACGGGTGCATATGTTTCATCAAAATCTATTCCTTCTTGTTGATTATATCCTTGTGCTACTAACCGAGCTTTATTCCTTATTACTTCTCCTGACTCATTTAGCTTGTTCCTAAAAACCCATTTAGTTCCTATTATGGTTTTATCTTGTGGTTTAGGAACTAAATCCCATACATCATTTTTAGTGAATTGATTCAATTCTTCTTGCATGGCTATTATCCAATAATCATCCTTAAGAGCTTCAGATATCTTTTTAGGTTCAACGATAGAAACAAAAGCCATGTTTGCTACATCTTTGAAGGAAGACCGAGTTTTGACTTTATCATTTGGATCTCCAATAATCAGTTCTTGGGGATGATCCTTGATAAGCCTAGGTGTAGGTTGTGTTTCAACTTGGGGATTGGATGTAGTAACTTTTTCATTATCATTTGGTATGGTTAAATTTTCGAATTGATTAGTGAGATCAGTAATTTCTAGATTTTCAGATTTTGACTCCTCATGAAAAGAAACATAAATGGATTCCTCAACTTTTCTAGAGATAGTGTTATATACTCTAAAAGCTTTGCTAGAAGTGGAATATCCCAAAAAGAATGCTTTGTGTGATTTAGAATCAAATTTGTCTCTATCATCTTTGGTATTTAAAATGTAGCATGTGGAGCCAAAAGTATGAAAGTAGTCAACTCTAGGTTTCTTAGAATGTATTATTTCATATGGAGTTTTCTTCAAATGAGAGTGAACAGTTACTCTATTTAGCACATAACAAGCAGTGTTTACAGCTTCAGCCCAAAAGGTTTTAGGTGTGTTGTGTTCAAGCATCATAGTTCTAGCCATTTCTTGTAGGGATCGATTTTTCCTTTCAACTATACCATTTTGTTGTGGGGTACGTGGAGCCGAGAAATTATGAGTATACCCTTGAGATGTACAAAAGGCCTCAAATGTATGATTTTCAAATTCCCCACCATGATCACTTCTAATGGTACATATTTTATTTTGTAAGAGATTTTCAATCTTGGAACAAAATTGCATAAAAACATGAATAGTATCATCTTTAGTTGCAATAAAATGTACCCATGTATATCTACTATAATCATCAACGATAACAAAACAATATCTCTTACCACCGATTGATTGTGTCCTCATTGGTCCAAATAAATCCATATGAATTAATTCTAATGATCTACTGGTGCTAAGTACATGTTTTGATTTGAAAGATGTTTTGGTTTGCTTTCCCATTGTGCATGGTTCACAGTTTTCAACTTGATCAAAAGATAAAGTAGGCAATCCACGAACAAGATCATATTTCACTAACTTTTTGATAACATGTGAACTAGCATGTCCTAGCTTTTTATGCCATATTTGTAAGGTATTGTCATTTGCAAGCAAGCATTTTCCCACTACCGTTTTCATAGAGTTAGGTTTAAGAATATAAAGATTTCCAACTCTATTTCCTTCATAAACAACATTTGTAGTATTTTCTATTAATAACTTGCAGCAGGTTTTGTTAAATAACACATCATAACCACTATCACATAATTGACTAACACTTATCAAGTTATGGTGCAAACCATCAACAAGTAGAACATTCTTAATTTTGAGGTTTGTACCAACATTACCTATTCCAACGATTTTGCCCTTACCATTGTCTCCAAAAGTGACTGTTCCACTTTTCTTTTCTTCAAAAGTTTGGAATGCATCCTTGTTTCCGGTCATATGTTTGGAACATCCACTGTCAACCACCCATTCATGCATTAAAATGTAGATTTTGGTACCCATGTGATGGTCCGATATGGTTAGGATCATTTAAATACAGATTTGTATAAAAGTTCTGAATCAGAAGTCCAGTCGGTCGAAAATTGTTCGACCGACATCTGTCTCGGTCGACAATTTGTCGATTGAGAAAGTTACTGTATTACAAGCAAAGAAACGCAGAAATTTGCTCGGTTGACCAATTTTCGACCGAAATAGGTGCTGTAAATTTTGATTTGTTAAAGACATCTAGTCGGTCGACAATACTTCGACCGATCCAAAGCTCGGTCGACAATACTTCGACCGACAAGGTTTCTATTTCTGTACAATAATGCAGAAAAATAACAATATGCATGACACCTTTTGTTTAGTTGAGATAAGACAATATAAATAGCAAAATAAAGCATTTGGTCATATCTCAACTACATTCCACTCTACTAAGTTTGGGGTTTTGGGATCCAAACTAAGTCGGACTCCTTAGTCTTGTAGGGGCATGAAAAGGAATAGTGTCCAAGACGTAAGCAGAAATGGCAAGTAATAGAATCAACTTCATTTCTCTTTCTAGCCATTGTATTCTTAGGTACAAACCTAGTTTGAGTTCTTTTGGGTTGATTTTTCTTTGGAGCATATCCCAAACCTTTTCTTCCATTGAAAACAGTGCCAACTCTTAGTATGTTATCAAGTATATCTTTTCTTCTTAACTCATAAAGTTCTCTTTGCAACATAGCAATGTCATTCATTTTCTTGTGTAGATCTTTTCTTGCTTGATCTAAATCAGAATACAATGAGTCCTTTTCCTTTACAAGATTATCATAGTCCGAATGGTTACACAAAATAGGCTGAGTTTGAAAATCTTGTAGTTTAGCTAACAATTCAGTCTTTTCTTTAGAAAGAAGATCAACATTTGTTTCTAAAGTGAGTAGCTTTCTAGTACAATCATCTAAAGATGTTTTTAAAGATAAATTCTCAAGATCAGTGTTGTTCTTTTCAGAAGAAAGTTTATCTAATTTGGCAATGATCTCATCATTTGATTTTATAGCCTTCTTTAGTTTCTTCTTGGCATCAATATATTTATCATGAGTTTCTTGTAAATTAGTAACTAACTCTTCTTTAGGAAGATCAATTAGGCTTACCTCTTGAGAGTCTTCATTGTCTTCTCTTGCCATTAGACATTCCACCTCTTCTCCGCTTTCACTCTCACTTGACTCATCCCATGCAGCTTTATAGGCTTTTTCTCCTTTCTTCTTGTGTGAGCTTTTCTTTCCCTTCTTTGCTTTGGGACATTCATTTTTGAGATGCCCTTTCTTCCCACATTCAAAGCACCTGGGAGGGGTAGAAGAACTAGAAATTTTGTTAGATTTAAACCTTTTATATTTCTTACCGTTGACGATCAAGGCTTCTTCTCCTTCTTCTTCACTTGACTCCTCGCTTTCTTGTGTGACGACTTTTGAAGCTTTGAGAGCCACATCCTTCTTCTTCCCACTTTGACGTTCACGTTCTCTTCTTTCTTCCTCTTCTAGATCTGCCTCATGAGCTTCTAAATTGCCGATGAGTTGCTCCATTTTGAGTCGAGTGAGGTCGTTTGCTTCTTCAATGGCTGTCACCTTTGGCTTATATTTTGGAGGAAGTGATCGAAGGATTTTTGATACCTGATCTTCCTCAAGGACAGGTTTTCCTAGAGCACTTAAGCCATTAACAATGGTAGAGAATTTTGAAAACATTTCACTAATAGATTCATTAGGATCCATACGAAAATGTTCAAGCTTCGTTTTAAGCAAGCTAATTTTGGAATTTTTGACTTGGACTGTTCCCTCATAGGTTATGGACAGTCTATGCCAAATATCATAAGCTGTATCACAATTTGATATTCTATTAAATTCTCCTACCGAAATAGAACAATATAAGATACTTACAGCTTTTGCATTCATTTGGGCCAGCTTTACCGTGTTTGCATCCCATTCCGCAAATTCATTTTGAGGGAGCATATATGGAGTAGACACCATTCTCCATAGATCCCAGTTGATTCCTTGGAAGTAGAATTGCATCCTTATCTTCCAATATTGGTAGTTTGTTCCATCGAACGCTGGAGGCCTGGCAACAAGTGTCCCTTCAATGTTGAGGTTGTTGAGTACTCTGTCACCCATTTCTTCAAGACCTTGTTAGGGTTCCTTGAAGCCTCGCTCTGATACCAATTGAAAACTACTAGAGGGGGGTGAATAGAGTTTTAAATAATTTTAAACAATTATTTAACTCAAACAACCAACCACAATAATATTGGACAAGGAGACAAGGATTTAGAGTGGTTCCAACCTTAGCAAATACTAAGGAAGTCAGTCCACTACCCGGTTGCTTACCCAACCGGGATTTGAAAAGAAATTTATTTTATTACCTCGCAAGGACTTTACATAAAATACAATTTCTTTTCCTAAACCCTTCAAGCAGCCTTCACCTAGAAGTAATCGCCCAACCTTGAAGCAGCCTTCACCTAGAAGTAATTGCACCACCTTGAAGCAGCCTTCCTCCTGAAGTAGCTTCTCGTTGCAATAGCCTTCTTGAAGTAGCTTCCCGTGCGATAGCCTTCTTGAAGTAGCTTGAAGTCCCCTTCTCCACCTGAGAAGTCAAACCCTCTCCAATCCGCAGCCTCCAACCCTAGGAGTAGCAAGGAGAGTACAAAGGATAAAAGGGAACAAGAAAGAAAATAGAAATTACAACTTATCCTTTTAAGCACAAGGCTTGATTTGCCTATATCAAGCGTATTGATCTCCTAACCAATGAGTGTAGAAGTGTAAGTGCTGTAGTAAGGAGATGCTAGCCTATAGGACACGAATTTGAGCTAAGGGGAAAGTAGGCCAATGATCACAGTGCTCAATTTGCTTGCAACAGATTGCTCAAGTATGCTCAAGTATTTCTCAAGTGTAACAAGTAAGTTTGAGTGTCCTATGGCTTGTCCTATTTATAGGAATGGCCTAAGGATGCTTAAGGACGTTCTAGACAACTTCTAGGGGTTTCTAAGTGCTTAACTAGTCGTTAGGTACAAAGTTGTTGCTTTAACAACGGCTAATTAATTTATTCTGCAATTGCTGTCAGAGACCATCTCGGTCGACAAATGGTCGACCGAGACACCTACTCGGTCGAACTTTTGTCGACCGACAGGCTCTCTGGAACAAGTGATTTGCAACGTCTTTCTTCAACTGCCAACTAACTTGTCTGTTGTGTCTAACGGCTACTTTGGATCTTTCTCGGTCGAGAAGATTGTCGACCGAGAGTGTCTCGGTCGAGGAGTTTGTCGACCGAGATTGATCCTGTTTCAAGGTTTCAATTTAGGCACTAATTATGTGTGTGAATGTGCATAAGTAATCCTATTTGAATGGGATGACTTGTCTAACTGTGGTGTTTATCTAGGGAGAATCTAACGCTTGATTTACATGCAATTCTAAGTACTTGTACATTATATTTTTTGTACAAGTTTTTACAATAGTGATTACATTGCATGAAAATATAAATATGTAAGCTTGTAGATTTTCCCTTGTTGCTTTGTCATCCTGCACACTCAAGTAGCTCGTTAGATTAATAAGAATGAAATGTTTGTCATAATCAAAACAAAGGGATTTATAGATGTCCATTTAGCCAACAGAACCATAGATGTAGGCTAAGGGGAGAGAACTCCAGCTAGAGGATAAAGTTCCATCACTTAGAAAACTCCAACTAGGACCAACTTCCCTCCCAGAAATCTAGAATGAAGAGAGTTACTCTGTTGCACCTTTAGAGAAGAAAAATGGAGAGGAAATGAAGTAGAATGAGGGCTCTCTTCCAAGAAACCACCTTCTTCTACCTCGAAATTGCCTTCCTCTACTCTGGAACTTCTCTTGGGAGTAAAACACTTCAAAATGACTGAGCATAACTGTTATGACTGCATCTGAGCTTAATTGGTAAACTAGGGTTTACGTGGATGATTATATGCTTAATTGGATTGATCATTGCTTAAATCTAATTAATGATAATAATTCAATTATGATGTTTTAAACCTAATAAGAACATTAAGTGTTCTATTTTTTGAGAAATTAGGGTTTGAGAAATATAGACCCTAGTTGGCTGAAATTAGGATTTTGATGGTACATGAGTATGGAATTTGATCAGGATAGAAGTGTGGTAAATGATTTTTAATATTTTCTACAAATTCTATATTTAATTGAATTTTGTATATGATATGTATAAATAAATCATGCATATTGTAGAAAATTTTTAGAATATTTGAGTGTTCTTTGAATGTGGTTCTCTATCAAACTATACTTCAACCAAAATGCTGACAGAGTGCTTTTTAGCAGTGTAGTGTTTTATTTTTTATTATTTATTGATAACTCCAAATGATCTGAAATTTTAACTAGAAATTTGAAACTAAATCATAAATAACATGTAAAATTTTAATAATTTTTGGATGCATTTAGACCTTATCAGTAGACGAATTACAGTAACTGACATTTCTGTAGAATTCTAGATAACAATGCACTATTCGATTTTTAATTATTTAATGGAAGCTTGGAATGATCTCGAATTTTAACTGAAGCTTTGTAACTCAATTATACATAACATGATAAATTCATAGAAACCTTTTTATGATAGAAAAATTTGCTGAAATAAGAAAAAATTTAATGAGGGGTCAATGTGTAATTAACCCAAGCAACTCAATTGCTCTATATTGTCAACCTAACACACAAGGAGCTCTCATAATTTATGATTCAATCCAAAGAAACGAAATCCTAGAGAGAGACAATTAGGGTTTGAGAGGAGAAATTGATGGAGATGCTGACCTAGGGTTTTGCGGTCTGAGGAGTTTAATTTGGATGTTGTTTGTGCAAGCTATGCAATTTTAGGTACATTCTGGACTTTTATGCAATTTACCCAATTACAAGATTTTGTTTGCAAATTATCACATGCATTATAATATTTATATATTCCCTTAACATTCTCAATATTTTGAACCATGGGGCACCTAGTTACACCTTGGTTTGAAGGTGTTTCTCTCCAAGGGTATTTTAGGGATTACCCTCTTAATAAATGAGCTCATCTTTAAAAGCTATCAACTAATGGGCTTATTTCTTTGATTGGAGGATGGTGGGGATGTCCTAGAAGTCTCCATGTCCTATTATAACCGACATTTTATATTCAAGAAGCGCCTATGAGATGTCCTCTTGCATGGCCCTGAAGCCCTATGCTAAGGACACATGGAAAGTCCCATAGACACCTCATGCATGCCCCCTTATTTATAAAACCATATCTACTCCTTCTCACCTCCCAATTCAAAAACTCTTGCTCTCCTTCTCTTTCCTCCAGCTTATAGAATTTTTCCTACTATGTTTGTCCATGAAGGTTCTATCCCAAGGTAAAAGAGGGTGCCTACCTTGGTGAAGAAAACTCCTAGGGTTTCGAATTATCTTTATTTAGGGTTTCTAAAGCTCCTTCTTGGTGCTTTCGACCAAAACTAGTAAGTTTCCTCCTTTCCTCCCCTATTTTCATGTTGTTTGTCTTCCTCCCACCTTCCTCCAGGTCAAAACCATGGCCTTCCATTGTGAAACCCCACTTACAATCCTTCAACACTTAATCTCCATGTTCTTCTACTAGGGTTTTTCACCTCTGGAGTGGAGAAGGTACTTCTTGCTCGAGATAGGAGCTTTGTTGGAGAAATCAACCTCTCTAGTTTAGGAACCTTGCTTCTTGAACCTGTCCACCTTCTTATAGGTGAGTTTTACAACCCCCTTCTCATATATTGCTTACTATATGCTTAAAACTCATGCTTCTATGTTTAAAATCGATGATATCGTTCTCTATTTACTATGTTCTTCTAAGGTTTTGGTTTCTTGCTATTTTACCTTCTCTAGAAGATCTTGTTTGGTTATCCATGCATCTCCAGCCCTGATCTTGGATCAAATGGTGTTTTCTCCCTCTCCCTCACTCTCTCTTCACTTATCTCGATCGGTTTGATGATGTGGCAATTTCCTATTGATCAATTTTGAGAAATTTATAACTATTTATTCCCTTGTCTAAAAATAAAAAGAAATTATATTCGAAACTTGAAAAAACATGCTCTTTATAATACAAAATAGTTCCAAGGTTTGTTTTTGAGTTTTTTGGAAAAGAGTTTTTAGAAAATGAATTAAAAACCTAAAACCCCTCAAAAATACACTTTAACTTTTATAACTCCAAAATATACAAAACTATATGTTTTCTTAATCAGAAGAAGATAACTAGATCGGTGGTGATATTTTCAAGGTTTGACTCTGAGTTTTCTACAAAAAAAATCTAAAAGTTACGGCTTGTTTACTTTAATACATATGTACAACCCTAATACATGGTAATGTAGTGAAAATAGGAGAAGTGGACCCTGAACTCAACTAAAGTATTGGACAGTGGTTAATAGGTATCTAAAAAGGATGCATGTACATTCTTACACCCTAAGTTGGGATATTTTCAAACCAAACCCTATATTTCCCGAATGAGGCTTTGATGAGCCATATTCCCTCTATTCATGATTCTTTTGTTAAATTCTCTCAAAATTGGTAGTGATATTAATTTTCTTGGGTTTTTAACCCAACTTCCATGTTTCAAATATATGATGCTTTTACTTACCATGTTTTCTTTTCTAGCATGTTGATTTTATGGACTATTTAGCTATAGTAGTGGTACTTATGTACAACCACCCATAGATAGGGTATGTATTAATTCTCCCTAGGGAATGTCTTATCATCCCCCATAAAAATGTGTAGGTGACTGGGAATGTATTAATTCTCCTCTCACCTATAGGTTGAGGTCCAGTAGGTGCCTCAACCCTACTTAGTTAATTTAGTCAATATTAATCATGCATGCGGAACTTTGTATTTTTTTTCTTGATATGGAAAGCATCTATATGATTATGCTTCATACTCTTATTCTCTTCATCTTATGATGACATCTTAACCTTTAATTCCATGTTATTTCTTTTCCTTTTGTTCTTGATTCATATTGACACATACCTTATTTTTCTCTCACTTGTTGGGTGTTTTCCCAACCACCCAGGTTTAGATCGAGGTGTTGAACATGACCAAGGAGAACATAGCTTTCAACATGGACCTAGTAGTTTGAGATATTTCTTGGATACAAATTTAAAGTAATTTAGAGTTCCCTCTACTTCCTTATGTTTTGTCATACATGTAAACCCTTATGGAAGATTATGATGTACTTTTGTAATCTTTTATGAAAATTGAATATAATCATTTATTTGATTCTGCTGCAACACTTTGGTTGTTTTGAATACCATTTATTGAAATTTGAAAATTTTACACCTATTCCAAGATACATTTGAGTGTGTTTGGAATGGATGTTTTATTCTTCTAATTTTTAGTATGCAGTGGATCCCCTCTCAGGTCTCACTCTTTACACACCCTCTCTCATGATATTCCTTGTCTTAGGTCTAGGGCACACAACTGTTACCACAACATGTTGTTCTACTTCTTTGCACGTTCCCTTCTCTATCTCTCTCTCTCTCTCAATTGTATATTGATCATAATTTTTACATACATTATTTAAAATGGTTGAATCTATAGTCCATTTCAATCGCTAGAATGAGACAGACACAATAGGAATACTCTTTATATCTAATTATAATTCCTATTCTAAAAGTTCCTTTATAATGAACTTTATTGGTGATTATGAAATCAAAGAATGAACTTTTATCTAAACATCATGATATCTATATGAATTAGTATTGGATCTATTGTTATATCAAAGTTTGAAATATGAACTTGATATTGGAGAAAGCTTAAGGGTCAACTTACATTCTAGTATATATGTCCCAATAAAATGATTCAACATATCTACAAATTTGATGTTGGATATTGTTCTTGAATTATGAAATCATGTTACTTGTTGAGTATGAATGATTATAATTATGTTCATGTGAAAAATACCCTAAATCTTGATATTTCGGTAGCAAAGTTCTTGAAAACTAAATCTTGACACTATCTACTTACCTTTGACTAAGTTTTGACCATATACCTTGATCCCTCCTTTGTCTTGACATCGGTTGATGTGATGTAATGTATATGTACATACTTATGACTAAAACACTTGGTTAATTACTTGCATGAGATACCATGTTCCCTATAGAATGTTGGTTCAAATTTCTATATAGTTTGTTCAAGATTCTTTATTTTTTAAACTGGGTTTGTAATGTACTCCTTTATTTCTTGCTATTTATCGGTTACGCCTTAGGTGACATATAGATAGGTTTAGATAGGTTTCTCATCTTATTGTACTATGATGAGTATGACTCATATGATTCTCTTTTTCAGTAGCCCATGTTTGGGTAAAAGAATATTTGAATTAATTTGTAAAAGTTTACTAAGATGATAATCATGCCATGATCTGATCTTAACCTGAAAAGCCAATCATGATTATGAACTCATATGTAATTTTTGGATCATGCTAATCCTTTTTTCCAAATATAGTATATCTACTCCCTGTACTTGAGGTAATCACAAGGATATTGTATACGAAGTAAAATCATTCTTGACACTCATAGTTGATGAGGTCCCTAATGATTAAACATTTGTGGTCCATATATATATTCACACATATATACATTCATGTATATATATGAATGTTTATATGTATATTGATAAACCTCAAATATGAATAAGAAAATATCTCCTATTTTATGTATCATGTTTCATGTTTTTATGTGACTAAATGATTGGATGCTCAAATCATGATGGAAAAACCTGTTGCAAGAGGAAATTTCTCTATTGTTACCTCTTTGTAAAACTTGATTTTATATAATATGAAGGATGTGAGATCTCAACCATACTCCATGATGATCGAATAAATATAAGAGTCTAAATTGACTTCTCTATTTCTAATTATACCACCTTACCTTATCTATGAAAGAGAGGAAATATAATCATGATCTCAATTATACTAAAGTCTTTAATTATGATTACTCTATAATGATAATGCATCTGTGATCCCATAAATTTGTGAAATACAAATCAACAAATCCTGTGTCTCCTTATTTTATATTCTTAATGTGTCATAATAATGAGGAAATTTGTGTTGGGTTGGGGTGGCAGTTTAATTTATCAGCCCCTCACCTATGTGACACCCCTATTATGACTTCCTGTGAATTTCATATTGTGATTGTTAAAAGAATTCAAAAGGTAAATCTTTCTTATGTTTTTGACCTCTTTGACCTAAAAATCTAATAGGTCAAATCTTATAATGATGATTGGAACTAGATCTCAAATATCAAATTGACAATCATCTTGAATATGATTATGTTGATTACAAGGTAGTGGTTGATGCATCATTCATCAACATCCAATACCATGATTAGAAATTAATGTTGGTATCAGAAAAAGTTTCTAGATTGTTGTATACTAATAAATGATCACACCTATGTCCCATATGGGAATCTATACCCTAGATTAAAAAATGTTGGACCCATAATATGTGAAATCAAAATATTGACTCTTGGAATCGATTTGCTAAATTTAAACTCTTGGTTGTGAACTCGATATATATACAACTCTTAAAATCACCCAATTTGGATTTTGAGATCACACTCAGTATATACGTGTAACATCTTGGTTCAAGTGGATTCATGGACACCATCAGGCTTAAAACCCTACTAGGGGTTTGATCGATAGTGTTATTGTAATGACCCCTCCCCTTTTTATCCCCAATGAAGGTGGACCGAGAGGGTCATTATCATATTTATAGGATCAAGGTTTAGCAATTAACCAATAATAATTAAAAAGTCATTGAATAGAAAAGAGTTTGACAACAATTTGAAGATACAATATCCTCAAGGGAGTTGCAAGGAATTGGAAACTATTGTTTGCAGTATGAAGTAAATCTTACTATCTATAATCCTATTGGACAACTTTAAGCATCTTTTCTTTTGGTTCCTTCTTCTCTGGATGTCAATCTTTCATATTAATTGTAGTTAACCTAAAATGGCATGAAAGAAAATGTGGTCAACATACTGAGATATACTAAATATGTGGGGGGAACAAAATATATGCTTGTAGGTGTAACAACATAATCATCCATAGAAATAATTATCATTACAAAAGTGAACGTGCATTTTCTTATTTTAACCTTTCAACCCTTATCCGTTCACTCTCTATGGTGTTACCTCTCTTTAGGGGAGCCTCTTTATGGAGCATAACAAGGGGGACAAGGTCATTACATTTGGTACCAGAGCTCAAGTTTACCATGTAACCTTTAATAATTAGTAAATTTTAGAAAATTCCACAGAGCCCAAGTGAATTATTAGGCCATTTTATAAAGTCGGTGGTGTCTACAAAGGATCATGACCTATGGGGGTGGAAAAAATGTCCTCCACACTGCTAGTTAGCTTACTAGGACTCCTAGGCCACTATGCATCTTTCCTGGATAAAGTCAGAAATTTTTTCCCAAAGTAAAATGCATCTAGGTTTTCTTCTCATCTTGTTATTCATCCCTTCTCTACTCCCTACTTCCCTTGCAAATCCCTAGGGACCTAATAGCTACTTCCTCTACCCTTCTAAGAATTAGGGTTATGAGTATTACGATTAAGGCATCCTACACCAAATTAAAATTGATACATGTCAAGAGGGTCACATACATAAATTTACAATGCTTTAAAAACCATAAATTAAAATAGAGATTTATCTATTATGTGAAACAATATGGCTCACATCAATGCCACCGCCATCCCTAACGACGCCCCTCGGGGGTACCCAAACAAGAAAGTCTCTTGTAGTAAGAAGGTCTCCTCAGAGAAGAGGAGGAGATCCATGGAAGGTGATTCTTTGAAGAGGCCAGGGGAGGCCTTACCGAGAGAGGTCCCAAACTTGAAGCCATACCCTTTGAGATATTGATCCTAGAAGATGGTCTAAACCTATGGCAGAATATGAACCCAAGGGTGAGGGTAATCTCAGTGTTGGTGGCCCCGGCTGTATTGGGTAAGTGGTGATCCAGAATCCTGAGATGCTCTAGTTAAAATAGAAAAAGAAGCTTGATGAGGCCATTAGTACCATGACTCTTAAAGATGTTGCTAGAGATGATAATAGTGAACCCCTACCTGTCTGCCCTCATCTCAGAGCCACCATCCCTGACTTCATCAAGTTGAACATAGAGAAGTTTTGGAGTGAAGACAAGTCTGAGGTCATCGTCAAGGTGAATGTCTGGCTTCTAGTTCTATAGAATGGCTTCTAAATCCTGGAGGTGCAACCCATCAAGAAGGTCCTCTTTGCCACTCACCTCCTTGAAGGAGAAATAAAGCTATAGTGGGAAAACTACATTATTGATCGAGATCTGACTGAGAATCCAATGGCCTGGGTGGATTTTTGCACCATCTTATCCACAGGTTTATCTGCAGCTCTACCAAGAAGGAAAAGGAAATGCAGTTCATGATCCTCTATCAGTTCAATATGTCAGTGGCAGATTATGCTCAGAAATTCTACCTCTTAGAGCATTTTACATACATGTTGACGGAGGAACAACGAGTTGAGCACTTTTTTGAGAACGTCATCCCCAACTTCAACCCCATGTGATGGATAGTAAACCCCCGAACTTCACTAAGGCCCTCAACTTTGACTTACATATGGAAGGATCGTCATGCCTACTCAGAAATCAAGAGAACTGGCACGCTGAATGTCATACCAATAGGAAGAAGCACCCTGGAAGATGTCTCCATGAATAGAAGGAGTGTTATTGCTATCAGCAAGAGGGTGACATCTCGAACAACTATCCTCTTCCTGACCCTCGAGGTCCAGGCCTGATGGTGGCTCAACCAGTGGCTAAAGTACGACAAGGAGAAGCCCTAGTAGATGGAGAGTGCTGATAGGTCTGGGTCTTCACCATTGACAATGAGGAAGCTCAGGCCAATGCCAACTGACTCATAGAAGGTAACCACCCCTAGAACTATGTTTTCTATCCTTTAACATGAAATGCATGATAGTTTTGACTGCCCTGAATGTGATATAGGCGTGTTTGATATCTTGGGACATAATGTTATAGCTTTATTTGACTCTAGTTATACCAATACTATTATTTTTTGAAATCTCACAACTATGCTATGTTTGGACTTCAAGGACTTAGGATATGTCTTGGAAGCAAATACGAATAGTAGTTATATCTTCTCATTCCTCTATAGGACACCAATTATACCTATTAAGTATATGAATAATTAACTCCCTACCAACTTTATCCCACTTTATAATAATGATTTTTGATGTCATCATAGGAATGGATTGGCTTTATCACTATAATGCAAAGATATTCTATAGGGAAAAGAAAATAAGGATAGAGAAACCATGTCATCCACACTTTACCATTAGAGGTTGGAAAGATGACACCACCATCATGTATGTGTTAGCCGTGAAGGCGGAATGAATGGCAGCTAAAGGTTTTATAGCATTCCTAGATATAGTGACTGAGCTAGAGAAAAAGGTGCATCCCTTAGAGCAAATACAGGTAGTCAAGGACTATGATGATATGTTCTTGGATGATTTTCTAGGCATACCTATGGAGAGAGAAGTGTATTTCTCAATAGATCTATCTCCCTAGACAAACCCAATTTCTAGGACATCTTACATGATGGTTGTCTCTGAGTTCCTTGAGTTAAAGATGCAACTATAGGAAATCCTAGACAAGGGCCTCATTCAACCCAACACATCCCTATGGGGAGCACTGGTCCTCTTTGTGAAGAAGAAGAAGAAGAATAAGAACATATCACTCTGCATGTGCATAGACTACAAAATGATAAATTAGGCTACCATTAAGAATATGTATCCCCTACCCCACATAGATGACCTGTTTGATCAACTCAAGATCGCCAAAGTTTTCTCAAAGATTGATCTAAGATCCAGATACCACCAGTTGCTAGTTAAGAATGAGGATATCCAAAAAAACCACTTTTCAACTCCTCTATGGTCACTATGAGTTTTTGGTTATTCCTTTTGGATTTTCATGTGCTTCAAGTGTGTTCATGAACCTCATGAATAGTGTGTTCCATCCCTTCCTTGAAAACTTTGTCATAATGTTCATTGATGACATCCTCATGTACTCTAATGACCTAAAACAACATCGCAAGCCCCTATATAAGGTCCTTGATATCCTGAGAAAGTATAAGTTTTATGGAAAATTCTCAAAATGCAAGTTTTGGATAGACCGATTTATGTCCCTAGGTCACATTATACGTAACTATATCGGTGGACCCTACCAAGGTAGCGGTCGTTCAAAAATGGCCAGCACCTAAAACTCATCTGAGATTTGTAGTTTCCTGGGACTGGCTGGGTATTACCGGTGATTCATTAAGGATTTATTGAAGACTAATTTACCCCTCACAAAGCTCACTCAGAAAGACAAGAAGTTCATTTGGTATTATCTATATGAATCATAGTTCTAGGAATTGAAAGGAAAGCTTACCTCAACCCCTGTCTTGACCATACCTTTAGGAAATGATGTTTGTCATCTTCATTGATGCATTAAAGATGGGCTTAGGATGCGTGCTAGATAAAAACAAGCATCTTGTCGCCTCTTCCTCAAGACAGCTCAAGAAGAATGAGTTGAACTATCTGAACCATGATCTGGAAGTTGCAACAATTGCCTATGTCTTGAAGATTTGATGACCTTATATGTATGTCACTATCTTTGACATCTTCACCAACCATAAGATCTTGAAGTATGTATTGACTCAGAAGGACCTGAACTTGCAACAACGGCATGGGATGGAATACCTCAAGGTTTCTATTTCACCATAGCCTACCATCCTGGTAAGGCCAATGTGGAAGTTGATGCCCATAGTCAAAAACGTCTCAGTTGTGTGACTAGTTTGGTCCCCCGAAGGAAGAGATTGGAAAAAAATTTTAGGTGGATTCCACGACATTTGATAGATTGGATATGTCTGGCCAATATCTAAATCAAGGAAGACCTATTGAGTGAGCTTGTAGAAGCCCAATTATTCAGCCCAAAGTTAGAGAAGATGAAGGGTTTGATGGTGAAGCATCAATGACACCTCTCGGTGGGTATGGCTGGTGGAATCTGATATAAACATCACATTTGGATTCCTGAGCATTCACCTTTGAAGGCTTGCATCCTGTAAGAGGCTCATGGATCAAAAATATATCATACCTCCCAACACCACTAAGATGTTCAAGGACCTACAGTGGTACTTTTGGTGGGCAGGAATGAAAAGAGACATAGCTTAGTATGTGTATAGTTGTCCTACATGCTAGATGGTGAAGGCTAAGCACCAACGAACTAGTGGGATATTACAATCTATTGATACTTCTGAGTGGAGATGGGACCAGATCACCATGTACATCGTGGTGGTTCTTCCAAAGACAAGAAAAAGGCATGGTTTGACATGGGTCATAGTGGACCGCCTAACCAAGTCAATGTAATTCCTTTCCCTGAAGATTACTGCCAAGGTGTCAGACCTAGATGAACTTTACATTAGAGAGACAGTCCATTTTCATGGCATTTCAAGTTTGATTATCTTTGATCCTAACCCTATGTTCACCTCCAAGTTGTGGAAACAAATCCAAGAGGAACTTGATACAAGGATGAAGTTCAACACAACCTATCACCCCCAAACTGATGATTAGTTAGAAAGAACGATCCAACCCATAGAAGATATATTGAGAGAATGTGTTATAGATTGGGGGGGATCATGGGAACAATGTGTGCCCTTAGATGAGTTTTCCTACAACAACAATTACCAAGATAGTATCGGGATGCCCCCGTATGAAGCTCTTTATGGGAGGCTGTGGAGGTCACTACTTCAATGGGATGATATCAGTGAGAGGACCTTTCTTAGGTCAAAGGAACTACAATTATATACTAACAATGTTCCTTTAATCAAGTAGAGTCTAAAGAGAGACCATGATCAACAGAAGGCATATGTTGATGCAAAGTGGACATATTTGCATTTTATTATAGGTGATCATGTGTTTCTAAAAATCTGACCCTCCAAGCTATAGCTAAAAATAGAGGAAAACATAGTCCCTGATGTGTGGGTCTATTTGAGGTTCTAGAATAGATTGGCCAGGTTGCTTATCCTTGCTTTACCACCACATTATAGCATGATGCTTGATGTGTTCCATGTGTCAAATCTTAAGCACTATGTTAAGGATCATGACCATGTGTTGAACATCAAACCTATAGAACTCCAAGGGAGATTGTCATACCTTGAGTCACCTGTGAGGATAATAGACTCCAAAGTGAAAGAGGTCAGGAATCAAAAGATTGAGATGGTAAAGGTTCTTTGGAAGCCCCATGGTGAGGATGACACCACATGGGAGCTAAATACGGACATGAAAAGTCTTACCCCCAACTTTTTGGATGACTAGTTGAATTTTGAGGAAAAAATTCTTTTAAGAGGGAAAGGATGAAATAACATGGATTTTTTATGTATATTTGAATACAAATAATGGACTATTAGGGACATATATGAAGAGTTTGATATTTCTGTCTTGTTTGAAAGTATGGATTAAAATTGTAGTTTACCCTTTGCAAAGAGATTTTGTGTGTTTTAATGTTTTCAATAACCCATTAATAATTATTAAGTAAAGAAAGAGTGGATAATTCAATAATAAAGGAATTTCTAGAATTAATGGACGACGGGTGACTAAATAAAGGAATTGTGTGGAAATTTCTATAAAAGGATATGTGGAAGGAAACTAATAAGTTTTATTCTATACAATATTGTTCTCAATAAGGAAACTTTCTGCAATAAGATTTCTTACCAATTTTGGGAGAGAAATGGAGTTATTCAATGCCTTAAATGAATGAAATAAATCAATTTTTTAGGAGGTAAGGAAAGTACTATTAATATTCATATTTTGGTACCAGATATTACCCAAACCAAGTTTTAATCATTAAAATCCTTAATTGAGTAAAAGACCTAAAGTGAAAAGATTTGACATATTAATACATTTAAATGTCACAAATTATTATTCATTTTAGGAATATAGGAACCCGACCCAGTTATGCCACACATCATCTCGGCCCTTAGATCATAGATCAAAGGTTAGGAGATTGTCTCCCACCTTCTGCTAGTTCAGGAAACTAGCTATAGTGTTCCCAATTTCCTCTTTCGCACCTCTCCCTCTCTCCAATTCATACGAGGATCTTGAAACTTCCTTGTTGAATTCAGAAAGGAATTCCAAACACATATATCCTAGGTTTCACTCTCTTTGGAAAGCTATTAAGACTTTCCCCAAATCACACACATAGTTGATGCCCAACCCTTAAACCCATGGCTATACAAGAGAGTAGAAATCCTCTCGCTTTACCAAAAACCCCTCTGTGAGACTCTGTGTGACTCAAAGATCATCCTCTACCTCCGATTTTGATCCAACTCCCAACATTCTCTCTCTCGATTCATATTTGTACCCCACTGAGAGATCCCATCGCTGTTTGCTCTACTCTGACTGCCTCGAGGACTTTAAAGACCATATCCGAGTTTGGCGAGGTCAAGCGGAGAGGCATGTACTAGAATTTGTCTCCCAGAGGTCCAAACTCACAAAGTCTGTCTGCCCCCGCGTCTACTACTAAGAGGTCAGGGGCAATTCTGCCATTTTCCTTACTTTTTCTTGACAAGACACGCAAGCGCGAGACGCTAACATGGTACGAGCCGATTGGCTCGGCCTTGGCCCTACAATGCATGATCTGGACAGTCTTCTGCCTATGTGACAGGCTATGATTGGCCATAGGGTTAATTTTAAAAAATCATACTAATTAACTGGTAGGTCCAAGTATAACATATTTGTACATATCTTTATAAAAAAAATGAGAAATACATTGAAATTGGTTCGATAATCTAATTTCCACTCGAATTTCAAAAGTACCCAAAGAAGTAAACTTAAGTAATGTTTAACATCTTAATTCTAATATAGGTTAAAAGTTCATATTTTGCTAAAATTAGGGTTTCCTAAGATGAAAAGTATTAAAATATGATAAGTAGGATTTGGGAAGCCTAACCCTAATGAAACCCTAATTTGACCCCAAAACCCTAACTTAGAGCCCAATCCAGTCTTAATGGATATCTTGTAAACACAATAGTAATTTTTGGATGTATGCATTAATTATAGGATTATTGCTTGATTGATTGACTCTTCTCGTCTTGCCTTGGAATTAAGTCATCCTTGAAGAAAAGTATGTCGTTATGCCCATGAATACTCACCTTATCAACTTCCATGTCTTTCAAATTTTCTCGAATAGATTGCAATAGAACTCCTTGATTGTTTATTTTCTTCCTGTAATCTATAAATCCCTTATATGTATCATCTTATATAAATGTAACTTGCTCAAATCCAACATAATTATATCTGGTATGTTAACAAATATGGGGTGAAAGATTTCATTATGGGAATGATTGGTGATGAAGCCCCAAAGGAAGGTCACCATAGTCCAAGCCCGGAAAGGAAGGCCAATGCCAAAGCAAGCCCAAAAAGGAAGATTTTGTGAAGTCTACTAATGGGTCCAAACCCTAAAGAGAGGGTTCCCCATGAAGAGTCTCCCCTGAAGAGAGGGAACACCAAAGAGAGTGGAAGGATAAGGGTTGAGAGGTTATGACTAGAAAATGCATGCCTAATTTTGTAATGATAATTGCTTCTATGGATGATTACGTTGCTACACATACATGCATATATTTTGTTTCTCCCACATACTCAGTATATCGCTTTTTTTTTATCGAAGCCAGGGAGACTTTTTATTCATACCACCCCCCTCGCGTGGGCAAAAATGCTGTCAAAAAAGATACATCTCCTGCTTATAAATGCAGGTGTATACCCAACCATATGCACCCTAACATAAAAAAAGGCATATCAGACCAAAAAAGAAACCAGCCTTTATCAAGAACAGAGACCTATCTTCCTTTACCAATATACGACACCGCTCACCTATCCAGAATAAGATAACCCCTGATCTTCATGGGCAGAAGCGCATACTCAGTGCAAATGAAAGTATCACTCATTGTGCATCCCCATTTACCAAGCTCTCTGGGAATCGAATTGATGAGCTTGTGAACATGTTGGCCCATGATGGCCTGCTCTTGAACAACAGAGCAAATGTCTCTAGTAAGAGAGGTTTCCCTCCATGGCTCAGGAGCATCAGACCAGATAATGTTATGTGTGACAAGATCATCTATGTCCACCACAGAAATGTTAATATTTCTTTCATCAGCAATCTTTAGAGCTACGACACATGTAGCCAGATAAGCACAAGTATAGTCCTCCTCAACTAACCAGACTCTGAAGGCAAGTTTCATCCTGTAATCTGAGTCTCGAATGATTCCAGCGGCCCAACGTATGCGCCTTCCATTTGGATCCATGTCTCGCCCCACCACGAGATTAAGCTTCATGTTTGTAATATCAGGAGGCATCCATCGCATTAAAAAGATACTCATCAAACTAGTTTGTGGTATCTTGATGCCATGAGTTTCCAATCTTCTATAGAAATCAGATGATTCCACCTTTGTGAAGGATATGTTCTCGAGAAGATGATTAATCGAATAAATGATAAAATTCCATTGAGAATGTAGGCTAGCGTTTCTATTTTCAAACCTATGCGTGCATCTGTTGCACCATATGGACCATGCAATGAGACCACAAATCTGTCCATGTATCCAAGTCATAGCAGAGACGCTTTGCTTTGCATAGCTGCACATGTCCATAATATCTGCAATATTGGAAGGAGGAAGCCGATCAGAAACAACAGTAAACTTCTGCCAGAAGAAAGATGTTGTCTTCCCTTCGAAGAACAGATGATGCATAGTCTCGACCGAAGGAGATTCATAACATTAGCATCTAGATGGTAACATGATATGACACCTAACAATGTTGTCGTCAGTAGGTATGGCTTTGTGAACTATCTTCGAAAGAAGCATACATGCTTTAGGAAATTTAATCATCCACATGCTATTGCGTTGACTATGTGGGGGAGGGGGAGAGTGGCAGCATAAAGGATATTTTTCTTCACCGATTGCATAGAGAAATGTCCTCGCGATGTGGGCGCCCATATCATCTTGTCTTCATGATCAGAAATAACTGTTTTATTGTTTCTAATAATGGCCATATCCTCTTCATTAAAAATGTGACCAAGTGATACCCAATCCCAACCAGATTCAGGTAACCAGAAGTCAGAAAGCCAAAAATCCAACCTTCTATCATTCTCATTAAGAGTGTAGTCCGCAAGATATTCACCACACCAACTGTAATCCCAAATCGATATGTTTCCTCTTCCAACTATCCAACGACATGAGGAATTAAAGATGGGAAAAGACCTCCAGATCCGCTTCCATTGTGGAGATGCATAGGAACTTAATTTGAGATATGGAGGATAGAAACCAGCTCGGTTGGAAAGAGATGAGAAGTATTTGTCTCTACAGAACAAGGCCCATGGTGACGACCCATTAGAAATCTCCCAACACGCCTTGTATGTGAATGCTCTGTCAATGATTCTTCTGGAGTCTAGCCCTAGACCTCCACAATTGATAGGAGAAGCGACCTTGTGCCACTAAACCCAAGCTTTTCTTTTTTGAGCATCTCTACCGGAGCAAAGGAACTTAGACATGAGCCTATCAAGCCTATCACAAATACCAGCAGGGATGTTGATGGCCGCAGTAGTGTACATCGCCGTGGATGCAAGTGCATGCTTGATAAGAAGACGTCTCCCAACAAAGGATAACAAATTTGATTTCCAAGATGCAATCTTGGTGTTCATCTTCTCCAAAAGAAAATCAAAATGAATTAGCTTGGTACGTCCAGGGATGATGGGAACCCCAAGATAGGAGATGGGTCCTTCTTGCAACGCGATGCTGATCGAGTTTGCAATACTAGTTGCAACAGATATATCATTACCCCCAATCAGGCATGTAGATTTGCCTCTATTAACCACCTACCTAGAAACTCTTTCATAGCTACTCATGATCTAGTTTATGCTCATCACAGTGTTTAGATCAACATTACAAAAAATAATAACATCATCAGCGTATAAGAGGATGATAGGTTCCATGCCGTTTCCCCGAGTGTGAAATCTGCAAATGTTGTTTCTATCAACAGCAGTTTCCATAGCTCTGGCAAGAAATTCTTCAAAAATAACAAAAAGATAGGGCGACATAGGGTTTCCTTGTTTGAGTCCCCTATGTAGTTGAAAGAAACCTTCAGTGACATCACCCAGAGTGATGGATGCCCACGATCCATAGTAAAAGATGAGACATAAGTGAATGCTCTCAGGAAAAAACCCAAATTTCTCCATAATGCGATATAGCATTCCCCAATCAACTCTATCATAAGCTTTACTCATGTCGTATTTAGTAATAGCATTAGGGTAAGCACCCCCATGATTAAGATCATGACATATCTCTTTAGACAGCCTGATGTGGTTGATGATATCTCTCCCAAGAACATAAGCACATTGCGATGCAGACACCATCTTGTGCATGAGTGTCCTCAAACGATTGCTAAGGATTGATGCGAAAATTCTGATAATGACATTTTTAACCGCAATCGGTCTAAAGTCAGCAATTAAATTAGTAGGCTGAGGAACTTTGGGTATCAAAGCCAGGCGACAGGACATCAAACTTATGTGACAAGGTTGAGATTTAAAGAAAGCCTCTGCCAAGGTCAAAAAATCATGTTTGATGATGTCCCACGTAGCAGTGAAGAAACTGAGTGTAAATCCATCAGGACCAGGAGCAGCAAATTTGTTCATCCCTTTCATGGTGTTAATAATCTCTTCTTCCGAGGGCACCATAAGCACGGCCATGTTATCATTAGCAGAAATGTTGCACTCAATGAGGTTAAGGAAAGGTTCTACATCTTCATCATTAGCCAAAGTAGCAGCCGCGAACAGATTCTGAAAGTGATCAGCAGTTGCTCGGGCCATAATCTGATGATCATCAGATGTGGAACCGTTAGGTAGAGCAATGCGAGATATGAGTCTTCTTCTTCTCTTGGCTTTAACCACAGCATGATAGAATGAAGTGTTGCGCTCGCCATCATTGAACCACATGATATTCGATTTCTCTTTTCATAGTAACTCTTCTTGATGAAGTATATCTTGAAGCTCCTCCTCCGCCGATACTAGATTTTCTTCATTCAATTTGGTAGGGTCCTCATAAAATTTCATTTCAAGGATGTGCACCATGTCCTCAAGGTCAACCTTTCTTTGAAAGATGTTGCCAAAAGTTTCTTTATTCTAGCTTTTAAGCGCCTGCCTAACCGATTTAAGCTTGCAGAAGAAGATAAAAGAAGGGTGACTAACAACATCAGTATGCCATGCTTCCTGAATAACTTGCAAACACCCCGGATGCTCTAGCCAGACAGAGAGAAAGTAAAAAGGTTGATGCCTTTTTGCATGTTGTTGTTGACCAAACTTGACAAGAATAGGGCAGTGATCGGATTCGCGGAAACACGTGAAGTGGTGAGATATAGAATCAGGCAGATTGACCTTCCAATTGTCATTGATCATGACACGATCCAGGTGTCTCCATTTTATGGGTGTTCTTCTTTGCTTGTCTACCCATGTGTACTTGCTGCCCTCGAAAGGTATTTCATAGATGTTTGCATTAGAGATGAAATTATTAAACTCAAGCATTGCTTGAAACTCAGGATCAGCTGCTCCACGATTCTCACTAAGGTTTCTTATAATGTTGAAATCACCAGCAATTTCCCATGGATAATCCCCAATACCCCGGCCAGTAATAAGTAAAGATTCCCAAAGAAGTCTTCTTTCATTATATGAGCAACTAGCATAAATGGCAAACACAAAGAAAGTATATCCAGATGCAGAAGAACAGGGAACAATAATATGTTGCTTGTGTTTACAGATAACGGTAGGATTCAGGGACACATCAGCATATACCTAGATTTTTCCATCTTCCCCATGATTTTTAGTCGCCCAATCTAGCTTCACCACATCCAACATCTCCTCAACTCTATCCGCATGAATAAGGGGTTCAAATAACACAACAAAGGCAGGTTTGTGCTTACGGCAGAGATTTCTAATGATCTTGCAAGTTTTTTGTTAGCGAAGCCTCTAATGTTCCAGAAAAGATGTGATTGTACAAACATGAAATAAACAAAGAGAAAACTTCGATACTCAAAGAACCTCTATTCGATTAACAACTACCTCTCCTTCTTCTTTCTCCATCCTCATCATATCCATCTTCCCAACAGTCAGAAGAATAGTATTCCTCACCTTCTGAATAAGGCGAGTTCCACTCATGATGCACTCGTCTTCTGTAATTAGATCGAATCGACGTGGCCCGTTGTGTGTCGAACTGGTTCCCATATCTTCTAGTTAGCCTGCCCTCTCTCCTCGATGCCGTGTCATCATATGAAGGGATGAAGTCTTCCAATCTGCGATGTTGTAGGAAAGTTCTATTTCCATCTTGATCAATGATTCTCCTATTAGGATGGATATCATCTTCTCTGATAAAGGTGTGCTGCTCTTGTTCCTGTTGTACAATCTGATGGGGTGGTGATTGCGGTATAGGGTTCTGTGTCGTAGTAGAAAATCGAGCTTCTCCATTAGCCCGCAGCTCATCTTCAGGGATGCCAAGTTCCCGACCAAACTCAGATAAGCGAAAAGATTCCTCGCGATGATCTTTCCTGGCAATCATGTTGAACTTGATTGTAGCCATATTGTCATCGTGAGATAAAACTGCAAACTGAGGTATGTCCTCCTTGAAAGATTCAACGAGGATAGGGATACCAGCCAAGTCGTCCTCAACTAAGCTTCCATGTAGAGATATACTTGAGTTCAGCAAATGGTTTGACAATCTCACGAATGGTAGTTTCATCTCTAAAAATGATCAGGAGCTCCGTAAGCCAGAACCAAAAGCTTTCTTTGTGGGCGCCATCATCTCCAATATTCATACGCTGAATCGCCAATCTGTGATGATTGTAAATAACAACTCTTGTGTTGAACGTTGTATCTGCCTCTCTTTCAGAACTGAAAAAGATCATAGCCTTCTGATAAGAAAATCTGTATACATTCACCGTAGTTGGCCAGAAGGCTTTTAGGAATTCACATAATGGGGGCCAGGAAATGCCGTCTTGCCATGAAATCTCAATGGCACATCGAAGAGAACTAATCCTTTTTTTCCTGTCATCATCATCCGGGTTAATAGAAACAAACACTTTCTTGGGCACATGTTGGGGACCTCCACGGGCTGGGATACCTACTGGAAGGCTAGGAAAGTTATTCCATGAGTTGATACTTGGCGGAACAGGCTGGTAACGGACATGAGGTGTATGGCAATGTCTGGCAATGTGACCGGGACACTTACAAGAATAGCAAACTTTGGGTGCTTTACACTGCGACTGCCAATGCCCCTTCTGCATGCATTTGTAACACGTATCATGGGGGATCCCAAAGAGAGGTTGTCTCTTGGTTTGATGAACTAAAGGTGTGTGACTGAGACCCTATATCGTCATCGCATGACCAGTAAGAGGTTGCTGCAAGGATGGATTAAGGAGACCAGCTTGATTAGCGGACGGAGATGGTGGAAGAGGGGCCGTTGCATTTTCTTAGTGCTGCAACTCCACGGTGTTCACACCTTGTGACTTATCGATCCTCATAGGCGTAGGATGCACTTGCATCGTGTGAGCTGCGTTCACCAGTGGAGGGGGGATGAGTTCGTCATTGTATCAGGAGTCGGCGCTGGCGTGTTGATCATGGGCTGTGCGTCCTCGTTCAATGTCAACTGCGTGGGTGATCTAAGAAGGTTTCTGATATCAGGAATCTCGATATGTTGGCCATGTTTTTGTTTCATGTTGTTTTAGGTTAAACTACAATTAATATGAAAGATGTACATCTAAAGAAGAAGGAACTCTTAAACTTGTCCTAGGGGATTGTAGATAGTTAGATTTACTTCTTGTTGCAAATAATAGTTTCCTATTCTATGTAACTCCCTTGAGGAGATTTTATCTTCATATTGTTATCAAACTCTTTTCCATTCAATGAAAATTTTAATTATTATTGGGTAATTGCTAAAACTTGATTTTGTAAATATGATAATGGCCATTGCCCTTTGGTCCACCTTAATTGGGGATCACATGGGAAGGGGGTCATTACAGTTATATTGTATCAAAACTTACACAGGTGAGGGATGGACACATATAAGTTCTAAGTTATTGCTTTATATATATGAAGTAGTGCAAATCTAGGTTTACATGGTCGAGTGGATTATTAGACTCATTTTCTACCTAAAGACAACATCAAACATATGTCAAGGTTTTTTTAAGTTAATTTAGTGGATACCTAAGTGAAAAATGTTAAAATATGTATTAGTGACCATAATGACATGTATTAGTAGACCAAATAATCTGAGAACCGAGCCAAGCAATGTCACACAAAGACATAAAGCTCACATAAAGGTTGTGTAATTCTAAAAGCTTCATGGCATCATTTGAAATAAGGGTAGTATGTGTTTTGGGTTAATGGGAATTCATGAATTGTTCATGTTTTTTTAAGAACTAGAATCTCAACTTAAAGGTTTAGCAACTAAACTTAGGTTTCTATGTAAGTGGTCCATGCCTTGGGTTTTGATATACAACGTTCATTCCATTTTGCTTGCTTTGCCGTGCTCAAAGTTCACATTATGTACGTTATCATGCGAGAACCTTAATGTTTAAGAGGTTATTATATTATTGATATCTTATTAAGATTTATTGCATTAAGATTCATGTTAAGATCAGACTACTTAAAAGAACATACCTCTTTATATTAACGATCCTAAATGAAACTATGAGTGAAAATCCTTAGTAAGATAATATTAGATCAGATCAGATTAAGGAAAAATAATTAGGCCCTACTCATGGACATTATTATTGAAGGTTGGTGAATCATGAGCCCCCTTCATTTTATGGGTTAAATCCCAAATTAGTTCACATTTAGTGTGTTTACTATGTTTATGTTTATTGGGTTCAAGCTCAATCATGTTCACTTTGAGTGTGTTCAGAAGCCTTCACACCTCATGTGTGATGTGAGATAAGATCAAATAAGGTTCATTGAATAGGTTCCCTAATAAGAATGTCTAATCAAGTGAAGAATGCATTCTAAATGCCATAATGATGTTTATGAAAGTTCATATTAGTTTTAAGCTTCATTTAGGTTATGTTCATATATTTATTGAAACCCAACCACCTAAATCAGTTTGTCGAATGCATTGTTAGGGATGTGATTCCCGTAAGTAAGGAGATAGTGTATAGGCTATAGTCATTTGATGTACCAAGACTAGCTCAAGAATCTATGTATGAGTTCAAGACATGATGGGGTGCCATCTATAATATCCAAGGATGTTTATATGGTTTATCAGTTATATCATGTATCATGTTCTTTCTTGTTAGTTTTTTGAAAAGTATGTATGAGAATTAATGTATATATATCATGTGTAAAATGTTTTTTAATATTGTAGTGAATGAGATTAGCTATTTCTAACCTCATAGTGTAATGTTGATGATCCATGTTTCCTATGTTGTTATATATGGATCATACTTGGGGGTTTCTACAAAAGTGGTATCAGAGTAATAATATAGATGGCCACCAGGGAAGATTCTCACAATCTTAAGTATTCACCACTTAGATGAGTCCTAAGAGTAAGGAAAGTTCGAGAAATTAGTATTGATAAGATTCTTACTAAAATAGAGGTGTGTTAACATAATCCCTAGCTTAATAGATCATGGAAGTTTGTGTATATAGAATATCCTAGCTCATGGGGTTGTTATACCCAAAACTAAAGGTCTACATTTCTAATAAGGTAATTAAGTATAGATAAAATATGATGAAATGCCTAATATGTTAGAATTGATGATGATGGAATAATTAATGACTTGATGTGGAATATATCTTTTTGTTTTGGTAAAAACCTCTTACCTTCGAGACATGGCTAGCATTAATGTACAACTATCAATTTATATTTTCTGGAATAGTGATTTTGAATCCAGATTCTAATGAGGGTTTTAGAATTTCTTTTGAGCACTTTGGTTATGATCCAACAAAGAACGTATTTTTAGATAATTATTATATAAATAAAGTGTTTGCATTTTCTCAATGTTTTTAATTCTCAAACTCTTTTGAAAGATGGAAAGAAAGAAAAGTTTTATTGGGATTTTGTGGTTTAAAATTAGAAGTTGTTACATATTGAATACAATATCTAAAGAGGGATAATTGACTTTAGGTTTAAGTGTTTGTTTGTTATGGGTTTTGAGTAATGACCTCATAGCTCATAGCATGTCCTCATTCTTTCTCAATAGTTTGTGGTATGGGATGTAGATAAATCAAGAACCTTAGAGGATATATTATGAGACACATAATCTTATTATACTAATGTCCTTTCTTATGGTGTATGTGGTATGGGACACTAGTATTATGGTAGGTTGAGGACAATTATAATATGATATATCATCACTAGATAAGTATATTTGTGAGTATGTTTTGAGAGATGACATAAAAAGCTAATGATAGAGACCCATTGTGGCCACTTGAACCTGATGGTACAAGAAGCATGTGGAAGTTCACAAGTTATGGTTGATAATTGATTCTTTGGCATAAAGAATAGAATAATGGTTTTAGAGTGATAACTTGCTTGGGTATGCCCACAAGTTGCAATAGTAAAACACCTTAGTGTATATGTTCATGTAGCCTTACATACTCTAATTATATAGAAGTGGTTGAGGAATGTTGATAATTAAGTAATTTATGAAAGGAATAAAAATAATATTTTTAAGTTAGGGAATGAGTATACATATAGTATTCAATGATATATTCTTCTTAGGGTTTCTTTTGAATTAGATGTTAAGCTATGATATCCATAAGTATGTTGAAGACTTATGATTAATAATTAGGAAGCCTAACTAAGAAAGAAAGGGTAGAGTGTTTTGTATTGGAAGAGTGTTGAGGTGTGTGGATGATTATGAAAATACTAAGGTAATGGTTGAGTTAAGTTCAAAGAAGATTACATTTATCTTTTATTAAAATTAGGTATTCTTACCATACAACATGGATGCTGGTATGTATGCCTAGAGAGCCAAACATATGATGATTTTAATGGCATATCTTGTAACCAATTGATTAATGATAAAGGCAATCTTCCAATTTATTCTATTTTATTCAATTGTGAGATAATGATGTAACATAATAAATGTCTATGGAATGATATTACTTAATGACATATGTCTTAAGGTTGAGGACCTGAACAATTAGATCATATAGATGTTTAGAGTATATACATTTTTGTTATGTCCCTAGTTTGAGGTTATTGTGGAAGGATAATAGACAACTACACATAAAACTAGAGTGTGTCTTGGTTGATGACGGAATCTCATTAAGTCATGATATGTGATATCAAACCAAACATGTAAGGACCCTGACCTGCGTTTAGGGCTTACCCTATTTGTTTTGCTTAACCTTGATGGTTTGAGGCTTGCTAATCACCTTTGAGTGGTGATTAGGGTTTGGTTGTGCTTTGTTGAGGGTTGAGGGTGCTACTTGCAATTAACCCAAGTCTAGGGTTTTGGGAGCAAGTTTGTCACCTTGAGAGGTGTTCTTCTCTCTCTTTGCTTCCTCTAGGGTTGAGAGGAAGGCTTGGGCTTGTTGTTTGAGTTCTTTGGACCTTTGTTGGGCTTGCTTGGGCCTTGTGTCGGCCAAGTAGAGCTTGTGTCGACCTAGAGTGGGCTTGTGTTGCCCATGGTGCTTGGTCCAACCTTGGTCATGTTTGGAGAACACATGGTGCTCATTTTGGACAAGTGTCTTATGGCTTGCAAGAGAGGTGGCTTGAGTTGGTGGACATGTGTCCCTTGGGTGGACGACACCTAGCAAGGGTTCACCTTGGTTTCTCCTCCTTCCTCATCTATATAGGTTGTCCCTTCCTTAGCTGGAGGTCCCTTTAGTTCCTCTTCTCCTTGTGCACGAAACACCCTCTCTTCCCCTTGCTTGGTGGCCGACACACCCTTGAAGAAGGAGCTAAGGTGGCTGACACACCCTTGTGTGAGCAGCTTGGAGGCCGATACACCCTTGGAGTTGAAGGAGTGGAGGTCGACACACCCCTCTTGGAGGAGCTTTGGTGGTCGACAACCCTTGGAGCTCAAGTGCATCTTCTTTCTTGGATCTTTAGGCGGGTTGCATGACTCTAAACCCTAACTACTCTCCTCTCTTTGCATATATGTTTGCTTTAATATTGCCCTTGCACGTTTGGAGTTGTTCTTTAGCTATCTTGCATGTTGGCCGATCCTTGATATCTAGGGTTTAAGGAGAAACACTCCTTTCTCCCCTTGGTCTAGATGAGTGAGCTTGGGTTCCTAGTGTCATGAGCAACACCCCTCTTTCCTACTCGATTGAGGTGAGCTATGACCTAGTGGCTCGGGCAATACCCTCATCTCACCTTGGGCAAGATGGTGAGCTCGTCTAGATGACCTTGAGTAGTTGTATCTTGAGAGTTTGGTGCTCATGGAGGTGCTGCCCGACAGCCCCCATAGTTTTGTTGCCTTGCACGGCTTGAGTGAGCACGTTTTCTCTTTTTGTATCTTGGGCGGTGAGCAACCTGACCCTGCTCGCCTGATGTTGTTCAGCTCGCTCAGTTGTTCTGCTCGCTCAGTGGTTTTGCTCGCTCTGTAGCCCTACTCGCCCGGTGGGCCTGTCGCCCGATACCTTGGCTCGCCCAGTAGCTTAGCTCGCCCGATAGCTTAGTGTGTTGCTCACCCGGTTTCCCCCCTGACGCGCCTTGCTCACCCGACACCAGCTGTGTCGACCAGTGCTTGTTTCTCACCCAGACATCCTTGCTTGCCCGATGCTGGTGCTCACCCGCTACCTACCCACGTCACCCGATAGGATTTTCTCACGCGGCTTTACTCTGCTCACCCGACACCCTCTGAGCGTGTCACCCGACAGGGTGCTCTCCTATGCTCTACCCTGCTCGCTTGTTTGCCTTGCACGCATGAGTTCTGCTCGCACGCCCAATGACCTTGTGCATGTTGGAGCTGCACGCCCGACAGGGCTGCACGCTTGCCTTCGTTTCAAGGGTGGTGTTCTGCACACCTGACCTTCCACGCCCTGGTTTGGGTGAGAGTGAACTCTAATCCGAGTAGGATCTTTGGTGAGGGTTTTGTACCTTTTTGTGAGGAAGCTTGGGGTCATGAAGATGACTTGGCTAGCAATTTCCCTTGGTAGTATTAATAACACCTTGCTCACCTAATAGTTACAATAATGGCTAGGTTAATGCTTGTGTTATTTGTCTCTCTTTAATATGATGTCAAGGCATGGTAAGATACATGAATAGATGCATAGTAATGTGTCTTGAGCACACAATTATCAGGTAATATATAGTAATATTTGTAGCAATGATATCTCATGATGATAGGCATTGTCCTTATATCAATAATATGCTTAACCTTAATTGGTTCTTGGTAACAAACCCTAGATATGAGATGTAAATGATAAGTCTCTTGGTTACTTTCATTAAATATTGATTGGTGCTAACCATGCAGGTATTGTTAGCCAAATGAAAGGCTATGAGAAATGATTATATGTGATTACTGTGGTAACAGGCGAATTATGAAAGGTGTTCCATAATGATGATGAAAGCCTTGAGAGGCTATGGCACCATGAATGAGGGATTGAGATCCCATGATATGTAATGATCCTTGAGATGGATTTAGGAGGTTGGCAAGAGGCCAAGTGATAACATGCAATGTGAGATCTTGGTGATGGATCAGTGTGATGTAAATTGTTGGAAATGCATAATGTTGAGTTTATGTTGTTTTCCTTTTGTTATGTCTTGCATGTTATACAACTTGGTTGAATCTTGCAATCCATCTAAAAGATACTAATTAATCACAGTAAAATCTATCATGTAGTTTGCCCTGGCCATAGATTCATCACTAGTCAGGATAAGGTGATGATGAAACGGGTTCTCCTGCGGGTTAACCCAGAGCGCATATTTTTGAATATGCGAGGTTTCTCCTAGCCTAAAGTGAGGAGGTAAGAGTGCAATTGCGGTTGTAGACTCAAGGGCGAGGTGAACATAGCCCATATACATGATATATTGAGCATGAATGCGTTCATGGCTCAGAGCACGATGTTTAGACACGTGGCTCAGTTTTACTAGCGCCGTGACTTGTACCAAGGTGGGCTAGGCAGAGGGTAGCCTGAAGAGCTAACCCTGTGGCTTATGACCACTTCAGCATGAGACTACGGTCCTACTTATGTATACTCATGTTCCGTGGCAGAGGGTAGCCTGAAGAGCTAACCCTGTGGCTATGACCACTTCAAGCATGAGACTGTGGTCCTGCTTATGTTATATTTATGTATGGACATGAGGCGGAGAAGGTCTTGGATTCCGGCTCTTCCATTGACCTTATATGGCACCGGCTATGGGCTTCACAGCCGAAGGTTGGAAATGAACGGTACGGTTCATTTCCTCAGGGCATAATAATAAAACGTAATCTAGCCGTTTAGTATGTATTGCTTAAGACAAACACGAAATATTGGTTGAGGCCTTGTTTGTGTAGATAACTTTAATTATCTTGCAGTTTCTTGTGCATTACTCCTATGTGGTGAGTTTTATATATATTTCATCTTGTCAATCATGTCCCATTGAGAGGTATGCAGGTTATATGCCCTTTTTGGTACAGCTGGTAAATTGTATGGTACAGATGGCCTTGCTTTTCATAAACTGTTTCTATCAATATATCTGCTCATATAAATGCTTATCTGAGGTTTTGTAGTTTGGGTGCGGAGTTATGCCTCCCGCTGGGACAATGTTCAATTGTCTCACTCCGCTGGTTTTCACCCTTTTTAGGTGGTCGAGCTTGTCGTGGTGGTGCTCGCGGAGTTGTGGCCGAGCAGCAAGAAGATCAATAGAAGGCAAGCTTTGGAGATGCTGCTATTTTGATGTTTTGGTGTAGAGTCTAGAGTCATCCCTGTACTCTCAGGTCCTTGGCGGTGTTTTGACGTTGTTTTACGATGTACGACCGATGTTGTTTGTATATCCTGTTGCTGGCCGGATGTGGGCCTTTATATGTATGAACAGGTGGTGAACTCATGGTTATGACAGGACAACTGTTGCTCTAAGTTGTGGACATGTATCCAGGCTTGTATGGATATGTATATAACGTGTTTTCTTGCAGGATATGGACTGGAATGTAATATGTTTCTCAGTTTATCAGTTTTCCGCAATCGGTTTTAATTAACCTGTGTTTTTGATTAACTGTGGTTATGGTGGTTTCTGCACGTTTTCGCATAACACCTCATTATCTGTGTGATAATGGGATGTGTTTCCACAAAACACATCGATACTTGATAAAGAACAATGTATCAAACATACCCACCTTGAGAGTGATGCATGGAAACCATTATATGGTAGTCGGAATCATCTCTTGTAGTGATGGTGGCGATTGTGGTTTTTAGAATTAAAATCACTACACTCATCACATATCGTTCGATGTACTTTGACATCATCCACTGTGACCTTGAATAAGGGATTCCATAAAGGTGGTGTTTGGGTGCATTGTCTCATTGGGTATGGCTATGAATGATGTAGATGGGATTTGTTCCTCCTACATGAGTATGATATCCTGACCACTTGATAAGGCAGACTCATAAATGCATGTCCGTGCTAGTGTGAGACAATATGTGATATTGATCTTATATATATCTCAAATAGTGTGCTCTAGTTCAAGAAACAAGGATTGAACGTTGAAGAGAATAATGATTCCAAGCCTTGAGTTCAATCTTGATATCAAAGACAAAGGACATATACAATCACTATAACACCAATCATGGATTGTAGGTTGAAGTTGTTCTTCAACTATTTGATTACATGGTTAGAAATGATGTCTTTCTAGATACCACTCATTACTTCTGATGTCATAAATTGGTTATGGACATTCACTGTTAACGTAACTTGGAACCTATATGGTCACACACATAGGATACACCTGGAATAAGAGTTTATTCATGAATGATGTTTAACTTGATTACTAAAGTATTAGGTATTCAATTTAAACAACAATTGTTGGAAATTGACTTACTAGATTGTGAACCGAATAGTTCAAGTGTTGAATCGATTGATTCAAGTGTTATGTCAATTTGAACCAAATATGGCAATCAATACTCTAAAATGACCAGTTCAACAAATGAACCAATCAGATCAGATATGTGAACGGACTGGTTTACATTGTGAACTGACCGTTTGGTTAATCAATTTTATTGGATCAAGGATTGATGTTGATGTCATGTTGTGCATTAATTGAATATTAATTATCAATACAATAGCAAATAGAAAACATTGTGAGGTGATTGATTTAAGATTTGAACCAAATCGACTCACATGTGAACCGACCGGTTCAATAGTGAACCAACTGGTTCAACATTCACATGTTCCAGAAAATTCATGAGAATCCATCTATTCGACTCCATCTCAGAATAGAACTCCTAACCCTTACCCTCTTATAAATAGAGGGGTAGTCGAGGGTTTCTAGAGATACAACAATAAGATTTGAAAATTGTTGTCTTCTCATAATTGTGGTAATATGAGAACCTGATCAAGTTATACCCGTCCAAGGGAGTGAAAATTGGGAGAGCAAGTCGACACTAACATGCTGACTAGAAGGGACAACTCCTTCTTATCCTTTCAACTAGAATGAAAAGAGTTCCTGGTGGACCGTGTGGACTACTACAGAGGGGAGGAGTATGTTGCCACATGCTAGGAGGACATAGTCAACTTTCGTCCATGGTGATCAACTAGGAGGCCATTATCAACATCATCTAGGTGCAACTTGAAGCAAGATGCACACTTTAGTAAGGGATAGTCGTTGGACTTAATCCAAGACCAGGTGTAAACCTTGCATCTCTCCTTACCATGACATAGTTGTTGGTGCAATCGAATGTCAAGGGGGAATATGGAAGTTTTTTTTGTTTTTTCTACCATATCTAATGCCATATTTCCCTACAGTGGTATCAAACCACATCAATTTACTATGCTTTGGGATTTAATCGATATTGTCAGATTCATCATTTATTTATTACATGTGATGTGAATATTTTACTAACCAATATGCATATATGATTAAAGACCACATATGATCCCTATATATATGATAGGAGATATATATGAAATTTATATGTGTCACCCTAAAATTGGTTCTGATGGTGGATGTTTGCATGGTTATGGCCAATAACCCTAGATCTTTGTGCTTGTTTGGATGGTTGGTACTGTTTATATCTCAATTTGCATATCAAGCCTCTATCTTCTCTTTGATATGTAAAAGTATTAATTTCCACCTTCCTATGATCCCCTCAAGTGTAACTCAAGGTTTCCTTATTACCATATAATATGTTAAATAGGATTAAGAAAGTTTTAATTTTATTTATGGCAAAGAAGGTGTTCTACATCAGACGAACCACCCATTTTAGAAGATGAACTAGTTGGCTGGAGGACCGAGTAGTCCATATGACAGGAGGAGTTGAACTTATCGGTTGATGCTCAACTAATTGACTAGAGGTGTCCAAAATTTGCTTGGACCGGAAACCAAATGACTATTCCCAGATTCCAACCGACTGACCAGGAGGCAGTTTTATTGGATCAAGAGTTGAACTGATTGACTTGGATTGGCACGAGTACAAATCTTAATCAACAATAGGTTGCTACATATGATGTAGACCTTAGGTGGTAGTAATTCCTTGTGGCTCTAAGGAATTACAATTGTATGGCCATCACCATTTCTTGAGTTTTATAATTGTATGTTTCCATTTGTGGTTTATAGCATGTATATGATACATGGTATTAGTATGCGGTGATTGGATATGTATATGTATTTATATAAATGTAAAATCCCTCAATTAAATATTAAGTCTTAGATTCTTTCCATAAGAAGCACACATGAAAAGCTTGATCGACTATGCATGGGCACGCCAAGCATGGTGTGCTGTTGATCTTGTTGAAGTGTGATGGTAGTCATGCAGGCTTGCCAAGAAAGGTGCATTAATGTCGTGTTGGCTTCTGGGTTAGGATTAACTAGGTGATCTTAATGATATGAAGTACCTAGAAGCATGTAAATGACTATGGCAAAGAGTTTCACATGCCATCTATCCAAGAATTGCATAAGATGCAATTGGCAAAAGTTGCCTACCTTATTGATTGATTATGGATATTGGCATTGGCTAGGCAATAACTCAATTGTTTAGGGTATTGTCTCCCTAGAAATTTGTATGTTGTAATCTTCCAAATTGATATGTGAAGGCGATCAACTTGTAAATCATAGTGGGAGCGATAGTTAACTAAAGGCCTAATTAAACATCATCAAGTTTTATTTTAATCAAATAAAATCAAAAGTGTTTTGACAAATTACAAAATTTTCTTGTATAAACAAATGGCAATCAGTCCTTGGGAAGGACAAGTTGAATGAAAATATTTCCATTACTAGTTTAGAATGTTGAGAATTGTTCTCATACAAGAGTGCAAGCTCTATGTCCTGGAGACACTAGAGCCAGATGAACCTGCTCTCACTGTGCCTAAGGCTGACAAGGATGTTTACAAGAAGCACTCTAAAGATGTCATTGATGTCAAGTGCCTAATGTTGTGCTCAATGAACTATGAGTTGCAGAGACAACATGATAATATGGTAATACATCTTAAAACATGTACCAAGATCAGGTTAGACATGAGAGATATGATGTCTCCAAGGAGTTGTTCGAGTGCAACATGAAAGAAGGAGATCTAGTAGGTCCCCATGTGCTCAAGCTTATTGGGTCTGTGGAGAACTTTGCTAGACTAAAATTTCCCTTGGGGTCAAGAGTTGGTCATTCATGTGATTTATAGTCACTGCAAAAGTCATACAATCATTTTTTTTCATTAAGTACAACATGAATGATTTTGACAAGTCACTGTTAGAGTTACTTGGCATGTTGAGAACAACTGAAGCACAGATGATGAAAGACAAGCCCAAGTCTATGATGATGGTTAGAATAAAAGTGAATTCAAAGGGCAAAGGAAAAGATAAGAAGAGTTCTAAGGTTAGCTAGAAGCCCAAGTTTTCTACACTCAAAGCAAAGGGAGGGGTGATCAAGGGAGGAAATTGTCACCACTATCACTAGCCTGGACATTGGAAGAGGAGTTTCCCTCTCTACTTGGAGGTACTGAGGAAGAAGAATGAGAGGATAGAGATCTCCACTTTAGGTATATACATTATTGATATAAATTTGTCTACTTCTCCATCATGGGTACTAGATACCAGATGTGGGTCTCACATATGTTACAATACACAGGATCTGAAAAGAACTAAGCCTTTAGAAAGGGCGAGGTTGAACTATGCATTGCAAATGGAGCAAGAGTTACTACCACTATAGTTGGAACCTACAATTTACCTCTTCCCAGAGGGCTTGTAATAGAGTTAATGAACAAATATTTTGTACCTACCATTAATAGAAACATTAGTTTTGTATCTTGTATGGACAAGGATGGATATGAATTTCATATTAAGAATAGTCAATGTTCTATTTCAAAAGATAAGATCTTTTATGGTAGTGCCCCTATGTCCTATGGTCTTAATTTTATGTATTAACGACAAATGTTTACAACTTTAATACCAAAAGATAAAAACTTGATAACTCCAATAAACAAATCTTTGGCATTGTCGTCTAGGGCACATCAATGAGAATCTCATATCTAGACTCCATAAGATGGTTATCTAGACTCTTTTGATTTCAAATCAAGAGAGACATGTGAGTCTTGTTTGTTGAGCAACATAACAAAGGCTCCCTTCATTGGAAACAATGAGAGGGCTAGTGATCTATTAGGACTCATACATAATGATGTATGTGATCCTTTAAGAACAAATGCTAGAGGTGGTTATCAATACTTCATTACTTTGACTGATGACTTTAGTAGGTATGGTTATGTTTACTTTATGAAACATAAGTCAAAAACTCTTGAAAAGTTCAAGGATTTCATGAATGAAGTATAGAATAAACGTGGTTAAGGAACTTTGTTTTGATCGAGGTGGAGAACACTTAAGCCAAGAGTTTGAGGACCTTCTATGAGACAGTGCTATTGCATTACAATGGACTCCACCTAGAACGCCACAACATAATGGTGTGTCAGAAAGAAGCAATCACACATTAGTAAATATTGAGCAATCAATGATGAGTTTTATTCATCTTCCCGACTTCCTTCTAGGGTTAATGCTCTAGAAACTGTCACGTTCACATTAAACCATGTACCATCTAAATTGGTTCAAAAGACACCATATGTGATATGGTATGGGATGCGTCCTAATGTGTCTTTTATGAAGGATTGTGGTTGTGAAGCTTATGTGAGAAATCAGTTTCCCAAAAATCTTAGACCCAAATCAGATAAATATTATTTTATTGGATATCCTAGGGTAACCAAAGGATAATACTTTGATACTCCATCTGTCAACAAGGTATTTGTTTCCAGAGATGTATTCCTGGAAAAGGAATTCATTACCAAAGGAATCAGTGGGAGGAAAGTAGAACTCAGAGAGGTTCAGAACCAACAAGAGAACATTGAGCCTATAGAGGTACAAGAGGAACATAGAGAGTCATAAACCGCTTTGGAATATGAAATTCCTCATGTCACACAAGAACCTCACAGATCTAGTAGGGCACACCTTGAGCCAGATAGATTTCATTATCTAGTTACTCAAGAAGGAGATGAGTCAGTTATTGATGATGAGCCTACTACCTACCCAAAAGGTTTTAAGGGACCAGAGTTTGAGAAATGGTTTGAGGGCATGAGATTTGAGATGGAATCCATGTACACCAACAAGATATGGACCTTGATAGATCCACCTGAAGGTGTAAAACCCATAGAGTAGAAGTGGGTCTTCAAGAAGAGGACTAACATGGATGGTAATGTACAAACTTATGAAGGATGATTGGTTGTAGAGGGTTTTAGACAAGTTCAAGGTATTGACTATAACAAAACCTTTCCTCCAACTACCATGGTTAAGTTAATTATGATCATGATTTCCATTACAGCTTATTATGACTATGAGATTTGGCAGATGGATGTTAAAACCACATTCATTAATGGGAATCTTCTTGAGGATGTGTACATGACACAACTTGAGGGTTTTATAAATCCAAAGGATGCTAATAAAGTCTATAAGCTACAAAGGTTAATCTAACGATTTAAGCAAGCATCTTGGAGCTAGAATATTCAGTTTGACAAAACAGTCAAAGAGTTTGGCTTTAGTCAAAATGAAGATGAACCATGTGTTTACAAGAAGGTTAGTGGGAGCATGATTGTATTCCTCATATTATATGTAAATGACATACTATTGATGGGGAATGACATTCCTACTTTACAAATGGTAAAGACCTAGATAGGAAATACATTCTCTATGAAAGACTTAGGTAAATCATCCTATATTCTAGGAATAAAGATCTATAGAGATAGATCTAGAAGGCTTCTTAGACTAAGCCAGAGCACATACATTGACAAAGTGGTAAAAAGGTTCATCATGGAGAACTCAAAGAGAGGAAATGTATCCATGTCTCATGGTGTTAGTATCTTTAGATCTCAATGTCCTAGTTCTTGTGAAGAATGGGAGCGTATGAGTAAGATTCCATTTTCATATGAAATTGGATCTATCATGTACGCAATGTTATGTACTCACCTAGATGTCTCATATGCCTTCAATATGACTAGTAGATATTAGTCAGATCCTAATGAATATCATTGGAATACCATTAAGAACATCCTTAAGTATTCGAGAAGAACTAAGGACCAATCCTTATCTACGGTGGTGAGGAAGAGTTGGTGGTAGAAGGTTACACCGATGCAAGCTTCCAAACTGAAAAAGATGACTACAGATCTCAATCAAGATTTGTGTTCTGCCTCAACAATGTTGTTGTGAGCTACAAGGGTTCTAAGAAAGAGTCAGTTTCTGATTCTACAATAGATGTCGAGTATATTGTTGCATCCAATGCAGTAAAGGAGGTTGTTTCAATCAAGAAGTTCATTTTAGGACTTGGGGTGGTTCCAAACATTGACGATACAATTGATATATATATTGTGAAAACAATGGATCTATTGCACAAGCTAAGGAACCTAGATCACATCAACACATCAAGCACATAAAATTGTGGTTCCATATCATATGAGAGACCCTACAAAGAGGAGATGTGAAGATTTGTAGAGTACTAACTAAAATCAATGTGGCTGACCCCTTGGGACAAGAGCACTTTCACAGTAGAAGCATGAAAGTCATTTTAGATCACTTGGGATTAAGTTCATAGGTGATTGGATCTAATTGCAAGTGGGAGTATGTTGGTATGTATGCCTAGAGAGACAATCATATAAGGATTGTAATGTCATATCTTGTAAATGGATCAATTAATAATAAACACAATCTTCCAATTTGTTCTATTTTATTCAGTCATGAGATAATGATATAACATAATAAATGTCTATAGAATGATATTACTCAATGACATACATCTTAAGGTTGAGGACCTGAACGATGAGATCATATGGATGCCAAGAGTCATTCTTGGTATGTCCTTAGTTAGATGTTATTGTGGAAGCATAATTGACAATAATAACACATAACACTAGAGTGTGTGTCGGTTGATGATAGAATCTCATTAAGTCATGATAGGTAATATCAAACCAAACAAATTTGAAAGAATAGTGTATCGGCAAAACCCACATTGAGAGTGATGCATGGAAACCATTATATGATATTCAGAATCATCAGTCATAGTGATGGTAGTGATTGTGGTTCTTATTCTTGAAGTCACTAAACTCATCACATGTTCTTCGATGAACTTTGACACCATCCACCATAACCTTGATTAAGGGTTTCCATAAAGGTGGTGCTCAGGTGCATTGTGACACGTGGAAATGATTGTGAGTGATGTAGATGGGATTTGTCCCTCCTACAAGAGTATGATATCTAGGCCACTTGATAAGAGAGACTAAGAAAGGCATGGCCATGCTGGTGTGAGTCAATATGTGATATTGGGCTTACATATATCTTAGATAGTCTGCTCTAGTTCAAGGAACATGGATTGAACATTGAAGAGGATGGACATTCCATGCCTTGAGTTCAATCTGGATATCAAAGACAAAGGGTTGAAGTTGTTCTCAAACTTGCTGATTACCTGGGTATCAATGATGTCTTGCTAGATACTACTCATTTCTTATGATGTCATAAATCAGTTATGGACATTCACTGCCAACACAACTTGGAACCTATAGGGTCACACACCTAGGATATACTTAGAATAAGATTTTATTCATGAATGATGTTTAAATTTATTACTAAAGTCTTAGGTTTTAGTTAAAACAACAATGGGTGAAAATTGACTGACTAGACTGTGAACCGATTAGTTCAAGTGCTGAACCGATCAGTTCAAGTGTCAGGTCAGCTTGATCCAACATTGGCAATCAAAACTCTAAAGTGACCAGTTCAACAAGTGAACTAATCGACTCAGATTTGTGAAGTGACCGGTTTAGGTTGTTGATCCACTGTTTGGTTGATCAATTCGATTGGATCAAGATGATGAAATGGTTGATCAATTTGATTGGATCAAGATGCTGACGTCATATTGTGCATTAATCAAATATTAATTGCCAATACAATTGCGAATAGGAAAAAATTTCAAATGATTGGTTCAAGAGATGAACCGATTCGCTCACATGTGAACCGATTCGCTCACATATGAACCGCCCAGATCAACATTTTCAAGTTCTAGAAAATTCATGAAAATCCAAATCTTCGACTCCGCTTAGACTAGAACTCCTAACCCTAACCCTCCTATAAATAGATGGGTAGTTGAGGCTTTCTAGAGACACAACAATAAGCTATGACAATTGTTGTCTTCTTGTAGTTATGGTAATGTGAGAAACTAAGTAAGTTCACCCGTTAAAGGGAGGAGCATGAAGGGAGAGAAAATTGGGAGATCAAGTCGATGCTAGCACATTGATTGGAAGGGACAACCCCTTCTTGTTCATTCAATTAGAATGATAAGAGTTCCCAGTGGTCTGTGTGGACTACTATAGAGGCGAGGAGATCGTTATCACCCGTAAGGAGGACACAGTCAACTGACATCCTTGGTTATCATCCAGGAGGCTACTACCGATGTCGTCCAGGTGCAACTTGAAGAAAGACGCACACTACATCAAGGCATAGTCGCTAGAGTTGCTCTAGGACTAGATATAAACCTTGCAACCCTCCTTCCCATTACATAGTGGTCGATGTGATCTAATGTCCAAGGGTAACATGGCACTAAAATTTATGTTTCCTTTGTCGTATCTGATGCCATACTATTGTATCTGATGCCATATTTCCCTACAATAACATGGTGAAGATAATCCTTAAATTTGAATTGCATATGGTTGGACGTTATCTGACTACCTAAAGAAAGTTGAGAAGGTCCAAAATTCAGTTGGCTTTATCTAGTTATTTAAATATGAAGTGGTAAGGAATCGAGTCACTACTAGGATATCCCAAGGAGACACATTTTTATCATACATTCCAGGTGTCATAGACAATTGAGGTTATCTTCAACGTAGTCTATCATGGTGAGTAGGGTACATTTAGGAAGACTAGTATATATAGAGGGCATCCTAGGAGGTTGGTGGAGATCACTCTTCAACCTCACACCATCCTCCTTAATAGCTAACAATGTTAAACCTGAGGAGGAACATATCTGACACTTGCAACCACAAGAAAGGGTATGAGAGGCATCAACAGTTCCTTACTAAGAAACAACATCAATAAGATTGTTCCTGCCATATATGATTCCATGGGCATATCAAATGGATTCAGGTCATTGATTTCCCTTATGGTGCCACAGTGGGAGGTAGAACCCCACACCTTACCGATTGTGGTCGTAGGACGGTCATGCCCAAAGGATCTATCCTCTCCACCACTACTACAGAAATGCCTTATAACGTCACATTTACAGGCGTCAGTTGTTAACAAAAACTGGCGCCTAAAACCTAGAGCATCGGTTGACTACAAAAACCGACATATATCTATGGGGAGTGGCCAGACATGGGTATTGCTTTTTATTTAGCGTCAATTCTTCAATAAGAAACTGAAGCCCAAAATCGACCGCCAAATCCAAATTTTCCAATGAAAAAAATTACCTCCAAAATTTAACATACGACGTCGGTTGAAAACAAACCAACCAACGACTACAGGTTTTTTGTGAGACAGAAATTGGGCCCATTTTTATCGTCATTTTTCTTGCAATAACTGATGCCTGTGTGTTTTTGCGCACTGTCCCTGTGAAAATTTTCACCCCCTTTGGCGTCGGTTTTCTATGGCAACCGACGACTATGGTCAGAATTCGAGAACATTTTTTGTTGGCATATGTATATAGACATCGGTTTTTCATTTTGAAACCGACGACTATGATTGAGAAGAGGTGTCGGTTTTTTTATGGTAATTAACGCCTATTGTTATAAGCGTCGGTGTTTTTAATAACCAACGCTGATGGTTAACTTAATAGCACTTGCGCGAAGATGACTCTTCCCCTTTCTCTATGTCATCCCTGCGAGAATAGGTCTGGCGATTCCTTGTGTGCCATCACCCGTCGCTCCTTGCTTCTCCGTGCTCGCCACCGCCACACTGCTCCTTCTCCTTACTCACCGCCATTGCCACCCTTATCCCTACTCACCGCTGCCGGCACTGTGCTCGTCGGCTCCCTGCTCGCCACTGCCCTTCTCCTTGCTCGTCGGCTCCCTGCTTGCCGCCGCCCTTTTCCTTGCTCACCGTCGCCGGTGCTACGCTCACCGACTCCCTGCTTGCCGCCACCGGCTCCCAGTTGTGACATGATCGTCCTCCTCTACCTGCTCCCTACCCTCCACCGCCCAAGGTCGCCCCCCTGCTCCCTGCCCTCTGCCTGCTCCTAATGCTTTGAATTTACTTATTTAGATGTTGTTATTGTAAATCAACCTAGGATATGAACAAATCTTGTGCTTGCATATATTTTTGCTTCTAATCCTCATGCTTGACCTAATTCAGTAAATTTTGATGCATGTTGAAATAAGATTCAAACTTGTCCATTCTAGAATCCTAATTTGATTTTATTATGTACTTTTAACCTTAAAACATGTGTATTAAAGATAGATTGATGTCTCAAACTTAACTCACCTGAAGAAATTGGGGCACTTGATGAGTAGCAAAAAAAATTGAGAAAGTGAGGTGCATCACAATGATGAACAAGTTACTATAGCAAAGGGGCAATGGACCCAAACTGGTTGTGGATTTCGATCATGTAGGAAATCCAGTTGGACTGAACCGCAACTCGTTTATTTCATATCTTGGGGTTCTTACTCGCAGCCATTGTAGTCCTATTTTTTAATCCTAGCATAAAGTTTCTAAGGGGAAGAAAGACTTAATCTGGAAGGAACTATGTGTGAGTTATCATTATTTGCAATTCTATTTTTTTAGATTACTAATTTTTAGGATACTAGTTAATAGCAATTCTATTTTGTAGAGTATATTTGGTCTAGATGAAAAGATGCATCATAAATGCATGATGCAACGTTGTGGGAGGGTCCTAAGGAACTATAGGGCAAATCTCACCCGAGATTACATACGCGATGATGAGAAGAGGTTCTTGACCATGGAAGTACATGCCACTCATTGATCACCTTTTGACTAACTCTACACTAATAATTTTTGTTTATATTCTCTTTAAAAAATAAATTTAGGAAGAAAGCATCCCCTAATCAATGGAACTACCTGGACTGCAAAGACTGGGAGGAGTTTGTTACCCAAAGAAAAATGGATGAATTCAAGGTATTAAGTGCCACTCCCAATTTAATTAATATACATTCTTATGTATTCTCCTATTCAAGATTAACCTTTAGTGTTACTAACCAAATCAATGTGCTTACTAACAAGGCTATTAGTGATGCTCAAAGAGCAAGACATGCATTGAATGTGCATGACCACACAATGGGTCCAAGAGGCTATGCATACATTCGCCAAAGACTATAGGCCGAGTCTACTGCTCAGTCTTTTGCTACTCAAGAATCCTCTACTATTGGTCCCGCACCTCTGCCTCGCCATGCTATGTGGATAGATGGGAGGAAAAACAAGAAGGGAGATATAACAAAGCCCGCAACTGCTGAGGAGGCTACAAAAATGGTAAAATTCAACTCTTAGAACAATCGATCAATATTGATTATTGTTATGTTTACTTACCAATTTTTGTTGATGGTGATTAGAGGGATTTGCACGAGCAGAGGAAGGAAGGAAAGTTCATCCCTGAGGGTACAAGGGATGAATTGACAGTTTCTCTAAGTAACCCAGAGCATCCTGGACATGTTAGGGGTACAGACGCTGGTGTGGGAATCAAAGTGTTCTTTGGGCCATCCTAGCGCAAACCTATCCCAAAAGTGGGACTTTCACAAGTTGAGGTAACCTATTCTTTTTTAGAATGTTATTGTGAAAGGGAATTCAATAATCGATAGCTAGCATTTATTTTATCCATGTATAGGTAGGTGAATTAATTGAGAGTAAAGTCCAAGAAGAAATGGTGAAGTGGCAATCATCCCAGACGGCCACTCAGACGGTACCTGTGATGTGTCGTGCTTCTATTACTCCTACTGCAGAGGTTGGGAGTAATCTTGTAGACCCACCACCTAGCACATCCTCTGTAAGTATTTTTATGACATAGTAGCTAGTCTTTTCAAGATGATATGTTTGTTTATATATGCATATAACATTCTTTACGTAAATTTGTAGGGGTTGAAGCCATGTCATCTAAAAAGTCAAGAATATGTCATTGCAGAGGCATCGGCTTACCCACCCCTTCCAGGGGAAATGTTTCATGGGACTCCAATACCATATGGTGTTGTAACATCCCTATTTTCAGGAGTAAAATAAAATCTTTTGTGTAGTTTTCTTCAAATAATATTTTATTAAGGGTCTTAGTGCAATTTGTCCAAAATAGTCTTTCTTATAGAATTTCAATGCAAAGAGAAATAAGAAAAGGCTCGAAACAAGTTTTTCCTTTTTGATAAAAGAAAAAGGGAGAGATATATAAAGAGAAAGAGAAAGAGAAAGAGAAAGATATATAAAGAGATATATAAAGATAAAGAGAAAGAGAAAGATAAAGAAGCAAGAAATTCGAAATATAATAGACTTGGTCAATAAGTATGCTTTTCCTTTTTATATATTTTAAAATAAAACCCCTAATGTTCATTTTCTCTCTTCTCTTCTTGGAATTTGCCAAAATGAAATGATATTGTGGCCCTTATTCTTTTAGTTCAAAAATATGAGAAGATGTCCTCTCTTGGCATCATTAAGCCACTTTCCCTTTTATTTTTATAAAAATAAAGGAGGGAAGTAATATTCCCCTTGTTTTCTCTCTCCTCCAAAGAAAGTGCATAAAAGGGAAAGAAAGAGGTGTTGGATGACTTTTAAGGAATTGATAATGTCTATCTCGTAATTTGGAACAAGGAGTCACAACAGAAACTCTTATATCAATTAATTAATTAGTGTGTACACTTAAATTAAGATAAGGAACCAAAAATAGAAAACATGGAACAAACTTTGAGAAAACCTAAATCTATTTGGCTAAGAATATTGTAGACCGTATAATTAGTCAATGGTCCAAATTTAGACTCATTTGGAGCTTGTTTGACCCTCCAAATAAAATAGCAAAGTTTGATTATAGTTTGATTGGGATTTGCAATTAATGTCTCGAATTTTCCTATGGTATCGGGATTTATTTCCCTGTCACGCCTTTCCGTTCCGTTATTTTTCACGCGTGTCATTTTTGGACGTTCGATTTTGATCGGAGGGGACCCAGGTCATCCCCTACCTCCCGCTCATTTAGGCAACAGAGACGCCGACCCAACATTTTGTTCCCCGATTGAATTCTCCCTCCTCAGTCAGTCGTTTTGCGAGATTCTCGTTGTGTTGGATTCGTCTCTCTTCCCCACATCCGTCAAGCCCTAAAACTATCCCTCTCTTACCCATTTAAGTAAATGCCTCTTAGGGCACCGCTCCCCCTCTCAGCCGGTTTATGTAGCCACCACCTCCTCCTTCCCTACTGCCCGATCAAGCCCCCTAAAGCACTGTATACCCTAAGGGGTTACTCCTCCACCGTCAATTTAATTAATAGCACTCCCAAAAACCCCGACCTACTCCTCCTTCATCTTCGGTGACCCCGGCTTCGCCCGTCCTCCTCGGTCCACCTCAGCTCAATAGAAGGCACGGTGAGCATCCTTGACCTCCGTCCTTTGTCTTCGTATTGTCATTTTGGCTCAGGTTGTCCCCAAATGTTGTGTCCTATAGAGCTCGGTGGAAGTTCTCACCGGAGCTCTTCGTCTCAGCCTTGCGGTGTGTCTCCATCCTTGGTTCTTCATCACTCGGGTTCACGAGATAGTAGGGAGCGTTTTTCCACCCTCATCTCCTCATCCTATCGATTAGAACTCTGGGTTCCATAACCCCGCTTGACTCCCCTATTTTCTTCTTGTTCTTAGTACGCAAAGGTGCTCCACCAGTAGCTTCTCCTCAAATGGATTCTTACGCTTTCTGCCTTGACCTCGCAGTGAGCTTCGACCCATTTTCGATAGTTGTTCATGATGCCTGCCCAAGATCCGGCCCCCAGTAGGGCTTGTGCCATGGTGACACACCTGGTTTGGGTTGTCGGCCACTGCAAGGGCCACACCTTGGCTCACTGGGATCGGAGGCACCCGGGGAGCATGTTTTTGGCCTTTGTTTTCTCTGATGAGTCGTCATTCGGGATATGGGGTCACGAGATCGGAGACTCCATGGTTGTGTTCTTAGCAACCTCTCGCAAGAACAATCCACTTGGGGTTTTGACCGCCCTACCCCCATGTCACACTAGAGTCAGCAAATGCCTCTACGGGCATATGAGTCTTTGCACACCTTTTTCGGTCCTTTGCCCGCTAATCCACCTGGGCGAGACCCGCACCTATATGGCGAGCTCTCATTGGCCCATGTGGCATTTTTTTCTAAATTCTGATTGGCCAATTTTGTTAATTCATAATAAATCGCTCGATGCTCAGAAAAATATGAAAAAATATGTTTTGGAAAATGTTTTTCACGAGGAATCCAAATATATGATTTTTAGAGTCTTTTCCTGAATCGAAATCTCTTGGTTTTGTAGAAATAAATCTAGGGTTTAGTATTATAAATAATGTGTGTATTGATGTGAGATATGTTACAAACATGATAATTAGGGTTCTTTAGACCCAGAGAGTGATTAAGACTCACTCAACCTAGGAAGTGAGAGAATTCACTCTCCAAGTGAAAAAGTAAGTGGTCCATGCAATTGAACATATAATTATCTTGTTTTGAATTATTATGCATTGTATGAATTTCAATGAATGCCATGTTTAGGTTATTTATTGTTTCTAATTGTTAAAGTTAGTAAGATTAATATAGTTTGAGTTTCTTATGAGGTATGCTATCACCTTCATGAACTTTAGTGATAATCATTACCAATAAAGTTTAAAGTAAAGATAAGAGAATTAAGAGAAAGAGAATGATAAAATGAAGCTTATGTAAGTACCTCATAAGAGAAGAGGCACTTCGGTGCATAAGAGAAGAGGCACTTCGGTGCACAAGAGAAGAGGCATTTCGGTAAAACCTAAGAGGAACTTTGGTTCATAAGAGAAGAGGCACATTTGTGCAACCCGAGGTTACTTATATAGGTTAAGATAAAAGAAATTGATCTAAAATAAAATGCATGTCTTTTCAATGTTCAATGTTTCATGTTAATGCTTATTTTCAGTTTTCAAGTTTTCTTATATTATAACATTTTCAATCCACTTACCATTTGTTTGATGCATGGCTGGGGGCGTGATGCCCACAGGTTGGAAGTTACCTAAGGAGGGAAGTCCATATAAGGAGGAAACCCTAGCTCAAGGACCTACAAGGAGAAGAGCTTTGGTGGGGTGCCAACCATACCTAGTTTATAGACCTTTTTCCTTTTACCATGATTATGTACATGTAACCTTTGTTAAAATTTGAGAATGAGAAATTGTAATCTTGATCCTATGATGGTTTATGTAAACTATATTCTTGCAATGTATATCATGATTGTGACATTCCCTCCCTGAAATGCCAAGTACCCCACATTATGGATAATTTTGGGGATTAGGCTCTGCTTCCGCTGGTTATGTATGTAACCCTAGGGAGGGGTGTTACAATAATGGTATCAGAGCCAAAATATGGTTGGCCACCAGGCTTTTCTCATGATCTCATGTAGTTTATGTCTTTTTCACAGTGATGGCTCCTAAGAAGAAAGGTGAGAATGGAAAGGTAGCCATGGATGGAGATGAAGGTGAATCCGTTAGCATGGGAGAACAACGAGGATCTCTACATCAAGAAACCCCCATGGTTCCCTTTGATGTCCTTGTTAGAACCCTATCCACTGCCATGGGAAGATGAGAAGGACAAATGGACAACCCTAGGGTCAACCCCAAGCTTTCCCTAGTCGAGTTTTTGAAGATCAAGCCTGACTCCTTTGCTGGGGAGGAAGCGTTGGATGTGGTAGGAAAAGCTGAGAGTTGGATGCAGCACATGGAACATTGCTTCCATGACTTAGACTGCCCCAACCACTCCAAGGTCCATTTTGGGATGCATATGCTAAAGGCTGCTACTAGGACTTGGTGGGAGAACCTACTAGGTTCTCGTGAAGCTGATGCTCCTCCATTCACATGGGAGGATTTTTCTGAAGCCTTCAAAAACCACTACATATCTGAGGCCATGATCGAGAAGAAGGAGGAAGAATTTCGGAACCTACGTCAACATGGTGACATGATGGTCACCCAATATGCGATGAAGTTCCAGATCTTGTAGAAGTACGGCTACGACTATGATGAAAGTCGCAAAACCAAGAAGTTCATTTGCGGTCTCAAGCCAGACCTTAGCTTCGCCTTGTTGGGATGTGGGCACCGTACACTCCAGAGTGCCCTAGATGCTGCCCTAGAGTTAGAGGATCATCCAGGAAGAGCTTGGAAGAAGGAGAGTCATAACAACACTCCAACCACTACAATGACAAGAAAAGGAATACACCGGCTGAAGTTGTTCCAAACCAGCAGGCAAACCAGAATGCAAAGACCCAATGTGATAAATGTTCCAAATATCACCTAGGTGAATGCAGGTTTGGAACGGGTGTTTGCTATGCATGTGGTGAAATGGGCCACATAAGGCCTAACTTCCCAAAGTTCTAGAAGAAAGAGCCTAATGTCAACCAAGCACCTAAGGAAAAGAGGCATGCTAGAATCTTTGCTATGGTAGATGATAGTGAGGATGATAAGACTGAGTAGAGTCTAGTAGGATAGTTCTTTTCTTTTCAAAACTTTATATTTCATTCAATGTATGGAACTATGGTTTTACATGGTAATGAGAGTATATCAATGTTTTATGTTAAAGATATGAAAATTTCTAAGGTGGGTAGCCTAACGAAATGTCGAGGACAAAATTTAATTAAGGTGGGTAGTAATGTAACATCCCTATTTTTAGGAGTAAAATAAAACCTTTTGTGTAGTTTTCTTCAAATAATATTTTATTAAGGGCCTTAGTGAAATTTGTCCAAAATAGTTTTTCTTATAGGATTTCAATGCAAATAGAAATAAGAAAAGGCTCGAAACAAGTTTTTCCTTTATATTAATGTATTGTAAATATTTGTGTAATCTTGGTAATATGCTCCCCTTTTTCTTTTATCAAATAAATCTAAAAGTAATGGGAGAGAAAGAGAAAGAGAAAGATAAAGAAGCAAGAAATTCGAAATATAATAGACTTGGGCAATAAGTATGCTTTTCCTTTTTATATATTTCAAAATAAAACCCCTAATGTTCATTTTCTCTCTCCTCTTCTTGGAATTTGCCAAAAAGAAATGATATTGTGGCCCTTATTCTTTTAGTTCGAAAATATGAGAAGATATCCTCTATTGGCATCATTAAGCCACTTTCCCTTTTTATTTTTATAAAAACAAAGGGGGGAAGTAATATTCCCCTTGTTTTCTCTCTCCTGCAAAGAAAGTGCATAAAAGGGCAAGAAAGAGGTGTTGGATGACTTTTAAGGAATTGATAATGTCTATCTCGTAATTTGGAACAAGGAGTCACAACAGAAACTCTTATATCAATTAATTAATTAGTGTGTACACTTAAATTAAGATAAGGAACCAAAAATAGAAAACATGGAACAAATGTTGAGAAAACCTAAATCTATTTGGCTAAGAATATTCTAGACCGTATAATTAGTCAATGGTCCAAATTTAGACTCATTTGGAGCTTGTTTGACCCTCCAAATAAAATAGGAAATTTTGATTATAGTTTGATTGGGATTTGCAATTAATGTCTCGAATTTTCCTATGATTCATGGATTTATTTCCTTGTCACGCATTTCCTTTCCTTTATTTTTCACACGTGTCATTTTTGGACGTTCGGTTTTTATTGGAGGGGACCCGAGTCATCCCCTACCTCCCGCTCATTTAGGCAACAGAGACGCCGACCCAATGTTTTGTTCCCCGATTGAATTCTCCCTCCTCAGTCAGCCGTTTTGTGAGATTCTCATTGTGTTGGATTCGTCTCTCTTCCCCACATCTGTCAAGCCCTAAAACTATCCCTCTCTTACCCATTTAAGTAAACGCCTCTTAGGGCGCCGCTCCCCCTCTCTGCCGGTTTATGTGGCCACCACTTCCTCCTTCCCTACTGCCCGATCGAGCCCTCTAAAGCACCATCTACCCTAAGGGGTTACTCCTCCACCATCAATTTAATTCATAGTGCTCCTGAAACCCCCGACCTACTCCTCCTTCATCTCCGGTGACCCCGGCTTTGCCCGTCCTCCTCGGTCCACCTCGGCTCAATAGAAGGTGCGGTGAGCATCCTTGACCTCCGTCCTTTGTCTTCGTATTGTCATTTTGGCTCAGGTTGTCCCCAAACGTTGTGTCCTATAGAGCTCGGTGGAAGTGCTTGCCAGAGCTCGTCAGCTCAGCCTTGCAGTGCGTCTCCATCCTTGGTTCTTCGTCACCAAGGTTCGTGAGATAGTAGGGAGCGTTTTTCCACCCTCGTCTCCTCATCCTATCGATCAAAACTCTGGGTTCCATAACCCCGCTTGACTCCCCTATTTTCTTCTTATTCTTGGTACGTAAAGGTCCTCCACTAGTAGCTTCTCCTCAAATGGATTCTTACGCTTTCCGCCTTGACCTCGTAGTGAGCTACGACCCATTTTTGATAGTTGTTCGCGATGCCTGCCCAAGATCCGGCCCCCAGTAGGGCCTGTGCCATGGTGACACACCTGGTTTGGGTTGTCGGCCACTGCAAGGGCCACACCTTGGCTCACTGGGACCGAGGCGCCTGGGAAGCATGTTTTTGGCCTTTGTTTTCTCCGATGAGTCATCGTTCGGGATCTGGGGTCACGAGATCAGAGACTCCATGGCTGTGTTCTTTGCAGCCTCTCGCAAGAATAATCGACTTGGCGTTTTGACCACCCTACCCCCGTGTCACGCTAGAGTCAGCAAATGCCCCTAAGGGCATATGAGTCTTTGCACACCTTTTTCGGTCCTTTGCCCGCTAATCCACCTGGGCGAGACCCGCGCCTATATGGCGGGCTCTCATTGGCCCATGTAGCATTTTTTTTCTAAATTCTGATTGGTCAATCTTCATAAATTCATAATAAATCGCTCGATGCTCAGAAAAATATGCAAAAATATGTTTTGGAAAAGGTTTTTCATGAGGAATCCAAATATATGATTTTTAGAGTCTTTTACTGAATCGACATCTCTTGGTTTTGTAGAAATAAATCTAGGTTTTAGTATTATAAATAATGTGTGTCTTGATGCGAGATATGTTGCAAACAGGATAATTAGGGTTCTTTAGACCCTGAGTGATTGAGACTCACTCAACCTAGGAAGAGAGAGAATTCACTCTCCAAGTGAAAAAAGTAAGTGGTCCATGCAATTGGACATATAATTATCTTGTTTTGAATTATTATGCATTGTATGAATTTCAATGAATGCCATGTTTAGGTTATTTACTATTTCTAATTGTTAAAGTCAGTAAGATTAATATAGTTTGAGTTTCTTATGAGGTATGCTATCACCTTCATGAACTTTAGTGATAATCATTACCAATAAAGTTTAAAGTAAAGATAAGAGCATTAAGAGAAAGAGAATGATAAAATGAAGCTTATGTAAGTACCTCATAAGAGAAGAGGCACTTTGGTGCATAAGAGAAGAGGCACTTCGGTTCAATCTAAGAGGCACTTCAGTGCATAAGAGAAGAGGCACATTTGTGCAAATCGATGTTACTTATATAGGTTAAGATAAAAGAAATTGATCTAAAAGAAAATGCATGTCTTTTCAATGTTCAATGTTTAATGTTAATGGTTATTTTTAGTTTTCAAGTTTTCTTATATTATAACATGTTCAATCCACTTACCATTTGTTTGATGCATGGTTGGGGGCGTGATGCCCATAGGTTGGAAGTTAGCTAAGGAGGGAAGTCCATCTAAGGAGGAAACCCTATCTCAAGGACCTACAAGGAGAAGAGCTTTGGTGGGGTGCCAACCGTACCTAGTTTATAGACCTTTTTCCTTTTACCATGATTATGTACATGTAAACTTTGTTAAAATTTGAGAATGAGAAATTGTAATCTTGATCCTGTGATGGTTTATGTAAATTATATTCTTACAATGTATATCATGATTGTGACATTCCCTCCCTGAAATGCCAAGTACCCCACATTATGGATAATGTTGGGGATTAGGCTCTACTTCCACTGGTTATGTATGTAACCCTAGGGAGGGGTGTTATAGGTGCAGTTTGTGTGATCCCGATAAGTGTAGTCCCCAAATGGAGGGATCTTACATTGCCATATGCCCACCCACATTCTGAAACGCTTGGTGAGGCAGAAGGTGGAGTGATATGGTTGCCCAAAGAGGATGTCGTCTATACTAATATCGTATGGTAAATTTACATTACATTAATTTGTTAGTGTGTACGTATATATGAGTCAATTGATCTGAAATTATATATACAGGTCAAAAGGAAGACACCCGCTACATCTTGACCTCCACCTCCACCTCCTGAAATACCAAGTTGGCTTCCAAGGGACCTACACGCCTCGTTAGGTCCTAATTGTAGGGGTATGGAAGATTGGATAGGCGAACATAATCCAAATTTCCCTATAAATGTTACTATTCTGGAGGAAGCTGCAGGTCAATCATATGATAATAAGCTATTTATACAAGACATTTTGGAGATTTTTCATTATGCTTGGCTGAATACATCTATGATTGAGCTATGGATATGGTGAGATCTTATTTATACATCCATATACCTTATTTTATATATGGTGATCTGGTTTCTTATATATTAATGTATACGTAATAAATGTTTCGCAGCCACTTACACACGATATGTACATATTTTTCATTTCTCCATGTGGGATTTTTGGTTCCATCTTTGATTAGTCTTATAGGTAAAAACCCTAGGTCAGTTACTTCATACTGTTGTGACGTTTTTAAATATTTTGGTCAAAACAAGAAGACAGTGATAATAGCTCCATTCAATGTCGGGTAAGTTTACTTTGCTTATAATTTGGACTTAAGAAAATTACATTTTTATTGTGACTTTTGAGTTATTAATTTTTAACTTTCTTACCTCTAGTGGTAAGCATTGGGAGTTACTAGTTATTGTCTTTGAGACGTTCAATGTCTATTATCTAGATCATGTGGGGAAGGAATTGAATATATATGGACACGCAATGAAAAGGTCATTATTCCTGTGAGAAATATTTCATATTTTTATATCCATTAACATCTATTATTACATTACTATTTAATTATGCAATTTAATGTGTTACATTAACATGTAGGGCTTTACGAGAGTACGCCAAAGCTAGAGGAAAGGTCCCCAAGAAAAAGAACCAGCCACTAACTTGGCAGAATGTAAAAGTAATTTCCCGACTCCAATGTATATATTATTTATGTGAACTGTGCTTATTTGTATTTTTGAATATTTTATATGTTTCAATTTATAGTGTGCTATACAAGACAACGACTAGGCATGTGGATACTATGTGATGCAATTTATGAGCATAATTATCAAACATGCCGCAATGGAAATTGATACCATACATCAGGTATTATATGTAGTCTCATTAGATAATATGAAATATATCAATCTTGGCATTCTGTGTCTTCTTGACCACCACGAACAACAGATTCCCTTCAACCTATATATCCCAAGCTTCTCTAGCCACCTTCTCAAACCCGTCCCAATCACACCATGAGTTGTAGAACCAAAAATGGTTTGATGATGGTCGGAGTGTTAACCAAGTCCAATCACATCCAGCTGTGGTCACTGAGGGAATCATCTCCATACCTGATATAGGAGTTTGGCCACACCTTCATCCAGGCCTCATTGACGAGTCCTCTATCCAATATGCTGGCTATACACCTATGACCCTCCTGCTTATTCGACCAGGAAGTACCCCCTCTCACCGATGGGAGCTCAACCAGGCCAGCATCATCCATAGCGCTATTGAACGCCTCCAGCACTCGATCATGAATCGGAAACCTGTCATGTTTCTCCTGTGATCTTAGGATATTTTTGAAATCCCCCCACGCAAGCCAAGGGACCTCATCTTGAGCTATGGCTCTGACATTCTCCCACAACCTCTTCCTTTTGCTCTCTAGGTTATCGCCATAGATGCCCGACGCAATGAATGCCATGCCTCCATGATTGCAGCAACTGATTGTGATCGCTTGTTCAATCACATAGATCGGCTCCACATCCCATACATTTGGATTCCACCCCACAGCAATACGGGCACCATCCCTAAGCTCAAGATTAGAGAGGGATGCCCATCCACCTGGGAACAAGGTGCTAATGTATTCAGAAACAGCACACCTAATTCTCATCTCGAAATAGAACACTAGGTTTACATGTTCATTGGCCACCATCTTTCGTAGTCTCCTTTGCTTTTCGGCTAAGGAGGCTCCTCGCACATTCCATGTGAGGATGGACATGATTAATCATGTTTGGAGTTTCTCCCCTCACCGGAGCCTCTCCTGATTTTCTTTTTCTTGTTCGTGCTACGAGTTGCCCTTGGGCTCCTGCTCCTCACTATGGTGTCAACCACCTCGTCTTCCTCTCCCAGGTTCTCAAGGGTAGCAAATGTGTTTTCCGTGCTTGCACCCCCTAAGCCTATTGGTCCTCCTGCTTCAACTGTTGGGTTGGGTGTATAAGTGACCTGGGCCACCGTAGTTGTTGGGTCAACATCCCTGTCCTCCACAGCCATTACAGCTGAGTCAGGCATTTTGTCGAGCACAACCACCACATCCACCGGCTGGGGACCCACCCCGCTAGCAGACGTTCCATCAGAAGCCACCAGAGGTGTAGTCATCTGAGTAACGCCTGTAGGTAGTGACCTTCCTTGTGCCACAGGCACCTTGGACTTACTTCTTTTAGATCTCCCTCTGGGAGCTTCGGGAACAATGGGGGGTGAGAGGTTTGTGGCTTTACGCTCACTCGGGCACTGCCCTATCTCGTGTCCAAAAACATAACAGGTAGATCAACGATCGGGAAGGGCTTCGTATCTCACCTTCACCTCCCATTCCTCACCGTTAGGAAGATCCACCATCACCTCCTTCAGTGGATCCTCGACAGCGGAGATGTCTACGCAGAACCTTACATAGCCCATCATAGTGCCATTGGCTTTGTTCCCAATCGCCCTCGGGTCGCCAATGGCATGCACAATGACAACAATCGCTCGGGGTGTCCACTGCAAGCCAACTTCAAGTAGAGACACCCAAACCGGGGCCGAGGTGAAAGCTGCCCGCCTAGTGTTTGCCACGTTGGTCCACTTCCGAACTAGCACCAGCTGTTCATCGAAGAACCAGGGGCCTCTAAGCATAGCCTTGTTAAGGTCGGTTGTGTTGGAGAAGCGAGCTAGGTAAAGCCCTCCATCTAAGGTGAAGAGCTCTAGCTCCTCCTTTGGTCTCCACGACCTGATCATCCAACCCCGAAGCTGGCGGGTTGCTCTTCTTCCCTATTGTATCAATTTTATGCCAAGAGGGGTCTGAAGATCTGGTCCAAAGAAGTCATTAACCTTAAGAACACGACAATAGCTGTGAGAAGGGAGTATGAGAAAGCTACTATGGAGGCTAGAGGATCTCCGGATGATGAGGTTAAGGCCAAGTAGTGGCTACTGGTGGAAACCAAATTGAACAGGCTGCTCAAGGCTGAGGAAGTCCTAATCTGGCAGAGGAGTAGGCTGCAATGGATTAAAGATGGTGATTTGAATACAAAAATGTACCACTCAACAGTTTGTAAGAAGGAAATGAGAGAAACTGTTCATCAACTCATAAATGAGGACAGTGAAGTTGTAGAAAGTAGAGATGATATGGCCTGACACACCATTAATTTTTTTAAAAAGTTGTACAATCACATTGGCCACCATGAAAGCATTAAAGAGGCCATCTTTCTGAGTGCAAGGGTGACATCTGAAATGAATGATGATTTGTGCAAGGAGGTGACAGAAGAGGAGGTTAAGCGTGCGGTTTTTTCCATTAATCCGGCTAAAGCACCTGGACCTAACAGTATGAATAGTAAGTTCTACCAAGCAATGTGGGAGCACATTAAAGGCGATATTGTGGAAGCCATGAAGTGGATGCAACAGGGAGGGGGAATGGTCCGTGCAGCCAACCACACTTTCATAAAATTGATACCGAAGGTCAAGGGTCCAACCTCGATCAATGACTATCGGCCTATCACATGTTGTACTATGATCTACAAGATTTGGACGAAGATCCTGGCGTGTAGATTGAAGATGTGGCTGCCTAAGATAATTTTTGAAGAACAATGCACTTTCATCAAAGACTGTAGGATAGCTAATTGCATGCTTCTAGCAACTGAGTTCATTACGGGCTTCAACAACAAGCGATTAAATGCAAAAGCATGCATAAAAATTGATCTCATGAAAGCTTATGACCATGTCCGATTGGATACTCTGTGGAAGATTATGGATGTTATGGGTTTTAATAGGAGATGGGTGGACTTGATCAAACAGTGTGTTACCACCACATCCTTTTCTGTCCTCCTTAATGGGGGTCTGGTGGGAATGTTTAGATCCTCTAATGGGCTAAGATAGGGAGATCCCCTCTCATCTTCACCCTCATAATGGAAGGACTTACTACTATGATCAAGAAAGATGAAGGCGAGAACCTCATTCGGCCCTTCAAGATTAGAGGTACGAAGGTGAGATCACATCTCATCTTCACCGATGATGTTATGGTGTTCTCTACAGGGCATGCCAAGAGATTAACTGAGTACAAGAAAATCCTTCTGAAGTTTGGGCGATCCACGGGGCTGTATATTAGCGATATCAAGTCTCGGATCTACCTATCCAAATCTTGTGACCCCCGAAGGGGAAGACTCAAATTTGTTGTGGGTTTGGAGATGAGGCGGCTGCCTACTAGATATCTGGATGTACCTATTGCAGGGAGTAGAGGCTATGCGGGTGACTTTTCCTACTGCCTTGACAGGGTTAGGCAAAAGGTTGCTAGTTGGATGAGCATCTGCATGTCTATGGTGGGGAGAATGATGCTGACGAGGTCGGTTATCCATGCCATGGTAGGATTTTGGAGTGATATGTGTGTCCTCCCCAATCCAACCCATGATAGAATCACCAGGGTCATCACCAACTTCGTTTGGAGTGGTAAGGCAAGGGGCATCACCTGGGACACTATGACTAAATCATTCAAAGTAGGAGGTCTGAACTTGAAGAAAGTTGAAGACATTGTTGCGGAAGGGAACCTGCACAGGCTACACAGATTCCTAACTGACACAGAGGGGATTTGGGTGAGCTGGATGAGATTGTGATACGGTGGCATGCCTACAGATCAGTCTCATTCCTCACGAGTTTGGGGTGATGTTGTTAAGGCGTGGAATGTTGTTGGGCATCAGTATTGTGTAGATGGCGATGGTTTCTTTGCACTTGTGAGCCAACTGAAACTATGGATCCAAATGGATACGAGCGAACAGGTCCCCTAGTTCAATATATTGTGGGGGAAAGGCCATATTCCCAAATGGAGTGTCACCTACTATAAGGCAATACTTGGGAAACACCTCACTAGGGATAGACTCACTAATTGTGGCTTGCAGGTTAACCCAAAATGTCTGTTTTGTGATGAGGAGGAGTCCAACCATCATCTTTTCCATACTTTCTCGAAGGCTCATTACGTCTGGGTGCTGGTTTGGTTTAAGAACGGATGGGGGCACCTTATCTCTGACAACTTAATGGATACAGTCGAATTGGCGAGAAGGAAAGCCAAGAACAAAGAGGAGGAGAGGTTCGCGGGTCTGTACTACATGAATATTTGTTTCAATATTTGGAAAGCCCGCAATATGGTGGTGCACGGCCGTGTTTCTACCGAGGACATTTTCCATTTTGTTAAATTAGATATCACTAACGTTGTAATGGCCAACAATATCTTGAGTAGGGGATCAAATCCCACAGCTAGGTTATATTGGGGTTTTTTGTAGGATGCACACCCTGTATACACTCACCTTTTTGTATGATGTATAGTGTAGCTTAGCTACCCTTTCTTTTTGTCAATATATTTACCAATTTCCAATATATATATATATATATATATATATATATATATATATCAATCTTATTATATATTATTATTATTATATATATATACATCATTCTCTTTGCAGGTGTTTAAAACTAAATTCACTACAGGTGAAAAGTTATTAGATGTACATACTCCCTATATGATGGATGAGTTAAATGATGTAAGAGGACAATGGTCAAAATCCCTACAAGTAGTGGGAATTTTTAAATATAATTAGGATAATGACGATGATGAATAAAGAATGATATTTTTAAACTTTGTTCTCGTAATTATTTTTGTGTGAATGTGAATGACTTTTTACGAATTGCCATATGTGTGAATGTGAAGATGATCAATACATGAATGTTTCTACATGTGTCTGAATGTGAAAAGAGATGAAATGAATGGAACTACAGGTTGCTAAATGTGTGTGAAAATGGAGGAGATTTGAAATGGAACTACTGGTTTCTACATGTGTGTGATGAAAAATAATATGAATTAAATGTGCTTATACATGTGTGTGAATCACATGATAAATATATAATATTGTCTATCTTGTTAATTTTGTAGGTTTGTGGCTTGTTGTATCAATGGATGTTGTAAACTTGCAGTTCAGAACTGAACTGTAGGTTCTGCATCCTGCTGACCAGCCATACAGTAGGCCTGCAAACTAATAAGAAAAAAAATCAGAACATAGGAGTCGGTTATTTGTGTAAAACTCACAACAAAACACATAGGTGTCGGTTGTTAGTGTAAAACTGACGTATTTATCCCCTTCTGGCATCGGTTATCCGTAAAACTGATGCCTATTGCAGCCAGGTACCATGGTCGTGCTGGGTAGCACAGTCGTGGTGGTAGGGGATATGGCGTCGGTTATTGGTATAGAAACTGACGTCGATGATGCCCTTGCTGGCACCTTTTTGGTAGCGGGAAGGGGTATGGCGTCGGTTGTTAATTAATAATTGACATTTTTAATCAGGTTATAGTGTCAGTTTTCTTTAAGAACCAATGCCTATAGTCCCCTTGTTGGTGCATTTTTGGTGGCGGGAAGGTTTATGGCATCGGTTGGGGAACCGACGCTGAAGGTGTCGACTTTTAGCAGTGCCCGCTTGGGTGTCACTTGGCAACCGATGCCTTAGGCCTTAAAGAACCGACGCAAAGGCCATTTATGTAGTAGTGCACTCTAACATGGTCGTGAATTATTCCCTTCCCATCATCAGGTGTCCCTCCAACAGCGTATGGGTGGATGAAATAGGACAGTGATGCTGAGGGTGAAGCAAAGGCAAGCATTAGTCTGCATACGGTGTTTAAGTGTTGAGCTGACAACCTACACTCGTGTTGGAGTTGAAGACCCTTGGACCCCTTCATTTCTCTATGGAGTATGCCTTTTATGGTCGCTCTCTATTTCATAGTCAAAATAGAGCCTTTCTGTGGCTACACGAAATGGGGAAGGAGAACGACCTTGTGTGGGTCTATGGCCATCAGGGGGTGTGATCTCTCTTGCAATCCGCCTAGGAAGAGTGGATTGATGGCCCTTGAGAAGCTAGCCTATTTGGAAGCACCAGATTAAGATCCAAAGGTCAAAAATAAGTCAAAAGGTAATATCTTGTTTACTTCATATGTCACAATTTTAAAGTCCATTTTGTGACTGAAAGACTGTTTTAAAAGAAAAATCATGTAGAATTCATATATGTTACTAAATCTGGTCCAAGATGCTTATAATAGACTAATACAAATGAAAGAGGCATTACATGTTAATTAATGATGATTAGTGAGTGTAAGTACTATATATGCATTTTGCACATGAGAAATTTGTTGTAAGAACTTGTATGATGTTTAGAACATATATAGTTCCTCTGGTCATGATGTATGGTTCAAGTTTCATCTGCTTATGTGGATAATAATAGAATTAGGAGTTGTCACCCTAATCTATTTTGAGGAAATGACATGATGATAAGTGAATGTCCTAAACATTACCATTATATTAGTTGAACATAAGAAGCATGTTAGTAACCTTTTGGAATAGTTACATGTGTAAGTGGAAGGAAGCTAGGTCTATACTCATGTGCATCTAAGATGAGACATGAAACTCATATTTGACCTAAGAGGTATGTGTTTTAATTCAATGAATATTCATGAATTGTTCATGATCTTCAGAAACTAGGATCTTGAATTAAAGGTTCGGGAACTAAACTTCAGTTTCTACAACAAAGGTAAGTGGTCCATTCCTTGGGTTTTTATATATTACATTCATTCAATTTTATTTCTTAATCATGTTTTAGGTTCATATTATGTATGTTATCATATGAGCACCTTAATGTTTAAGAGGCAATCTTAATATGCACATCTTATCACTTTACTACATTAATATTCATGTTAAGATCAAATTAGTTAAAAAAAACATACCCCTTCATTTTGAAGATCAGTAATGCAATAATGGGTGAAAACCCTTACAAAGATAACATAAGATAAGATCATATTAGATTAAAAACAAATAGTTAGGTCCTACTCATGTACAAGTTCAAAACCTGGTGGGGTGCCATCTATCAGATCCAAGGAGGTTTAATTTGTTTATCAGTTATATCATGTATCATGTTCTTTATTGTTAGTTTTGTGAAAAGAATATGTACAAGAATTTATGTATCTATATCCTATGTAAAGTTGTTTTTAATTTTGTTGTGAATGATATAAGATATCTGTAATGATCTTTGAGTGTAATCTTGATGATCCATGCTACTGGTATTATTGTATATGCATTACACTTAGTAGTTGATACAATACAATTTATATCTTTCATGATCCAAATCTTGAAACTGAGAATGTTGTTTATGTTGACCTTTCAATTTATGAATTAGGGATAAGATCTCATGTGGAATAGGGTCGAAACATCTATTTATTTTGATATGGAAGCAATATGTCAAAATATGATGCTATCCTCAAATTGTTGAATTATGAAATCTCAATCTGGATGCATAACCCCATGTAGGGACAATGTAGAAGCTAAGACCCTAAATGTTGCACTTGAAAGTCTTACTTAACTCTTGAATAGTACATCTAAACTATTTTGACTTACAAGTTTATCTCTGCAATTGGTGATCTATGGGTGATCTATGTGGTTATACTTTTTGTGAGGTTCTTGATTGTTTGCTTTATGTTAATAATGTTGTCAATAGGTGATGATGATATAATTGAGTGTAAATATGGTTATGATATGGAATATGGAGTCTCAATATTTTTTATGATTTTTATCTCATTTTTGGGGACAAAATTCATTTTGATGTGGGGAGGATGTGACTAGGTGGAATTGATGTATCCTTCAATTATGCAAATCCTCACTCATAAGAGACTCAATGTCACTCAATAACCTCTCTTTTCATCAATTGGATGTCTTTCGATCACATAATTATTTATTAGTGATATGTGATTGACGAGTTATCATTTTAACCTCATTTGTATAAAGTTGAGTTCATTAGTGTACATCAGAATTGTTTTGGGTCATAGAGACCCTAAAATATTATAATCTTGATCCCCATATTTTCCAAAAAAATAAGAGATATTTTTTGAATTAATAGTGAAAATTTTACCTAAATCAGAGTTACAATCTAAACGTTATGGATTTTCAAACTATATGTGAAAAATTACTTTTAAGTCTCTTTTTTCCTAGATCCTTATCATGTTAACGATGTACAGGCATCCCTATCGGCCAACAAGAGCACTAAAATAAGAGGTTGTGGATCTATCCTTACCTCTCTGCATCACTCACTCTCACTGAGTGGAGATAGGCCATGTTGGCCACTCGATCCGGTCATGGCTTTGAACAAGAAAGATGCAAAGAACCTTGATTTTTCCTCCTCGTACCAATGCCACAAAATGGCTAGGGTATGGAAACCATCTAGCTACTATGCCCCTCCCATGTACATTGTCCTCATCCCAATTGATAATCTTATTGACTTTTGAATCTCCTTCTCCTTTCATTCTCCCCCTTTTTGCCACTTTTCGTGCATTGTAGCTCCACATCTCCCTCTTCTTCTCCCCAGCATATGCACCACCACCTTAGCTATTTTTTGGTGTCTACACCCTGGTTCTCCTAAAAAAATGAGATCTAGAACATCCTCCATGAACACTATGAGGATGAGAGACCTCTTTGTGAGTGCCTCCATGGTGCCTTTCTCCCCTTCCTTTAAGGATTCAGTGAGACCAGAGTGAGTTTGTTGAACTCCTTGTGCATGCATATGCAATGAAGAAGATAATCAATGATTTTCATATCGTGATCCAAACACCACATCTCGTGGGCCTTCCCCCTCTCTCTCCAACTTCTCTAGTGGTCCGACCCAAGATCCTCAACCCAACCTTCCCTCTCACATGGATAGTGGATCCACCACACGTGGGTCATTTGATCGTACTGGTCAAAAGAGACCGAAATATAATGGCCAACAAACTCTACAATATGGTAAATCACTCTCTCACACCAATTGCATGGCCATTTCATAATCTGACAAAAATCATATAAAATACATTCTTAGGAGAATGTAGAATTCCTATATACCATTTTGATCAGCAAAATGTGTTCTTTCAACCATAAATACTCCTACGACTTGTTGCTACTCTTAGTTCCATTTATCTTGTGAAAATGATTCTTTTACTCCTTTCAAAAATAAATAATGCATATGTATGAGAATATTGACCTAAGAATGCTTATAACCTCTAAGGTATCCTAAGTCCAATAACTGTTAAAGTCTTTATGAACCAAGGTTTGACAATAACTACCTTTTTAGACTAGATATAACATTATGACATTAAATGTGATAGTTATGAACCTTCTAATGATGGATCTTCAATATTATGAAAAATATGGTATCTCTTGTTGAATCTGATAATGTATCATCAATGTAATCTCCATGAGCCTTTATCTACCTAAAGGGGGTTTTCCTTTCTTATCTCGGTGTTACCTAATTTAGTTTCTTTTATGCTTGTATCCTTGTAATTTTAAACCTTATTGTTCATGTTTATAAAGAATGTGGTTGTTTTTTTACTCATATATATGTTGTGTGGTTTGATCCATTCCACGGACGGGCACTCGAGTACTTTTACCAATGACTTTCTAGTCAATCGGAGTAGGGATTTTGGCAATAAACTATTTCATGATAGTATGAAAATTGATGGATGAACTTAAGCAATGTGCCTCAACCATGTTTTAAAGATGATTCTTGTTGATCCTCTAAACTACAATAAGAATATTATAGAAGTCTTTAGGTTGATTTATTCATGTATGGTGTCTAATTTTGAGTAGTTTGTATAAAACCTCTCCCTCAACCTATTACGATGTAAAGAAATTTCAAGATTGGTAGAAGTGTTACTTCATGGAACACGACAATATTTTCATTTGCCACCTCACCTCACACTAGAACATAAAGGTTAAACCTTGAAACTTAATCACCAACTCAATAAGTATAAGGTTTACTTGGCCAAGATAAATAGGACTGGTGAATCATTGAGGACTTCTCTAGAGTCACCAAGACACTCATGCACCTCTTTCTCCAAAGACACAACTTTTTTTCTTCACCAAATAATGCCTCAAGTTGTTCCATACTTTAAAGAAGGTTGCCATCTCTACATCGACAATCTAAGCACCGTACTGAAATCTTATAGTTAATAACACATGTAATGTGAGTGATAACATGACCCATTCTTGATTATCATAATCTCGAATAATAAAAGAGGACTACTTGTTCTATTAGATAAGAGAAGCCTTGCTCCTATATATAGGAGAACAGGAAAGCGTACAGGACACAAACTAACCCTAATGGGCCAAGACATACTTGGGCCCATATTACAAAGACACTTAATAACATGAATAAATATACTTCTAATACTCCCCCTCAAGCTAAAATTGGGAGAATCTCAAACCAACTTGCAAAAAGAGAGTTGGACTAAAAACAAAGAAGTAGAAGAAAAAAAGATAAACCAAGCCCTTACAAAAAAATTTCTCCCCCTCAGTATTACAATTAAGCACTCAGGCACTCATAACTCCCCCTCAAGTAGATACTCGAAGCAACAGATTTCTAGCAGACATAGAGGCTTCATGATAATCATAGTGGCATCTTGGAGCAACAAAAAGAATAACAGATAGGCACCAAAATTTTCATGACAATTGTCATTGTAGTAGCCAGAGAGTGCTGAATCACAGTAGCAGAAAGTCAACATGCAAACAAAACATGGACAAGTAGAGAGTCGACGTGCACAAATCACAGACAAACCAGAGAGTGTTGGCACACAGGTAGTCAAAGTCTCAAAGAATGTTGGGTCACAATAGTCAATGTGTAAAGAAAGTACAAACCAAAAAGTGTTGGCACACAAAAGCAAAATTCGACGAAGTAGGCAGATGGAAAACTAGTGTGCAAAGTAGCAACTAAATAGATAACTCCAATATGCAATGTAGAAGAAACTCCATGTAAAGTCAGCAACAAAAAGTCTTCATAATTTTTCCTCTTCAGAGAGTGTTGGTTCACAGAGGCCAGGGAGTGTTGGTTCATAGTAGAAAGTCAACGTACAAGATAGAGGATGGACAGCTGATACTGAAAAAGCACAAAGCAACAAGTAACATGTGTTAATTATAGCACAAATAGCAAAAATGACATCCCAATATGTAACTTCATAGTAGCAGTCGAGGTAGATGATGAATAAGCAATAATAGCAGTAAAAAAATCCATATAGCAGCATAATCAAGGTATTTTTTTTCCACATAATAGTCCACATAACAATAGATGGATCCACATAGAAGCAAATACAACACCACAAATCAGCAGCAAAAAGTGGCGTGCAAATCCATATAGCAACAGAATCAAGGTATTCTTTTTCATTCTTCATCTCTCATCCATCTCATCTCTTCTCTCTACTATTTATCATCTATTCTACCCCTCACACCAACCAGGAAAAGAGTCAAGAGAGTGGCTAGAGTGGAGAGTCAAAAGTATTAGTAGAAGAATGATAACATAAAAATAAAACACTATCAGTATAAAGCACAATAGGAAAAAAAATATTTAATTACGTGCCCCTACTTTATAAACTATCACAAGGTCGTTTTTTTCTTTATCAAATTAAGTCTTTGTCACTCAAAGGCTGGTCAAAGTTTTTGTCGATTTCTCTCCTTTTGGCAGTCGTAACGCTAGAAAGTACTTTATTGTGCTGGTCAAAGGCTGATGCAAGAGAATAATTTATTTTCTTTAGAGTGCTTTGTTGTGCTGGTCAAAGGTTGGTCAAAGCCAATGTACTAAATTATGCATTTAATTGTGAATTCAATGCCGGTCAAAGACTTGACCAATGGATCATACAATACTCTCAACATCTCAGTAAAACAACAACAATGAATTTGTCATTGTTCTTCACGCTCAATTCATAGATATGAGATCTCACACAATAATTAGCAATTGACGATGCGATAGTTAGGCAGTTTTCCTTGTACCGTGAAATAATGAGTAAAAAAACCAATGCTGGAAGGAAACCAACAAGGATTGATGCGCGTAGAGATCTTTCCGGACGCACAAGCAACAAAGCCCAAAAAAGGAAGGGAGAAAAGTACCTGGGGATGGCAACAACAATGTTTCGGAAATGAATTTTCCTTTTTCATTAAGCCGTGTATATCGGCTTGTGCTGCCTTGGATGAATAGGAAAGACCTTGAGGTCACGCCAATACGCAGATACGCAGAGGAGATGATAGCACTACTTGGCACGAAGCCTGGCTGCATGCACATGTGCTTGAAGGAGGCCGACACCAAAAAAGCATTTCTTTGGGTGTGCAACGAGCGGTGCCTTGGCGGCACAGATTAGCGTGCTCGAACAAGTCCCCATAGGAGAGGACCTAGGTGAGGTTGGGACTGCATCCACTGATTACTGAGTCGTCAACAACGGTGTGAAGATGGATCTCATGAGGGGGAGCACAGGGGAGGACTCCTGGAGAACTACTGGATAGATAAGATAGGGATAAGGCAGATAAACGTAGATAATAGTGGAGAGCACCGGAAAATGAAAATTGGGTTTTTTTTTTTTTATGAATGAAGAAGAGAGGCAACGACCATGGAGGTCAGGATGATACCTGGCAGGCAGTCAAGCCAAAAAAGGATGGAGGTTGCCCGCAGGCAGAGGTTCTTTTCTTTTTCACCCTAGCTCAGGATCGATGCTCTGATACCATCTACAATAATAAAAGACGGCTACTTGTTGTATTAGATAAGAGAAATCTTACTTTTATGTATAAGAGAACAGGGAAGTGTACAGGACACAAACTAACCCTAATGGCCAAGACATACTTGAGCTCATATTACAAATACACTTAATAACATAAACAAATATACTCTCTAATACATAACAACAAGAAATATCATTCCATTGTAATGTATGATTAAGATATTGGATCAAAACCAAGTCATGCCACCACCAAAAACGATCTCCTTCTAGTTGTATACATATATAAAAAGTTTAGGTCCTACCTCATGGAATATAAGTTCATCGTCTTCATGGACCATGCAGCTCTACACTACTTGATGATTAAGGAGGTAAAACTTAACCTAATTTGGTTGATCCTACTACTTAAAGAATTTAACCTGGAATTCCATGATAAGAAGAGTATTTGGAAAATGGTGTTTGATAATTGATCCCATTCCTGACTTCATTATTAAGATTTGTTCCTAATTACGGTTATTACTTCCAAGAAGGACTCATGGAGATCTATACCATTGCTTTGAAGGGTGTGTTGATTCTATCATACCCCAGGTGTAACATGGTTTATCTACATATGAACTATATCACAAAGAGGTCATTTAGTGACCTACGGAACTATTATTTTGACAATAATAAATGTATCACAAGTGTTCTAATGATCTCAGTAGATGGTGTATTTCTAATTGAAGATTCAGACGTTATTGAACATCACACACATTGTATAGATGATGACATCTAAGATTTCCACAATAGTTCTACATTGTGGGTTCTTCTAGAAATATATGTTGAAGTACACACACTACTTTTCTAAGGCATGTGATTGATACCAACACACGAAGAGAATAGAAAACCAAGATGAGATGCTACTCTAAAATTGGAAGTGTAAGATGTTTACAACAACAATATTGGGACAATTCCCACCCTCTTATTGCAATTTGTACATTCTGAGGGTGGTAGATTATGTCTCAAAATGGTTGGAGGCAAAACCCACCCAAACATGCAATTTTATTATGTTGATCAAGATTGACAAGAACATTATCTTCCTTCAATTTTGACTATTGCACATATTAATTTGTGATGGAAGCTCACATTTGTTAGAACCAAACTTCAAAGTTTCCTTGAATAAATGTAGCTTCTCACAAAGTTCACACCCATTTAATTATCAAGTAAGTGTCCAGTTTAAAGTCCTCAACCTAAAAAATAAGTAGATTTTATAAAAGACTATTGATCAAACAATGATGGATTTTTTCTCAAGTTCAAAATACATTTTAGGACTACCATAGTTCCTTAAAGATACTAATAAGAAGCACATTGCATCTCTTATCTATGTCAAGGAATGTAAAGACCACAAGACATACTGGATAATCAAACCCCTAAATCTCAATGCTAATCCCGTGAACAAAAATATCTTCTACAACTCTAGTGAATCGAGGAGTAATGCTTTCTTGCATACCATAATGTTCATAATATAAAAAGAAAGACAAAGTTGCGACATGAACACACATATGATAAAAAAGACTTCAATGAAGGTGTATCATGTACTCCTATTTAACTCTTCCATGTGATCATTATCCTATAAAATCATATATTGATGGTCCATGCCAATTTACATGAAAAGGTACACCCACATGGAGTCATGTGTAAAGTCCCAAGATTTGAGGCCTCAGATAAAATAATCTTAAAAGGAAGGATTGGAGTACCCGCATTACCAAGGTGTACCTCTTTTACAGTGAGCCCATCAGTAAGAACTCCATAGTTAGACGTGCTCAGCTTGGAGTGGTACTAGGATGGGTGACCAGTCGGGAAGTTGATCCCAGCTTGTGCGTGAGTGAGCACAAAGTGCACAATTAAGGCTCATGGTGGTCTATGGGGCCAGTAATCATTCTTAAAATTCTGCCAAAGCCTTGGGCAGGAAACCCATGTGTTAGAAATGGTATCAAAGACAAAACCCCACTAGTAGGTGGGGCCCATATGGGCATGTGGTATGCCAGTCTTTGGCCATGCGGTCCAGGCATGTTGGAAAGGGATATCCATGGTGATGTTGGCACCCTTGTGTTGGTAGTCATGATTAAGATCTAGGTGACCATGTGCCATTCTAGGTCTACATTAAAATGGAGAAATATGATGAGGCCATATAGTAGAGCCTTGATGAGGACGTCAAGAGTCTATGTGGTGGAGATTGTAACATCCCAAGATATGAGGCCTAGAATAAAATAATCTTAAAGTAATGATTGGACTATCTATATCACTAAGGTGTACTTCCTTTTTAGGAATCCCATCACTAAGAACTCCATAGTTAAACGTTCCTAGCTTGGAGTAGTACTAGGATGGGTGACGAGTCAGGAACTTGATATTGGCTTATGCGTGAGTGAGGACAAAGTGCATAGTTGATTCTTGTGGTGTTCTATGGGGGTCATTCATATTTTCTAAAAATATACTAGAGCCTTAGGCAGTGGGGCTGGGCATTACATCATGGATGTATGTATAAAAAACACTAGTACGTTCAAGTACATGGAGAATTGTTCAAGAGTTACTCTACCAGAACAGGCACTATACTAAGCATGAATCCCAAGCTCTTAGATGAACCACAACCTATATATAATGTCATGAGTTAATCTCAAGGTTAAAAGATAGTGCTTATTTCGAGGAAACCAACAATTTCATCTATTTCATGTTTAGTACATTTAAATGAATTTTTATCTAATTTAGAAGGAAACTTCCTACACACAATACACAACTTGGTGTTATTTCAAGTAGTGATGTTGGTGAAGTAAAACACAAGAAGAACACTCCAATCATTTGAATTATACTCTGATCGATTGAATAGAGAAACCTCATTAACCTAAGACAATTTCTATTAATTGATTAGTATTCTAATTAGTCAACTAATCACTAAAAACATGTTCTGACATAATTCAAATTAAGTTAATATTATCTCCAATGGATTGACTCGAATCAACCCCAAAATCCTTACTCCCCACCTATTCAATCAACTAAGACATTCGTCGACTAACTCACCACAACTACCCAACTTTTAGCACCCTAAGGCCATATGGTCAAGACTATCTAGCTAGACAATTGGTGGTGTGATATTGCCACTAATTGAATCCACAATTGATCCCCCTACCCCTATATCTTGCAAAGGTATCTCACTAGAATCCTTTACTAACTACAGAGAGTTAATCAACTCTAATGACCTAGCCCTCCCACAAACACCTCCACCAATATCAACTTCCTTAATTCACTGCCAATATGATTCTTCACACCACCATCAAACTCAAACTTATCCTAAAATAATTAGCCACCCCCATACAAACTCCCAATTGATCCCTCCTAATTGTACACTTTTACAAACCACCATGTCACTCATCCATATCATCATAGACAGTTTCATGAAAGAATCATGCAAGGGCGACAAAACATTTGGCACAAAAATTAATGTTAGGGAAGCACCCCCACTCATTAACACAACCTCCCAAATGTTCCTCTGCCCCACCACACTTAGGAAAAATCAAGGAACTCCACACCTCTCTTTTATCACAAAAACCTAAATTTAGCTCTAAAAACCAACCCCTAATTGGCAACATTATGGGTTGTCATTCAAAGGCTAAGTGGAATACAAACACAAAGGTACCCAATAATAAAAAAAGGAAAAATCACACATACTAAATACAAATATTATATGAAAAAACCCATGCTATTGTATTTGGCATGTCTAAAGACTGCAAGTTTTACCATCTTGCATAGTAAATGCGTAAAAATGGCTAGGGAAAGCCATGATCATCCATGCACTTAAACCAAAATCATCCACACAGACACCCAAAAACCACATGCAACTCATAATTTATTCATAGAAATTATCGATGATGGTCTGCTTACATAGGTATGGGTTCATTACATGCCTACTCATGTATTTCTATCACCTCCGAATAGCCATCCCACTAAAACCCAACAAAAATCCTGATGTCATAGAATTGCATTGAATATGTGATCCAATATATGCCTACAAAAGGAAATCAACATTAACTTCAACAAATTAAAAATTGACACACAATTACAATGGATCATACACTTCAAAATCTAAAACTAAGTGCCTAGATATGACCCCATTATAAAGAAGGTACTACCTCATTCTTAATCAAGACTTTGTGACAAGGGAAGGTTGAATGCACCCTCGATAAAACAAGATCCCCTAACCTTAGTAAACAATCCCTTCCTTGAGGAATATGAGATCTCAAATCCCATATATAATCACCTTCCTACCTAACAAATGCTAGAAACCTCAGAAAAACATCAACAAGAAACTACCATGTTGATAACAAAGCAAGATAATCACAAAAATCATACCAAGTTTTGGGAAGGTGAAATAATGTCAGAATCATACGACACCATTTACTTAGTATCATATAAATTATGATTCTTTTTACCTTAATATTATTCAAATACCATGTTGTATCTTGACAACAACCACCTTTCTTTCATTCTTTACATTACCTTTTTTGCATAAGATTGCAAAACCAAATTTCGGTGGGAAACAAGTGTCTAAAACTTTTTGGTTTCATAACTCTATGCTTTACATAGAGATTTGGACAAATATATACCTTTCCTTGATGGCACTTTAGAGTTTTTGCATGAGTTTCTCTAGTTTTATGTGATTTAGCTTATTGAAGACCATGTTTTCTATCTTTCGCAACCAAAATAGAAATCTCATAGGGTTCTTTCCTTTTATGATGGCCTAACAAAGTAGCGACACACAAGGTGACAAAATTAAATTTTCTAGATACCTTGGAAAATGAGCGCACGTTCAATTTTTTTTAATTTGTAATTTGACTTTGCAAATGTGGAACCAGTCCAGCCCTATGAAAATAGACATGGGACTTTCTGATCGAGAGTGTGACACACCCAAACCAATATCTATGGTTAAAAAAATGCATGTGTAGGCATGTAACCATAACTGCGTACTAGATGTTCTACGGCTTGCTTTTACACATTGATAATTGGTTTACCTAATTTTCTATTTAAGTGACGTACATATAGGGGTGTATCCAATACATGCATTACATGCACACATTCTTTTTTCTTTAGAGTTCTAAATATAATGTTATTTACACCGTAGGTTTTATGTTTTTGTACATAGTTGTGTGTTTTGATCATGCCTCCTCAAGCCCTTTCATCTTTTTCAATCTTTTTTATTTTTCAATATTAGTGTTTTGTGATTCAAGAGACTAATTATGGTTGGTGTGTAAACGATTTACACCTACAAAATTTCACCTTATAATGATATTTATTGATATTGAAATGTTTTTTTATGTGAATTATCTCTTGCATATACATGTTTTGTACAAAAACTTGTGTACAACAGGTTGAAAAACAAACTTATTTCCAGGAATGGTGTGCATATAGTAGGCAAATAGACTTCTAAACTGATTTCACCAAAAAGGATGTGTCATTTGATTATATGATTGCATAATTTACTATATAACTACAATTTTAATTATCCATTTGTCATATATGCATGTTTTATATAACTATTGTATTTCTTATTGTCATTTTGGTGCATTTTGGAAGCCAGATTGATGGTTCGACACTAATGGATGAGTCTGGTAAAGGAGTCACCACCACACTTGTAAGAAAAGCAAGGAAAAGAAGGAAGCTGATTTGAAAAGTAGGTGGATAAGACAAAAGTCAAAAAAGATAAGGGTAGGACATTAGATTACATTGCAAAAGGTTTAGCCACCCCCAATTCCCTTTCAGTATAAGAAACCCCTAGAAGGTAAAGTGGGTTTGTTTCAAAAAATAAGACTATACGTTCAATCTAATATAAAAACATGACCTACTATGAATAAGTTAGCACTAAATTATCATATGGGGATCATCAATCCTTGTGATTATATCATCACACTTTTATGGGATTAGAAAGGAGGGGAGATAGTGATCTACATGGTTTTTATACTCAAACCACCTTGTTTGAACATAGTGGGAGAAGGAGATTGATCTTTGATATAAAAAATTCTATTGGAAAAGTTTGGATTCTGTCTAGGGTTTGAAGGTAGGGATGAGGTGTTTGGATCTTAAAAGTATATTATAGGGGCTCCAACTAGGTTTGACACTACTTGATAGGCTCTCCCAAGGTATCAACCTTCTAAACTGTGTAAATTGTGGTTGTGGGGCTCTACTTATAGAGTCTAGTGTGTTACCTACTATTAGAGTTTACATGGAGCCTCCCTTAAGTTGAAAGGGGATTGGGTGGTAGCAGGGCATGCGCCAAGTCAGCACCTTGACTTCTAGAGGCTCCAAGCTTGTTTGAGTAGAATATCATTGACCAATCAAAGTTGGAAGGATGGTGCACGTGTAGTGTTCTCCCTACCTTCCAGAGGCTTGTAGGTGTGTTTGACTAGCATTTTGTTGACCATCCAAAGAGGGAAAGAGGGGGAGCATTCCTAATGGATCCCCTATATTCTAAAGGCTTTTTGAGTTCATTTAAATGACACTCTATTGACTAGTCAAAGATGAGATAAGGAGGATACCTCATTCCTGGTACCCCCCCCATTTCTTTTGTTCAAGTTTTTCATAAACCAAATACACCAAAAGTTGTATCTTTTTTGTGTCTTGTCCCTCCCCCATTTTGGGGTGCATTCTTGGTAAGAACCTCAATGAACCTCAGTATGTATCAAATTTTAGTTAGGACGAGGTGGTGTTGATCTAGGACATGATCATGTATCATATGTAGGTGCATTTTATGGATGCATCACATGGGTTTGAGATGAATAGTTCATTCAAGGTGTGGGGGACTAGTTTATGGAACTATATTGGGTTGAACCCTTAGTGAAAACATCCAAGCAAGGTAACCCATAGAGGATTGTCCATCGGTTAAACATTTATTTTAGTTGGCATCCTTTCAACTTGTGTGATTGTGGTGTCTAAATTTGTATGAAAGTGACATCTAATCATTGAATATTTTGAATCATTTTGACTAATTCATTTGATGAATATTAATAGTATTGATTTTCAAATCATATATTTATAGTTGATCATGGATCTAGTCAAAATTCTAGTTGTTGGTTAGCTTTCTTAAGTATCACATTGAATCATGTTTTGTTTCATTATGTACCCTAGGACATTACTTACTAACATAATATGTTCTTGTTACTTCCTTGAATTCTAGGTTGATGTTTAGAACCTCTAGGATAGATTTTGGGACTATAGTTTCACTCATAGTTTGTAGACAAATCATGTTCTGGTTTTGAAGTTAGTTCACATATATATTTGATTTGTTTCAATATTTTTATTTGAAGTTTTTCATGATTTTACACATTCAACAACTGGATCTAGAATATTAAAAGATGGAATGTCTTCCAAAAAGGTAACATACTAAAAAATTTATCATCAAGGGAGTACAATTGATCTAGAAAGTTGTCTGTTTCTTTCATTAGTAAACCACACATGTGCTTGTTAGATTAGACCCTATATGATCATGATTGGTGGTTGCAAGGCTCTATCGATTTCAATGGAATTTCATATCAGGTCAAGGCTTAAAGTGAGGCCTTTATTAGAAAAGAATTTTTAGTCAAGTTTTTCATATTAAGGAGAGTATTCTAAGGTGAATATCAAGACCAAGTTGCCAAATTTAGATATTTTTTAGGCTATTCAGGCCTTTTAGGGCTAAGTCGACATGAAATACCTTCCAGGAGGTTAATATGATGAAAATAAAAAATTTGGGCTTGGGAACCTAGGATAAATGACCATGTTGTGTATGATATACATGTCTAGCTTTCTGACCCATCCTAGGAGCCTAATTCAGGAAGGGTGTGCATCCAAGTGCCTCCTTATGTGGAAGTCTTAGGGATTGGGGCAAGTGAGCTGGATGTCACTATTGACCTCTGAAAATAACCACCAAAAGGGGGCACACATTAAGTGAAAACCCCTCTTAAGGACCTTTATCAGTAGAGCATTATGATATTAGTTGCTTCATTGTCTTATGGGTGTCTTCATAGATGTCATTTCGTGGTGAAAGAGAGCTAATTCTAATCTTTCAATCCAAATCTTGACATGTGTGTTGCTTTTTATACCACTTGTCCATTCTAGAGTAAAAATAGAATGGCTTTTTATTCCAACTTTTGTTTGTATTCTATCATTGGGATGATATCTAGTATGTTCTTGGAGTTGTGTGTCTTCATCACTATCCATTTGGTGATGGTACATCATGGCAGTGGAATCAATATTTGATAGGGGAACATACTGGGTGTCTAGTTGGTTACCATGTGTACAGATAGTTTGAGGTGCCCCACGTCCTCATGGACATTGACTAGTTTATTCTAGAAATGTAGTTCTTAGATCCAAAGTCCAACAACTTTGGGTTTGGTTAGGTATAACTTATGACAACACTAGAGGAGATGACATACATATGCACACTTCTATGGCATGACTACTAGTTTTCTTAGTGTGCTTGACATTCTCTATTCACTCATCTAGGGTGTGAATAAAGTTGTAGCTACATCCTTCTGAAGATTTGAAGGTGTAATGGTGAAACTATGGAAGTTATGGGACATCATTAAGCAAGAAAATTGTCCACCTAGTTGTCATGATCTATGGGGTAATATGGCAACATTTTTTATTACATTGTTTGGGTAGACATTATCTTACCAGCCCATGAGAAATATCTGACATAATTTCTTCATGTCATAGAGGTTGTCATCATAGTATAAACCATACTTCATTTGGTCTTGTCAAAGTTATTCCACTGGATGACTAACACCAGTACAATGGTCTCATAGAGGGTGGAGATGTCTGACCATTGAAGATATTTTTGATGATGCACCTCAATTTCATAGGGCCCGATCCACTCATTGGGAGAGACATGATTGTGGTGTGTCTATATCCTTATTCCTCCACCATTTATAGGACTGGACCCCTTATGCTTGAGGTTGGGTGGTATGGTGGCTATCAAGTTTGACTGAAAATGATCAATGTTGATGTTGGTGATAGAAGGAGGGTATGTCAAATCTCATGTATTGGTGATGTAGGGGGTATCTCAACCTCATCATGCTTCCTAGGTTACACATTGCATGTCCTATCACTGAGTGGTATTTTGTTGGCATTTGGAGGGGAAAGGAGGACTACACCATATTGGATGAACTACCAGCGAGATGGAGACAAGGCATGCCCTGCAATGAGGTTGATGTGCTACATTATCTACAATGTTGGTGGAGTCGCCATGCAATGTTGAATATGGAGCTCTACCAACATAGGTACAAAAACACATATGAGAGAAAGTTATGTCATTTGAGGTATCCACATGTGGAGGTCACTTGTACTAAATGAAGGTGAGTTGTTTAAAGCAATAAATCTAAAGATTTAATCATGCTCTTCAATATTTTGGTTTTAGTTTTTTTGTGTTTTAGTTTATATCATGGAGTTGTATCCAAAATTTTTGATGATGTATAATGCTATGTTTTCCCTTTGTCGTGTTCCTCAATCATGACATAATTGACTTGGAATTCATAACAATATTTCTCTATAGAGCTCAAAACTCCTAACAGTAACTATATAATTTTTGCGAAGCAAGATACCCCATGAGCACGTAATATTGGAAGGTTATGTGGTTAAGTATATTGACTTTTGGTTCATGGGTATTGCTGGCTTTTCTTTATACCTACCATCAATGTCCCTAATATGTAGTGTGGGTGCATATTGCAGCCCATGCATCCATTTTTCTACAAAATTGTCGTAGGATGGGTATATGGTTTTCAGGGGAGATAAGAATTGATGCCCATTGACTATGGAAAACCATTTTTCAGGTGTAGACCATGTTGTGGTCTTTTATAGGAGACACTCAACCACAAATACTTTGGTAGTATTTTTATTAGTTTGGATGAAACTTTAACATTGGTACTTACAATCTTAGTTTGGAGTTTTTTTCCTCACTAGTTGGTGATGCTATGTTCTTGAAACTTTTGGGATGTGTTCTCACAAGGACAAATCATGTTTTGGTTTTGAAATTAGTTCACATACATCGATTTGATTTGTTTCAACATTTTGATTTGAATTTTTTCATGATTTTACACATTCAACAACTAGATCTGGAATGTTAAAAGATGGAATGTCTTCCAAAAGGGTAAGATGCTGAAAAAATATCATCAAGGGAATACCATTGATCTAGAAAGTTGTATGTTTCTATCATTAGTAAATCACACATTTGCTTGTTATATTAGGCTCTATATGATCATGCTTGGTGGTTGTAAGGCTCTATCAATTTCCATGGAATTGCTTATCATATCAATGCTTAAAGTGAGGCCTTTATGAGAAAAGAAGTTTTAGTCAAGTTGTTCATATTAAGGAGAGTAGTCTAAGGTGAATATCAAGACTAAGTTGCCAAATTCATATATTTTTCAGGCTATCCAGGTCTTCTAGGGATAAGTTGACATGAAATACCTTCTAGGAGGTTAATATGTTGAAAATCAACAGTTTGGGCTTGGAAACCTAGGATAAATGACCATGTTGTGTATGATCTACATGTCTATCTTTCTGATTCATCCTAGGAGCCTAATTCATGAAGGGTGTGCATCCAAGTTCCCCCTTATGTGGAAGTCCTAGGGCTTGGGGCAAGTGAGATGGACGTCACTATTAACCTCCTAAAAATAGCCACCAAAAGGGGCACACGCTATGTGAAAAGCCCTCTTAAGGACCTTTATCAGTAGAGCATTGTGATATATGTTGCTTCATTGTCTGATGGGTGTCTTCATATATGTCATTTCAAGGTGAAAGAAATCTGATTCTAATCTTTCAAACCAAATCTTGACATGTGTGTTGCTTTTTAGACCACTTGTCCATTCTAGAGTAAAAACAAAATGGCTTTTTATTCCAACTATTGTTTGAATGCTATCATTGTGATGATATCTAGTATGTTCTTGGAGTTGGGTGTCTTCATAACTATCCATTTGGTGATGGTACATCATGGTAGTTGAAGTAATATTTGATAGCGGAGCATAGTGGGTGTCTAGCTGGTCACCATGTGCATAGATAGTTTGAGGTGCCCCACGTCCTCTTGGACATTGACTAGTTTGTTCTAGAAATGTAGTTCTCATATTCAAAGGTCAACAACTTTGGGTTTGGTTAGGTGTATCTTATGAAAACACTAGAGGAGATGGCATACATAATGCTAACTTCTATTGCATGACTACTAGTTTTCTTAGTGTGCTTGACATTCTCTATGAACTCATCTAGGGTGTGAATAAAGTTGTAGCTACACTTTGCCAAAGATGTGAAGGTGTGATGGTTCAACTATGGAAGTTATGGGACATTATTAAGCAAGAAAAGTGTCCACCTAGTTGTCATGAGCTATAGGGAAATATGGCAACATTTTTATTACATTGTTTGGGTAGACATTATCTTACCAACCCATGAGAAAGTTCTGACATAGTTTCTTCATGTCATATAGGTTGTCATCATAGTATAAAGCATAGTCCATTTGGTCTTGTCAAAGTTATTCCACTGGCTAACTAATGTCATTACAATGGTCTCATAGAGGGCAGAGATGTCTAACCGTTGAAGATATTTTTGATGATGCACCTCAATTTCATAAGGCTCAATACACTCATGTGGAGAGACATGACTGTGGTGTGTCTATATCCTTGTTCTTCCACCATTTTTTAGGATTGGACCCCTTGTGCTTGAGGTTGGGAGGTATGGTGGCCATCAAGTTTGACTGATAATGATCTATGTTGATGTTGGTGATCGAAGGAGAGTATGTCAAATCTCATGTATAAGTGATGTAGGGGGTATCTCAACCTCATTGACACAAATTTACCGTGCGTAGAATGCAAGTGCACACGTCAGAGTAATATAAGCCTTTGTGAGGCCCGAGTCAAACTCAGGGAAACGTAATTATTGGTAGACTACTACTAACTACTTGCAATCAGCTAGACTGATTAAATTGATTTGAGAGTTGATTGAAAAAGAAAAGAAAAATGAAAGAAAACAAAACAATCAATTAAATGTTTAGTTTAATCAATTCAAATGGGAATCTTTAGGATTACGGTTTCACCGTAGGTTTTCACTGTACTAATTCCTCCACAATTATCCTAATTCATCTCCTATTCCAGGTAGTGTCATGTTGTCAGAATTGCTCGCTTTTGCGATACAATTCACTACCTAAATCTAGGTTGGTTCCACGGTAGTAGTAACCTATACCCTAAACTAGATGCATGAAGACCATACTCTGGGTTTCCACCATTAACCGTACATCACCTTGTTCAAAGGATTTATTAGTTAATGTGAATTTCGTCTCTTTTCAACCATTAATTCTTCTTTCAAAGTAATTAAAGGCATTAGATTATCATTAGGGTGATCAATCATAATGATATAATGGAGAAAACGAAATCATACCATGGATTTAAGAGACAAATTATGATATACTATGGTAAAAATGTCATACAACCATCACTCGGGCTACTCCCAGTCCTAAAGATAAAGGGGATTAGCCCCGCATGTTCATCTCAATGAAAGACATGGTGAGAGAAAGGGAAAATATGGAGAAAACGTGAATGAAAGTGATGTAAACCCCTGAACGGAGGAGATCCAGATGTTCCTTGATGTAGAATGTGCGACCTACAACCTTCCGACGGTGGAAAATGTCCTATGCGGCTCTCGAAATGATCGGGGCGTGGTTCTGGGCTCCGTTCTTCTCTCCTCCTCTCCTTGAGACTTGTGCAATGACTAATGACGTGATACCCTACTTAGGGCCGCCGAAATTAGGTATATGCACCACTTTAGATTGCTAAAAGATCACCACCATCCGATTATAACCGATCTGAAACAAAACCTGATCTGACGGCGTCGATACCATCGATGCGGGTCGATGGTATTGACCCATGAAAATATCGACAAGGCTTCTTTTTCTGACGTTCCGCCTGATACAGACTCGATACCACCGACTGTAGTGTCGATGGTATCGACACCTTTAGGCGTCGCTTTTGTCCCCAGTCTGACACTAAAGCTGGGCAAGGTCGATAGTATCGACTTTGCGTCGATAGTATCGACCAGCTGACTGTTGGCTCGCTATAGGTATCTCGCTACCATCAACTTCAGTGTCGATGGTATTGACACATCTTCATTCCTTGCGGCTGTTTCACTATGACTAAGTCGATACTATCGATATCTATCGATGGTATCGACAATTGCATATATTCATTTTTTTTCTTGAAATTTCAAGGTAAATCCAAATCAGCCTTCTAAAACACAACAATATGATCATTTATAACCAAAAAGATGAAATACAGTAGATTTGATGCAAAAAGAGATTATAGACTAAAACTAGTGAATCATGCAATATTAACCACAAATACGACTAATAAACACATAAAATGCATGTAAAACCAGTCTATAAAAGTGACTCAAAATCCTCACATCAAACTCCCCTAAGCTTGAACATTGCTCATCCTTGAGCAACAAAATTATAGAATAAAATTGCGAGGGTCAACTAAAGAACATACTATCACAACAGACATTACTGTACGATTTCCACCGGACATTCACATACCGGCCCTCACTAACCACAGAATGGTAACTACCCTACATGTGATGATTATCATCCATAATAGATATCCACTCCAAGATTGGTGAAAACTATCAAATAAGGCAGTTATTATAATAAAATCTTCCAGTTCAGGCTTGGTGCATCTTGTGATCTTCTATCTACATTGCTCATAACCTAACTACCATCTAAATGGAAGCAGATCTCCTGAAATACAAAAGTGAGAAGATAATCACTGGTGGCCTACCATTTTGAGCAATGGGTGGATGGAATAGGCGGTTTTTGTAAGAAGGAGTAGCACAATACAGTTTGATCATGCAATACAAAAATTAATGACCTGTCATGATGCAAAATGCAAGTGAAAATCCTAATGCTACATTTTTGGTGGAATGATGCATGCACTATCATTCTGTCTCAAGGTGAGATGGAATATCTAAGAAAACTACACCATGTGCTTATTCTTCTTAGTATGTAAGTGAGAACATGTTCCTTTCTCCCTCTCATTCCTACTTACTTCTCAATTTTTTTCTTTTCTTCTCCTTTTTTTTCAAATTTTTTTTTCAAGCCCTTATTTTCATAGATGACAATGAATGTTTTTTTATTTTTTTTTTGGGCTCACTTATTGTTACATAAATTGTGCAAATGATGCATTTTATTTGGAGGGTATGGATCAAGTTCACCACCTTTAATGTTTTCAGAAGAAGCAAGGCACATCATGTTCAAAATGATTAAGATCATGCAAAATGCAGCTAAAATGACGTTGACATGCATTCTAAAATTTGTGCATGCATGACTATAATGCAACATTGTTTTTTCTAAATGCAACAGATGTAAACTAACCACAATGCAATCCTATCTACATGATATGCAATCAAGAGATGACAAACTGTAAAGTGCTCCCAATTCTTATGGTGGAGTGTAAATGAGATGAGGTGGATAGATCACAAGATTAATTGACAGAACCCTTAGAAGATATTATATGTCCCTCCTTACTGACCTGTGTAAAATCAAGGGGTTTCCCTCTCTTATTTCATATTAAAGTCCCATTACCATTTGGTCAGTTTAGGCTCAACATCTAATTTCGTCCACTTTCCTTGAATCATAGGCATGTAGAGTTGTGATCTTATGTTTTAAAGTTGACAAACCCAATTATTTTCATAAGTTAAGCATTGAAGTTCAAACAAAGCAAGCTTGCAATCACATGAAAATTTTTCAAATTTACCCATAACTCCCATATGACCAACATAGAGATGACAAATTACACTGGACATCCACAGATACACTAGATAGCATGTGGATCCTAAAATCTAAAAGCTAAGAAAATTACTAACATAAAAGAAAAGGCAATAAATGATAAAAACTAAGAAAAATAAAAGATAGAAAAAGATAGAAACTATTCCATCTCCCCCCCCCCAAGCTTGAATCCGACTATGGCCTCATAGTCAAAAACAATCTTAGCAGGTGGAATAGTGATACCATTTATTATTCAGGTGGTGGGTACTGTCGGGCGGTGGGATCCCATGATGGATATTGCCCCTCGAAGTTTGGATCATATGGAGGCATCGGTGGAGGTTGAGGATATCCCCCAAAGTAATTTTGGCTCCAGTAGTAATCATAGAATGGTTGTTGTTGCATCTCCATCCTATGCAACCTGTCGTGAATATTTTCTTGGTTGATGAGGAGGAGGCGCTCGTTCTCATAAATTGTCAGTTGATTTAAGAATAGCCAGTTCGTAGTGTCTTGAATACTGGCGAAGGAGGCAGTGTGCTGCTGCTGTGTCTGTTGGATATCCTACAGCATGGTGTACATACCCTGCATAGAATAGACATCCTCTCCTTGTTGAGAGGATTGTGGTGGCGGAGGTTGCAAATATGATGATGCACCCGGGTAGAAGTGTGCACGCTTCCGCAGTGCCACTCGTGCACAAAGAGGAGTGAAAGCCTCCTCTTCCTCCTCATGCTTGTTGCCTTCATCATTGTTGTTTTCATTGTCGTCATCGTCTTCTTATTCATCGGAGTCGTCGATGGCGATTATGGGCCACTAAAAGTGCTGAGCTCCCTAGATGTTGAAGATAAGATCTGGAAGCGCGCACTCCTGGTACTCTTTATTGACATGGCAATGTGCATACACCACGCCATCACGGAGTGTAAGAAGATTGGAGCGATGTAGGTGATGCAGATTCACTTTATTCTTATTGACCAGCGGAGTGAGTTGGGAAAAATCTAGCCCAAGATAGAGAGCGAGCGGTGTGATAAGCCCCCCAAAGTGGATAGGGGCTCGTCTAGTACTCCTTCGCACGTCCATCACACGCGTTAAGAAAAACGCACCCCAGTTGAGCTCTTCTCTTTTCAACATCTTATAAAGAAAGAACAAGTATGTCTCCTGAAACTTACTTAGAGAAAGTTCGCCTCGAGAAAATAAAGTAGTGCACAGCATGCGATGCAGAATCCGCACAAATGGATGCTCGAAGTCAGTGACGGCGGAATTATGATAGCTGACAGACTTGCATGGAGGCGCGGTCACCAGCTGGGCAAAAATTTCATCATAATCAGTCCGGTTGTTTGGCCTTTGGTGCTGGTAGGGATCATGATACCAGTTATAGATAGAATTAAACTGGTCGAGAGTGAGGGTGTAGTTGTTGTTGTAGAGCTAGAAAGACACTTGCCCTTTTTTCCACTCCCTATCAATGGAAATAAGGTTGTTGGGCACGACGTTGATATCAAGCGAAGACATGAATTCCGCTACTAACTCCTTATAGGTCAGCCACTCGCCAAAAAAGGGGTGGCCCTCAGCGTGGTACTGGACATCGTCTTCCATCCTGTCTGTATGCTTCGCTTGCCCCTGAAGGATATAAGTGAGGTTGGCCTCAAACCTGAGGTCACAAATTATGGCCCGATCAACATATCGGGTCGGTTCAATTTTTTTCTTTAGCAGCTCCTCGTAGATCTTCTTTACATTCGCTGAGGGATGAACGATCCTCGGACAAGGAATAGAGCTGGGTGGTGGAGGAACGAACATCTCTATCTCAATCGGGGTTGCCCGCGAAGAAGAAGAAGCCCCTGCCATCCTCACCATCGTGAACAGAAAAAAATGGAGAATAGGAAATAGAGCTCGATGAAGGTCAGAGAAGAAGATCTCCGCTCGGTGCAAAGCTCAGGGAAGATATCTCGATCCTTTGAAGCTAGATGAAGGCCTCCAGTTGTTCAGTAATGCTTGATGCACAAGTTGAGGGGAGAATCTCTGAAGGTGTGAAGAGCAAATGAAATCAACTTCTCCTTTTAAAGATGAACCCGCTGCCATTGTTGACCCATCGATACCATCGACGGAGTGTCGATGGCATCGACACCTGTAGCACAATCTGGGTCTTTGCTACTATCGATAGTCGTTGATGGCTGGATGTGGGGGCCCAAATCGATGACACGTCGATACCATTGACGCGAGTCGATGGTATCAACCCATCCCACGGATCGTCTTCCTTGATTTGACGGTCTCTGTTGATATCATCTCGCGGATTGGTGATGTGTCACGTCGATACCATCGACGTGATGTTGATGGTATCGACACTTTATGTGTCATTGAACCTCGCGAGGCCTGAGTGATGCTTCCTTGCTGCTGCCAGGTTGATACCATCGACTGCCCCATTGATGGTATTGACTTTACTAAGACAAATTGCTCTGTAAATCTTCAGGGATCTCACAAGCATCAACTTTTTAGTCAATACTATTGACCCAGAGCTATCTTTTTCTTCGACGTTGCTGATGGTAGGTCGATACCATCGACAAGGCTATCGATAGTATCAACTCAGAAAATTTTCTGCAGTTGCTTTCCTGTACCCCGTCACTACCATCGACATTGTGGTCGATGGTATCGACTCTGACTCAGTACTGCACACTGAACAAAATGATTAAGGTATCATTTTTACACACAAAAATGAAATTAAACAAAACTAACTTATAAATGTGAAACAAAATGAAGGAACTATAAATTAAAACTACCGATGGTTGGGTTGCCTCCCAACAAGCGCCCTACTTTAACGTCATAGGCTAGACGCAATAAAGCTCTTCATTCATCCTTAAGTGCCATGAGTTTAACCTCATGTACTTTTCTCATGTAGTCCTTGCCAAAGTAAAGCTTCAACCTTTGACCATTAACCAGTAACGTCAGCTCTCCATCTCGCACAATAATAGCACCATGTGGGCGCACCTCCTCCACAACAAAAGGTCCACTCCACCGGGATTTCAATTTCTCGAGATGCAACTTCAACCTCGAGTTAAACAATAACACATGATCCCCTTTTTTGAAAACACACAGTTGAATGTGACGATCGTGAATTTGTTTTGTTCTCTCTTTGTAAATCCTTGAGTTTTCGTAAGCGTTCATCCTCAGCTCATCTAACTCATTGAGATCTAGCATTCTCTTTTTACCTGCATCATCATAACTCAAATTAAGCTTCTGTAGCACCCAGTGCACCTTATGTTCCAACTCTACCGGCAAATGGCAGTCCCGCCCACAAGCCAACCTAAAATGTGTAGTGCCTATAGGTGTCTTAAATGTGATCCTATACGCCCATAATGCATCCAGTAGTAGTGTACTCCAATTCTTTCTTGTCGAAGCCACTGTGCGCTCCAATTTTTTTTAATTTCTCTATTCGACACTTCGACCTGCCCTTGTGTTTGCAGGTGGTACAGGGTACCAAAATTGTGCTTCACCTCGTACTTTCTCAATAATGCAGCAAACTTTTGATTTTTGAAATGGGTGCCTCCATCGCTAATAATCATCCTTGGCACACCAAATCTGGAAAAAATATGATCTTTCACAAACCTGCACACTACAGCAGCGTCGTTAGTCCTTGTGGGTATTGCCTCTACCCACTTCGATACATAATCAACAACAAGTAAAATGTATATATTAGAATTCGAGGACACAAATGTTCCCATAAAATCGATGCCCCACAGATCAAATACCTCAACTTCTTGAAACACGTTGAGGGGCATCTCTTGCCACTTTGAAATATTACCTTCCCTTTGACAGGAATCACATCTTCTCACATAGTCGTAGGCATCCCGGAAGAGTGTAGGCCAATAAAGACCACTCTCTAACACCTTGGTCGCCGTTCTTGAGCTCGCATGATGACCACTGATTGGTAGTGTATGAAAGTGACTAAGTACACTGTGATATTCAATCTCTGGTACACACCTGTGCAAAATCCCATCCCTGCATTGCTTCAACAAGATGGGATCATCCCAGAAATAATATCTCAAAGAATGGAAAATTTTCTTCTTTTCTTGATAAGTCCAGTCATCTAGGAGTATTTTACATGCATGATAATTAACAATGTACGAAAACCACGGATCCTTAGATTTTAAAGAAAGGATTTTCTCATTAGGAAATGTCTCGGTAATGGGTATATTGATATCCCTCTCATCTACCCGCTCTAACCTAGACAAGTGGTCCGCAACCACATTCTCAATTCCCGCCTTATCCTTAATTTCAATGTCAAATTCTTGTAACAATAAGATCCACCTAATCAATCTAGGTTTGGCATCTTTCTTTTCCATCAAGTATTTTATGGCGGCGTGGTCCGTCCATACCACAACTTTTGACCCTACTAGATATTGCCAAAAAATTTTGAATGCAAAAACCACGGCGAGAAGTTCTTTTTTAGTTGTGGTGTAGTTAATTTGTGCCTCGTTTAAAGTCTTTGATGCAAAGAAAATCACCGCGGGTTTGTTCTCAAAACGTTGCCCAAGAACAGCCCCTACTGAAAAATCCGAAGCATCACACATGAGCTCGAAAGGCTTAGTCCAATCCGGCGTTTGAACAACCGGTGCAGAAATTAACTTTTCCTTAAGTACATTGAAAGCATGCAAGCATTTTTCATTGAAATCAAATATCGCATCTTTCTCAAGCAATTTAGACAACGGTTTAGCGATTTTTGAGAAATCTTTGATAAAGTGACGATAAAATCCTTCATGACCGAGAAAACTCCTTACCCCTTTCACTGAATTAGGTGGAGGTAATTTTGAAATAACCTCAATCTTGACTGGATCTACCTCCATCCCCTTGCTAGACACCTTGTGTCTAAGCACAATTCCTTCGCTAACCAGCATATGACACTTTTCCCAGTTGAGAACTAAATGTGTGTCCTCACATCTTTGTAAAACTTTATCCAGATTGTACAGGAACTCATCAAACGACACACCATAGACGGAAAAATCGTCCATGAAAACCTCTAAACAACGCTCAACCATATCAGAAAAAATAGCAAGCATGCAGCGCTGAAAGGTCGCTGGTGCATTGCACAAGCCAAAAGGCATACGGCGGTATGCGAATGTTCCATAGGGACAAGTGAAGGTAGACTTCTCTTGGTCCTTAGGATCAATGGAGATCTGGTTCTAGCCGGAGTAGCTGTCTAAAAAACAAAAATGAGATTGACCAGCTAGTCGCTCTAAAATTTGATCGATGAATGGAAGAGGAAAATGATCTTTTAACATAGTTGAGTTCAAGCGACGGTAGTCAATGCACACACGCCACTCGGTTACCAATCGAGTCGTGACCGGTTCATTTAATAAGTTATGAGTGACAGTGATTCCCCCCCTTTTAGGGACTACCTGTGTGGGGCTTACCAACGTCGAATCTGAGATCGCGTAAATGATGCCTGCAGAAAGGAGTTTGATCACCTCCTTCTTGACAACCTCCATCATGCTCGGGTTGAGTCGATGTTGTGGCTGAATCACAGACTTGGCTCCTTCCTTGAGTCGGATCTTGTGTTGGAAAAGTGTAGGGGAGATCCCCTTAATATCAGCAACTGACCATCTGAATGCGCCACAGTTGTTCTTCAGCACGATCATCAACTGCTCTTCTTCACCGTCACTCAGATATGCTGAAATAATCACCGGTAGTCTTTCACCATCGTCTAAGAATGCATACTTTAGATGAGGAGGCAGTGGCTTCAGTTCTAACTCTGGTGGACAGATCAATGATGATTGAAGCGGTGGTGGGAGTGGCCCAAGATCCTCATAATGCTTGGCATAATAGCACGGAAGTACTTGAAGCATCTTTACACACTCTTGTAACGACTTGCTTCTCATCCAATCACACATTATGTTGACAAGGCAAGCTTCAAGGGGCAGTTCTGGATATGTGTCAAGGACAGAACTTGCTATTGCATCATCTTCAATAGAAAGAGGAATTTCCTCCTCTTCTTCATTTGGGTAACCCACAGCTTTACAAAGAGACACTGCTTTGGTTTGTTCCATAATGTCCACAGCCAGTGTTCCCTTGTCTACCTTGGTCATAACATGAGCCATATTCAGAAATGGCTTTCCTAAACAAAGGGAAATATTCTGATCATAGTGCTTCACGTTGCGACATTGTTCCTTTGCATATGATTGTTTTGTGTTTGGTGGCATGACCATCTCAAATCTGTCATCAGCTATTCCCAATGTCAAACGACCTCTTCCCATTTTGAGTATAATATTTGCAATAGCTTGGAAGGGTCTTCCAAGGAGTAGCTCATTCCCTTGGTCATCTTGCATTTCCATTACCACAAAATCTACTGGAAATACAAACCTGTCAACTTTAACCAGTACATCCTCACAAATACCATACAACTTAACCACATAATTATCCGCTAGTTGAATCGTCATGTTGCTTTGTCTCGATTCTTTAAGTCCCAGCTTCTTGAAAGTACAAAGAGGCATCAAATTAATACTTTCTCTGGAGTCACACAATGCTTCACCGAATTTCACCTTGTCAATGTAAAATGAAATATTGAAGCAGCCCGGATCTTGTCTTTTTGGTGGCAATGTACCCAAAATGAAGGCACTCACTTGCTCTTTAAGAACCACCACCTCAGTATCAGGAATCTTCCTCTTCTTTGTAATGATATATTTCAGAAACTTGCCATAAGAGGGTATCTGCTCTATCACTGCTAACAGCGGAATGTTGACAGAGAGTTTCCTAAAACTATCTAGGAACTTTTTGAACTGAGTGTCCACTTTCTTAGCCTTCAAACTGTTTGGATACAGGACTGGAATGGTCTGTGCCCTCTGATGTGGTGGCACATATGGTGTCCTCTTTTGAGTCTCTTTCTCAGTAATGGGCTCTGGTGTGGCATCCTCTACTGCATCCTCCATCGGCTCTATGATTGTGACCTCCTCTATGGCCTCACCTGTGGTTTCTGGCTGGGGTGTGCTTGGTTCATCAGCCTTAGAGTTTAAAACCTTTTTTCCACTTCTCAACAATATTTCCTTAGCTTGCTGATTCCCTCCTGGAATGTTGGTATTTCCGGGAAAACCTTGTTGTGTTGGTTTCTTCAAGCTTGAAATCTCTGTCTCCATCTGTGCTAAAGATGTCTCGAGTGTCCTCATCTGAGCCCCATGACTTTATAAAGTTTGCCCAAACTGATTCATGAACTCTCCTTGTTGCTTTATTTGTTGGCCAAACGTGCTCATGAGCTCTTAATTCTGCTTGATTACTTGATTGAGCAACTCATTGCTCTTTTCTTCTGTAGTGGGTTGTGGCTTAGCTTCCGGATCCTGTAAGAAATTTTTGGGATCTTTCCAAGAAAATTTCTTATCCTTCCTCCAGGAATAGTCGTTATTCCTATATCCCTGTTGCTGACGCATGAATTTCACCTGTGCCTCATCATCTGACTCTTCATTTTCCTTTGCCAGAAGTTTCTTTGCAATAAGATCCATCTTGTCATTCAGTTCTTTAATGGCTTTAGTGTCCCCTATAGATATAACTTGCTCAGGTGCATCTCTGGTACCCCAGGACTGCTTCTTTGCCATGTTCTTAAGAATCTCCCAACATCTAGTATCAATATTGTTCAAAAAGAAACCCGAACCTACTGAGTCTAGGTTGCTTCTGTCATGTTTATTCAGAGCGAAGTAGAAAATTTTCACCTGTTTCTCCTTATCTAACCCATGATGAGGGCATCTTCTCAGCATTATCTGAAATCTTTCCCAAGTCTCTGAATAAGTTTCACCTGGATTCTGAGTAAAGTTGTGGATTTTCCTAAGTAAATCATTAGTCTTCTCCACTGGAAAGAAATGTTCGAAAAAAACCTCAATCATCTGATCCCAAGTCTCAACAATCTCATCATCCAGATTATAGAACCACTCTCTTGCAGTTCCTGCAAGAGAACTTGGAAACAGTTTCAAATACATTGTCTCCTGTGGAAAATGATCGATCTTGATCATATCACAATTTTCCACGAATGTGCTTATATGGGCCACCGGATCTTCATTCTTTAGTCCATGCAATGCTTGTGTTTTGACTAGATTTATTAGTGTCAGATCAATTTTATAGGTTGGAATGTTGATAGACTGCCTCTTGATCGGCCCTTTCGATGCAGAGGAAGAAGACGCCTTGATCTTTTCCCATATCATCTTTTCTTCAGCCATCTCTTCTTATTCAGAATCTGAATGCACTCCCTCAGATTGATTCTGAATGTATTTCTCCTCGTCATCTGATCCTAAAAATGGGACCTCTAATAGGGACTGCGTGTAGTCTGTGCTACGCGTACTCACCATGCACTAGTACCTGCAAAGTGATATTTTAGTTAAGTACAGTGCTAGACGAATATAAATTTATGAAAAATAGACACTTAATTGCAAGAAAAAAATGTAATTAAAAGAAAAGGGTAGCCTAGAGTGGCCTCTTATAGCACTCATAGTGCCAACAATTTCCGTTTCCCTGGAAATGGCGCCAAAAACTTGACACGAATTTACCGTGCACAGAACGCAAGTGCACACGTCAGAGTAATATAGGCCTTTGTGAGGCCCGAGTCGAACTCAGGGAAACGTAATTATTGGTAGGCTACTACTAACTACTTGCAATCAGCTAGACTGATTAAATTGATTTGAGAGTTGATTGAAAAAGAAAAGAAAAATGAAAGAAAACAAAACAATCAATTAAATTTTTAGTTTAATCAATTCAAATGGGAATCTTTAGGATTACGGTTTCATCGCAGGTTTTCACTGTACTAATTCCTCCACAATTATCCTAATTCGTCTCCTATTCCGGGTAGTGGCATGTAGTCAGAATTTCTCTCTTTCGCGATACAATTCACTACCTAAATCTAGGTCGGTTCCACAGTAGTAGTAACCTATACCCTAAACTAGATGCATGAAGACCATACTCTGGGTTTCCACCATTAACCGTACATCACCTTGTTCAAAGGATTTATTAGTTAATGTGAATTTCATCTCTTTTCAACCATTAATTCTTCTTTCAAAGTAATTAAAGGCATTAGATTATCATTAGGGTGATCAATCATAATGATATAATGGATAAAATGAAATCATACCACGGATTTAAGAGACAAATTATGATATACTATGGTAAAAATGTCATACAACCATCACCCGGGCTGCTCACGGTCCTAAAGATAAAGGGGATTAGCCCCGCATGTTCATCTCAATGAAAGACATGGTGAGAGAAAGGGAAAACATGGAGAAAATGTGAATGAAAGTGATGTAAACCCCTGAACGGAGGAGATCCGGGTGTTCCTTGACATAGAATGTGTGACCTACAGCCTTCCGGTGGTGGAAAATGTCCTCTGTGGCTCTCAGAATGATCGGGGCGTGGTTCTGGGCTCCATTCTTCTCTCCTCCTCTCCTTGAGACTTGTGCAATGACTAATGACGTGATACCCTGCTTAGGGCTTCTGAAATTAGGTATATGTACCACTTTAGATTTCCAAAAGATCACCACCGTCCGATTAGAACCGATCTGAAACAAAACCTAATTTGACGGCGTCGATACCATCGACGCGGGTCGATGGTATCGACCCATGAAAATATCGAAAAGTCTTCTTTTTCTGACGTTCTGCTTGATACAGACTTGATACCATCAATTGTAGTATCGATGGTATCGACACCTTTAGGCATCACTTTTATCCCCAGTCCAACACAGAAGCTGGGCAAGGTCGATAGTATCGACTTTGCGTCGCTAGTATCGACCAGCTAACTGTTGGCTCACTGTAGGTATCTCGCTACCATCGACTTCAGTGTCGATGGTATCGACACATCTTGATTCCTTGCAGTTGTCTCACTGTGACTGAGTCAATACTATCGACATCTATCGATGGTATGGACAGCTGCATATATTCATTTTTTTCTTGAAATTTCAAGGTAAATCCAAATCAGCCTTCTAAAACACATCAATATGATCATTTATAACCAAAAAGATGAAATACAATATATTTGATGCAAAAAGAGATTATAGACTAAAACGAGTGAATCATGCGATATTAACCACAAATGCGACTAATAAACACATAAAATGCATGTAAAACTAGTCTATAAAAGCGACTCAAAATCCTCGCATCACTCATCATGCTTCCTAGGTTACACATCGCATGGCCTATCACTGAGTGGTATTCTATTGGCATTAGGAGGGGAAAGGAGGACTACACCATATTGGATGAACTCCCAGCGAGATGGAGACAAGACATGCCCTACCATGAGGTTGATGTGTAATATTATCTACAATGTCGGTGGAGTCACCATGCAATGTTGAATATAGAGCTCTATCAATAGAGGTACAAAAACACATATGAGTGAAATTTGTGTCATTTGAGGTAGCCACATATGGAGGTCACTAGTACTAAATGAAGGCGAGTTGTTTAAAGCAACAAATCTAAAGATTTATTCATGCTCTTCAATATTTTGGTTTTAGTTTTTATCATGGAGTTCTATCCAAAAAATTTGATGATTTATAATTCTATATTTTCCCTTTGTCATGTTCCTCAATCATGAAATAATTGACTTGGAATTCATAACAATATTTCTCTATAGAGCTCAAAACTCCTAACAGTGGCTATATAATTTTTGCCAAGCAAGATAATCCATGAGGGCGTAATATTGGAGGGTTATGTGGATAAGTATATTGACTTTTGGTGCATGGGTATTGTTGACTTTTCCTTTATACCTACCATCAATGTCCCTAATATGTAGAGGGGGTGCATATTACAGCCCATGCATCCATTTTTCTGCAAAATTACCACAGGATGGGTATATGGTTTTTAGGGGAGATTTAGATGTCATTTCATGGTGAAAGAGATCTGATTCTAATCTTTCAATCCAAATCTTGACATGTGTGTTGCATTTTATACCACTTGTCCATTCTAGAGTAAAAACAAAATGGCTTTTTATTCCAACTATTGTTTGTATGCTATCATTGGGATGATATCTAGTATTTCTTAGAGTTGGGTGTCTTCATCACTGTCCATTTGGTGATGGTACATCATGGTAGTGGAAGAAATATTTGATAGGGGAGCATAGTGGGTGTCTAGTTGGTCACCATGTGTATAGATAGTTTGAGGTGCCCCACGTCCTCTTGAACATTGACTATTTCATTCTAGAAATATAGTTCTCAGATCCAAAGGCCAACAACTTTGGGTTTGGTTAGGTATATCTTATGACAACACTAGAGGAGATGACATACATAATGCACACTTCTATTGCATGACTATTGGTTTTCTTAGTGTACCCAACATTCTTTATGCACTCATCTAGGGTGTGAATAAAGTTGTAGCTACATCCTTCCAAAGATGTAAAGGTTTCATGGTGCAACTATGGAAGTTATGGGACATCATTAAGCAAGAAAAGTGTCCACCTAGTTGTCATGAGCTATGGGGCAATATGTAAACATTTTTATTACATTGTTTGGGTAGACATAATCTTACCAGGCCATGAGAAAGGTCTAACATAGTTTTTTCATGTCATAGAGGTTGTCGTCATAGTATAAAGCATACTCCAATTGATCTTGTCAAAGTTATTCCACTGGTTGATTAATGCTAGTACAATGGTCCCATATCGGGTGGAGATGTCTGACCGTTGAAGATATTTTTTATGATACACCTCAATTTCATAGGGCTACATCCACTCATGGGGAGAGACATGATTGTGGTGTGTCTGTATCCTTATTCTTCCAACATTTTTTAGGACTGGACCCATTGTGCTTGATGTTGGGTGGTACGGTGGCTTGCAAGTTTGACTGACAATGATCTATGTAGAGATTGGTGATAGAAGGACAGTATGTCAAAATCTCATGTATTGGTGATGAAGGGGGTATCTCAACCTCATCTTGCTTCCTAGGTTACACATTGCATGGCCTATCACTGAGTGGTATTCTATTGGCATTTGGAGAGGAAAGGAGTACTACACCATATTGGATGAACTCCCAACAAGATGGAGATAAGACATGCCCTACAATGAGGTTGATGTGCAATATTATCTACAATGTTGGTGGAGTCGTCATGCAATATTGAATATAGATATCTATCAATAGAGGTACAAAAACACATATGAGAGAAAGTTGTGTCATTTGAGGTAGCCACATATGGAGGTCACGTGTACTAATTGAAGGTGAGTTGTTTAAAGCAACAAATCTAAAGATTTATTCAAGCTCTTTAATATTCTGGTTTTAGTTTTTTTGTGTTTTAGTTTTTATCATGGAGTTGTATTAAAAAAATTGATGATTTATAATGCTATCTTTTCCCTTTGTTTCTTTCCTAAATCGTGAAAATAATTGACTTGGAATTCATAACAATATTTCTCTATAGAGCTCAAAACTCCTAACAGTAGCTATATAATTTTTGCAAAGCAAGACAATCCATGAGGGTGTAATATTGGAGGGTTATGTTGTTAAGTATATTAACTTTTGGTGCATGTGTATTGTTGACTTTTCCTTTATACCTACCATTAATGTCCCTAATATGTAGAGCGGGTGCAAATTGCAGCCCATGTATAAATTTTTCTACAAAATTACTGTAGGATGGGTATATGGTTTTTAGGGGAGGTAAGAATTGATGCCCACTGACTATGGAAAACAATTTTTTCATGGGTCTAGACCATGTTGCGGTCTTTTATAGGAGACACTCAATCACAAATACTTTGGTAGTATTTTTATTAGTTTGGATGAAACTTAAACATTAGTACTTACAATCTTAGTTTGGAGTTTTGTTCCTCACTAGTTGGTGACACTTTGTTCTTGAAACTTATGGGGTGTGTTCTCACTAGGACTTGCCTTTCCAATTGTGGTTTTTAGAGCCTTAGGATGGGGGGGGATTCTGGCATGTAATATCTAAGAGGATTTCCTAGTTTTGAACTTTATATGATTGAACTTCCAAATTTATGGATACATCAGCCCCATCAATAGTGTGAAGGATTTTGGTTGTAGTACCCCATATTTCCTTCACAAGCATAGGATGGGTGATGAGGTGGAAAGTTAACCATGATAGGATGAAGGCTAAATATACAAAATAAATATCTCTTTTTTAGGATTCTCTTAAGTAGAGTAGACTCATTATCTGCCCTTTGAAAGGTAGAAAAAGGATTTTGTTTGTTGACATGTCATTTAGGGGGAATCTTCATCATCTAGGGAAGTTGTGTAATCATGTTTAAGTACACGAATTAGGTGTAAATTAACTAATAAATGAATTTTCATCAACCTTAGTTTGTAAATTGACAAGGATGGGAATGAGGTTCACGGAATGTTTCTTCTCATCCTTTATGTTCTAAATGGTAGAACCTAGTCTTCTCTGGTGATCCATGGTTGTCACCATCTTAGTCAAAAAGGTGTTTACGATATTGGTTCATAAGGAACTCTTGTGTTGTTTTCCTATTATCTACAATTTTACACCTTGAAGTGGTTGTTGTTTATTGCAAAATATAACTACTCTTTTTCACATGTTATATTCTCATAGAACCATTGTTGTAGACTTCATGAATTATGTATGGTCCTTCCAATTTTATTTTGAACTTACACTAGGTATTTGGGTTGAGGAACATATGTAGCACAAGATCAGCTTTCTGGTATTTACGAGGGTGTCTTCTTAGTGAAGGACTCAACCAACCATTCTTAGCATCGTGCATCATGTAGGGCACTAATTCTTCATTCTTTTAGTAGATTTATATGTTACACTAGATAAAATGTTCTCAATGATTCCCACCTCTTCAAGGAAGGGATATAAATTTCCATTGCTAAAACAACTTCAGTCTTGTAGACGAGGGAGTATAACAATGCACCTGTCTATGTGCAAGTAGATGTCTAGTATGCCAATATGAGAAGTTTTATATCTAGTTTTATGTGGACTCACTCTTCTTGAGTATCTTGATGAGATTCTTATTGGATGCTTTGACATCTCTAGTCTTTTTGGGTTGATAACAAGAAGCACTATGGTGTTTGATGTTAAGAGAATGAAGGTCATTTTTAACCTATTTTGTGATGAATTTGGTGTCATTGTCAAATATGGCTATACTAGGAATACCACATCTCTTTATAGTATTGTATCCAAAGAACATGATGACATGTGAGGCAAAGGCAACCAATATTGAGGTTTCTTAAACACACTTAGTGAAGTTCTACTAGAGAGTAGCTAAAGAAATGACCATTTGAGGCTTTTGGATGGATCTTGACAATCATATCAACACGCCATACCATGAATGTCAATGAGATTTCCACATTGTGTCTATAAGTTGGAGGTGTGTTGATATGGTAGTGGTGAAATTGGAAAATTTTCTTGTGTTGACATATTGCATGCTCTAAATCCATCATTCTCTAGTAATATCCATGGAGTTGGATATGCTTGGTGAGGGCAACACCACCCATGCGAATTCCAAAAATGGACTTATCACATGTCTTCTTTGACTTCCACATTGTTGAGGAAGCATAGTTGCATATGTCTAGAAGAGCATCAGTATACTGACTTCCAAAACATCTACTGACTCTGAATACATAATTGACTATCAAGCTTCACATCATATGGTTATAGTGTTAGGAGGTGCCTACGAGGAAGGAACTCTCTTCCTACAATCACTTATGTGATGAAACCACATTTATTCATTGGCTAAAGGGACTTTTTTTATTTGCATCGAGGTCAAGTATTGACTCCAATTGCAAAGCTACTTGTATCCTAATTGTTCACCATGGAGGAGGGTCTTCTATGCATCTACGTACATTTAAGGACATGCATTTTTACTTTTCTTGTTTTACTATTAGTCTCCAATAAGGTGATTTAATTTAATGGCACTTTTGGATAATATATTAAGTGGTTGTTTGAAATGAAACATGTGAGGTGTTATTCATGCAACAAGTAGGTTTCTATTTTAAGTATTGGTTAATAAAAAACCTTTAATCAAGATATGGACTAACAAAGCCTTATCAGAAGTTTGAACAGATTTGAAGATTGTTTGTTATTGAAATTCCCCTTTTATGAGGTTACTTCAAGTATAACTTGAAGAGAAATGTTTGGGTATGCAGATCATATAAATAGATCACATACTTTACTCTATCTAGTAGAGAGTATTTATGAGTTTCTCTCCAAATTTTAGAGCAAAAGGAGAACACTGGTGGACTATAGACATTTGAGAAGAAAAGGGTTTTATTTAATTGAATGATCAAAGTTGGTAAATAAGTAATTAGTGTGCCACACTTAATGTAATACAAAAACTTAGGGGAGACAATTTTGGTCCTTTAATGTTTCTCATAGCCCGCCATTATATCTGGGGTTGACAACCTCCATATCGTATTCCACCTTTAGCTCACTTGGAAAATTCAATTATCGTGAAGGTTCCACAAGAATCTCATTCTCCTGACTGTATGACAAACTCTTTATCCTCTCTCTCCCTCTCATTTTCTCCCTCTCTCCAATCTACCCTAAAACATCAACATTTTTATAGCTTTTGGTCTTTTAGATGGAAAGAATAGGACCCTCACCCTTACACTTCCTCACTATATTGAGGAGAGAAATCCCTCAATATAACAATGTGCCCTACTCCCTATAAAAAAAACCTTCCAATCATCTTCACTTCTGCGCCTCATACTCGAAAAATCCCTCCTCGACTTCTTGAAGCCCCATTACCCCTTCTCTAATCCCACTTTTTTCCCTCTACTTGGTAGAATAACATCCATGGAGACAAGTATATGTGCCTCCCCATTCCCGATCAATACTCATATTCACTTTGTAAGGTCGAATTGTGTCTGACCAACCTCCTTTTATCCCTCACTCTCCTCTTCTTCCTTGGTTCCCATCTCACTCCAACAAGCTCAACCATTGTAGTATGGTTCTTCACCCTCATAGGTTATTGAGATGGGGGAGATAGTCCCCCAACCACCCGATCAAACTGATCAACTCCTGACCAAGATCTAATGGCTCAAATTTTCCCATCCAACCTTTTTCCCCCCAACTTGGTTCAGAAGTGAACCGGTTGGGTTGAGGGAAGTATTCACATGGGTCGGCTGAGATCTAGTGGAATGTGCCTCCACTAAGCCATGCAGCTGCAGGACCTTGATATGTGGACCAATGGGAGGCTGAAACCTCTCCCTCATAAAAGGTGATCTCCTTGTTATTCATTAATATATCACGATCCCATAAAAATGTAGAAAATACATCACTTATCCAAAACTGTAAAGAAGTAGTCAATTTTGATCTAGAAAACATGAAGAATGCAAGAAAATATTTAAAACTATTTTTAGTCATAGTCCCTCAATATCCTAAAAATACCATCTAGTTTTATGTTTTGAGTTTAATTAAGTAAGGAATTATGATAATTATATCACTCAAAATCAAACAAATTATTGACTGCACTAAAACCTTAAACTTCGATATGAATGCTTGGAAACATGCAACTTAGGATCATAATGTGCTAAACCATTATTTTAAATCTAGAACATAAAGATACGTTGGACAATAAAGCTTGGATCTTATATACAATTCTATTACAAGTCCATTTAGGATTTATCATGTTAATAATAATGGTTTCCCTAATACTCATGTATGTTTTTCTTAATATGAAAAATGAATATAGGAATAAAGAGATTCCATGTTTAAAATGGTGGTTTGGGGTTTCCATCCCTAAGGTGAGAATTCATGGACCCAATAAAGTGTATAAATCTATCTATATTATTGTATTTTGGAAGTGGTCTTGTGTTGTGTAAATGATTGTTAGCACTCACCCATAGTGATATGTAAGGCTATCCCTCCTTTCTATAGTACATACAAGATATTATCCTACTTCTCTATAGGTACATGGTATAAGAGTGTATTGATCCTCTCAAAGAACAAATAGTCCAAATTCTCTAGATGGTGATATTATCTTCTCCATCATTCTCACAGGGTACTTTTTCTCCATGGTGGAAGTCATCTCCACCAACTCTCAATTCATGTGGAAGTCATCTCCATGGAAACCTCTATAAGGTGGAAGCCATCTCCATCGAATCCATATCCATGAAACTCATATTCATTCTAGTCCCTTCTTCTTATTTTTCCTTTATGCACCATCTATGCACAAATATCTCTACGTGATTGTACACAAACATCTCTATGGGATATCTAAATCTAGGGTCATCTCAAGTGGTGCAGATATAAGGGAAAACATCCTTCTAGTATCCAACATGTTGTCTTGTCCTAAAAAATCCCGAGGATGGTAGAAATATGGTGACACACCGTGCCAATATCCAACACAGCATCTCATTGCTAGGGTTTACCCCTGTCGCCAATTTACATGCCATGTAAATCATCCACACATTCAGTTGTAGCATGTATGCACTACATCATGGGAGAGGAGAAGCATCTACAGTCTATGCCTCTACCATCCACACCTATTCTTGTCCAAAACTTTATCATCTACTCAAGTAAACTCAATGAACACAACTCTAGTCAGTGGAGTCACAAGATCATTATCTGGTTCAAAGGTCAGGGGAAGGGATGCATCTAATTGAAGTACCTTCCACTAACAATTATTTTCCACAGTGGGAACAACATGATCCCAATATCTTCTCCCCTCTATAGAAATCATGGATCCTCATTTTTTTAATGTCATAGATTACCTGAACGATTCTAATTTGGTTTGGGATCACCTCCAATTGATGTACTCCAACAACATATCTTAGATGCAGGACATGATGGTTGAGATGTACAATCTTCATCAGGAGGAGAAGAGTCAACAATAATACTTTGGAGAGGTCACTTGCATCATGGAAGATCTAAAGAGTCTCCTTTCCATTTCCACATGCCCTATCATGATCCAAAAGTAAGATGACCAAATGGATGTCATCAAGTTCCTCGATGGCCTTTGCAAGGAATATGATGGAGTTAGAAGCTAAATTATATCAAGGATATATATTCCCTCCTTAGTAGTAGCATATTAGCATGTCTCTAGAGCCTTCCTTCAAAAAAATCAAATGAATCATGTCACTAATCCATCTACTTTTATTTCCAACAACACCACCTCTCTAACTACTATAGGATGTGGTCATGATGGGAGAGAAGAAGGACAATCTTTTGGGGGTAGAGGATGATTTAAGTGCACTAAATGTGGAAACAATGGTCACCAAAAGGAGACATGCTACTCTATTCATGGCTTCCCACCTGGAAATTAGCTTCCAACCTCACTACCACTAAAGAATCTACTGTGCAAACTACTCACTAAATCAAGATGAGTGATGAAGAATATAGTCAATTCCTTCATATTCAGGCATCTAAACAATAATCATCGTCTACTTTTTCATACATACAAATCCAAATCCTTCTCAAACCTACATATATGGATCAAAAAATACAAGCTCATCATCTTGGATATTCAATTCTGGTGAAATAGATCATGTGACATGTATACCTAGACTTGTGACCAATATGTCAAATAGAGTAACTCTAAGCTCACCATTGAGAATGGATCTTTAGTTTCTATTTAGGGAATTGGAACCATCTTGCCCCTGCGTCATATCAATTGGTGTTTTATATAAGACCTTCATACAAAGGTGGTGATGGGTTGTGGGTATAAGGAAGCTAGTCTCTACTATCTAGACAAGACTCTAAAGGCTTGCACAGTTGTGTCTTCTTTACACATCCACAGTCAATTTCTTTAGTTGTCTCTCCCGAAGCTTCACATTATGTATCCTTAGTTATTCATTTAGATAAACTTGATTGTGAAGCTTGTCAACTAGTAAAACACTATAGAACTAGATTTCCATTTATGTATGTTATAAGTCCAAACTCTATATTTTATATTATCCACTTAGTTGTGTGGATACCTATCAGGGTCTCCTTTGAACTTGGCTCAAGGTATTTTGTTACTTTTATTGATGGATTTTCTAGAACTTCATGCTCAATATGAGAATTTATCTAATTGTGCATTTTTTTCCTTTGAAAATGAAACACAATTCTCATAAAGTATTCATATTTTTCATATTGGAAAAGCAAAAGAGTAGTTTAGTCATACACTCATCTCATTTGTTTCTAGAAAAGGCATTATTCATCAATCCTCTTGTCCTCCTTATCTGTAACAAAATGGATAGCAGAAAGAAAGAAAAAAAGGTACATTATCAAAATTGTGGTAGCTCCTCTTCACCATATAAATGTTCACTACAGTTTCACAGGAGACATTTTCCTCATTTCTACTTATCGTAGTCATCACATACCTTCATAATTATTGAATAATCAAACTCTATTTTAGATTTTATTTCCTAACCACCTACTCTATAGTGTTCCTCTTAAAATCTTTGTGTGTGTTAGTTTCATTCATGAATTGAGTAATGACTGTGATAAGCTCAATCCTTAGGTGATGAAGAGTGTCTTTCTTGGATCTTCTAAAACTAAAAAAGGATATGATTGTTATAATCCAACCATACATGAATTTTTGGTATTTGCTAATGTCACATTTTTCAAAGACACCCCTTACATTGTAAATTCATGGAAACCTCTCCGACTTCTCCAAACACTAAAAACTTTCCATCTTTTTTAGCTTTCCCTCCATACATTGAGTCCCCCTAATGCTAATGGCCCGTCTATAAGTACATGAAACAATCATGCAAGTTCTCTGGATAACTAAAAACAAGTACAATATGATATGGCATCTCAATTTTTCTTCAATCACTATTGTGTTTGGGGGTTCTATGAGTCAAACAAATCTCGATGATCTTCCTATTGACCTCAGAACAGGGAAGTGTTCATGCAATATGCATCTTATATCTATTTTTTTGTCTTACGTTCTCTTATCATCAACATATGTTGTTGTTATTTTCAATCTCTCTATTGTCTGAATACCTTATAGTATCTTTGTTGCACTACATCACCCAAGTTGGAAACAAATTAGAGATGATGAATGGATGCTTTGACTAGAAATGACACATGGATTATAGTGACTGCTCGTATAGATAAAGAAGTAGTTGTTTGTAGATAGGTTATCTTAGTTAAAATTGGTCCATTAAGGACTATTGACCAACTTAAAGCAAGAGTTGTCACAAAAGACTATACACAAGTTTATGGGGAAGATTACCTAGAGACTTTTTCACTTTTGGCCAATATGACATATGTTCATATTTTCATATCATTAGATGCTCATTACTCTTAGCCATTACATGATCTAGATATTAAGATATTCTTCCTTCATGGAGACCTTTTGGAAGAAAAATATATGAAGCAGCCACCTGGGTTCATTGCTCACGGTGAATTGTATCTTGTTTGCTAGTCTCATAAATCCATGTATGGTTTAAAGTAGTCATTGTGAGATTGGTTTGGTAAGTTAAATCAACTTGTTGAAGCCTTTATCCTATAGAGATCCAGTATAGATCACTCTATCTTCTATCATCATGGATCCTATGGTTATATCCTTCTACTCATCTATGTTGATGACATTGTTATTATAGGTGATGATATCCAACGAATTGCAAATCTAAAGAGTTTCTTTAAGGGAAATTTTAGACCAAGTATCTTGAAATTCTCAAATATTTCCTTAGTATTGAGGTGGCAAGGTCCAAAAATGGAATTATTGTATCTTAACACAAGTATGTACTAGATCTCCTAAAAGAAACTGGCATGTTGGGATCAAAACTTGTACAGTAACCTATGGAACCTAAAGCTAAACTTTATAATGATTCAGAGGTGGGGGTGCTCTGACTGATTGGGAAACTAAATTACCTCATAGTTACTCATCCATACATCTCATTCCCTACAAGTGTGGTTAGGGAATTCATGGAAAAACCACATACTAGCCACCGGGGCACCATTATTTGCATCATTCTCTATCACCAAACAACTCCCAAGATAATTCTCCACTATATTAGTCGTGGCCAATTAAAGGGGCATGGTTTTTCTATTGCAGTTTGAGGTAGATCTTCCATCGACTATCTGTGATTGAGTATTCTATCTTTTTAAGAGTTAAAATGGTCTCTTGGAAGAGCAACAAATAGAATGCCAGTCTTCCACTAAACAGTCAAGTTTGCATATTGGGCTATGGCTTATGTCACCAGTGAACTTCTATGGGTTACTAACTTCATCAAATGGGACCAAACTATGAATCAATGAAATCGTAGTACAATAATCAATATTCATTTCACACATCTTCATACCCCATGTTACATGAACACACAAAACACATCAAATTAAACTACCACTTCATTATAGAGAAGGTTCAAAATAAGTTGATCAAATTCACAACATTCCTCTCATAAGATCAACCTGAAGATCTATTCACTAAATCCATAATGTTGAGTTAAAATCTTAAGTAAAAAACTCAATTCCTATGATATCTGCACACAAGTTTGAGTGAGAGTGTTCAATGTATAAGTTTGTCTATAATCTAGTATATTAGGATTCATCCCGCATTGTGCAAATGGATATTTTACCACCCATAGTCCTATATAAAGGCCAAACCTCCTATCTATAATAAACACAATATATAATTCTACTTCTCTCTAAAATTGACTCAACCCTAATCAAAGCCTTAAAACGGATCTCAAAACCCTAAGGAAGGAATTGATGGTAACACTTGATGTTATATATTAACATTCAAACTAAAGCATGAAGAAACACACTTCTTGAATAGACTTGGAAATATCTTTTCCTATAATTGTACATTGGTGAAGTATTACCAATCACTTTAATTGTGCTTTTCATTTTGTCAAAGTTTTAAAAGATTGGATCAATTTTATGAATTTCGCTGATGCTTTTACTTTCTGCAAATTATAGGGCCTATTTGTATCCCTATGAGTAATAATTGAGCCAATATTCGATACCTCACATGGGTGTAGGGGAAAAACACACTCTTGAGTTATAGTGTAGAATAATCACCAAGTGAGATGTTCCAGAAACCAATATGATGTGAGGTGAAAGAGTAAATTTGTTGGTCAGGCACAGATAGGTCTGATGATAGGAAATACACTTAGGTATCCATTCAAGGATTAGTCATTGGTCACCAAGTGATAATAGAAATATTGTGGGATGAAATATAATGAATACATATATGTTATTTTATTTGCAAATATTCAATTCTTATTTTCTATGTATGTTGTTAAATCTTGCAAGCACACATTTTGGTTGGACACACATACTTAGCATAATTTTATTCTAATCACATTTTCTTTGTTGGCATTTTAGGTTAAGAATGTTGATTCAAATATGATCACCTTGTAAGAAAATAATAATGTTCAAGGATAAAACACGAAGAATTTAGATAGTTTTCTTTTATGTGAATCCTAAGTTATAGTTTATCTCAAATTCAAGAATGTTGAAACTTTCGTTGGAAGATTTATCTTCTAATTTTGTAGACAATACATTAGTTGAAGTTATTATTGATTGTAAGTCATTTTTTGTATGTTTTTATCACAAAAGTATTGAATGATGATCCTTTATTCTCTATTCCATCTATAACAGGGATGATGGAAGGTGGGGGTTGTTACAGTACACATTCTTGTGTCTCTTGTAATGAGTGAATATGATTTTATCAAATTATTCATTTAGCTTTTATGGGAACTCTTGGAATAGGATAAGATGATCTTACTTGGTCTTAAACTCACCATTTACATGTGACATGATGACTAGAGAATCTCTAATGACATCGAAACAGTGAATTTCTATATTTTTAGTTGCTTGTCGGCCCTAGATGCAGGCTAAGTCAAAGATGTTGTTATTTGTTGTTAGGTGATAGGAATGTATTCCTTGTTGGTTGTTAGGGACTATCCCTACACTATTTTTAAGTTAAAGTTCCATTAAATAAAATGATTAATGTTTTGTCAATACTAGATGAATTATTTGTGGTATCAATCATGTTAATTTTAACATTGTGGAAATCAAAATATTCATTTATTGGAGGAGACATTGGATTTTCTACTAGTTAATCTTCTAGTATCTAGTCTTTGAATGCCTTCATGGTGACATATTTGACGTGAATTTCAAAGAGAAAAACTTGTTATCTGGTGCATCATTCGATTAAGGTTCACATAGTTAATGCAGTGGACCAGGACATGCCACTAGGAACGCTGGATAAGACATTAGGTAATGTCACACTTTTTTGGTAGGATGAACCAAAGCTAGTAAGTGTATATGGACCAAGGTGTATCTTACATTCATTTTGTGAACTTCTTAGACATAAAATACAAGGCATGTTCATTGGGTTTTGGTGAGTTTAGGTAGACAATATGGTGGGCGGATGTTAATGTATGGGTTGAGCAAATGGTGTCTCCACATGGTGAATAAGGAAAATGATGAAAACCAAGAATGTTCTTTGAAATATAGGTGGATAAGACAAAAGTCAACAAAATATAAGGTTAAGGCATTAGGTTACACGTGAGGAAGGTGTTAGGTACCCCATGACACCATCTCTATATCACAAATCCCAAAATGATAAACAATATTTTCTTTAGCAAAATCACATTAGACTCAAACCACTTTTCTTAAACAGCATGGGAGGTGGAGATGGATCTTTTCTCCCTTTTATCTCTTGTAAAAGGTTATATTCTCTTTAAAGTTTAAAGGTATGGGATGAGGTGTTCATATATCAAAAGGATAGCCTAGGGCCTCAAACAAGTTTGATATTTATGGATATTATCTCCCAAGGTGTCATCATTCTAGACTTTATAAATAGTAGTCGAGGCTAATTTATAGAGGATATGAGGTACCTAGGGTAAGGGCTTAAGTGGATCCTCTCTAAATCAAAGGTGGATGGGTGGAACTGGGACGTGCACCAAGTGATGCCCTAACTTATAAAGGATCCATTTACTATGGTCTGGAATTAAAGATCAATCAAAGTTGGAAAGGGACTGTAATTTGTTGACCAAAAAAAGCTGGTAAAATGGTGTGTGCTTTGTGTGTGCTCCTACCTTGCAGAGGATTTTAGGTGTGTGCAAACTGCTCTTTTTTTACTTTTCAAAGTTGTGGAATGGGGGTGCATGACTTGTAACTCTTTCTTGGATCCAAATTTGGTTTGATCCAACTAGATAAAAGTTAACTCATGACACGGTCTTATTAGCTATGATGGGGCACACACTTGTTAGACGACCCACTACCTTAGTCTATGTAGGAGATTACTTAGTCTAAGATAGTGTGTGATCCAGTACTTGATCACGGACCATGTGTAAGTCCATATTTTGGAAGAACATTATGAGTTTGAGATGAAGATTTCATTCTAGGTGTCGATGACTAGGTTATGAAACTTTCTTGGGATGGCGCCTTAGTAAAAAAGTTAAGCAAGGTAGTCCATAAAGGATCATCCATTAGTTGGATGCATTATCTGGTTGTAAGCCTTCCAATATTGGGGATTTGATTTCTCAATTTTCGCAGACATGACATGTAATCATTATATATTTATGATCATTTCAACTAATTTATTTGAAACTATTGATCATCAAATCGTATGTTGATAATTTATCATTCATTTAGTTAGAATTTTGTGATATGTTGAGTATCAACAAGAATCATCTTTTTGTGTCCTAATGTCTCTTGGTACATTACTCACGAACTTAACATGTTTGAATTGCTTCCTCATGTTCCTAGTTGACCTTTAGCACCTCTTAGTCAGATTTGGAGACTATGGTTACGTCAATAAATTGTTTCTAGATCTATTTTGGATTCAATTTGTGTTCACTTATCTCATTTTATTTGACATCTTCCATTTCTCATTAAGAAACAAGATTGGGAGGACTCAATATGGACTATCAAAACTTATATATTATTAGTCATAATTGTGCATTTTCTTGTCCCACATTTTTGTTAAGCCATTTGGACCATGCACAACAACTGTATAACACCAAGTAGGGAAGGGTAGAAATAACACTATTGGTACTAACAAGATTATGGGTAACTAGTATAGAAATGATTGTTGTGAAAATAGGACTAACCTTAGCAACCTATGTACCCACTCCCTTGCACTTGATATTTGGTTACAACCAATGTAGGTAGGCAGGATGTATATTAAAGGAAATACTCAAAATGCAAGATGATCACAGAGACCTAATTAGTGTAAAGAGTAATGTGTTGCTATAGAATATTAGGAAATTCTTTCTACCTAAAGAGATGAATGAAAAGAGATGATGCCTAATTCTATCAAAACCTCACTCTTTTTAAACTAAGAAACTTTGTGTATGCTAAAATTATACGTTTAGATGGACATGTATTAAAACTTTCATATTTCAAATAATTTTTGAAATCCAAACCTTTTTGTGAAAATCATACCCTTTTAAATCTTAATGTATTGTTGAAATTGAACCAATTTTTTAAAATCAAATTGGAATTCAAATTCCCAGTTTCTTTTCCAAAATTGTAATCATTAATAGAAATCATATTATTTTCCGTATTTCAAATCTTTTTCAAAAATCACATATAAATTCAAATTTAATTTACTATCAAAATTAAAAGATTTTTTAGATCAAAATTGTTTCCAAAAAAATAAGAACATATTTCCAAAATCAATTTTTTTTTCAAAAATCAATTTTTTTCAAAAATAAAATCTTCTTTCAAATGTCAAATCTTTTTGAAAATTAGGACCTTTTTTTAAACTCAAATTCATTTCTAGATTTGATACTACTTTAAAAATCAACACCTTTTCTATAAAAAAAGTTGTCTTCAAATTTCAAATATTTTTTTAGAATCAGAACCTTTCTATTTTTTAAAAATTATAAATATCTACAAAAAATAAAATAATTTCCAAAGTGAAAATCTTTTTCAAAAATTAAAATTTTTGAAGTATTTTCCAAATTAAAACCATTTTCTATTATCAAAATCTGAACGTTTTTGGAATTCAAAATGTTTCCCAAAAAATACATATCTTTCCCAAAAATTTTGATCAATCACTTCTCCCTAAATCTAATCCTTTTATGAAAATTTGAAATTTTTAATATCATTTTTTAAATAGAATCGGATACATTTCTCATATAAAAGGTGTTTTTGGAAGAGTGAGGGTTTCTTAAGAAGAACTAGTTTGACATAAATGATGGCATTGCACAACTTTAGCATTCATTCGTAGATGAACTAAAAGTTGTTTCTTTGAGACATCTCTTGTATATATCTTTATAAGCTTGTTTGTTCAAATTTCCTACCAAATCACCATTGGCATACCCCTAATAAAGTTTTCCAAATGAAGAGGAAAGAACACCTAGATATTGATTTGAGTAGATTATTTAACACTAAGTGGATTTACATGGTGTTTCTTAAAGTGGCATTACTTTCTCCGTCAATTTAAACATCCTTCATCATGTCAAATATTGGGCACCTCTACAACAAGGCATTGTCCACTGTAAGAAGTGGGATCCTAGAGGGGAACCACTCCCTACTAGAAATAAAAGGCAACATCCCTTGAACCAAACACCGCATAGTTTTTTTCCAAAGGGACGATAACCAATTCATTCAACATCTATGTATCATAACACAATAAGTAGCAACGGAAGAGAAATTTATCTAACTATTACAAAGCTTGATATCATTAAACATAAATACACCACACATGGGTGAGTCAAAAAGGAAAACTATCTTAATCAAACTAGGATCCAGTTGAGGGTCATCTAACCACCTATTTCAAGTTTGCCAAAAGCTCAGCTACAAAGGTTGTTGTCCAAGTCCACCTTGCTTATCCTCTCCTTGATCTGAACCTGGGGATGGAAGAATACCCTACAAAAAGAGAAAGAAAAGGAATCATCAGCAAAAGCTGGTATGTGCATACTAAACAAAAAATTGAGCAATTTAAGGAAATTATGGACATCAAATATAAAATGCTTCCCATGAAAGAGTAAAGTACTAGACAAAGAGGGCATAGAAGAAAAGATTCATAATAAAATGGATAAATAAGAGTAAAGTTTAACAATAAAGCATCCATGTGTTTCACCTGTGACAATACTAGACAATATAAATATGTAGGTAGGAAATAACACATCTACCAAAAATAATGTGGGGTGAGCAGGGTCTTGTATACATCTGCTCTAAATATGGGGTGGCAGGGTCTTGTATACATCTACCTAGGCACGTCTGCCCTAATTAAGTTCATATGCAGGAATTTTCACATCTTCATGCATATGTGGGAATTTTCACATCCACATAAAAACACATGCAACATTGTACTAGCAGTCACCACATGATGCATAGAAAAAGAATAAACAATAATAAACCAAATAAGGAGGATTAGAACATCCATCAAGTATAAAGTGGGATCAGAAGATCCATGCCATCACATAATGTTCCATATACACATTCACTACTATGGTGGGAAAAGATGCTCATATCATCAAATAAGTTCAACATGCACAAAGCATAAGAGAGAGTCCAAAAGAATATTCATGATCACAAGATCAATATTAAATAGGGTAGTTCACATGAACCATGATTTTTAAAAGAAAATACATTGTTCATAGGCTATTCTCCATAGGACCAAGAGAAAGAAAATATGGGTGAATTTCTCAACATAGAATAATAGGGGATGTAAACATACCTTAAACCTGGGTCCTAGAAACTCTCTTCACCAAACTAGTTTTTTCTAAGATCAACCTTGCCTAAATACGAATTACATGTATTAGGGTTTAAGATTCATTTGTATGTAATGAAACCCTAGTTCTAGACCTTTCTCCAAAACATCAGAACCAAACCTAAACCAACCGACTTATTAGGTTTTTCTAATTAAGAAAACATATATTTTTGTCTATTTTAGAGTTATGAGGTTAAAATTGCATTTTGGGTAATTTTTATCCATTAAATTCATTTTTAGAAAACACCTTTCGATAAATCTCAAAACCAAGTCTCAAAAACATTTTTATTAGAAAGCTTACATTTTTTTATTCCAAAACATATTTTCTTTTAACTTTTGGACAATGGAGTAAAAATATATGATTTTTGTAAAACACATCCAAATATTAGCAAGAGAGAGAGAGCGAGACAGGGGGCCGTCGCATGACCTTGCCCAATAGTGCACTGCCAAGTCACGGGTCCAGGCCTCATCACCCGCACACCCAAGAAAAAACTCAATACAGCCAAAAGACTCCAGAGTCCCTTGTGTGAGAATAAGAAAGAGAGGAGGCGTGAGGGTAAAATCAGAATACACCTGAGGATCATACCCTACCTCATGTACCTACCATGGCTGCAAGCTACATAGCTCCATTTTTTGGTGAAATCACCAGACACCATCATTCGAAAAACCAAAGGCATCAAAACATAGACCAAGGTGCATAGAACTCACCGTGAAGCTTGATTGAAGTCCAACGAAGAAGCGTCCCCTGGAAATGGGCCGCAAGGTCAGGTTGTTCACAAAATCGATAGCACTCAAAATAGTAGTATGAGAAGCAATTGGCACCTAAGGAGAATTCATTGGGGTGAGGTGAACCGTCGGGATGGCTCATATATATATATATATATATATATATATATATATATATATATATATATATATATATATATATATATATATATATAATATATATATATATATAAGCCCGAGTGATGGCCTCTGTCAGTATAGGAGTGGAGAGTCTTGGCCCTCAAGAATTGGGTAAATCACACACACTTGACGAGAAGCTTCATGCAAGGGGCTGAAAGACATGGATTTTGACGATGAGTAAGTAGGTTAAAGAATCATTGAAAATCATCAAGAATCGAGTAAGATATCCTGATTTGAAAAATCAACCTGGTTTCCTATTTTGGTCGAGAGGTAGGATATGACACGGTTGTCATTAGATCTCAATCTGATGGTCATGATGAGGCACGTCATCGCATGACTCGAAGCTTAGTCTGACTTTGGGAAATCTCAGACATTTAAAGTGTGACATTGAAATTGCAAAACCTTATCCCAATCGAAATCAGATTAAAGTGAGGATATATTTATGTGTCTTTTTCTCTCTCCTCCAAAGAGGGTGAAAACAAACTCTCTATTTTCAATGAAATTTGGCATCTAGACTATTTTTTATATGAGGAATCTAAAAATGCAATTAGATTTGCCTTTTGAGAACATTTAATGTGTTAAACAAATCAAAATTTATTTTCTCTTTCCTCCATCATTAATGGTCATAAAATTCTCCAAATTTGATGAAAGTTCACCCACAAATCATATTAAGTGTCTTGGATACGAATTTTCCATTAATTTACATGTTGGTGAGGTTTGTAGATTTATTTAATATTTTGAAGGTTCTACACACTTTCTCTCTCCTGATTTCATCTTTTAACCAAACATCTTCCAAATTAGGTGAAAATTCGCTCAAATACTATATTTATTATGTAGATTAGGAATTCAAGATTATTTTCCTCTTTTGGAGTCATTTAATATTTTATTTGATATTTTGGGGAAATCATAGATCTTCTCTATCCAAAATAAATTAAATTAATTATTTTTATGTGAATAATTTGAAACGTGACTCCCAAGGTAATTGGGACCCAAGGAACATGATTTTTTACTTAGGTTTCACTTTTGGGGTTTCCTTTAATGACTTATGACACAATTAATATTTGTGGCTATTAATATCATGTTATTACTTATGTTATCATATTATTTTTCTATTATCATTATTGCTCATCCATTTATGTTCCACAACTTAATATTATCACCCAAAAGAATTATATGTGATTATTTGCATGAAGTTTTATATAATTCATTATTATCTCATGTGACATATTTTATATGTCTATTATTGATTTAATACTAATGTGAGAACATTAGGTTACATTAGGGTAATGTATGCATGCATTAGCTCATTAGAGTTATACCAAACATCTTTTAGGTCTAACCTCAACCTTGTTTGGCTAAGTCCTAAAGGTCAAAGTTCTAGGGTAGGGTTCGAGTTCTAGTATGTTACACCCACATCTTCACACCTATCAACTAGACCCACAATTGATCTTTACTTCAAAACAAAGGCAAGGTGGATGGATGTAATACAACCTTATAACAAGGTAGACAAGTGCTACATTTCTAGAATAGAAATGTCTCATCATGAAAAGTTTTGTCAAATCATAAGACTCCTTTCTTCCTTTTTCATGGTCAATTCCACAAAGATGCCTCTCTCCAATTCAAGTCCAATTTTCATGTGGTCATGAATGAGAAATGTGGTATTTCCATCGTTCATTCCTACATATGCACCAATAACTCCTATACTAAAGACCAGTTGGATATTTTCATCTTCTATGAGAGAAATTGGTTCAACAATCCTATATGGCATGGCACCAGGGATGCTTGTATGTTCCAAAATCCCTGAACAAGCTCCTCAACATGGCCAACATCATAAGACCAACCTCCTACCTCATCCATAGGGTTATGGAAATTCTAGTGATGAAGAGGTTGAGACAACTGAAGAGGAAGAAGAAGATGATGATGCCAATGTATCTTGCTCCACCTCCAATCCTCATCTTCAGTTAGCGACCTAATTTTCATATAAAGAAGCATATTAGAAACCACAACTCTCATTTTTCATCCTTAGCATCTTCTTCCATCAAATGTCTATGATTGCCAAAACATTACACATTAAATCATTCCTTGCAACAATGCCCATGTCCCCATGATCAAGGAATAGGCTACAAGGATCCTAGAAATTCACTATATGTTAATCTTGTAACACCACTCATTTGTCCACAATGACTCTAACATTTTATCTAAAATACAATATTGACACCATCATTGTGAAGAATATTTAGGTGGACTATTTTTAGCTTAAATTATGATTTCTTTAGTATCACAACATGGGATTGGTAACAAGGGCATAGGAGAATCAGGAGGGATGCTCAGCCACAATGATGTAGGTAACACGTGTAGTCAATTACATTCTTATGTTTCCTTTTTTCAAGGTGGTTTGGAAGTAAAGTATATTGCAATGTAACAAATGAAATTTATTTTATATACATAGAAAAGGGGTTAATTGTTACATATAGAAAACCTATCATGTTCATCCCATAATGCATATTTGTAGCATAACATGATTACAAATGTATATTTTATCACAATAGTATTTTGATAGTGAGATTTTGCAACTTCAAAGCATGACAGTGCTCATGTTCACAGGAATAGTCACACAAAAAATGTGGTGACCTCTTAAATATAACTTTGAAGGTGTGATTCTAGTTACCAATGTAATGCGGATTACATCCAACCATTTGGCACCTAAATCTTGTATATTGACGATCCACATCAAATTACAATCACATTCATAATATCAATCACTTGCATTGATCATTATGTTTCCAAAGATAAATCTATTATGGAAATAGTAACCCTCACAATCTATTGTATGGAACTACAACAGTAGCATGACTTATCTAAATGAAATTAGTTATTGACATTGTAGTATATAATAAAGATCAAGGATTGAAATTTGGTGGAAATGGGTAAGTAAGAGCATCAACCTTGATGATAACAATGGCATGACTACATTTGATTTGCAAACTTTCATTAAAACTATGATTTTTTGTTGTTCAAATTTCTAATGCACCTCTTCTTGTGTCATAGTAACACCCTACAACATAAAAATTTACTATTCCCATAAAACTTCAACAAACACCAAAAACACAATGCATTACAACAAGAAACAAAAGCATGTGCTATTTTATATCAAGTTAAAAATCTTCTTCTTCATCCTTATATTTATCCATGTGATTATGGGTGGAATAATAGATTCCAACACTAGAATCTCACATTATAATCACATCATTGGGAACTTGGCATTGTAATGGGTTATGGTATGTGTTATCCCAAATTGGTGATCTATTCTTCTTAGGGTTTTAAATCCTTCTCTCCACACTTAAATAAAGTATCCCATAAAAAGTGGTGATGCATTACAAACTCATCTAACAATGGGTTTGACTTATAAACGAATATTGAAGCATCACCCATTAGTTTTCTAATTTTTTCTTGAGATACTGCCTAAATTGAACTAGCGGATGTGCATGACATTTTTTCATATTTCTTTAACCTCACACCTCCAATTTGAGTCTGAAATCATGATTATGGGAAGGTTTATGTACTGAAATGCATCTCCTCTTCTTATAAGGCAACACACCCACATCCTAGATAATGGTGTATATAATAACCAGACATGATGTAAACTCATCATGTGGTCATGCAATGACAACATAATTATATTACAAAAATGGAAAATAAATAGAGAGGAGTCATCAGCACTTTATTTGAGAGTAAATAAGAAAAACCAAATAAGATTCCTTGTGATGGATAAAATTGAAAAATGAAGAAAAATTTGTAGAAAAGGCATCATGTTCCAATAACATTAACGGTGGTAGTAAATTCAAAAGTGAACTCGACAATTATTAACACAATATATATAATAGAATTAAGTTCATTACGGGCCTCAAGAAAAGAATGGACAAGGGATTGAGGGCTATTTTCTTTTGTTGATATTGGGGAACCCCTCCTAATTAGGGGCACTATGGAACTGCCTCAATAGAATAAACCATAGGACTATATATGTGGTGTAAAGTCACCCCTATCCCATACCCAATTGCATAGAGTGTCACTACAAGGATGACCTTGAGAGCCATTTGTTTCATCCCACTACATATTGATCTTACATAAAAGATAAATGACATATTATAAAAAAAAGATGATGCGTCACTAGATCTCGTGAATAGTGGTTAGATTGGATTGGATTGGATTAAAGAGGAAACATAATTTGCATTCATGTGTTGAAAATATTTATTGTTTAAAATTACCAAAATCTTCACTATTAGGTGAGTGAGATTGATTATACACCAAGAATCATATGTCATCCCCTTCAAAAGTTGGTTTTACTTTTTCTTATATGATTATTAGAAATCCAAAGTAATTTTGGGTTTTATGGTTTGGAAAACAGATATAGGACAAAACATTAGACTAATGTTAGATGAAAAAAAGTCAGAGGTGATTGGAGTCTTGCATGTCATGATTGAAATAATTGTAGGTGTGGGAAAGAAGACAACTCATACAAAAACCCCAAAGTTCTTAAGAAAAAAGGTAGCTACACTTGGTTACTATGAAACTTGGTTTATCAAGCCAAAAGGTGGGACAAGAATCTATTCTTGTCTTCCCCCAATACAATAAAAAACACTGAGTGACCCTTTACTTCTTGAGCTATTGATAGTGCAAGTATGGTCTAGGGTTAAGAGGTAATTTTTCATCCAAAATGAGGGATTTTGAAACCAATATAAGATCATCCACGATTAAAGATGAATTCCATCATCATTCTTGAATAGAGAGGAAGTGGTTTCGGCCACATGGTTAGAAATTGTAAGTTATTTTGTGGGTAAACAATGCATGGTTTTATTCAGTGGGCTTAATGAAATATTTTAATAGGATAGGGATCTAAGAGATAAAATACAAGCCAATAGGAATAAGTAAGGTGTCAATGAACACATGGAAATCATTATATATATTTCTTTGTAACATTTCTACTCTCCATACTTACACTCAACATTCCCTTTAGAATGGTGATTTTGTACCTATGAAGAAATTCTTATTGTAAGGATTATATATATAGCCTTGTCTCAAGGTATGATATACGAAAGACACAAAATAACATAAGATAGACTAATGCTAATGGGCCTAATGAGAGTCATCCCAATTAGTTAGTACAAGTGGAAATAAATAACATAAAGTACCCGCAACACTCCCCTTCAAACTAGAGAGTACAAATGGTGTATTCCCAGCTTGCCACACATATTAGGAGAAGGATGATATCAGAAGTTTGTTCTCTAGTATTTACATATGGTGCAATAATCTTCTTGTCACAAATCAGGTCTCTCACAAACTAGCACTCAACCTCAATGTGCTTAGTAAGCTTGTGAAAAACTGGATTCTTATCAATATGAATAGTTTCTTGATTATCGTACTTGAGAATTGCTGGAGAAGAGTGAATGAAACTTAATTCTTAAATAATAGATGTTACACATTGAATTTAACAATAGGCATGTGACATGGCATGATATTCTGCCTCAATACTGGAACGAGCCATAATATACTTCTTCATGATCCACCAACTAATAGGATGACCACCCTAAAGAACATATAAACCAAAAATAAATCTCCTATCATTTACATTTCCAACCCAACCAACATGTGCATAGCAGTTCAAAGAGATTTTTGGAGATTGTGGTTTCTTATAAAGGAGACCTCTGCTAGGTGCACTTTTTAGATAGAGTAAAATGCATTTTACCTGACTTCAATGGTGTGAAATAGGTTTTTTCATGTGTTCACTAACAACACTAAAAGAAAAGGCAATATCTGGTCAAGTAATTGTAAGATAGATATGTTTACCAACTATCTATCAATATTGTTCAAGATTGGAAAAACACTCCCCCTCAGTCCAAAATTTGTTGTGATAGACCATATGTGAAGAGACATGCTTAGAATTTAGCATACCAGAGTCCTTCAAGATGTTAAGGACATACTTCCATTGAAATACATACGTTCCTTGATGAGAACATAGAACCACTATGCCTAAGAAGTAGCAAAGTAATCCAAGGCCCTTGGTATGAAAATGTTGTTGGAGTGCCTATTTTAGTGCTGAAATTCAATTAGACTCACTACTAGTGGTAATGATCTCATCAAATTAGACAAAGAGTGATGGTTCCAGCTTAAGAAGACTTAAAGAACAGACTGTGATCACTAGATGATCCAGAGAAACCCAGACTAGCAAGAATGTCACTAATTTTTGCAAACTAGGCCTGTGGTGATTGCTTGAGACTGTACAAAGAGTATTTGAGATGACAAAATATCAAGGATTGTTTCATATACACTTCCTCCTCTAGATCATCATGAAGGAAGGAATTTTTTATGTCAAGCTAGAACAAAAGCCAATATATGTGAGTGGAAAGGGAGATTAAATCCTTATGGAAGCCATGCGAGTTACCGGTGAGAAGGTTTCAAATAAATCCACACCATATGTTTGTGTGAATCCTTTGGAAACAATTCAAGCTTTAAGTCTTTCCACCGATGAAGTCAACAATCTTATTATTTGACATAGGAGGGATAAGATCTCAGGTCCCATCTCAAACAATGATGTCATTTCCTTGAGCATTTTAGCTTTCTAACCAAGGTGTTGAAGGGCCTCACGAAAGTTTTTAGAAATCTGGATAGAGTCCAGTAGTTGGGCAATGGATTTAGTAGTTCGGAATGCTTGGATGGGAAATAGGTATGAGATATAGGATTTCCTATAGTTCAAGAGTGAATACTTTTATGGGGATCCACTATTTGATCTAGATCCTCAGATGTGAACATTGGTTATGGGTCATGTGTCATAGGAGGAGGAAAGATACGAGGGTGTGGGATGGGTTCATGATCCATTTGGTCAGAAAGATCAAGAACAACAAACTCAATTTTCGGTTGAGGTTGAGTTGGAGAGGAAATGGATGTAGAATCAAAGAACATTTGAGATTCATGAAAAGTAATGTCATTAGAGACACATGTGATAGTGGCTTAGACTATAATAGTGATAACATTTCTAACATGTGGAATAGCCAAAGAAAACCATTTTAGTAGAGTGGGAATCAAGTTTATCCACTCTTGGAACAAAATTATGTGCAAAAGAAGTACACCAAGAAACACACAAAGTAAGATGGCAAGCCTTTTTTTTTTTGGGGGGGACCAAAAAAGTGATCTTGTTTCCAAGAACAAATGATGGTTTTTGATTCATAAGGTAGCAGGCTATGAGAAGAGTTTAAGACCAATAATTTTTAGCCCTAAACATAAGAGAACAAGAGATATCAAATAAATGACAATTTTTACATTCTACCACGCCATTTTGTTTTTGGAATGTGAGCTCATTAATGTTGATGTATGGTTTCTATTCTAGATCAAAAGGAAACAACATGAGCAGAAACATATTCCAAAGAATTATCGGGTTGAATTTTTTTAATAGATTTATTAAATTGTGTTGAAGTCATTTTATGAAAATTATGAAAAACACCAATCATTTCATCATGATATTTTAACAGATAAAACCACATAATGTAAAATTCTTTCATTGTTGTGGAATAAGAAGCCCTCATATCTTAATGCATGTATTTAATTTATTCAGAGCTATTAAAGCAGGATCCACTTTTTGGGGAATATGAGTTGAAGCAATAACAAGAATATTTCTAGTGGAACATCTTTCACAATCCCTGGAGAGAGAGTTCACTAATAGACCGAGGGATAAATAATTCGACTCATTCACATACAGATCATGAATGTTTGGAATCCATATTATGCAAGGAGACATTGCTTTTGCTAATTCGAATTGAGGGGTGATATCAAATCGGTCTATTTTCGTATACATAGTAACAAATGTGATGAAATAACAAAATCTATTAAAACTGGTGGTTCGAATGGAACCACAAATGCCACTACGAATGCAATCAAATGTATCTTTAGAACAAAGCCTAGTTTTTCTAGGGAAGGAACTCCTATGATGCTTCTAAAACTCACATGAGTCATAGGAAAGACTTTTTAAACTAGATAAAGAGGGATCCAGGTGATTCAACTTCTCAAGAGATGGATGACTGTAACGTCGATGTAGCTATAGAGGTATGCCCAGAAGAAGAACAAAATATGGAAGTCATCACCAAAGTAATAAAGGTCACTAGCTCTAGAACTCGAACTAATCTTTCGGAAAGTGTGAGAATCCTACATTAAAACTGTGATTACCAAAGGTGACGTTGCAAGTAAGGGCATGAAATAACTTAGAAAGATACATTAAATTGAAAGGAAAATAAGTAATATAATAAACAGATCAAAGTTTGAGACTAGAAGAGACATTACCACTACTACATTGTTGAACAACTTTGATAGACTTGTCTTCTAGAGTGACAAATAAGGTAGGGATATAAGGTGTTGTGGAGGAAAGAAGGTAGTCTAGACGTAGTGAAGATGTTGTAGTGGATTACATGGTTGCAAAATACCAAGATTCTATAGTTTGTGGAGGAACATGTTGAGAGTTCTATAGAAGTTGATCATACTTAACTGAAGAGTTGGTAATAGACGGGTTGTCTGATCATTGGAAAACATGGGTAGTTCCAGTGTTATGACAGAGATGGCTGAGCTTTTGATATAACTTTCCCTCTAGGTAACCTAACTTGTTGCAAAATATGCACTATGGCCTGGGGGACGTCCCTGTCATCCACATCCTCATACACGATCACTGAAAGTGATCACAAGTTGCAAATATAGTGGAGTAGAGGTCAAATTGTGGACATCATACTGCTAAAGATGAGAGAATACATCTTCCACAGTTGAAAGTTTTCACCGATCAAGATAACATTATGGACAAGAGCATAGGTGGGATGAAGGCCATTGAGAAACCTGGTCATGACAAGGCTATCACTCACTACAATTTTAATCCCAAGAAGAGACAGGCTTAATATAGTCAAGTTGCTGAGACAAGCTGATAGTCGAATAAAAATACTCATCAAGGTTCCTATCAACCTCATTTTCACCATAAAATTTATCCTATATTTTATAAAGCCTCAAAGTATTCTTTTCCTACATGTAGTGGCAACGGACATCGTCCCATAGTTCCTTCACAGTTTTGGAAAACATGTACTTTGAGGTAATAGATGGTTCCATGCTATTTTATATCCATCTTTTGACTTGGCTAATTTCCCATTTCCATTTAGGTGTACCCTCAGTAGGTTTGTCAATGAATATCACCTTGTCTCTAGACTCCATGATGGTGTGAATAGAATTCATCCAGAGTAGGTAATTTTCTCCATTCAACTTGATTATGAAGATAGAAGCATTGTCACTATAGATAATAGTATGAAGTGAATCTTTGCCAACAACCATTTCTTCAAATATTATGAAAAAATCACACAATATGATGTTGAGAAAGATATCAACATAGTACATTGGTAGAACAATGGTGGAGAAGGATATCATAGAAGCACACCGGTTAGCACAATGATGAATGTGAGAAATCACTAGTAAGATGTATAGTGAGAGGAGAAAGCCAGAAACAATAATGAGTTGAAGTGCAATCACAGGAAAGATGCATTGTGATAGGAAGGAGATTAATAGATCCATAATAATTATTGACACTTACCCAAGTACATGAAGAAAATACATGGGGAGGAAAGTGACAAAAAACAAAAGTTTGGGATTGTCACAACCTTATTTTTAGAAACAATTTTCTACCGTGCCAAGATCAACACACCACCAGTCAAATCTGGTGGATGATGGAGAAGGGGAGGAGTATCAATGAGATTTCCATGAAATTTGCTATGCTAGAGAACACCCAATCAAGGGGCCTTGGTGTAACTTCAATGGGGTGGTCACCTATGACTCCCCTATGAAAGATCAAACAAGCAATGATAGGGATCCCCCTGAAAATACAACCAGAAGGAGGAGGATGTCCCAATCAATTGACACACCAATAGTGGTAGGACAAACCGGTAATGCACGGATGCTAGTTGCTCGCCTAGTGGCCAGTTGTGGAGGCTTGCAACTTGCATCGTGTGGCTAGTCGGCAGTGACTGGTGGAGGTCATCAACTGTAGGAGGGAGGGAGGGAGGGTGGATGAGCGTGAAGGGTGGGCATGAGTGTGCGGTGGGGGGAATCAATAGTCTGATGGAGAGGGAAAGAGATAAATAGGAGAAGAAGAAAGAAGAAGTGAAAGAAAAAGGATGCTCCTTTTTTATATATGGGTTAAGCCATAACCTTTACCTCCACTCTATATATTTTGAATTTTCTATCTATATGTTTGTGTCCACTAATGCATAGATCCTTCATGAAACTTTGGTTCCACAACTACAACCTTATTGTATCTTTTTATCCAAAATATCTAAAATGGTATAAATAAATAAAGGAACATAACACAAAAATAATATAAAATAAAGGGTAAAAATGAATTAAAAAGCAAACTAATATTTGAAACAATGTATTGATAATGCATATTATGTGTCAAGATGGCTTGAAGTAGTTCTAAGTCAAAGCTCATGGATGCAAGAGAAGAGGGCCCTTCAATGTATATTGGATGGCTTGACATGAGCACTATTTCCTTGGAAGAAGCCTATTTGTAGTCATAGGTGAGAAACCCCTTTGTTTCTTGTTGTTATATTTATAAAGAGAACGAGGGATGTGAAGCTGAAGGGGGATAGAGAGGAAGATAAGGGAGGGAGAGGGTCAACTAGATGGGAGGAAAGGTCTATCTGCCTGTAGTGATGTCATCATAGTAGCATAATTTAAGAACAAAATTTGGCATGGTTTAGGGAGTAGACCACAGGCTAAGCGACATCTTAGGAGACCATGTGGAAATCATGCACACCTTTATAATCACAAGTCAAACCTAATAGACAAACACACACTTCTTATTGAGCCCCTAGTTGCAACAAAGTATTTCCAAGAAGATGAGGTGGTCAAATTTTTTCCATTCAACCTATACTAATGTGTTGTGGGGTGGGGAAAATCTTAGTGAAAAACTAGACACCAATATTCATCATGTATGTTTTGTGAATTAGGTGGTTCCTATGTAATTAAGAGGCAAATGTACCCCCAAACCCTTATTATATACTAACATCTAGAGTGATGCTTTATCTCTAGATATAAATAATTTGTTAATAATATCAAAAGAGGGTCAAAAACTCATAATAGACAACATACTCAAAAATAAAGTCTTAATGCCCTTCAAATCTGATAAGAAGTGGGACTCGAGAGGGGATCCACTCCCTAATAAAATTGAGGAATGAACCATCTATTCCAAAAACCCTCAAAAGGTATCTAGAATAGGTGTATATATGTTTTCATTTCTCAAATGATGGTATACTAGGATAACTAGAGTGTAGCAGCGGAATAACATTTCATGACTATATTCAAATTTATAAAAGTAAATTATCATCTCCCATGTAGGGTTTAAATGAAGGTTACAACATAAGGATCTAAGTAGAGGGATATCCAGCTATCTCAACTCTATCTGACCAAGAGCTTCACCTAGAAGGTCCAATGCACCATGTCCAATCTTCCAAGTCGTGCACTTGGGGTTGGAAGCATAACCCAACAAAAGGAAAAAAGTAGATGTGTCAGCAAAATGTTGGTATGCGCATACAAAATTGGTGATTGAGCACATTATGAAATAAAAGATATCAAATGTAACAAGGCTTCCCATAAATGAAGAAAAGTACTATCCAAGTGGACATAAAAGAATATGAATTGCAATAAGATGATAAATAAGAGCAAGGCATCCATGTGTTTTACATGTGACAATACTAGAATGATAAAAAGATGTTGGTAGGAAATAACACATCTAACATAAATATGGGGTGAGTAGGAACATATACACATCTCCTTTAAGCATGACAGGATACACATCTTCTCTAGTAATATCACTTGTAGGAATTGTCACATTTGCATTATCAAGTGTTGGAATTTACACATCCAAATACAATAACACATGTCACATAATACTAGTAATCACCATATGATGCATAACAAAAGAGTTAGCCAATCTAAATCAAAATACTAGGGATAAGAAATTCCAACAATTTTCATTTGGGGTCAGAAGACCCATAAACCAGTATATAATAATTTCCACAATAAGATGCTTCACATGATCACAAAAGTCAGGGTTAAGACGAACAACATATAAGAGTCTAATAAGAATATCCAACAAATTAACCTAATTACAAGGTCATAATCAAGATAGAATCTTTCACATGAATTAAATTCTCAAAAGAGGGAAAGCTTTTGTAGGCTAATGTCTACGAGAGAGAGAGAGTGAGAGAGAGAGAGAGGGAAATAGGTTTATTGCTAAATAAGAATAATAAGGGATGTATTCATACCTCATATGTGGTCTACACATGTCTAAGGACAAAACCCTAATCTAATTTATGGTCTTCACAAAACCTATTAAACATATTGTATGGAATTAGGGTTAGGTTCACATTAATTATATAAACCCTAAAATTAGCCTCTTATTATTGGTGAATTCTGTTAGAAAAATTATATCATCTAGTACATTATATTTTTCTAATTTTGTATCATATTTTTCTTTATTTTCATGACTTAAAATTATTAATTATTAATTTTAGAAAATCTAACCAATTAGATAAATCCATTAAACTCACTTTTTTAATATATTGGGATTAGGTGATGGAACCATGCCATTAGATAGAGAAAAATTCCATGATTTCAAAACACATTTTCTTTAATTTTTGTAAGATTTAAATAAATTACTATGACTTTTATAGTTTCAAACCAATATGAAAATCCAGATAAGCCACGTGTATTAACCAAATTCGTTTAAGAACTAAAGTGACATGGCTCAATCAAGTGGGTCCACCTGGCATGAGCCCTCATATCAGTGGGCACAAAGCTAAGTGCATTGTATAAAATAGATAAGGGTGAAAAGACAATTTTTCCCATGCCTTGCATGACGAAGATCAAAACAAAACAAGGATATAATTGTAACTGAATAAGGGATCATCTTCTTGTGTGAGAAGAATAGTTCAACATTGATTATTGATGAAGCATGTTATATTTGAGTATCAGACTTGTGATTTCTTCAACCACACCACCGAACAGGACTACCAACAAGTTCCCAACATCATATTGATCTTAAGGACCCCTACCAACAGAACCCAAGGTGCAAAAGACCTCCAAGAAGTCTTGCCACAATAACTAGCATGGAGGGAGCAATACTAAAACACGAAAATGCTACAAAGAAGGAAACTAGAACATTGGTTGTGTTCGTGATGTTCAACCGCATATAATAATGCAGAAACCCTATTTGAATAGCACCCAAATTTGCAAAGATGAACCAGGTTGCAGAAACATTAAAGAAGAAGGTCAAAAATTGGGGAAATAGGAATCATCTCACCATAGCTAATAGGCGAAACTAGAAGCATCTTGAGAGCAATTGTTACCTATCTAAATTAGGACTCTATTTCAGGATGATTGAAAACCTCAATCATGACCCACCTTCTTTGACGATGAGAGATAGAGTCAGAGAACATGCTTGGGGTCTAAAAAATTCAAATTGATGCTTGGAAACGAGACCATGTACCATGGCGGAACTCAGGGAAGCATTTGTGGGGGTCTGATTTACTAGGGAGGCAAGGTGATGAAACAAAGAGGGAGGATAGGGGAGAAGCAGTGGAAGTTAGGCAGTGGAAAGTGAACACCAGTCTAGGCCACAATATCCTAATATATATAGTGTTACAATATGATTTTCTCTTGTATTTTACTTAGTTGAAATGCAGTTATTTCAATAAAAGGACATATTGGAAATATGGTGTGCTTTTTTTTAAAATTATGGTTTTCATTTGCAAATTTCCCTTTGCTAAGGATTTTGTGGTTCTTATTGTTTTTATTAGTTCAATAATGAATATAAGGGAAAAGGAAGAAAAGAAATTCAATATTAACAACAATGCAAAAGATAATGGGTAATCAATAATGTTTTTTTGCTATGGTAAAAAAAAGGTTATATACAGATGTTAGCTTGTGTAATACGTATACAAACAAGCAAAAACAAAAACAAGAAAGGATAACAGCTATACAGAAGCTAAAAAAGAGGGGAAGATCCTAATCATATAAAGCAATTGTATTCATTATGTTTTTCCAACAAATGTTGTAATCAGACAAGCAGCCTCTGAAAATCCTTGTGTTCCTCTCAATCCATATATAGTGTAGGATAGAAAGACATATCAGGTGCTTCCTTTTCATTTTAGACCAAAGGCAGTCATTAATATCATCTGGAAGCATGTCAATATATCTACCACTGTTAGCCTTTTCCCAAATTTCATGTGCAAAGCTACACTTGATGAACAAATGATCGATGCTTTCACAATCCACTTTACATAAAACACATTGAGGGGCTAAGTGAACCCCTATTTTCTACAGAAAATCCAGAGTAGGGAGTTTCTCGAAAAAGACTTTCCAGGCAGTAAAAACAAGTCTTCTTGGATGATCGAACTTCCATATCCATTTAGCCTAATTCATCTCGGCATCCTTCCTTCTTAGCAATCTCCAGGCATCCTTTAACCTCAAGACGGTTAGGCCCCTTATGCTAATCTTGTCTTCAACATGGAACCTGATATCAGACTTCTCAACGCAACATCTAAGCTCATTAAAACATATTTTATTTGGGATGTTCCAATGATTCTCATGAATAATATTACTCAACATGCCCTCACATCTGAAACTAATTCTTAGCTTGTTTTTGGGGTCGATGCATTCTTCCAGAAACTTCCTTCCTGGCAGCCAGGGGTCCTTCCAAATTTTAAAACTGGTCCCATTCCCAATATAGAACTCAGTCATTGACAGCATCAAGGTTCTATAACTACAGATTTGTTTCCACATCCATGAGTTGTTAGCTTTAATTTTACAAGACCACTTGATTACTATAGAAAAGTAGTGTGAAAGGCCATTAGTAGTTGGTTTTTGTTTTCACATGATTCCTAATAATAAAGGTAATAAAAAAAAGAACATGGGAAAAGTAGAAAGAAAAAAAATAGATTTGATGCTTAAAATGTGCCTTATAAGGAGAAGACTCAGATGAATCTTGTACATCTTTCCATGCCTCAAATTGCTCTTCCAACCTTGTCCTCCACCTCTACCCCTTCCTACCTCCTCGCCAGATTTTCTCCCTTGTCTCGACGACTCCGACCACTACTGAAGGAATTGAGACGTTCAACAGGTTCGTTGTGGATCAACAAATGTGATAACATCTTTATAGAATGCTCAAGGGTTCAGAACCCCAGATTCAACTCACTAGTTTACCTCCTAATTCATGAGGAAGAGTCGAGCAAAGGAAGAAGAAGACTCATGGTGAAAAGACCATCATACCCCCGTCTCTCCTTTATAATTGGTAAGGTTATATTGGTCATTCCTTCTTTTCTCGCATGTCCGAGCATGTGTCCACGTAGGTGAGCTGAGCCAAGTTGGCATGAGCCTGTTGTTCATCCCAGCGTAACTAGAAAGGATGGGACCAGAGCGCGCTGCCTAGGTGGTGGTATGTGGTTGGTTGGAAATAATTAAACTTCTAAAAATATTAGTAATTTTAGAAAAATCCAATAATGACATGTAATATATGAACCTTGCCTAGAAAAATAAGAGGAATGAAATTAAAATATAATTAAAATCTAGTTTTATCTCCAAATGTTAAAATACTTAAAGTCACCAACTTTAATGTGTTTAATGTGTAAAAAATCCTAATTTCTAGGTTTTGGTGACGTTAATAGGATTAATGGATCTTAATAGTCCAAGGTTGACCTTTTTGGATAAAAAGGGTAATTTGGATCTATTTTGAGATTAACAATCCATAAATTATTGAATTAGGGTTTTCTTGAGTTCAAAATGCATATGATGAAAAAATTAGGGTTTGTAAACCAAAAGAGCATGAAAAGTGATAAGGGTTTGGGAAGCCAAAACCCTGATGAAACCCTAATTTGACCCTAAAACCCTAACTTGAGACCATGTCAGTCTTAATTATGGATTATGGACAAATTAGTAATACTTTGGTGTTATGCTTAAATTTTAGGGTAGTTGCTTGATTGGTTGCTATTGTTACATTTTTGCTTGGACAACAAGTTACTTATGAGGAAGGTATGTGGTTACACCTATGACTACCAAACTTAACTGAATCCCATGGTTTTTTTAGGTTTTTCAAATTGATTGCAAATAAATTGTGGCTTGTTTATTTAATTCCTACAATACTTAAAGCCACTGTGATTATGGAATTATATAAGAATAACTTGCTTAGATATCTCTGGTGGATCATGTGGAATGTAAGGAAAAGTCACTATGGTGACAAGTGATCAAGCTGGGATAGGATGATCTCCAGTAAGGCCAAGCTGGGATATGGTGGTCATGATGAGACCAAGTCTAGATAGGATGGTCATTGTGAGGCCTAGCTAGGAAAGGAAGTCCATAATAGACTGAGCCTAGGAATGAGGGGTCATGAGATGTCCACTGCAGGGACAAAACCCTATTGAGAGGGATCCCAACATGAGTACTCCATAGAGAGAGTGTACCATAGAGATTAAGTTGAGAAGTTAGAAAGAAAATGCATGTTCAAATTTATAATAATATTTTTTGCTATGACTGAATACATTGTTACACCTAGATGTGAATATTTTGTTTATCCCACATACTAGTATAACTTGTTATATTGGTTGTGTTTTTGTTTCACAATGTTTTAGATTAATCTGCTTATTCTGCAAGTGGGCTGAAAATTGGACATCCAGGAAAGAAGGCACCAAATGAAATGAGTAAACATAACTCTAGAGGATATAGATAGATAGTTTTTTTTGTTACAAATAGTAGTTTTCCCTTTTAGTGTAACTCCTTAATGGAGAATCTATCTTGTACCTTGTTTAAACTCTTTACCATTTAGTGAAAATATTGTAATTGTTTCTCGTTATGCGATAAACCATCAATCATGTATTATGATGATGACCCTTGCCCTCTGGTCCACCTTGATTGAGGATAACATGGGGTGGGGTTTGTTACATTTGGCGTCAAATCCTAGTTTACCATTTGACCTTTAATAATTATTCAATTTTAAGAGTTCTGTAGAGCATGAGGAATATATGAGAGTGTTTTCCAAAGACGATGGTGTATAGAAAGGACCATGTTTGAGAATGGTCAGCCCTGAAGAATGCATCTGAGATTTGTAGCTTCCTGGGATTGGTCAGGTATTACTGGTGAATCATCAAGGATTTCTCCAAAACTACTTTTCCCTTGACCAAGCTCACTCAGAAAGATGTAAAATTCATCTGGTCTTATTTGTGTGAAGAACGATTTTAGGAGTTGAAGGGAAATTTTCCCTCCTCCCCCATTCTGACCATACCTTCGGGTAATGAAGGATTCATCATCTTCACAGACACATCAGAGATAGGCTTAGGATGTGTACTAGAGCAGAACAAGTATGTGGTTGCCTTTACTTCTAGACATCTCAAACCCAATGAACTAAATTATCTGACCCATGTTCTGGAACTTGTAGCTATTGTCTATGTGTTAAAGATTTGGTGACACTACTTGTATGGGGATAACTTTGACATCCTCACCGACCATAAGAGCCTAAAGTATCTATTGATTCAAAAGGACCTAAACTTGCGACAAAGACATTTGATGGAATACTTGAAAGACTTTGACTTCACCATAGCTTACCATCTCGGCAAGGTCAATGTGATTGTTGATGCCCTCAATAGAAAGTGTCTCAATTCTGTGGCTGGTTTGGTTAGCCAGTGGAAGAGACTAGAAGACTTTTCTCGGTGGGCATCACAGTCATTGGAAGATAGAATTGGTCTTACCAATATCCTAATCAAGCCTGATCTGTTAACTGAGCTAGTAGAAGTCCAAATAGCTAACCTAGATCTAGAAAGGATGAAGGATTTAATGGAAAAGACACAAACAAACCTCTTGGTGGGTGTGGATGGTGGAATCTGATAAAAGAGTCGTATTTGGGTTCCTGAGGATGCACCCCTGAATACTCGTATCTTGCAAGAATCTCATGGGTCTAAGTATACAGTGCACTCTGGTACCACAAAATATGTTTAAGGACCTACAATGATACTTTTGGTGGTCGAGAATCAAGAGAGGCATATCTTTATACATGGTCATTTGTCTCACATGCCAGATGGTGAAGGTTTAACACCAATAACCTAGTGGATTACTACAATCAATCAATATTCCTGAGTGAAAATGAGACCAGATCACTATACATTTTATGGTGGGTCTCACTAAGAGAAAGAAAGGTCATGATGCAATAGGGTTGTAGTGGACCTCCTTACCAAGTCAATGCACTTCCTTGCCCCAGAGATCACTGCCAAGGTGTCAGACCTACCTAAAATATATGTTAGAGAGAGAGTCTATTTGCATGGTGTTTTGAGTTCAACTGTCTCTGATGTTGACCCTAAGTTCACCTCTAAGTTGTGGAAAAAAGTGTGTTAATAACTAAGTATGAGGTTGAAATTAAGCACATCCTATCACCGCCAGACTGATGAACAATCAGAAAGAACAATCCAAACTTTAGAAGATCTATTGAGAGCATGTGTGCTAGATTGGGGTAGGAAATTGGAGCAGTACTTGCCCTTAGCTGAGTTTACCTATAATAATAGTTATCAAGCCAGTATCATGATTTCTTCATATGAATCTCTTTATAGGAGGTTGTGTCGGTCACCGCTTCACCAGGATGATGTCTGTGAGAGAACCTTTTTGAGGTCAGAGGAAATGTAGTTGTATGCTGACAAGGTCACTTTGATCAAGCAAAGAATACAGAGAGCCTAGGATTGACAGAAGTTGTATGTTGATGCAAAGCAGACTGATTTGCATTTCACTATAGGCGATCATGTGTTCCTAAAAATGCTACCCCTATGAGCTATAACTAAGAACATAGGAAAGTTGAGTCTAGGATATGTGGGTCTGTTTAGATTCTAGAATGGATTGGAGAGTTTGTTTATCGTCTAGTTGTACCATCACAGTATAGTATAATGCATGATGTGTTCCATGTACCCAACCTAAAGTGATAGGTGAAGGATCCTAGACATGTTATAAGCATTGAGCCTATTGAACTCTAAGGGATATTGACATACCCTGAGTCACTTGTAAGGGACTAAGGTGAAAGAGCTTGGAATAAAAAGATAGAGATGGTAAAGGCTCTTTGAAAGCACCATGGAGAGGATGAAGTCACATGGTAACTAAAGGATGACATGAAAAAGTCCCATCATAAACTCTTTGTATGATTAGATGAATTTTGATGACAAAGTTCTTATAAGAGGGAGAGGATGTTATAATACGGTTTTCACTTGTATTTTATTTAGTTGAAATGCAGTTATTTCAATAAAAAGGACATATTGGAAATTTGGTACGCTATGTTTTAAAAGGATGGTTTTCATTTAAAAATTTCCCTTTGCTATGGATTTCGTGGTTCTTACTATTTCTATTAGTCCAATAATGGATATAGGAGTAAAGAAAAAAAATCAATATTAAGAACAATGTAAAAGATAACAGGTAATAAATAATGTACTTATGGGAATTTTGTGAAGTACTCTAGAAAAGTATGTGGAATACCACTAGTAGTTGGTTTTTATTTTCACATGATTCCTACTAAGAAAGGTAATCAAAACTTAGAATATGGAAAAAGTAGAAAGAGAAAAGAATAGATTGGATGCCTAAAATGTGCTTGATACAGAGAAGACTTGGATATTAAGAAAAATATATGTTTTTTTTCAAGTTTTTGTCTCAAACTTTGGCCACGCTTGTATAAAGTCATTATAGACTTTCCCTTAAAATTTAGGATTAAAGGGACATAAGGATTGAGAGGTATAGAATTTTCTAGAATCCCTAGAGTGAGTGGGTTTAACATGGAATTGTATTAAATGTCATGTAAATCCTTTTCATATTAAGATATATGGATTTGTTTACAAAGCTCAGAAGAAGTTGGATCTTGATCCAATGGTGGTGAAGTTGTCTCCTAGATCATGTTGAATTGAGAAAGTAGGAACAATAGAGGCTGATTTCATTATCATTTTTCTCACAATTTAATGCACAAACAAGTTGGAAAACCCCTCTGTTGAATTAGTGAGGCCGAGATAAACTCACCTACCCTGGTTTTTTCCTAGCTTGGAGATCTCTAGAAGCTTTTCCCAATTTATGATCCTAAGAGAAATCATGTCGACATGGGTGGGTATAAATAGGGGCTATGGACTCCTATAATATCAAAAGATTGTTCTTGAGACTCAGAAGAATCTTACACATCTTTCCATGCCTCCAATTTCTCATCCAACCTTTTCCTTCACCTCTACCCCTTCCTGCCTCCTCACTAGAGTTTCTCCCTTGTCATCCCTCAACTCCTACCACCATCAAAGGAATTGAGACGTTCAACTTGTTCTTCGTGGATCAACAAAGGTGATAGCACCTTCATAGAGTGCTCAAAGAATTAGAACCCTAGAGTCAACTCGCTAGTTGATTGTCTGGTTCACGAGGAAGAGTAGAGTAGAGAGAGAATAAGACTTGTGGTGCAAAGACCATCATACCCCAACATCTTAGTCTTTTCCTTCTTTTCTCGCATGTCTGAGTCTACATCCACATGGGAGAGTCGAGACAAGTTGGTGTGAGCCATTGGTCGGCCCATCCTTGCTGGCAAGGTCGGGGCCAGGGTGTTTGTTGCTTGTGGTTGGTTGGAAGCAGTTAAACTTCTAAAAACCATAGTAACTTATTAAAAGATCCAACAATGTCATGTAATATATGAATCTAGCTCATAAAAATACAAGAAATGCAATAAATATATAGTTAAGACCTAGTTTTGTCTCCAATTGCAAAAGTACTTAAAGTTACCAACTTTAATGCATTTAATGTGTAAAAAATCCTAATTTCTAGGTTTTGATGATCTTAATATGTTTAATGGATCTTAATAGTCCAAGTATGACCTTTTTGGATAAAAAGGGTAATTTGGATCTATTTTGATATTAACAATCCATAAATTATTGAATTAGGATTTTCTTAAGTTAAAAATGCATATGAGGCTAAAATTAGGGTTTGTAAACCAAAAGGGCATGAAAAGTGATAATTAGAGTTTGGGAAGCCAAAACCCTAATTTGACCCCAAAACCCTAACTTGAGACCAAGTCCATCTTAATGATGGATTATAGACAAATTAGTAATACTTGGGTGTTATGCTTTAATTTTAGGCTAGTTGCTTGATTGGTTGCTCTTGTTACCTTTTTTCTTGGACATCAAGTTACTTCTGAGGAAGATATGTGGTTACACCTATGACTACCTGACTTAACCGACTCATGTGGGTTTTCAAGGTTTACCAGATTGATTGCAAATAAATTTTTGCTTGGTTATTTGATTATTGCCATCTTTAAAGCCACTATGATTATCACATTATATAAGATATCTTGGTTATCTATCTCTGGTGGATCATGTGGGATGTAAGGAAAAGTCACTACGGTGATGAGTCATCAAGTCAGGAGAGGACGATCACCAATAAGACCAAGCTGGGGTAGGATGGTCACAATGAGACCAAGCTGTGATAGGATGGTCATTGTGAGGACTAGCTGGGAAAGGAAGGCCATAATAGACTAAGCCTGAGAATGGGGGGTCATCAGATGTCCATTTTATGGACAAAAACCTAATGAGAGGGATCCCCACATGAGTACTCCATAGAGGGAGTGTATCACAAATATTAAGATGAGAAGTTAGAAAGAAAATGCATGTTCAGTTTTGTAATCATATTTGTTGCTATGGTTGAATACATTGTTACACCTAGATGCAAATATTTCTTTTTCCCACTTACTAGTAAAACTTGTTATACTTACCATACCATGTTTTTTTTCATGGTATTTTAGGTTAATCTGTTTATTCTTCAAGTATGATGAAAAATGGACATCTATGAAAGAAGGCACCAAATCAAATGATTAAATGTAATTCTACATGATATAAATAGATAGTTTTTATTTCTAGTTATAAATAGTACTTTTTCCTTTCAATGTAACTCCTTAATGAAGAATCTACTACCATGTTTAAACTATTTACCATTTAGTGAAAATTTTATAATTATCTCTAGTTATATGATAAACCGTCGATCATGTATTATGATAATGACCTTTGCCCTCTTAGTCCACCTCAATTGGGGATAACAAAGGAGGGGTTCGTTACATGTAGGGTGTTTGTATGTAGAAAGGGATGAGGAAAGAGGGTGAGGAGAAATAAAAAAAAAGAGGAAGAGAGAGAGAAGAGGGAAAGAATCAGATAGGGAGGAAGCACATTGCATCTGGTTTCCATTGTTAGACCGAGGTAGGTGACAAAAGGCATTCTACTTGATGGAGATCTAGTGTCTACGATTAAGGCTGTATATGGAAAGAAGCTAGCCACCCAGCTATAGTGTGAAAATATCGTGATGTCGGAAACAAGATCCGGGAACCAAGCACTTTAATCAAAATATTTTCCTTATTGAATATTAATTTGATGTTTCCTTCCAAATTGTATTTAAGGTAACCTCCCTCATCTAAATAACGTGAAATTTGACAACTAGTTGGATTAAGACAAATTTGAATATGCAATTCGTTTCCTATTTTGATTTAATTAAATATATTATTAAATATGTTGGAGTTAAACTTACATTTTCTTTCCTTAATAAAATTAAGGCATCTATAGTTATTCAATTAAAGTGAAACTTGGCACCCCAGTTAATTGGGGTCCAAGGAACACGATTTCACATTAGATTTACATTTTAAGACATCCATTTATAAGCTATGTCATAATTAGGATTCTTTACTCATTACCAATATATTTTCAAAATATTATATATTCATTATCAACATTCATTTAATTAAGTCCTATTGTATTTGGTCCATTTCCAAAATAATTTTCATATATTATTATGCATGAAATTCTATATTTTATGTGTTTAATATGTTTCGTCCATTAATTCCATATTTATTTAATAATCGAACATTATTAATATTTATGGAAATTAAATTACCAATTGTTACTCTGAATCATATCATACATTTTTATGTAGCCATTATGTGAGTATTAGTTAGACAAGGAAATACATGTAACATTTTAGCACACATTCAAGTTATTATGTAAATGTGTGATGTTGTTATCAGGAACTATTGCCACATAATATGTTGCATGCATTAAAATTATTAGGGTAAAATTATCCTTGTTTGGTCAAATTTGGGGAACCAATATCACAAACCTTCTAATTATGTAATAGGATAAGATTATGGGTTTTGGTTTATTACAACACTCAACCCCTTAAAAGGATTTCGTACTTATAATCTAATCATCCATACATTATCAATCACCTTATTCTCCACACCTTAGAAAGGTTTAACCTAATATACTAAGCAACATCAAGGTAATATGGTTACTTATGCATCTTTTAGTTGTGAAAATTTTTTGGGGTTTATGTTGTTCATAGATCATGAACCCAAATAACAGGTCATATCCAACTAGGGTTGAGTTTTAGGTCCTTGTGTTTCTATGATAAAGTGAGTTTCTCTAACCTTGTTCAATTACTATTTTACTCTGATTTATGTTCACTCATGGCCTCAATTCCTTATTTGTTGACCACTTGTTCAGTCTTGACACTCAATTTTGGAATATAATGACTAATATGAACATTATGCACCTTGTGACACTACAACTTAGTCCAATTAATCACTTCACTAAAAAAATACTTTAAGTTATATAACTTCATCTTTAGTCTCTCAAACATTTTCTATGTATTATACACAACATTTTGAACCTATGATTCAAATTTGAGCCCAATTAGACACTCCTACAATTTTCTACAATTTCTTGAAGATAATGTGTTAAAAATCCTTTGATTTGTCCTTTTAATTGGCCTTTCCCACGTCAACTATCTGAGGAAAGCTAAAGGGGTGAACCTTGACCCTTGGATCAGGCTCCCATAGATCAAGGACCTGATCGAGTGACCATGGAATCATCTTCAACCACCCACAAAGAGCGGGGAGGTGTGGACAAGCCCTGTTGGCTCAAGCCTCCAGCTCACTCCCTATCTCGAGATTTTGTTTGCATAGATATCTCATCTCAAGATTCCTTACTCAATGAACTCTATCTTGACCAGGTTTAGTGCATAGTTGCACTGTCCCAACGAGATGCTTGCTCATCTCTCTCACTCCGACGACCATGGATAGACATCATATCCCAGTTAGACCTAAACCTACCCCTCTCCCTACAAATGGCCACCCATTGATTGCCTCCACCATCCTTTGCTAGAACCCTAAGCCTCGTACACTATTTGGGTCTCGAACACCATCAATTCACCTCCTTTTCTTCTTGTGGCCTGACCAATGCCACCACCCTTCTCTTTTTGGGCATCTCTCCCTTGTGTCGCCTTCCCAGCAATTGTGACTTCCATCCACCTCACGACGGTAAGTTGAGCTTGATCGGCACCTCCGCTACTGACTATGGTGCCTCCTACTCCCAAGTCCCCTAGCACCGGTGAGCTTCTCTGCCTCAATGTTCCTAGCTTGCATGAAGGTTTGAACCTAATGAGAGGCCCCAGACTGCCCGGTCCAAGAGGAACAAACCGGATCCAAAGACCCAACAAGATGAGAAATGAACTAGCGAGCCACCTTCTCCTTGCCCCCTACATGACTCAATCTTGATCGTTCGTCCTTCATCAAATGGTTGACCCTTTTTAACTATTAAATGTATTTTCATCACTCTCTCACAAATAATTGTTAAAATGATCAGATCTTATTTAAATCATAGAAAATGCATCGTATCTCTAAAAATATCAAAATTATAGTCCATTTTCATCAGAAAAATTAGACTGATCCAATAAAAATGGTTACAAGACATGATTCGTATCCCTATTCCCCATGTTTAGTAAATCATCTGTATTAACCTATTCAAATGCATATATGTCATCCTTTCTTGTTAATATTTGATTATATGACCTAAGATCTGACCCCTGATATTCTTGTCTAAATCAATCGACCCTGATCTGATCTTAAACACCAATCCCAAAGACTTGATACTGACTTGATTATTGATGATAATAATTAGCATTACCATATATGTTTCTAAAATACCTAGGTTTATCATTCATACTTGAAATATACTTGACACTAGAATAAATGTTGGACATCTTGAAATATTGTTCATCATAAATGAATGACCTAGCTCCAAGATTTAAAAGGAATGAATAACCCTAATCATGTATAATTAAACATGATCTTTAAAACATCATGATCTTGACCTTTGATATAGATCTTGTTGATCTAAGATCTGACTCGAGGGGTTGACCAATTATTTCTTGGAATGTTATACTCTAAAAATCATCCAAAAAGGTACTCTATTATGCCTCCTCCTTGAACAGACTAGTGACATTGATGATACTTTTATGTACATCTTGGAAATTTGTACTTGGCTATGTATTTGTTTGAGATACCAAGTTCCCTACTGATTAGTCTTCTAATTTTCAATAGTATAGTTTGCAACAAATATGAAACATAAGTGTGACTATCAGTAATAATGATCTCTAACCTTGAGTTTGAGATACCAAGTTCCCACCCAGATAAATTGAGTTTCTCTAACCTTGTTCATTTACTATTTTTCTCTCATTTATGTTCACTCATGACCCTAATTCCTTATTTCTTAACTACTTGATCAATATTAACACTCAATTTCGAAATATAATGATCAATATTAACATTATGCACCTTGTGACACTACAACTTAGGCTAATTAATCACTTTATTCAAAATAGTACACTAAGTTATGTAACTTCATCTTCAGACACTCCACCTTTTTCTATGTATTCACACAATATTTTGAACCTATCCAAATTTGAGCCCATTTGGACATTCCTATGATTTTATACGATTTCTTGAAGATAATGGGATAAAAATCCCTTGATTTGGCCTTTTAATTACCCTTTCCACGTCAGCTATCTGAGGAAAGCTAAAAGGGAGAACCATGACCCTCAGATCAAGATCCCATGGATCGGGGACAAGATCGAGCAGCCAAGGCATCAACTTCAACCTCCTGCAAAGAGTGGGGAGGTGCAGACGAGCCCTATTGGCTCAAGTCGTAAACGGAAACCCTATCCCAAGATTCTATTCACATATATATATCTTCATCTTGAGATTCCTTACTCTATGAACTCTATCTTGACCAGTTTTAGCATGTCGTTGCACCATCCCAATGAGATGCTCGCTCATCTCCCTCACTCTAGTAGCCATTGATAGACACCAAATCCCAGTTAGCCCTAAACCTACCCCTCAACCCTATAAAAGACACCCCAATGATCGCCACCATTGTCCTCTGCTACAACCGTAAGCCTCATGTGCTATCTCAATCTCGAACACCACCAATTCCCCTACTTTTCTTCAGTTAGCCTGAACGACACCACCACCGTTCTCTTTTCGGGCATCTCGCCCTTGTGTCACCTTCCCAGCAATCACGACCTCCATCCACCTCGTGATGGTGAGGTGATCTCAAGAGGAACATCCACTTCCAACTTTGGCACCTCCTACTCCCAAGTCCCCTAGCAGCGGTGAATTTCTCTGCCTTGTGTTCCTTGCTCACGTGAAGGTCTAAGCATGAGGAGACGCCCCAGATCACCCGATCTAAGAGGAACGAGCCAGATTCAAGACCCAACAAGCTAAGAAACAAACCAGCGAGTTGCCTTCTCCTTGCCCACTACATGACTCAATCTTGATCGTCCGTCCTTCATCGAACGGTCGACCCTTTTCAACTATTAAAGGTATTTTCATCACTCTCTCATAAATAATTTGATAAAAGGATCAGATCTTATTTTAAATCATAGAAAATGCATCGCAGCTCCAAAAATATCAAAATTATAGTCCATTTTCATTAGAAAAATTAGTCTGGTCCAATAAAAATGGTTGCAAGACCTTATTCATATCATGAATCCCCATATTCAATAAATCATATACATTAACCTATTCAAATGCATATGTGTCATATTTTCTTGTTAATATTTGATTATATGACTTAAGATCTAACCCCAAGATATTCTTGTCTAAATCAATCAACCCTGATCTGATCTTGAACACAAATCTATCATGATAATGACCTATAGACTTGATAATGACTTGATTATTATTGATAATAATTCTGGTTATCATATATATTTCTATAATACCAAGGTAGGTCATTCATACTTGAAATATACTCGACACTTGAATACATGTTGAACATCTCGAAATATCTTGATCATAAGTGAATAACCTAACCCCAAGGTTTAATAGGAATGAATAACCCTAATCATGTATAATGAAACATGATCTTTAAAACATCATGATCTTGACCTTTGTTCCAGATCTTGTTAATCTTGGATCTCACTCAAGGGGTTGACCTATAATTTCTTGGAATCTTGTACTTAGAAAATCATCCAAAAAGGTACACTATTATACCTCCTCCTTGAATAGACTAGTAATATTGATGATACTTTTATGTACCTCTTAAAAATGTATACTTGGATATGTATTTGTTTGAGCTACCTCGTTCCCTACCGATCAGTATTCTAATTTTCTATACTATAGTTTGCAAACAATATGAAACATATGTTAATGCCCATTATGACTGCCAGTATTAATGATTGTTGATATTGAGTACCAATGACCTCCTCATTTTGAGGGTGGAACTTGTACATGTTGTTGATATCCTACCTCATATGGAGAGATGGAGCCTAGTGACCTCCCCCATCTCGTTGGGGTGATGGAGCCACATAGATATAAGCATGCTTCTTGATATCTACATAATGGATAATTTGTAATAAAATTATGTCGAATAAATGTTGTTTGAAATTGCTTGTTGATTATTTGAATATAAGTCATGCCAAGTATATGACTTTGACATAAAACTATTTTCCTTGATTTTAATAGCACGCATTGCAATTGCATTGATTGTGTATTGATTTTCAAGATTCAGGCCATGCAAAGAACTAAAGTGTATGCACCTGCCAAATCTGTTATTTCTATCATTTTATCTATTGAAAATAAAAACGGCTACATCAATCTGGACTTTACATGGGATCTAATGTAAAATGGATGTAGTTTTTAGTTTGTTAGATTCTCATCGTGTTATTCTTTGTTTCCAAGTTTCCTACGCGTCCTTATGTAATAAAACTTTGGTTCATTTTCAATAAAAAGACTATTATTTCCTTTTTGCATATTATGTGTGTGATCTTCGGGCCACTCAGGGACGGGCACTCTAATCCCTTTAACACTGTCTATCTAGATGGTGGGATTGGGATTAGGGTAATAATGGTTCCATGATAGTTGGTATCAAAGCCATAACACATTTTATATGCATTAATGAAATGATATTCTCAAATATCTGAACCAAGGAAGCCCTAAAGTTCACTATGGTGAAACTGGTGTGTCTAGAAAGAGCATAAAGGGGGTTCTGGCATAATCACTCCCTATATGTCTTCATAGTGGATGAGGTTCCCCATGCTCCACCTGGCCTTAATGGATCTAGAAATGAACTGAAGGACTTCATGTAACCCTAAAGAGTCTTCTAGCATCTCATCTCTTCTTTAAGGACTACCTTAAGCCACCTATTAGAAGGAAGTAGGATGACTCGTCATCTTCTCATTCTCATTAGGGTGTCATGAGATGATCTATACCATCTCTCTCTCTATTTTGGGTAGCCTAAGGATGGGAAAGAACTAAAATTCAAAGATAAATTGAGAAAGTTGATTAAAGTTGAAATATTGATATGATCTAACATATATTTGATTTGAAAATTTCTTAATAAGAAAACTTATACCGATTGAAATCTTGTAGATGGCCCCAAAAACTAGGAACAATAGTGATGGTGATGGAACTTCTAAAACAAAGAAAAAGAGAAAGAGGCCTCACGGGAGTGATGATGATAAAGTTTGTTCTACAAATATGGGGGATTGGAAGACGTAACAGAAAGCTCTCATGGATGTCGTACATGACCTGGAAGTCCATACATCATCCCTAGTGCCCAACAATCATCCAAAACCCATCACTATCCAAGATTTCCTAAAACTTAGCCCAGAAGCCGTTTATGGTGAAGATAAGGACGATGTCCTAGATAAAGTTGATGCCTGGATAGTGCCCATGGAGAATATGTTTAGGGTTTTAAAGTATCCTGAATAAGACAAAGTCACTTTTGCTACCTACCAGATGAAAGGAGTGACCAAGTTGTCGTGCGAAAATTATGTCTGGTCACAACAAGTCATCCCTATTAACTAGGAAGCCTTTAAACCCATTTTCACTAATCGTTTCCAACCTACCTCTAAAAGGAAAGAGAAACAGAAGAAGTTCCTTACTCTCACCCATGGTACCAACACTATAGTGAGTATAGATGAAAATTTTGTCTCCTGGAGTGACATGTAACAAACCTCCGGGAAGAGTAGAAGCTAGATCATTACATTTATGGGCTCTTTCTAACTCTAAAAGCCTTTGTCTCCTCATCTAAACCTACCAATTTTTAGGAAGCTTATGATCATTCCTTGTCCATGGAGAGAACCCTAGGGATGGGAAACAGAAAGCCATTAACTACCCTAACCTACCTAGATATTACTGATGGTGTACCCACAAAGCCTGAGCAAAAAGGGAAACCCCAAAATAGTGGCAATAAGAACGGAAATCGACAGAATAATCCCAAAAATCCTCCCACCAAAGACTAGAACCAAAATTACAGCTGAGGCCCAGCTCATAATCAGAATCCTGGCCCAAATATAGGACAAGGCCGGAATCCCAATGTTCCCAGGTGCCACAACTGTGGTAATCTCCATTCTTTCCAGTGCAAGTACACATCTCCAGTCTGCCACTTTTGCAAATAGGATGGACATTTTAGAGACAATTTCCCTAACCCTCCTCCAGCATGGGCTAAACAGGGTGAGCACAGGCCATCTATGTCTTTGCAGTGAATGCAGATGAGGGAAATGCCAATGGCAACAAACTCATGGAAGGTACTATTTAAATTTGATATCATTTCCATGATGTCATATCATGATTATGTTGTGCAACCACCTTGCATCGAATATATGCATATATAGGTATGATGTAAATCTATGGCCATTATATTGTCACTCTATTTGACTATGGGTCAACATATACATTCATGTCTAAGAGTCTTGCCTCTATGCTCAATCTAGAAATATAGGACTTAGGGTACATACTTAATGTATCTACCCCAAGTGGGAAAATGAAAGTCTCCAACTATATTGTTGAAAAAGTCCCTCTATCTTATGTTGGTCATAATCTTGAGTCAGATTTCATAGTCTTAGACATGGAAAACTTTGACCTTATCTTTGGGATGGAATGGCTTCATAAAAATCATGCTATGATCAATTGGCGTGCCAAGAAAGTCATCATTTCTAAACCCAACCTCTGTATTCTTGAAATTCCCAAAAGAAAATATTGAATTTGAAATATTGTCATTTCCTTGATCAAAGCCCAAACCTTGATATCCAAAGGGTGTAAATCATACCTAGCAACTGTAACTATTGTCAATCCTAATAGGAGTTCCCTAGAAAATGTTGACATAGTGCATGAGTACCCGAGTGTATACCCTAAGGAGCTCCCTGGGCTACCACCTGATCATGATACTAAATTCTCTATAGACTTAGCACCCAGTACCACACCTATTTCTTGGGAACCATATCGGATGGATCTTGTAGAATTGACCAGATTGAAAATGTAGATACAAGAAATGCTATACAAAGGTTTCATCTGACCTAGTTCATATCCTTGGGGATCACTCATTCTTTTTTTCAAGAAAAAGGATGGATTTCTTCACGTGTACTATAAATATCCATTGCCCAAAATTGACGGCCTTTTCGGTAAGCTTTGATCTCCTCATGTCTTTTATAAAATTGACCTTCATTTTAGTTACCATCAACTCAAGGTTACAGATGAAGACATCCCTAAAATTGCCTTTCAAACTCGGTATGGGAATTATGAATTCTTATTCATGCCATTTGGGTTGACTAATGCCCCTGGCGTGTTTATGAACTTGATGAATAACGTCTTCCAGCCTTTCCTTGATGAGTTTGTAGTGATCTTTATTGACGATATCCTGATATATTCAAATGATGTTGAGTCACATCGTACCCATCTTCAAAAAGTTCTTGATATCCTCCAAACTTATAAATTCTATGAAAAATTGTCTAAATGTGAGTTATGGATTTCTGAATTCATGTTCTTGGGCCACATAATTTGTGGTGGGAAAATTTCTATTGACCCCACCAAAGTCTCGGTATTCTTGAGTGGCAAGACCCCAAAACTATTTCTGAAATCTAAAATTTTCTGGGTATTGCTGGTTATTATCGACGTTTCATACCAACTTTAGCAAAACCTCCTTGACCCTCACGAAACTCACCCAGAAAGGAGAGTGATTCGTCTGGTTGAAGGAGTGCTAGTTCGATTTTTAGGAGATGAAGAGAAAGTTGACAATGGCACATGTCTTGACCCTTCCTTCGAGAGATGGATTTGTCATCTTCACGGATGCATCGAGGTTCAGTCTGGGTTGTTTTCTCATGCAAGAAAGAAAGTTATTTTCTTATACCTCTCGATAATCGAAGTCAAATAAGGTCGACTACCCAACCCACAACCTTAAGATTGCTGCCATCATATACACACTGAAGATATGGTGACACTACTTGTATGGTGCCACCTTCGGTATCCTCACTAACCATAAGAGTCTGAAGTACATCCTAGCATAGAAGGATCTTAATCTCAGACAGAGGTGATGGCTTGAGTACCTCAAGTACTATGACTCCAACATTTCCTACCACCTTGGTAAGGAAAATGTAATGGTTGATGCACTCAACAAGAAGCAAGCTAAATGTGTTGCCATTTTTACCACTGAATGGAGAAACATGGAAGTCATGTCACCTGGGACCCAAGGCATATGGATGGTATTCTCAAATTCACCAGTATTCATGTCAAACTAGGCCACGAGTCTGAGCTTTTGTCAGCCCAGAAGAATATCAGGAGTCTTGATGAGAAGACTAATTTGCTAGAGAAGCCCCAAACACATCTGATATTTGGTATGGATGATGGAATTCAATACAAACAATGCATATGGGCCCCAGAGGATTCACATATGACATAGAAGGTGCTAGGAGAAGCTCATGGGTCAAAGTATACAATGCATCCAGGATCGACTAAAATGTACAAGGATCTACAGAGGCACTTTTGGTGGGGGGATATGAAGATCGACATTGTTTCTTTCATCTCGAGGGGTTTGACCTACCGACACATCAAGGTTGAACATCAACTTCCATGAGGTCTTCTAAAACCCTACCTATCCCCGAGCATAAATGGGAAAAGATAACCATGGATTTTGTGGTCAGTCTACCCAGGACCAGGAAAGGGAGTGATTCTGTAACGACCCCACCTCCCGGTAACCCCCAATTAAGGGAGACCTGAAGGTCAGAGCCGTTATTCAATTAACAAGATCAAAGGCTCAACAAATAATCAATAATAATTATGAAACTAACTGGAATTTGGTATAAAATTAAAACTTTACTTACCTTTGAAAACTTTGGAAATCTATCTATCCAGAGGTTGAATTATTCTATCTAATCCCCCTTGCACTTTATTTCTTATTTCCACAATGTGTCACTTTACTGTTTGTTCTTTCAATTGTTGTTCCTAAAACGCCAACAAACAAAACGTCGGTCAGTATATCAAAATATACTAGTATGTGGGGACAACCAAAAGTTTGCACATATGGATAACAATCTAATTATCACAATCAAGTTAATTAACCAGCCAATTTACATTTTCCAGTATGACATTCTCCACCACTTTTGCCCTAACCCTGGTATACCCACCTTAGGGTTTCCTTTGCTAATGACTTAAGGCCACCTTCTCAATCCCAAGCTTGGTGCCTGGGGTCACCACTCATGGTTCCCTCTAGTCATGCAATATCATAGGCCACCTTCCCATTCTCGAGCTTGGTGCATGGGGTCACCACTCAAGGTGTCCATTGGTCTACCCATCTGGGCCAGACCTTTGGTATCATCCATCAGGGTGGCATGTAGGTGCGAGAATACATACTTCTATTATTAATGTGATAATCGCAGTGACTTTATAGTTTGCAAGTATGAACATCCAAACTGATAATTTGCATTCAATGCGGTTAACCATCTGGAAAATCCTCGGGAAACTAAGGCAGTTATTCATAATTAACCACATACATGATCTCACGATTTGAATAGAAATATCCATGAAAATAAGAATCCAATCAAGCAAGCATTTTCAACAAGATCCTGAAATAATCACATAATTCCCTTTTTATTATTCATGTCATCAAGATCCATTAAACCAAGCTCGCTTCCTAGGGTTTCTAATTCACTTTTAGGGTTTCTATTGAAATTAGGGTTTCCCTTCATCTTTTACTATTTTAAACCCTAATTTAATGCAATTGATAACCAACCCTAATTATTTCCACATCTAATCCTCAATTTCGGATTAAAGGCATAATTAACCATTAATTAAGCTCATTAAGCCTCTTTTACATTAAAGCTACTATTTTTATCCCTTTAATCCATGACAAGATCATTATACGCATTTATCATCAATTCATAGTTCATTATGGTCCAATTCACATATGAACTCGATTTGCCATTGATTCCACCTTTTATTCATGAGAAAACCCTAATTACTACATTTAGGGTATTTATCCACAAATTAGAAACTTTAATGCCCGAAATAGCTTATAACCATGAAAACTCAATTCTATACATGAAATCAAATAATTAAAGCCATTAGTAGTCCTAATTACCAACATTAAGGTTTCAAGGCCCATTACAACATATTCATGCACATGGACTTTCAATTAAACTAATTACGTGCAAGATTCATCTTTTTCAATCTTAATGTATCTCTTTACGATTAACAGGTTAATATAAACTTTAATCGTCAACTAAACCCCACTAATCACATTAATCATTCCCAATTAGGGTTTCTTTAATCATCATTACATTCAAGTTAATAACATCCATTACTTTTCAAATTGAAATATGAATTAGGCTTCAAATATATTTTATTTAGATTCCTCTCGATTTTCTGAGAAAAATTCATATATTACTTGCTACCATCGGAGTTACTAATATGTAGATATGAATTTTGCAAAGAATGCCTTTCTGGACCAATGAAAAGCCGCCATGTCGGCCTCACCCATGCAACGTGACTTTTGGGAAATATTTCGAAAAGTCATGATTGCCCCCACTTAACCATCCGGCCCTAGCACCTTGCGGAGGGTAGAAGCATCAAACGGCATCCGGGCTTCTTCAACCTCAGGATACCCTAACAGAGCTGCAATGCAACAGGTTGCGGGTGTCCTACTCTCTCCTCCAGGCCCCGATCGCTGTCGTCGACCTCTGCCCCAGCTCCGCCGCCCTCTGTCTCCCTTGGGGCGCCTCCCAGATCACGGCCTAGCTAGATCTATGGAGAGCACAAGGTCTTGTGACCTGCGGATGTCTTGTAGCCATCTAGCGGAGGTGGCGCACGATCCAGAGCAGGGGAAGATGGCTTCTTCATCTGGTGTTGTCGTGGGAGCGCCCTACTTCCATCCAGACCTCGACACCGCTCCTTGGTGTCTGTCGAATAGATCTATACCATCCACAAGGATTTTCATAGAAAGAAGATGAAGAGATAAAGAGAGAAGTGTGTGAGATCCTTTTCAAACTCGATCCCAAATCCCTATCCCTTATATAGGGGAGGGTATCGATGCCCTAAGGTGCTTGCCCATGAAGCAACATGGCTCTTTCCCAATAGGAATCCAATTCCTTTATTGAGAATCAAGATTCTCTCTCTTATTCCTTATCCTTTTGATATTCCCTTTTCTTTAGATATTAGGAATTCGAAATTCCTCTCCTTCACTCTCTTTATTTGCCTTTTAATATATTGGCCACGAAAATATATTTCCTTAAGTAGAGAATACTTTCTTCTTAACAAAATCACATAATTCATTAATTATGTATTCCTATTATCCCTTTATTTTGCAATTTTGGTATTTTCTCTTTCTTTCCTCTTTATTGGGACTCCTTGGATCCCAAGAAACTCTATTATTTTGAAATCCTTTTCATTGAATACTCATTATCCTTCTAGATGCATCTAAATGCATTATTTCACCTTATCTTCTTTATTTCTCATTAAAATATATCTTTTTGAGGATTTCTCTTTATTTCTCTTTTATTTTCCTCATTGGTATGCCTTTTATCATTAGGAATCCTTGGGATACGAAAATCCACCAAGGATAACTCAATTATACCTCTTTTCACATATTTTCCACATTTTATCATTATTTTCAATTTCTTTCTTAACAAGGAAATACTTATTTGGTCTTTTCTTTTCTTATTGCATTCTCTATGCAACTTTGGACTCCTTGGGATCCAAGGAACCCATGAGGTACGAAATCCAACTTTGGATCAAGCTCTTTTGCCTTCTAGAGGTTTCCACACCTTTCTTTTCTCAAATTCTCAAATATTAATTAATTAATTGAATTTCCTTATTATTGGGCCCAATAGCTAATAAAGCCCACAACACAATCATCAAGGCTATTGTAAATGAAATCCATTTATAAATTACATCATTATTTCTTCCAATATCTTTAATATGAGAAATCATGTTTCTCAGCAAATGAACCCAAAATTGGGGTTGTAACAGATGCCATTTGAGTCGTAGTCAACCATCTAACCAAATCAGCCCATTTTATTTTGATTAAGATGACAACTAAAGTTTCGTAGTTAGTAGAGCTTTACATTCATGAGATAGTCAGATTGCATGGGATTCATGTATCCATTGTGTCAGATCATGATGCAAAGTTCACCTCTCACATATGGAGACCAGTGCAGGAAGAACTTGGGACTCAGTTGAACTTCAGTACCGCATATCATCCACAAACTGATGGACAGTATGAAAGGAGACTTCATGTTTTGGAAGACTTTTCAATCATGTGTCCTTGATTGGGATGGTTTGTGGGACCACTATCTTCCTCTTGTTGAGTTCGCATACAACAATAGCTATCAGTCCAGTATAGGCATGCCCCTGTATGAAGCCTTATATGGAAGGTCGTGTAGATCTCGGTTGTACTGATGAGATGAAGTAGGCAAAAGACAGATTCTGAATTCCAAGGAGCTACAACTTTATTCTGACAATGTCTACCTAATCAAGAAAAGGTTGAAAAGGGCATAGGACCATCAAAAGTCTTATGTTGATGCACATAGGACAAATACTCAATTTTTGGTAGGTGACCATGTATTTCTAAAGATTCAACTGAGTCGAGCTATTGAAAAGAACAAGGGAAAACTTATCCCAATATATGTGGGTCCATTTGAAATTTTGGACCATATCAGGGAATGTGCATATAGGTTGGCTCTACCTCCACAATATAGCATTATGCACAATGTCTTCCATGTGTTGAATCTGAAGTAGAATGTCAAAGACCATAGTCATGTCCTCAATCATGAGCCAATTGAATTGAAGGACACCCTTGTATACAAGGAAGTTCCAATCAAGATACTTGATACTTGCACCAAGGAGCTCATAAATAAGAACATCAATATGGTTAGAGTGTTGTGGAAGCACCATGATAGTGGTGATTCTACCTGGGAGTTGAAGTCAGATATAGAAAAATATTTTCTGACCTCTTCAAGGAAGTTTGAATTTTGGGGACAAAATTATTAATAAGGAGGGGATGATGTCATAATGTGAGTGTCTCTAACCTTGTTCAATTACTATTTTGCTCTCATTTATGTTCACTCATGACCCCAATTCCTTATTTATTAACTACTTGATCAGTATTGACAATCAATTTCAAAATATAATGATAAATATGAACATTATGCACCTTGTGACACTACAGCTTAGGCTAATTCATCACTTCATTCAAAATAGTACACTAAGTTATGCGACTTCATCTTCAGACTCTTGAACTTTTTTTTCTATTCTACACAATATTTTGAACCTATGGTCCAAATTTGGGCCCAATTGGACACTCCTATGACTTTCTACAATTTCTTGAAGATAATGTGCTAAAAATCCTTTGATTTGGCCTTTTAATTGGCCTTTTCCACGTCTGTTATCTAAGGCAAGCGAAAGGGGAGAATATGACTCTCAAATTAGGCCCCCACAGATTGGGGACCTGATTGAGTGGCCATGACATTATCTTCAGCCTACCACAAAGAGTGGGGAGGTGTGGACGAGCCCGGTTGGCTCAGGTCGCCAACTCAGACCCTATCGCGAGATTTTGTTCACATAAATTTCTTCATCTCGAGATTCCTTACTTACTGAACTCTATCTTGACCAGTTTTAGTGCATCGTTTCACTGTCCCAATGAGATGCTCACTCATCTTTGTTACTCCTGTGGCCATGGATAGACCCCAGGTTCCGGTTAGCCCTAAACCTACCCTCGCCCTATAAAAGACCCCCCCCAATGATTGCATCCATCGTCCTTTGCTAGAACCCTAAGACTCATGCGCTATCTCAGTCTCAAACACCACAGATTCCCCTCCTTTTCTTCTACTAGCATGAATGGCACCACCACCCTTCTCTTTTTGGGTATCTCACTTTTGCGTCACCTTCCCAGCAATTGCGACCTCCATCCACCTCGCGATAATGAAGCAAGCTCGAGTGGAACCTCTGCTGCCAACTTTGAAGCCTCCTGCTCCCAAGTTCCCTAGCACCTTTGAGCTTCTCCGCCTCATGTTCCTAGCTCTTGTGAAGGTCTAAGCTTGAGGAGAGGCCCCAGACTTCCTAGTCCAAGAGGAACGAAGCGGATCCAAAGATCTAGTGAGCAGAGAAACAAACCAGCGAGTTGCCTTCTCCTCGCCCCCTACTTGACTCAATCATGATCATCCGTCCTTCACCAAATGGTTGACCCTTTTCAACTATTAAAGTTATTTTCATCACTCTCTCACAAATAATTAATAAAATGATCAGATCTTATTTAAATCATAGAAAATGCATTATAGCTCCAAAAGTATCGAAATTATAGTCCATTTTCATCAAAAAAATTAGCCTGGTCCAATCAAAATGGTTACAAGACCTGATTCGTATCCTTATTTCCCATATTTAGTAAATCATATATATTAATCTATTCAAATGCATATATGTCATCCTTTCTTGTTAATATTTGATTATATGACTAAGATCTGACCCCTGATATTCTTGTCTAAATCAATCAACCCTGATCTAATCTTGAACACAAATCTATTATGATAATGACCTAGAGACTTGATACTAAATTTATTATTGATGATAATAATTAGGGGTTACCATATATGTTCCTAAATTACTTAGGTAGGTCATTCATACTTGAAATATACTTGACATTTGAATAAATGTTTGACATCTTAAAATATTGTTGATTATAAGTGAATGACCTAACCCCAAGGTTTAATAGGATGAATAACCCTAATCATGTATAATGAAACATGATTTTTAAAACATCACGATCTTGACCTTTGATCCAAATCTTGTTGATCTAGGATCTGAATTGAGGGGTTGACCTATTATTTCTTGGAATCTTGTACTCTGAAGATCATCCCAAAAGGTACGTAACTATACCTCCTCCTTGAACATACTAGTGACATTGATGATACTTTTATGTACCTATTTGAAATGTATACTTGGCTATGTATTTATTTGATCTACCTCTGATCGTTCCCTACTTATTAGTCTTTTGATTTTCTATATATAGTTTGCAACAAATCCGAAACATAAGTGATAATGCCCATTATGACTGCCAGTAATAATGATTCTTGATATTGAATACAAATGACCTCATTCGGAGGGTGGAACTTGTACATGTTGTTGATCTCCTACCTCATATGGAGATATGGAGCGTGGTGACCTCCCCCATCTCATTGGGGCGCTGGAGACACATAGATATAAGCATGCTTCTCAATATCAGCATAGTGGGGAACTTGTAACAAAATTATGATGAATAAATGTTGTTTTGAAATCGCTTGTTGATTATTTGAATATAAGTCATGCCAAGTATACTCCTTTGACATAAAATTGTTTTACTTGATTTTAATAGCATACCATGAAATTGCATTGATTGTGTCTTGATTTTCTTTATTTTAGGTCATGCAAAGAACATATGTTTATGTACCTACCAAATCTATTATTTCCTTCATTTTATCTTCTGAAAATAAAGACTACTACATCAATATGGACTTTACATGGGATCTAATGTAAAAGGGATGTAGTTTTTAGTTTGTTAGATTTCTCATCTTGTTATTTCTCTCTTTCCAAGTTGCCTACGGGCCCTTATGTAATAAACCTTTATTTCATTTTCAATAAAAACAATGTTATTTCCTTTTTGCATATTAAGTGTATGTGATCTTCGGGGCACTCAGGGGGAGTCTCTCTAATCCATTTAACACTACCCATCTAAACAATGGGATTGGGATTAGGGTAAGAATGGTTCTGTGATAGTTTCTAACCTAACAACCCTACAGTTCACATGAACATCCAATAATTCATAGGGTACAAAGGGTAGGTCAACTAAACCTTTATCACAAGATATTTCTTCCTGGTCATCACTTAATGCACAAGATAGGGTTATTCTTGGGTTTCCCTATCAATAATTAATACATCTCTTCTCTATACTTCGGATAAGAAAACATCAAGAAAAGCTATAAAAATTTTCTTGTTACATATAATAATATAATGAAGATAATATTTGTTGATAAGAAACTATGCAATTAAAACAAATATGGTGGCCAAAAATCAATTCAAAAGCCAAGTCACGAATTCCATGTTGATACCTCCTTAATATTGTAACATTCTCATTCCAAATTCCACACTAAAATCAAATATTCACTTCTAAAGAAACATGTCACCTTTAACCTATAGGGTAGGGTGGGAGTACCTAAATCCTCATCACATTAGGGTTTTCTGATAATGATTGTTATGTGTACCTCATATGATCATAAATTGAACTTCCATCATCTCGTGAATAATATAGATTAGTAACATCTCACAAGAGGGTGACTATGTAAGGCAAGGGGATCTAAGTAGGGAGACAACATCCAAATAGACAAAAATCCAAACACTATGGCTTTGATACCATCTTGTAAGGAGTGGGACCTCAGAGGGGATCCACTCCCTACTCAAATTGAAGAATGAACCATCTATTACAAACACCCTAAAAGAGTATGCTAAAATAGGTGTTATACTTTTTTCATTTCACAAATGTTGGTATACTAGGATATCTAGAGTGTAGCAGCGGAATAACATTTCATGACTATATTCAATTTTACTAAAGTACATTATCATCTCCCATATAGGGGTTACACAAAAGTTACAACATAAGGATCTAAGTAGAGGGATATCCAACTATCTCAACTCTTTCTCCCCAAGAGCTTCACCTAGAAGGTCCATGTCACCATGGCTAGTCTTCCAAGTTCTACACCTGAGGTTGGAAGCATACCCTAGTAAAAGGAGAAAAGTAGATGTGTCGGCAAAATGTTGATATGTGCATACTAAATTGGATATTGAGAAACATTATGAAATAAAAGATATCAAATATAACAAGGATTCTCATAAAGTATTGTCCAAGTGGACATAAAAGAATGTGAATTGCGATAAGATGATAAATAAGAGCAAGACAACCATGCATTTTACATGTGACAATACTAGAGGAATATAAACATGTTGGTAGGAAATAAGAAATACATCATAAATATGGGGTGGGCAGGAACATATACTGATCTTCTCTAAGCAGGACATGATACACATATGCTCTACTAACATCACTTACATGAATTATCACACCTGCATTATCAAGTGTGGGAATTTACACATCCACATAAACTAACACATGTCACATTATACTAGTAGTAAGCACATGATGCGTACTAAAAGAGTAAACAAGTCTAAATCAAAATATAGGGGTGAGAACATCCAACAGTTATCATGTGGGATCTGAAGACCCATAAACCAATATATACTCATTTCCACAACAAGATGCTTCATAAGATCACAAAAGTCAGGATTAAGATGAACAAGATATAAGTAAGAGTCCAATAAGAATGTCCAACAAAATAAGATAACAACAAAGCTAGAATCAAGATACAATCTTTCAGATGAATTAAATTCTCAGAAGAGGGAGAGATTGTGTAGGCTAATGTCCAAGAGAGAGAGAGAGAGAGAGAGAAATAGGTTTATTGCTCAATAAGAATAATAATGGATGCATTCATACCTCATATGAAGTCTACCCATGTCCAAGGTCAAAACCCTAATCCAAGCCAGGGTCTTCACGAAACCTATTAAAAATGTTGCATGTAATTAGGGTTAGGTTCATATTAATTATATAAACCCTAAAATTAGCTTTTTATCATTTTTGAATTAGGTTAGCAAAATTATATCATATAGTACATTATATTTTTTTGAGTTTGTACCATATTTTACTTTTTTATGGCATAGGTTATTACTTATGAATTTTAGAAAATCAAATCAATTAGATAAATCCATTAAAATCACTTATTTCATATATTGGAACTAGGCAATTGAACCAGTCCCATTAGATAAAGAAAAACACCACAATTTTAAAACACATTTTCTTTAATTTTTGTGAGCTACAAATAAATTACTATGAATTTTATAGTTTATGATTAATTAAAAAATTTGGATAAGCCACATGTATTAATTAAAACCATTTAAGAACTAAAGTGACATGGCCCAATCAACTACGTCCACCTTCTCGAGCCCTCGTTTCAGCAGACACAAAGCTGAGCACATTGTAGAAAACAAATAGGGGTGAAAAGACAATTTTTCCCATGCCTTGCATGAAAAGATCAAAACAAAATAAGGATATCATTGTAACTGAATAAGCAATCATCTTCTTGTGTGAGGAGAATAGTTCAGTGCTGACCATCGGTGAATATTGTTAGACCCAAGTATCAGACTCATGATTTCTTCAACCGAATCGTCAGATAGAACTGCCAACAGGTTCCCAACATCAAACTGATCTCAAGGACCCCTACCAACGGAACCCAAGGTGCAAAATATCTCCAAGAAGGCTCGCTGCCATATCTGGCATGGATGAAGCAACACTAAAACATGGAAATACTACAAAGAAGGAGAAGTAGAACATTTTTTGTGTTTCTGATGTTCAACCGCAGACAATAACAAAGAAACCAATTTTTTACTGAAACCCAATTTGCAAAGATGAACCAAGCTGCAGAAACATTGAAGAAGAAGGTTGAAAACTGGGGAAACATGAACGCTATCTCACCAGAGCTAATAGGAAATGCCAGAAGCATCTTGGTAACATATGAGACCTATCTGAATTGTGACTCAATTTCAGGATGATCAGAAACCTCAACCATTGCTTGTTTTCTTCGACAAAGACAGATGGACTCAGGGAATGTGCTCGGGGTCTGATAAATTCAAAATCATGCTTGGAAGCGAGACCAGGTACCGTGGCAGAACTCAGGGAAGAATTTTGTGGGGGTCCTATGGACTAGGGAGGAAAGGCTATGAAATGAGGATGGAAGACAAGGGAGAAGCATGGGAAGTTAGGAGGTAGAAAGTGAACTAAAGTCAAGGCCACAAAACCCTAATATATGTAGGATGATTGTGGGTGGAAATGGATGAGGAAAGAGGGAGAGGAGAAATTGAAGGAAAGAGAGGAAGAGAGAGAAAAGGGAAAGAATTGGAGAGGGAGGAAGCACATCATAGTCGGTTTCCATTGTTAGATCAAGCTAGGAGACAAAAGGTAGTCTGTTTGATTGAGATCTAGTGGCTATGGTTAAGTTTGTATATGGAAAGAAGTCGACCACCCTACTATAGCATGACAAAATCATGACATTAGAAACAAAATCTAGGAACTAAGCCCATCAATAAAAAAAATCTTTATTGATTATAAATATGATATTTTCTTCCCAATTGTATTTAAGGTAACCTCCCTCATCCATATGAGGTGGAATTTGATAACTAGCTAGATTAAGACATGTAGAATTCGAATATGTAACTATTTGTCTCTTTTGAAGTAATTCAATATATTATTAAATATTTTGGATTCAAAACTTACATTTTTCATTCCTTAACAAAATTAAGGCATCTATATTTATTCAATTAAACTCAAACTTGGCACACAAGATAGTTGGGATCTAAGGAATATGATTTTCACATTAGATTTGTGTTTAAATACATGCCTTTATAAGTTATTGTACCATTGGGATTTTGTCTCATTAGCACTATATTTTCAAAATATTATATATTTATTATCAACATTCCTCTAATTGAGTCTTGTTGTCTTTAATTCATTTCTAAAATAGTTTCTATATATTATTATGCATGAAATTCCATATTTTATTTTTTTCTTATGTTTACTCCATTAGTTCCATATTTATTTAAATATATTTATGAACATGGAATTACTACTTGTTACTCCAAAGCATATCATACATTTTTATTTAGTCATTATGTGAGTATTAACTATCCAAGGAAATGCATGTAACATTTTAGCACATATTTAAGTTATTATGTAAATGTGTGATGTTGTTTTTACAACTTACTACCACATAATAAGTTACATGCATTAACATTATTCACTAGGGTAAAATTTTATCCTTGTTTGGTCAAATCTAGGGAACCAATCTCACACACTACTACAAAAATGGCTTATAAAGTCACATTTACAGGCGTCAGTTGCATACAAGAAACTGACGCCTAAAGCATACAGCGTCGGTTGATTACACAAACCGACATATATATGTGAAGAGTGGCCAGACACGGGTATCGCTTTTTTATTTAGCGTTGGTTCCTTAATAACCAATCGACGCCTAAAATCGACCGCCAAATCCAAATTTTCCAGCAAAAAAAATAACCTCAAAATTTTATCAAACGACGTCGTGTTTTAGCTAATCAACCAACGACTAATGGTTATTCGTGAGACAGAAATTGGGCCCATTATTATCGTTGATTTTCTTAAAATAACCGACGTCGATGTGTTTCCGCGTGTTGTCCTTGTGAAAATTTTCACCCACCTTGGACGTCGGTTTTTTACGACAGCCGACGCTGATTATGTTAAGTATCAGTTGTTTTGAATAACTGAAGCCTATTGTTAACTTAATACACCAGTGTAATCCAGGCTATTCCCCCTTTCTCTGTTTCATCGACTCTGTGCTTAGGTTTGGCGATTGATTTTGATTCGGTTGCCGCTCACAACTCCAGCCGCTGTCGCCGCCGCCTGCTTCTGCTCCTCTGCTCCGACCGACACCTTCTCCTCTGCTCACCGCCGCCTGCTTCTGCTCACTGTCAGCCGCGTGCTTGCTTCTCACTGGTGGCCTCCTGCTACTGCTTGTCGTCGGCCGCCTTCTCCTCTTCTTCCTCCACCGCCGCCGAGGTACCCTTCTTCCTCCTCTTCTTCCTCTAGGGTATTCCTACATATGGCAGTAGTAGCATCTGCTAGCTAGGCTTGGCTTCTCTCTACTGGTTGTTTATTTTTTTCCTTTATTGATGCTCCCCTCTCACTTGATGAGTGATGGTCAAGTCTTTTTTGGGCTTGCCTCTTGGCTGGTTCTCTACAAGGTTACATGCCTATTTGCTTCTTTGAAAAGGGGGCGTTATTCTTTACCTCTCAATTCTTCTCATAGATACTCCAGATCTAACATATCAATCTTTTTTGTTAAACCCTTGATGACAACTTCAGATAGGTGCTTTATATGTTTTAACCCTAATTAACACCAAAAGTGGATTAACCCGGCCTCAACATATATGTTCATGCTTAATTTGATGTAGTAATACATTGAATGATAGGTAGTGATGGTGAAATTCATTCCACCCTGTGTTAATTTCATATGATAATTTAGTTTAACCCTTTTATTAGTCACAACTTTAGAATAATCAATATTTAATCAACCCTTTTATTAATCACAACCTTAGAATGATCAATCAATCTAGCTTTTATCTTAAATATTAGTTAAATAATCACAATCTTAAAAACATATCAGTTTGTCCCCTAGTCAAATCACATCCAGACCTACACAAAGATTAGACCAAGATTTTAAACCATTGCTCATCCATCTGTCCCCGTCTGTCATGGAGTTTGTGAAATCTAAAGAAGAGAAAGAAGCCTACCAAAGTTTCCTCCACTACATATGTTGTTATGAATAACCTTTTCTCATGCTAGTTGTAGGTTTGGATAAGGGTAAATGCTTATAAGGCTATTACAATGGAAAAAATGTTAAGAGTTTTTATCATTATAACAATCTGGAAAAATATTGCTTTTGTTATATATTGGGCATGCTACTTAATTTTCTATGGTATAGCTACCACGAGTTTTGTTACAAATATATGTATATTAGGTTAATGACATGTTTTTGTTCTGACATGTTGAGTTTTTTTGCTATGTTATACCCACCACGATTTGTGTTATAAAATAATACATTGATTAATTTAGGAAGCATTGATATGTTGTTATGGTTGTCCACAAGTGTTTTTATAAGAAAATTGTGCTTTGAATGGGGTTGTGAATAAGGGACTGGTGTTATATTATGTTGGCCTAGAAACCCGTCCAAGATTTACTCATTAGGAGTAAATCCTAGATAGTCCCCGGTTTGGGATTGTTCTTGAACACCTAATCTCACTTAGGATGTAAGTGTATAATGTGTATTGTGTTTTCAAGAAAATTTCAGTAGCATTTCCCTGTTTGTTCTCTAAGTACATATGTACTTGGAGAACGGCAGGGAAATGCTGCCAAAATTTTCTTGAAAACCCAATACACATTATACACTTACTAGTGAGATTAGGTGTTCAAGAATGGGATAGGTGGTACACATTTATTATATATAAGAATGACAGCACATGTATTTGTTGGCCTAGAAATCCGTCTAAGATTTACTCAATAGGAGTAAATCTTGGATAGTCCCCGATTTGGGACTATTCTTAAACACCTAATCTCACTTAGGATGTTTTAACCATTAATTATATATAAGACCTTAAACCCTAAAGTTTTAACCATGCTTAAACTCTAATCTGTTAACCCTAGACCCTAATCTTGTTGTAATATATTCTTGTTTTCTCTTTGATTATAGAATGGATAGATCGTGAATGTTCATTCGCAATCGCTACACCCCAGAGTTTATTTTTGGTCTTGATCAATTTATTAGATTTGTCAAGGAACATAGGAAACAACCTGGAGATAGGTTCTACTATCCATTAGGTATTGCAGTAACAACTTGAAAGTCATCACTGATGATGAAATCAAAAGTCATGTCATGTGTAACGGGATTGTACAAGGCTATACAGAATGGCAATGGCATGGAGAGATTTCAAATCTGAAACCAGTGGATGTTGATAGCAGTGCTTGTGTGGAAGAAGTTTTTTCCTCAGATGACGTAGATGTGAACGAACCAGTTCCAGTAAACATCGTTGATGTGATGCTGGATAGTTGTGGGGTAGAGCACACCAAAACCGATCCACCTCCCATGTTTAGAAATATTGTGCATGATGTTGAGATACCATTATACACAGGTTGTACTAAGTTTACAAAGCTTAGCATTGTGTTGAGATTATATAAGTTGAAAGCTAACAATAGATGGAGTGACAAAAGCTTCACATCATTGTTGTCTTTGTTGAAAGAAATGCTTCCTGAAGGAAATGAGTTGCCAATCTCAACATACCAGGTAAAGAAATTGTTGTGCCCAATGGGAATGGAGGCCAAGAAGATGTACACATGCCCGAATGATTGTGTATTATTTCAAAAGGACTATGTGGATTTGAAAGATTGTCTAAAATGTGGTGCGTCATGGTATAAATTGACGACTTTGGGGGAGTCCAAAATTGGTTCTCCTACCAAGGTGATGTGGTATCTACCTATAATATCACAGTTTCAACGCTTGTTTTCCAATCTGATAGATGTGAAGAATTTGAGGTGGTAAGAAAAATAATGATGGGATCCTACGACATGTGTCTGATTCCCCACAGTGGAAGAAGATTGATCTATTGTACCCTAAATTTGGTGAAAAAATTAGAAATCTAAGACTTGGGCTTTGTACAGATGGGATGAATCTGTACGGGACATTGAGAAGCCAACATAGCACTTGGCCAGTCATGTTTGTTATATACAATCTTCCTCCCTGGTTGTGTATGAAAAATAAGTACGTTATGTTTTCATTGTTGATATCTGGCCCTAAAAAACCTAGAAATTATATCGATGTTTATCTTGAACCTCTGATTGATGACTTAAAGAAACTCTAGGGTGAAGGTGTGATGACTTATGATGCTTCACGAAGAGAGACATTTTGTTTACACGCTATGTTGTTTTGCACTATTAATGACTTTCCAGCATATGAGAATTTGTTTGGATATAGTGTCAAAGGAGCTAAAGTGTGTCCTATGTGTGAAGAGAACACTGATTCAACAAGACTAAAACATGACGGCAAGACTGTATATCTTGGTCATCGAAGGTTTCTTCCAAAATTCCATTTGTATCGTAGGAAGCGCAAACCATTCAATGGATGGAATGAGGAACGGAGTGCACCTAAACCTATACCAGGGGAGGTTGTTTATGAAAGAGTAAAAGACTATGTCAATGAATTTGGTAAGAGATCACAATGTACTATGGCCACACAGAGTGACAAATCTTTATTCAAGAAGAAGTCAATATTTTAGGATCTTCCTTATTGGAGTTCTTTGACAGTCAGGCATTGTATCGATGTCATGCACGTTGAGAAAAATGTCTGTGATAGCGTCATTGGTACTCTGTTGAATATACCAGGTAAGACTAAAGATGGGATAAAATCCATACTGGACCTATGTGAAATGGGAATAAGGTCAGAATTAACAGAATTATGTGAAATGGGAAATCGGAGAACATACTTACCTCCCGCTTGTTATACGTTTTCTAAAAAGAAGAAGAAAGCTTTTTGTGAATGCTTGGTAAATGTTAACGTGCCACAGGGTTACTCATCCAACATCCATAGATTGGTATCAATGAAAGATATGAAGTTGATAGGTCTTAAATCTCATGATTGTTACACTCTAATGCAACAAGTATTGCCCGTGGAAATTCGATCTATATTATCGAAGCATGTAAGGTTTGCAATCACCAGACTTTGTTTCTTTTTAAACAGTCCGTGCAGCAAAGTTATTGACCTTGATACTCTCGATACTTTGCAAAGAGAAGAGGTTGTTACCCTATGTCAGCTTGAGATGTATTTCCCTCCTTTGTTCTTTGATATCATGGTACATCTTATTGTCCACTTGACTAGGGAAGTGAAAATGTTGGGACCAGTTTTCTTGCATTGGATGTATCCCTTTGAACAATACATGAGCATTTTTAAAAGTGATGTTTGAAACCGTTATCGGCCTGAAGGGAGTATTATTGAGGGTTATGTGGCGAGAGAGGTTATGGATTTTTGCAATGACTTTCTAAGTGGTAATGACACTCCTGTAATGACAAGAATATTGAGGAGCAATTTGGCAAAGGAATTTTGGGATCACAGGAGAAAGTAATTAGTCATGAGCAGTAGGAACAAGGTCACTTGTATGTTTTACACAACATGGACGAAGTGAGTGTTTATATCGAGGAACATACCAATTTCATCAAGAGACAATGTCCTCGAGCCAATTCAATGTGGCTTGCTAGATTGCATAACAAGACATTTATTAAGTGGTTTGAAGATAAAGTCTTACATCAACTATTTCAAACACAAGATGATATTACTGAAACTATCAAATGCCTCACCTTTAAACCAAAATTGAATGTTATGTCTTATGAAGGGTATGACATTAATGGATTCACATATTACACAAAGCGCCAAGATGATAAGAGTGTCGTCCAAAATAGTGGGGTCACCCTTCAAGCGTCGACTATGTTTTTTGCAAGTGCAAAGGATAAGAGTCCACGTGAAGCTAAAATGTCATATTATGGTATCATTGAAGACATATGGGAGTTTGACTACATAGATTTTAGAAGCCCGCAACTACCGAGGTAGCTGCAAAAATGGTAAAATACAACTCTTAGGGAAATCGTTCGAATATTGATTATTTGTGGTGTTTACTTACTTACCAATTTTTGTTGATGGCGATTAGTGGGAGTTGCACGAGCTGAGGAAACAAGGCAAGTTCATCCCTGAGGGCACAAGGGATGAATTGACATTTGCTCTGGGTAACCCAGAGTATCTTGGACGTGTTAGGGGTGCAGGCACTAGTGTGGGCATCAAAGCGTTCTTTGGGCCATCCCAGCGCAAACATGTCCCAAAAGTGGAAATTTCACAAGAAGAGGTAACCTATTCTTTTCTTAGAATGTTACTGTAAAAGGGAATTCAATAATCAGAAGCTAGCATTTCTTTTATCCATGTATAGGTACATAAGATAGTTGATAGGAGAGTCGATGAAGTAGTTGATAAGAGAGTCAAGGAAGCAGTTGATAAGACACTCCATGAAGCAATGAGCAAGTGGCATGCATCTTTGATGGCCACTCAGACAATACCTATGACGTCTCGCTCTACTCCTACAGCAGAGGTTGGGAGTAATACTATAGACCCACCACCTAGCACATCTGTTGTAAGTATTTTTATGACATAGTTGCTAGTCTTTTTAAGATGATATGTTTTCAAGATGATATGTATATATGTATATAACATTCTTTACGTAAATTTGTAGGGGTTGAAGCCATGCCGTCTAAAAAGTAAAGAATATGTCATTGCAGAGGCGTCAGCTTACCCATCCCTTCCAGGAGAAATGTTTCATGGGTCTCCATTACCAGATGGTTGGGTTCGTGTGAGCCCGCTACATATATTCCTCAATTGGATAGATCTTCTATTTCCATATGCCCACCCAGATTGTGAAATGCTTGGTGAGGCAGAAGGCGGAGTTATATTGTGGCTAAAAGCGGATGTCGTCTATACTGAAATTGTATGGTCAATTTACATTATGTTAAATTGTTAGTGTGCATATATGAGGTCAATTGATCTGAAATTATATATACATGTTAAAACGAAGACACCCAGAGCATATAAGCCTCTACCTCCACCTCCTACATTACCAAGTTGGGTTCCACATGACCTACCTGCCCCGTTAGGTCCTAATTGTAGGGGTATGGCAGTATGGTTAGGCGAACATGATATAAATTGCCCGATAACTGTTTCTATAGATGTGGATGTTGGATGTCAAACATATGAAAACAAACTATTTATACAAGATATTTTGGAGTTGTTTGGCTATGATTGGCTGAATACATCTATGATAGAGCTATGGATAAGGTGAGATCTTATTTATACATCCATATACCTTGTGTAGGATCCGGTGATCTGGTTTCTTATATATTAATATATACATAATACATATTTTGCATCTACTTAGACAAGATATGTGCAGATTTTTCATTTGAACATGTAGGATTTTTTATTCCATCTTTGATTAGTCTAGTAGTTAAAGACCCTTCATTAGTTCAACAATATTGTTATGATTCTTTTACAAATTTTGGTCAAAATAAGAAGACGGTCATAATAGCTCCATTTAATGTGGAGTAAGTTTACTTTGCTTATAATTTGGACTTAAGAAAATTATATTTTTATTGTGTATTTCGAGTTATTAATTTTTAACTTTTTTACCTCTAGAGGTACACATTGGGAGTTACTAGTTATTGTCCCCGGGACGTTCACTATCTATTATCTAGATCCTAAGGGGACTAAATTGAATCCAACATATGGACACGCAATGAAAATGGCATTATTCCGATGAGAAATATTTCATTTTTATATCCGTTAACATCTGTTATTACATTAATATTTGATTATGCAATTTATTGTGTTACATTAACATGTAGGGGTTTACATGAGTTCAAAAAGGTTGGAGGAAAGGTCCCAAGGAAAAAGAACCAGCCAATAATTTGAGAGAACGTGGAAGTAAGTTCCTGACTCCAATGTATGTATTATTTATGTGAATTGTGCTTAGTTGTATTTTTTAATATTTTGTATATTTCAATTTATAGTGTGCTACACAAGACAACGGATGGGCATGTGCATACTATGTGATGCGATTTATGCACATAATTATCAACCATGCCGCAGTAGACATTGATATCATACATGAGGTATTATATATAGTCTCATTAGATAATATGAAATATATCAATCTTATTTATATATTAGTAATTATATATATACATCATTCTCTTTGTAGGTGTTTAAAGCTGACCTCACTATAGGTAAAGCCTTATCAGATGTACATGCTCCCTATATGATGAAAGAATTAAATGATGTAAGAGAAGAATGGGCAAAAGCCATACAATAGTGGGAGTTTTAAAATATAATTGAGATGTTGATAGCGATAATGACTAAAGAATGTTTATACATGTGTGAATGTGAAAATGAATGGAACTGTAAAGTTGCTACATGAATGTTTCTACATGTGTTTGAATGTTTCTACATGTGTGAATGTGAAAATGAAAAGAGCTGTAGGTTGCTACATGAATGTTTCTACATGTGTGAATGTGAAAATTGAATGGAATTGCAGGTTGCTAAATGTGTGAAAATGAATCTTGTTAATTTTGCATGTTTGTGGCCTGTTGTTGGCTAATATCAATGGATGTTGTAAACCTACAGTTCAGAACCGAACTGCAGGTTCTGCATCCTACGACCAGCCATACAGCAGGCCTGCAAACAGATAAGAAAAAAAAATCAAAATATAGGCGTCAGTTATTAGTTGAAAACCAACAACAAAGGATTACAACGTCAGTTAATAGAAAAAAAATTGCCGCCTAATGTGGCCAGACAACACGGTGATATGGCATCGGTTATTACTAAGAAACGGACGCCTATAGTGTCCGAGATGGCGCCCTTTTTGTGGCGTGAAGGGTTTGGGCATCGGTTTCCCTACTAATAACCAACGTCTATAGTGCCCCTGCTGGTGCCCTTTTGTGGCACAAAGGGTTCTAGCATCGGTTTCTCCACTAATAACTGACGCCTATAGTGCCCCTGCTAGCATGTTTTGGGTGGCGTGAAGGGTTCTGGCGTCAGTTTTCAAACCGACGCCTAAGGGTTCACCTTTTAGCGGCGCCCACATATGTGTCGCTTTTTAACCGTCACCAAAGGCCTTAAATACCCGACACCAAAGATCAGTTTTGTACTAGTGACAATCCTTCTAATCATGGAATATGGTAAGATTATCAGTTTTGGTTCGTTACAAATCTCCCAAATTGTTTGTCCGAATTTGCAATGGGTGGGATCAAGTTGGTTTCGTGTTATGATCATGCTTGTCAATACACATACTTAGACATCAAGGCACCTTTACAATAGGTTTCTTGGCATGTGATATAACATGTTTATACCTAGTGTCCTTATATTAAAGCTTGACCCTAGTTGTGTGTATCATTCTCCCCAAAGGGAACTATTATTTTAAATAAGCACTGCAATATTTTTTAGGTGCATGATGTCCATATTAATAGGGATTAATAAAATTCCCTTGAATATTTAAATGTGTTTCATGTCAAATGTAGTTCCATGATGTGTTTTATAATGAAAATCAACTCTATAAGTTTAATGTCATTAATGTTTAATCTGTCCTACTTTGTTAATCTAAGATTCTATTCTTGCCTTTATTTTGAATATTAACCATTACATGAATTAAAATTAGGGGAAATAATCAAGGAAAAAATATATATACACCTATGTATATATCCAAAAACTGCACTTATATAACAAGGACATAATTATAACAAAAACATATTATACTCATATAACAAAAACAAATGTGTATACTAAAAACAACTAAGATAATAAGTGAACTATGATTTCTAGGATCCCAATATTGATTGCTTGGATTATTTCTACCTTAGAATATGCATTTTGAGTCATTTATCATCTTCCCTAAATTTCCAACCCATTAAATAAAACATGAAATTCTCATTCACTTCTATGTCATCATCAATATTTTGGAAATCTTTTACTCTTGGTGTTTAAATATGGATTCCACTCAAAGATATTGACAATATATGTTCTCTAGTATTTAATTTAAATTAATAAAGTATCATGTATCATGTTTAGTGTAGAAGTGGCTAGTTTAGTAGTGGGTTCTGGGCAATTCATTTTTTCTCATTGGATTACAAACTTTTGAAATTAATAACGAATTTTATCTCTATTACAATCTTTGGAAATAGAGTGCTCAAATACATTACTATAGATTTATACTTAATTTTGTTTGATATCATGTTAAACTATAATAGAAACATGCATAAAGTTAGTATGATCTTATTTTCTTTGATCTAGAACTAGTAATGCATACATGAGTTTGATGATAAGTCAAGACCACAATTTAAATGATAATAACACGATCAAAGTAATTAAGTTGCAAGTTAGGATAGTTGTTTGCGTGGTTGGGTGTTAATACGAGCACTTCAAGAGGTGTTTTAGAACAGTTTATTTGGGTCTGGGTCGTTGGTGACCCAGCTTTGGTTAGTGATGGCTTGGGGCAAGCCTGAATTGATATAGTGTTGGTTAATATGGAATTGGACAGAGTCTATATCAACATTGACAATAGATAACCACTTGTTTGATGGAGAACAATAGCTTGGTAGGCGGTAGATCCAACATCTTCCTGAGATGGGGAGATGGTGATTTAGTTTTGTCTTCTATAGATGAGAGAAGGTCATTGACATGACAAGATTTTGTGATGGTTGAGGAGGGGTTTTGATTGATGATAGTCATTGAAGAACATTGAGGGTATCCACTAAATTGTTGCTTGAAGCATTAGAATGGCCACCATCACCAGGATGATCACTTGTGTCTAGCCACTTATGGATCAAAATGTTTTTTGTTTGAGTTGATTTTTCAATAGAGCATGTGATATTGTAACTATATCAATATCATTATATACTCTTAAAGTCCTTTCCTAGTCGCTCTATACTTTTTTGAATTGATGAGGGATCCTAAAGTGTTTAAAGAACTTTTGATCAAAAAAAAGGGAAGAAAATATAGGTTTTTATAAGTTCATGTTTCCCCAAAATAAATAGGTTCTTGTATCCCTATACATATTCCATCTTTCTAGTTTGTTTTCTTTTCTTATTTTCCATATGTAAGCAAAGAATCATAACCTAAAACCCTTACTTAGTTCACCTATCATTATTTTTCCTTCTCCATTACCTAGAAGGGTGTTGAACTAATGCTCAGCAACAGTTTGTGTTTATAATGTCATTTTGGAGGGGATACCTACTGGCTTTTTGTTAGCTTGAGTTTGGAGAAAAAGATTTTATCTTCAATTGGGTTGAGTGAAATTTTGTTAGTGAAAATTCTAAAACAAAATAAGTAATCGACATGTATATTTTTTATCCCTCAAAGCTTGCTTATCTTTTTGTATATCAAAAACATGGGTATTTATGATTCATGGTATATAAAAGAAAAACAAGCTATATTTGTTGTACAAAGATAAAGCAAAATTAAAGCATTGCATTCAAATCCGCCTTGATGTGCACCCAGGTGGGCTCAACATTCTCAAACTTGTCATCAAAAAATTTGGCATTCCTCTTGTAAGACCCCTGACCTAGACGAAACCCTAATGATTCTTAATTTACCTAATTGGGTGCTTAGATGTTTAATCAAACTGTTGTTTATGCTTTGATATCAGTTAATTAAACAATGCCTCAAGTTTGGTCCAGATTGAACTTTGTTTGTGCAAGTTATGTAACTTGATGCACATTTTGGACTTTATGCAATTTACACATATCTGAGGTTTTTCTTGCAATTTGTCATAAGCTTGGAGCACCTCACATGTTTTAATATCACTCTTGAGTTAGTTGTACCATGGGGAGCCTATATGCACCTTGACTTTGTATGTGTGACATTTATCTTAGGATTGAACTTAGGATTTTCTCTCATAAATAACCCACCATGTGCGATATTGCCCAAAACATTATCTTGTGCGTTGGATTGCATGGCTTTCTTGAACTCCACTAATGATGGGCTGCTGGGTTGTATGGAAAAGATGCTCTTGACCACAGACACTTGACAAGTTTGGATAAGACACCTTACCTCTTCCTTCTCTCTCCCCTTTAGCTTTTTCTACTCCTCTCCTTGCATGTAGACGGATCCCTTACACACTCCCTTCACCCACTTCGTCCCCCTTACTTATGGATCTCGTCCCTCCCTATTGATGAAGGAATGAAGCCCAAGATCATGTTCTAGAATCGTGAAGAACACTTTTCTTCTTGCTTCCTTGACCAAGGGATTCTCGTTCTTGGAAGTTGGAACTAGCTTAGACAGATGGAGAGCTCAAAGATAGGATTCTTTTCTTCCCTTTTTCCTCAAGATACCTTACTTATTGGAGCTGCATATTCATCCTAGAGGCGAGTCATATAACTCCCTTCTTGATTCATTGATTACTCATAAACTTGCCATGAACAAATCTTGCTCTAAAACTTAGTAATGAGTAGCAAATTTCGAATATTTAGTAAAGTGGTGTATATATATGATGATTCTCGAGTGGATAATCCTCTTGTTACTCTCCTTATTCTTGTGTACATTCTCTATTTGAAATGTGAGATTTAGACCTTTCTTGTCCATGAATCAATGGTGTTGTTGTGGGGGAAATCGATGGATTTCCTTGACCTATTTTGAGCTAATTTCTACCTTGCCTCATGATTTGATGGTTAGTTCATTGTGTAGAATGTTGGTTGTATTTTGTTACTATTTTGTTGGCCTAGTTAGAACCCTTAGAACTGATGGTCATAATTTTCTTATCTATGTATGGTTAATGGTATCCATAATCATAATAATTAATGGTGCTTGAGAGGTTGAAACAATGGTTTACCTTGGTGCCTTGAACTATTTTCTCTCTTGTCATGTGACATCGTGAGTTGGCCTTTAGGAAGGAATGAAGATGGTACTTTAGCTTCTGTTTGTTGACTTTAGGGAGCTCAAGGAATGATGATTGTGTTGCCTTCATCACTAATTATCGATGGTTATTTTAAGCCCCATGAACGATGGTTCTTCCTAGGGATTTAAGTTGATTTTTCCTCCTCATGTTTCAACCCGATAGTTGGTTCCTGTACTATTTGGTTTGACCATTTTTTTCCAATTGATGGCTTAGATTTAGCTTCTATTTTGGATCTTGTTATGCTTGAGAAATGATGGTGTATTGGTGCTCTCACCAAGTGGTCCAATCGGTAGTTTTATAAACCCTAACAAGCAATGGTGTTGCTTGATGTCCAAGTGTTGTTTTCACCCAGTTATGCTACTGGATGACCTCATTGGTTTAAATCAAATGATGGTCTTACTAATGGCCCATACAAGGGTCGTCCTAGTGACTTAAGTTTTTACTCCTCTAATGCTAGGTCGATGGTTCTCCTAGTTCCTCAATTGATGGCTTCCCTGCTTTCAAATTGATGGTTCTCATAGTGTCATAACTGATGGTGGCATTGCTTTCACAATTAATGGTGGACCTGAGTCCATAGTTGATGGTGCTATTGAAGTCAATGAACGATGACCCTTCTATGTGTTTGATTCTATGGGTTCTTGTGATCCAAAAGTGGTGATTAATGTATTTGAATCAATGATCTTCCTAGTTCATAACTCGATGGTTTTTCCTAGACAAATGTCTCAAGGTTTTAAATGTATTGCATCTAATGGTTTTACCTATCTAACACCCAAAGGTCTTAGGTGAGGATTTATACTTGGAATGTTTCAGTTGTATGCCCTATTCCAATGGTTATGTTTTATGCAACCATGATTCAGTGGTGGTGATTCATGTACACATGCAATGGTTTTAATTGCCTTGAACTTGATGGTCTAATGTGTGGTCTATGATTTGATGGGTTGTTCTTCATGCACTTGATCTGATGGTGATGATTAATGAAATAATTCAAAAGTCATGTTTGTCTTAAAACCAATAGTTTTATGTATGATTTGATGGTTTGTGCTTGTTGTACCTAACCCAATGGCTTGGATTTGATGAGTTGGATTCAATTTTTTTAAGACCATGATTTTGTAGTCTTACCTTTACCCTTGAATGAATATAGATCAAAGGTTGTTGTAAAGTGCTAATTTGAAATGTTAAATTCAACTTGTGTTGTTAAACCCTAACCCTAGTACCATCAAATATAATGGTGGTTAATCATACCTAGTTTCTTTGCATGATTGGTACAATAAAGGAAGGCCCTTAATGCTAAGATAACCTTACTATGTTATCCAATGAACATCTTTTAGTCCTTTATTGCATTGTTCCACTGAGCATATGTATCATAAATACGATGATGGTATGTTGAGTCTTTTGGAAGTCATGTGAAGATAATGGTGTTCTTGTAGGAGATAATGTGATGGCCTTAATGACCTTTGGACATGGTTGAACACTAATGGAGGTGTGATTCTCTTCATGATGTGATAATAGTAGCTACAGTGGGATAATGTGATAAGGATTTATATCATGTGTTGGTCTGACGACAAGTAGAATCTCATGAATGACAATGAAATAGTCCCTGTGATGTTGAAATAAGGATTATGCCTCATGCATCTTATATCTTCTGGAGTTGTTATATATTAATGCTTGTTAGAAATGAATTAGGTTTTCTTTGTCCACTTGTTTGATTTAGCCTTAATTCACTCAATTGGCAATAATGAATCAAAGTGAAACCCTAATCATGCAGTGCCATGTGTCATACATTCATTCCAGTATCAGGACTTAGTGGATGGTGAAACAAGTATTCCTTTAATGGAAGCTCAGAGTCATATATTGTTCAGTATATGCATGTCCACAAGTATGCCTAAGGTCATAACTTGGAAAGCGACCGGTTGTGGTCATATCTCGGATATTGTATATGTGATATGTTATGAGGATGGTTGTGGTCATACCTCAGCAGGAGAACGGTTGTGGTCATATCTCAGTTTTACTAGTGTTGTGACCTATATACCAAGGGTAGACTAGGATGTTTTGCATCTTGACTTTATATGTCCATGGAAGACTCGTACTGACCAAGGGTGGATGAGATCTTAGGATTCCAGTCATCCTAGATCTTGCACGAAACTAATATTGACTTAACAGTGGTCAGTTGGAGTTTGAGTGGTATACCACTCAAACTCCCCAGGGCTTAATAAAATATGTAAACAGTTGTGTATCATATCTGTTAGGGTTAAACACACTTCACATTGGATGATAACCTTGATTGCTCCTTTCAAAATATAGACGATTTATAATGCAATAAGAGGAAGTAGCCATGCTTTATTTTTGACATGATATGTAATTAGACATGCTCACATTGCTAGTTTTTATCATCCTATTGGATATGCCTATGTTGTTGGATATGATGACTTCTAGTTATGCTTATGTTGTTAGTTTTATTATGACTATAGGCATGCTATATTATTAGATATGCTCCTACTAATATGCACATGTTGTTATAAATATTCATGATGCCCGTTAGGCTCATAATGACGGTTATGATCATGGTAATATCTATACATGGTAATTTAGAATAATGCTAGCTTCTAAGACTCTGATTAGAATTGCTCTTAATATGGCCTATATATGTGATAATTCTATTTTGTTGCATTATCTATCTATCTGCTTAATCTGCTAAATCTATTTAACATGTTTATTTACATAACCTATTGTAATCAATAAGTGTTGTTCAGAGTTATATTTCTCGCTAGGACATTGGTCTCACTTGTGGGTCACCACATCTTTTTACATGATCGTCAGTAGCAGTAATAGACCATGGTGGCAAGGAGGATCTTATGTGATGGATCACACCAGGAAAGTTGGTTAGATGTTTAGTGAGTCTTAGAGTCGTCCCTGTACTATTAGGTCAGGGCGGGAAAAGTTTAGTGCATGGTTTTTTATCGATATGAGCTTCAATAGATTTCGCATGATGTTATTGTAGATGATATCTCTTGTGTATATGTTGTGGCTAATGTCATGGAGCATTTGTAAGAGAAATTTGATAAGATTTATGAAATAATTCAAGTTGTTGAGATTTTATGTGAATCTTGTTCGATAAGTTTTTTTCTAATTCTCCTTTTAGTGATGTGCTTTATTAGTGGTTGATCGTGTTTAAGTTTTAGGTAATCTCACTTCGTGTGATGGGTTGTTACAATTGGTGGTATCAGAGCTATAGTTCGTTAAGTATACAGGGACATTAGGACTTAGGACTAGGATGATAACTAAGTAATGAAAAGTACATGAACATAATGCATGCTCCCTAAAATTAGTACTTGGATGAACTGGCCAGGTATTCATTTACTAAAAGAAAGGCAATTATGGAACTCTTTGATTATTATTATCTTTCTGATTACCCTGATCAAGTAGTCAATTGGAAACAATCCAAAGAGCATAATAATTAAGACATCATGGTGAACATGTCTTAATTATACCTTAAAGGAAAGATGAAAATCATATCTAACTCATCAAAACTTGAAAGTTTGATTATTAAAGAAAGAGACATGATAGTGTGGAGCTCATATATGAAGGAAAATAAGATAAGAAGGGTTCCTAAAACTATGATTCTGGAAAATATTAGAGTAGAAGAAAGATAAATATGTGTTAGTGTAATAACCTAAGGTGTAAAATTCTTATAAGAATACGAGAACTCCAATGATAATCACGATATGAGACAATAAAGGTGGATAAATATGGATGAACAAAAAGGAATATGAGTAAATCTTAGACCCAACTCTATATGTAAGAAGATGTTAATGTCAAGTTTTCATGACCTATAAAAGAAATTATAAGGAAACAATTTATGTTGGATGGATAAGAATGAGATATATTACGAACTAACCCCTAAAAGAGTAAATATGAAACATGATAAATGAAAAGATACATATATATATATGTTAAATGACTAACATGAAAGAATAATGAGGTACGATAATCATGTTAATTCCCATACATTTGGCAAGGAATCCAAGTAAAAAAGTGAATAATACATAAAAGGTTGTAACTTGTTTTCTCATGGTGATGCCCCCCCTTTTTGTTAGAAACCCTTGGGATAGTATCAATGTGTTGTGAGAGGTATATCTTTCCCCTTGCGATCTTCTTTCTTGAGATGTTGCATTCAAGCGGATCATATGCCACTTGGTATGCGACGATTCCATGTAATCCTAGGGATGGACATCATGGTTTAGCATGTGGCAGTTTTGGACTATAGTTCTAAGATCGTGATGTTTGTAATAGGGACATCTTTTAAGCTTTCAGGAATTTAGGGAGATCTTTATAGCATGTTGGGTGTCGGTTGTGATGAAAGAGGAGCTGACAAGACAAGGATGTGAGATCTTCTTGACACATGTATTGGATACCAAGGTTATGAGTCCAAGTATCCATGGTGTATCAATGGTACATGAGTTGGAGACGTTCAAATGAGTTCCTGATGTTCCTTTTTCTATAGAGATTCATATCTTGAGGTGCTCAAATGACCCTTTGAGAAGAAGAATAATGATTCTATGATGATATAACTACCGACAGTAGGACAAGGTGCACAGATAGGTGGCATCATGGTACTAGACATCATATCAGAGTGGTGTAGCGAAAGCATGATGGCTTCCATGAGACAGGTGAGTGATGGGATAGTATGTTGCCACAACCAGACATGACATCATAAGTTGTATATAGTAGGAGATGCAAGACACTCCCCGTTTGACATAAAGCAGGCAAGTATTAGCTTGAAGGTACAATGTTTCAACAACAGATGGAAGCAGTTCAAGATAGGCAGAATCACATGTTAGTAGCCATAGTGAACCATTAGAGTTCCAAGTTCGAGTCAATACCCAAAATTTGCACATGGTTTACCGTAGTTCCATGTCCCATAATAGAGGAAGTGTCATCCTGATATTGGATGAGTGATGCAGACAATGGAGATGAAGTTAATAAAGATGTTGGTGGGATGGTATCTATGATGGTCCTTGATAACACATACAGGTGAGGAGGAAGGTTATAGTTTTAGTGGATATTTTGTGACATTACCATGAGATGGAAACATTGTGAGAGACAGAGGATAAGATACATAGAAGATAACCATCCTTGTTTGCTTCAGATTCCGTAGGCAAAATCCCTATTAGGGATTTATGCTAGTAAGACCCTTGACCTATCCTAAACCCTAACGATGCTTAATTTGCCTAATTGGATGCTTAGATGCTTAATCAAACTCTTGCTTATGCTTTGATATCAGTTAATTAGGTCATATTTCAAGTTTGGTCCAGTCTGGACATTGTTTGTGCAAGTTATGTAATTTGGTGCACGTCTTGGATTTTTATGCAATTTACCCATATTTGAGGTTTTTGTTGAAATTTTTCACATTCTTCTTGATACTCACATATTTTTGTATCATGCTTGACTTAGTTCTACCATGGGGCACCTAGATGCACCTTTGTTTTGTATGTGTGACATTTATCTAAGGATTAACTTAGGATTCTCTCTCATAAATAACCCACCATGTGTGATATAGCCCAATATTTTATCTTGTGCGTTGAATTGGATGGCTCTTTTGAACTCCACTAATGATGTCCTGCTGATCTGCATATAAAAGATGCTCTTGATCATGGACACTTGGGAAGTTTGGCTAAGACACCTTACCTCTTCCTTCTCTCTCCCCTTTAGCTTTTTATACTCCTCTCCTTGCATGCAAACGGATCCCTTACACACTCCTTTCACCCACTTCGTCCCCCTTATTTTTGGATATCTTCCCTCCCTATTGATGAAGGAAAGAAGCCTAAGGTAGAAAGAGCTTGGGGCGGTCTACTCACAAATGATCATGGGATTCAGATTAACCTCCCTTTAAGGTTTTAGAGCTTCCTTAGCTTGTTCTTGAACGAAGAAAGTAAGATATCCTCTCTTTACTTCATTTTCTCTTGTTGTCCTACCATCCTCTCTCTTATTCTTGGTTGGTTCCATGGTTCCCATGGTTGAGTTTGTGCTAGAATTGTGAAGAACACTTTTATTCTTGCTTCCTTGACCTAGGGCTTCTTGTTCTTAGAAGATAGAACTAGCTTGGACAGATGGAGAGCTCAAAGATAGGATTCTTTTATTCCCTTTTTTGTCAAGCTACCTTTCTTATTGGAGTTGCATCTTCATCCTAGAGGTGATTCATATAACTCTCCTCATGATTCATTCATTACTCATAAACTTGCCATGAATAAATCTTGCTCTAATAATTAGTAATGAGTAGCAAATTTTGAATCCTTGGTTAAGTGGTGTATATATATGATGGTTCTTGAGTAGATAATCCTCTTGTTACTCTCCTTAATCTTGTGTATGTTCTCTATTTGGAAGATGAGTTTTAGACCTTGCTTGTCCATAAATGAATGGTGTTGTTGTGGTGGAAATTGATGGTTTTCCTTTACTATTTTGAGTTGATTTCTACCTTGTTTTATGATCCGATGGTTAGTTTCTTGTGTAGAATGTTGGTTGTGTTTTATTACTATTTTTTTGGACTTGTTAGAAGCCTAAGAATGGATGGTCATAATATTCTTATCTCTGGATGGTTGATGGTTTCCATAATCATAATAATTAGTGGTGTTTGAGAGGTTGAAACGATGGTTTACCTTGGTGCCTTGAATCGTTTTCTCTCTTGTTGTGTGACCCAATGAGTTGGCCTTTAAGAAGGAATGAAGATGGTACTTTACCTACTGAATTACTTTACAGAGCTCAAGGAATGATGATTTTATTTCCTTCATCACTAAATGATCGATGGTTATTTTAAGCCTCATGAACGATGGTTCTCCCTAGGGATCTAAGTTGATCTCCCCCCTCCTTATGTTTCAACCTGATAGTTAGTTTGGGTGCTATTTTGTTTGACCATTTTGTGCCAATCGATGGCTTGGACTTAGTTTCTATTTTGGATCTTCTTATGCTTGAGAAACGATGGTATTGGTTCTCTCACCAAGTAGTCCAATCGGTGGTTTTATAAACCCTAACAAGCGATAGTATTGCTTGTTGTTTAAGTGTTGTTTTCACCTAGTTATGATACTCGACGACCTCACTAGTTTAAATCAAAGGGTGGCCCTACTAATGGACCAAACGAGGGTTGTCCTAGTGACTTAAGTTTTGACTTCTCTAGGTCTAGGTCAATGATTCTCCTAGTTTCTCAATTGATGGTTTCCCTACTTTCAAGTCGATGGTTCTCATAGTGTCACAATCGATGGTGGCATTGCTTTTAGAACTAATGGTGGACCTGAAGTCCACAACCGATGGTTCTCTTAAAGTCAACAAATTGATGACCCTTCTAGGAATATTATATGGGTTCTCATGATCCAAAAGTAGTGATTAGTTTATTTTATTCAATGATCTTCCTAGATCATAACTCGATGGTTTTTCCTAGACAAATGTCTCAAGGTCTTACATGTATTGCATCTAATGGTTTTACCTATCTAACATCCAAAGGTCTTAGGTGAGGACTTATACTTGGAAGGTTTGGGTTTGATGCCCTAATCTGATGGTTATGTTTTATGCAATTGTGATTCAATGGTGGTGATTCATATACACGATACAATGCTTTTAATTACCTTGAACCTGATGGTCTAATGTGTGGTCTATGATTTGATGGGTTGTGCTTAGTGCACTTGATTTGATGGTGGTGATTAATGGACATAATTCAAAGGTCATGTTTGCCTTGAAACTGATAGTTTTACGTATGGTCTGATGGCATGTGCTTGTTGCACCTAACCCAATGGTTTGGATTTGATGATTTAGAGTCAAATGTTTTAAGCTCATGATTTTGTAGTCTTACATTTACCCTGGAATAAATATAGATCTAAGGTTGTTGTAAAGTACTAATTTGAAATGGTAAGTTCAACTTGCATTGTTAAAACCTAACCCTAGCACAATCAAATATAAAGGTGGATATTCATACCTTGTTCCTTTGCATGATTGGTACCATAAAGGAAGGCCCTTAATGCTAAGATAACCTTATTATGTTATCATGTGAAAATATTTTAGTTCTCTATTGTAATGTTATGATGAACATATGTATCGCAAATATGATGATGGTTTGTTGAGTCTTTTGGAAGGCATGGGAAGATAATGATGTTCTTGCAGGAGATAATGTGATGGTCTTGATGACCTTTGGGCATGGTTGAACCATGGAGGTATGATTCTCTTCATGATATGGTAAGGGTTGGTACCATGGGATAATGTGATAAGGATTTATATCATGTGTTGGTGTGACGACAAGTAGAGTCTCATGAATGACAATGAAATAGTACCCTATGATGTTGAAATAAAGATTATGCCTCATACGTTTTATATCTTCTGTAGTTGTTACATATTAATGCTTTCTAGAAATGAATTAGGTTTTGTTCTTCCACTTGTTTGATTCAGCCTTAATTCACTCAAATGGCAATAACTAATGAAAGTAAAACCCTAATCATGTAGTGTTATGTGTCACAGATCTATTCCAGTGTCAGGACTTGTTGAATAGTGAAATGAGTATTCCTTTAACGGAAGCTCAGAGTCATATATTGTTGAGTATATGCATGTTCACGAGTATGACTACGGTCATATCTTGCCAAGAGAACGCCTACGATTGTATCTCGGATATTGTATATGTGGTATGTTTTGAGGATGGTTGTAGTCCTACCTCGGTAGGAGAAGGGTTGCAGTTGTATCTCGGTTTCAATAGTGTCGTGACCTATATACCAAGGGCGGACTAGGCTATTTGCAGCTTGACTTTATATGTCACTGTGGAAGACTCGTATTAACTGAGGGCAGATGGGATCTTAGGATTCCGTTCATCCTAGATCTTATACGACACTGATTTTGACTTAGTATTAGTCAGTTGGAGTTTGAGTGGTATACCTCAAACTTCCCATGACTTAATAAAATATGTAAACTAATGTGTATCATATATGTTAGGGTTAAATATGCATCACATTGGATGATAACCCTTGATTGCTCATTTCAAAATATAGATGATGTATAATACAGTAAGAGGAAGTAGCCATGTTTAACTGTTAGACATGATATGCTATTAGACATGCTCACATTGTTAATTTTTCTCATCCTATAGGATTTGTCTATGTTGTTAGATATGGTATACTATTAGTTATGCTTATGTTGTTACTTTTGCTATTGACTATAGACCTACTATATTATTAGATACGCTCCTACTAATATGCACATGTTGTAAATATTCATGATTCTCATTAGGCTCATACTGATGGTTAAGATTATAGTAATATATATACCTGATAATTTATAATAATGTTATAAGACTCTGACTAGAATTTCTCTTAATATGGCATGTATATTTAATAATTCTATTTTATTGCATTATCTATCTATCTTCTTAAGCTAATCTATTTAACATGTTTATTTACATAACCTATTGTAATCAATAAGAGTTGTTGAGAGTTATATTTCTCACTGGGACATGGGTCTCACCCGTGGATCACCACATCTTTTTAGGAGATCATCAGTAGCAGTAACAGACTGTGGCAGAGAGGAGGAGTTTATGTGATGGATCATACCAGGAAAGTTGGTTAGATGTTTAGTGCATCCTAGAGTCGTCCATGTGCTCTCAAGTTCGGGCGTGAAAAGTTTAGTACATGGTGTTTTATCTGTTGGCTAAATGGACGTTATTAAAATCCCTCTGTTTTGAAAATGACAAACATTTCATTCTTGTGGATCTAACGTGCTACTTGAGTATTTCAGGAACAAGAATTTAAGATGGTGGATAGCTAAGCTTGGAAGATCTATATGCTCAAATTGTCTTATTTTTTCATGATTGTAACAAAATATAAACTTGAACAAATATATATTGTACAAGTACCTAGATATCATGTAAATCAAGCGTTTAGATCTTCTCTATCCACTCACAACACTTAGATAGGTCATCCCCTATGATAGCATCACAATAGCACTTTAATACATACATTTAGTAAAAGTCTAGACACACTAAAATAGGGACTTTCTCGGTCGACAACTTCTCGATCGAGACACACTCAGTCGACAATCTTCTCGACTAAGAATCACCTAAGTCTACTCTTCTAGCTGGTTCTATAACTGTTAGACTTGGTGGGAAAAAATGGTTGGGAGTTGAGTTGAATGTTGCAATACACTTACTCCAGACTTACCCTCGGTTGACGAAATGCTCGACCGAGAGACACTCGGTCGACAAACTTCTCGACTGAGAAAGGTTTTGTCTGCACCTTTCAGAATTAATTAACTAGTTGTTACAAACGTAATTAGTGGATAACTAATGGCTAGTTGAACACTAAGAACCCCCTAGAAAGTGTCTAGAACGTCCCTAAGAACTAGTAGGCCATTCCTATAAATAGGACATGCCTTAGGACACCTAAACTCACTTGAGTACACATACTTGCAATTGAGAATCAACTCTTGTAAGCTATTGAGCAATCTTTCACATGCAGATCATTTCCATAAGCTGAGATTTCGTGTCCTATAGGCTAGCATCTCCTACCCACTACACTTTCATGTTCATACACATTGGATAGGCAATCAAAACGCTTGATATAGGATTCAAACCTTGTGCTAAAGTGGTAAAGTGTATTCTTCCCTCTTCCTTCTTGTTCCTTTTATTGCTTTGTTTTCTCCTTTGCTACTCCTAGGTTGGAGGTTGTGGAAAGGAGGTTGTAGGAGCTTCTTCAGTGGTGAAGGTAGCTCGGTGTGACTTTGGACTACTTCTAGAAGGTCTCAATGGGAAGCTACTTCAAGGAGGAAGGCTACTTCAAGGGGGAGCTTGAAGTTAATTCAAGTGAAGGCTGCTTCAAGGTTGGTGAGGTGACTTCGGGGTGAAGGTTGTCTAAAGGATTGTGAAGGAAGTTGTATCTTATGTAACATCCTTGTGAGGTAATAAAATACAATTTCTTTCAAAATCCCAATTGGAAACAATTGGGTAGTGGACTGACTCCCTTAGTATTTGCTAAGGGTGGAACCACTCTAAATGTCTTGTCTCCTTCTCCAATATTTTTTTAGTTGTTTGTTAAATTAATTTTAAAAATATCATAAAACCCTATTCACCCCCCCTCTAGTGTTTTTCAATTGGTATCAGAGCATGCTTCAAGGAGCTCTAATCGAGTCTTGAAGAAAATGGGTGATGGGGTACTAAACAACCTCAACTTGGAAGGAACACTGATAGCTCGGCCTCCACCATTTGATGGCACCAACTACACCTATTGGAAGAGGAGGATGCAATTATATTTTCAAGGAATCAGTTGGGATCTTTGGAGAATGGTTTCAAATGCATATGATCTTCCTCAAACTGAATATGCTACATGGGATGCTAATACGGTGAGATTAGCCCAATTGAATGCAAAAGTTGTAAGTATTCTTTATTGTTCAATTTTTGTAGGTGAGTTCAATAGAATATCAAATTGTGAAACTACATATGAAATATGGCATAGACTCTCTATTACTTATGAAGGAACTGTTCAAGTAAAGAATTCCAAAATTGGTATGCTTAAACAAAAATTTGAACATTTTTGTATGGAACCAAATGAGTCTATTAGTGAAATGTATGCAAAGTTCTCTTCTATTGTTAATGGTTTGAATGCATTAGGTAAAGCCATTAGTGAAGAGGATCAAGTGTCAAAAATTCTTAGGTCACTTCCTCCCAAGTACAAGCCTAAGGTGACTGCAATTGAAGAAGATAATGATCTCACTCGACTAAGGATGGAGCAACTCATTGGCAACTTAGAAGCACATGAGGCAACCTTGGAGGAGGAAGAAAGATGAGAGTGTGAACTTCAACAAGGGAGAAAGAAGGGCATGGCTCTAAAGGCTACAAAGGTCATCACTCAAGAAAGTGATGAGACAAGTGATGGAGAAGAAGCTCTAATTGTAAATGGTAAGAAATATAGAAGATTTAAATCTAACAAAGTTGTTGGTTCTTCTTCTTCCCCTCCTAGGTGTTTTGAATGTGGAAAGAAGGGACATCTTAAGAATGAATGTCCTAAAGCAAAGAAGGGTAAGAAAATCTCATCCAAGAAGAAGGGAGAAAAAGTATACAAAGCTACACGGGATGAGTCAAGTGATAGTGAGAGTGGAGAGGAGAACGTGGAGTGTCTCATGGCCAAAGAAGATGATAGTGATGATTCTCAAGAGGTAAGCCTTTTTTATTCTCCAAAAGAAGATCTAATTGCTAGTCTTCAAGATACACATGACAAATATGTTGATTGCAAAAAGAAACTCAAGAAAACCACTAAAACTAATGAGGATTTGTATGCTAAATTAAATAATCTTTCTTTTGAAAAGGATAGTATTATTTCTGAAAACTTTACCTTGAAATCATCTTTAAATGATTGTAGTATGAAGTTGCTTACTTTATAAACAAACTATGGTCTTCTTTCTCAAGAAAAGGTTGAATTGTTTGCCAAACTAAATAATTTTCAGACTCAACCTATCCTATGTACTCATCTAGACTATGATGCTATTGTTAAAGAAAGAGATGCTTTATCATCTGATCTTGATCAAGCAAAGTTAGATGTCAAAAAGAAAATGGATGAGGTTGCTAAGTTACAAAAAGAAGTTAGTAGCTTGAGAAATAATAGTATTCTTGATAAGATCATAAAGAATTCTTCTGGTTATAGTGGAAGAAGAGGTTTAGGATATGTTCCAAAAGAAAACTCTTATCAACCTAAACCTAGGAGAACTCAAGCATCCAAGACCAAGATCATATTTGTACCCAAGAACACAACTCAAAATCCTAGAAAGAGAAATGAAATTGACCTCCATTTGTTGTCACTATTGCTTGCGTCTTGGACATTATTCCTTCTCATGACTTTACAAGAAAAAGGATGTTGAGTTAGTATGGATTCCAAGACCCCAAACTTAGCAAATTTAATATGATTAAGTTGAGATTTGACCTAAAACCTCATTTGAATATCTTAATGTCTTATCTCAACTAAATAGAATGGTACCTTAGCATATTCCAAATATTTAAGCTCAAACTGACATAAACAGATTGTTGGAAACAAACAGAAACAACCTCGATCGACAAATAGTTCGACCAAGACACTTTTTAGTCGAGAAAGTATTCAACCGAGGGAATACCTGTATCAAATCTGAAATCTGTTGTAGAAACAATAACAATTCCGGTCGAGAAAAATGTCGATCGAGACAACTTCAGCCGAGAGATTGTCGACCAAGAAATTTCATGTTTCGATCTATAAAACAACAACATTATCAGTCGACAACATTTTTGACCGATACACATTCGGTCGAAGTATTTGTCGACCGAATGAAGTTCTGTTCAGCTTAATTTATTCAATCATGTTCAATTTGTTATTAAATGTACCTAACCATAATGGACCATCACATGGGTACCAAAACCTATATTTTATTACAGAATTGGGTGGTTGATAGTGGATGTTCCAAACACATGACCGGAAACAAGGATACTTTTCAAACTTTTGAAGAAAAGAAAAGTGGAACAGTCACTTTTGGAGACAATGGTAAAGGTAAAATTATTGGAATAGGTAATATTGGTACAAACCTTGAAATTAAGAATGTTTTACTTGTTGATAGTTTGCACCATAACTTGATAAGTGTGAGTCAACTATGTGATAGTGGATATGATGTTTTATTTAATAAAAATTACTACAAGTTGCTAGTAGAGAACACTACAAATGTTGTGTATGAAGGAAAAAGAATTGGAAATCTATATATTCTTAGACCTAACTCTATGCATCGTTGGAAAATGCTTGCTTGCAAAAGATAATTCTCTACCATTATGGCATAGAAAATTAGGTCATGCTAGTTCACATGTCATTAAAAAGTTAGTTAAATATGATCTTGTTCGTGGTTTGCCTAAGCTATCTTTTGATCAATCTGAAAATTGTGAAACATGTACTTTGGGTAAACAAACTAAAACTTCTTTTAAACCCAAAAACATACTTAGCACCAGTAGATCACTAGAACTCATTCTTATGGATTTATTTGGACCTATGAGGACACAATCTATTGGTGGAAAAAGATATTGCTTTGTTCTTATTGATTATTACAGTAGATATACATGGGTTCATTTTCTCGCAAATAAAGATGATACCATTCAAGTGTTCATACAATTTTTCTCAAAGATTGAAAATCAATTACAAATTAAATATGCACAATTAGAAGTGATCATGGTGGAGAATTTGAGAATCATATATTTGAAGAATTCTGCACATCTCATGGCTACACTCACAATTTTTCAGCTCCACGTACTCCACAACAAAATGGCATAGTTGAAAGAAAGAATAGGTCTTACAAGAAATGGCTAGGACTATGATGCTTGAACATAATACATCTAAAACATTTTGGGCTGAAGCAATAAACACAGCTTGTTATGTACTAAATAGAATAAACGTACATCCTTATTTGAAGAAAACTCCATATGAACCCATCTATAATAAGAAACCAAGGGTTGATTATTTTCATACATTTGGCTCAACTTGCTATATCTTAAACACAAAGGATGATAGAGACAAATTTGACTCTAAATCACAAAAACCCTTTTTTTATATTCAACTTCTAGAAAAGCATTTAGAATATACAACACCATCTTTAGAAAAGTTGAAGAATCCATTCACATTACTTTTCATGAAGAACTAAAACAAAATGTCGAAGATAATGACATAGTTGATATTACTCATCAAATTGAAGATCTTAACATATCAACTAAAGAAGATCAAAATGCTGAAAATGATCAACAAATTGAGGCACAACAACCCATTCCTAGACTAATTAAAAATCATCCTCAAGAACTAATCATTGGGAATCTTAATGATAAAGTAAAAAATCGATCCTCTTTTAGAGATGTTGCAAATATGGCATTTGTATCTATAATTGAGCCCAAAAAGGTAACTGAAGCTCTAAAAGATGATTATTAGATAATGGCCATGCAAGAAGAATTAAATCAATTTACTAAGAATGATGTATGGGACTTAGTTCCTAAACCTCAAGATAAAACCATTGTTGGAACTAAGTGGGTTTTTTGTAACAAATTGAATGAAGTCGGAGAAGTAGTGAGCTATTCCAAATGGATGTAAAAAGTGCATTTCTAAATGGAATAATACAAGAGGAAGTATCTGTTGCCCAACCACCTGGTTTTAAAATTCCTGATAAAGATGATCATGTATATAAACTTAAGAAAGCACTTTATGGGTTAAAACAAGCACCTAGAAATTGGTATGAAAGGCTTAAAAATTATCTCTTTGATAATAGTTTTCAATTGGAAATTCAAATTCAACTTTATTTTTCAAAACGTATGAATCTGACTTTCTAGTTGTTTAAATTTATGTTGATGATATTATCTTTGATGCATCAAATGAATTATTATGTAAACAATTTAGTGATATTATGTAAAAAAAATTTGAAATGAGTTTCATGGGAGAATTGACTTTCTTTCTTGGATTTCAAATAAAGCAAACGTCTGCTGGAATTTTTATAAGCCAAGAGAAGTATACAAATGAACTTTTAAAATGTTTTGAAATGGATCATTGCAAACATGTTACCACACCAATGGTCAATTCTACTAAAATTGACAAAGATGAAAATGGGAAACTCATTGATGATTCTTTATATAGGGTCATGATTGGTAGTTTGCTTTACTTAACCGCTTCTAGACCGGATATCATATTTTCCGTTGGACTTTGTGCTAGATTTCAATTAAATCCCATGCAAACTCATTTTCAAGCTGTCAAAAGGATTCTAAGATACTTATCTGACACTTCAAACCATGGTTTAGCAAGAAACAAAATATGGTTGCTCTTTCTACCACTTAAGCTGAATATATGGCATCCGGGTCTTGTTGTTCTCAAGTGCTTTATATGCAACAAGTCTTAAATGATTATGGTTTTACATTTTTATCTACGCCTATCTATTGTAATAATACTAGTGCTATAAACTTGGCACATAATCCTATTTTACACAGCCGTGCTAAACATATTGAAATCTGTCATCATTTTCTAAAGGATTATATTTCCAAAAAACATATATCCCTTCATCATGTTGATACGGAAGATCAATTGGCTAATATTTTCACAAAACCACTTCCATTAGATCAATTTAATAACATAAGAAAGAAATTACTTATCACTCCCTTAGAAGATGTTTTCTTTGACATTTGTGCTCCTTAAAATTGGTTTGTATCTCCGATTCTTACATTTTGGTTGTAAATGGACATCTTTTAGCATGTTTTAACGACTATCTTTTTGTAAGGGGAGCACCAATTAAGGGGGAGTCTTAAACATGTTTTTCAACGGCTATCTTTTAGAAATAACAAAGGGGGAGAAATGATAATATAAATCTTAAATACTCAGTCAATGAGTTTCACATATACTCTCTTGGGCTTTACATCAAATGTCGCTATATTCCCTAAAGAGTTGGATTTTATGTTCCATACTTCTTTGGGAATAATAAGCACACATTCTATAAATAAGAGACGGTATACACAAGGTAAACTTCAGGTATGAAACTCAATATGCTTTTAAGATTATTTGATCTATATTTAGAAATGTTTGTCATCTTCAAAAAGGGGGAGATTGTTGGCTAAATGGACATTATTAAAACCCCCCCTGTTTTAAAAATGACAAACATTTCATTCTTGTGGATCTAACGTGCTACTTGAATATTTCAGGAACAAGAAATTAAGATGGTGGATAGCTAAGCTTGGAAGATCTATATGCTCAAATTGTCTTATTTTTTCATGATTATAACAAAATGTAAACTTGTACAAATATATAATGTACAAGTACCTAGATATCATATAAATCAAGCGTTTAGATCTTCCTTATCCACTCACAACAGTTAGATAGGTCATTCCCTATGATAGCATCACAATAGCACTTTAATACATACATTTAGTAAAAGTCTAGACACACTAAAATAGGGATTTTCTCGGTTGAACAACTTCTCGACCGAGACACACTCGGTCGACAATCTTCTCGGTCGAGAATCACCTAAGTCTACTCTTCTAGCTGGTTCTATAATTGTTAGACTTGGTGGGAAAAAGTGGTTGGGAGTTGAGTTGAACGTTGCAATACACTTACTCCAGATTTACCCTCAGTCGATGAAATGCTCGACCGAGAGACACTCGGTTGAAAAACTTCTCGACCGAGAAAGGTTCTGTCTGCACTTTTCAGAATTAATTAACCATCCATTACAAACATAATTAGTAGATAACTAATGGCTAGTTGAACACTAAGAACCCCCTAGAAAGTGTCTAGAACGTCCCTAAGCACTAGTAGGCCATTCCTATAAATAGAACATGCCTTAGGACACCTAAACTCACTTGAGTACACATACTTGCAATTGAGAATCAACTCTTATGAGCAATTGAGCAATCTTTCACTTGCAGATCATTTTCATAAGCTGAGATTTCATGTCCTATGGGCTAGCATCTCCTACCTACTACACTTTCATGTTCATACACATTGGATAGGAGATCAAAACGCTTGATATAGGATTCAAGCCTTGTGCTAAAGTGGTAAAGTGTATGATTCCATCATCCCTTCTTATTCCTTTTATTGCTTTGTTTTCTCCTTTGCTACTCCTAGGTTGGAGGCTGCGAAAAGGAGGTTATAGGAGCTTCTTCGGTGGTGAAGGTAGCTCGGTGTGACTTTGGACTACTTCTAGAATGTCTCAACGAGAAGCTACTTCAAGGAGGAAGGCTACTTCAAGGGGGAGCTTGAAGTTACTTCAAGTGAAGGCTGCTTCAAGGTTGGTGAGACGACTTCGGGGTGAAGGTTGTCCAAAGGGTTGTGAAGGAAGTTGTATCTTATGTAACATCATTGCGAGGTAATAAAATATAATTGCTTTCAAAATCCCAATTGGAAACAATTGGGTAGTGGGCTGACTCCCTTAGTATTTGCTAAGGGTGGAACCACTCTAAACGCCTTGTCTCCTTCTCCAATATTTTTGTGGTTGTTTGTTGAATTAATTTTAAAAATATCATAAAACCCTATTCACCCCCTCTAGTGTTTTTCATTATCGACGCTTGCTTTCATAGCTTTTAGAGGATGTAAATGTAGATGATATCTCTTGTGTATATGTTGTGTCTAAGGTCATGGAGCCTTTGTAAGAGACTTTTGATTAGATTTATGAAATAATTCGAGTCATTGGGCTTTTATGCGAATGTTGTTGGATATGCTTTTTCTAAACAAAATATCCTTTTGATGATGTGATTTATTAGTGGTTGATCGTGTTTCAATTTTGAGTAACCTCACTTCATGTGACAGGTTGTTACACCTCTCTCTCCAGATTTCATAGCAGACTAACATTGTAGTAATACAACTCCTCTTCCTAAACTACGACATATCATTCAAATCAATAGGAACATTATCAATAGAATTGTGCTTCACGGCATGGCTCCAGAGATCTTTGGCCCAATCACACGACCAGAAAAGATGCTAAAGATCCTCACCATCCTTCTTACACATGATGCACATAGAGGGAAAAGAAATATCTATCTTCACAAGATGGTCCCGGGTTAAGAGTTTATCTTGAACAAGACTCCATATAAAGTACTTGCATCGGTTAGGAGCTTTAGTTTTTCATACCCATTTATGCCAAGGCAGTTTCTTATGCTTGAATTTACAGCAATTCCAGAAGTCCTTCAAACCCTTGGGATTAGCTTCATCTAATAATAACTCATCCATACTCAGAGTAGGAGAGAACAAATTCTTGATACTATCAATAATACGACTACAGTGTCTGGACTTGAATGAATAGCCTTTTCTAATCCATGGATCTCTCAACAAATAAGTTTTTCAAAATACGGTTTTCTACAAGAAATTACTACATTCATGTTATTTGTTTCTCATTGTGGATTTTTAGTTTTCTACAAAGTTACTAATATTTGAATGCAAAACATGTGTAAATAATTCCTAATAATTTTCATGTCTAGTATAGTAACACACTATTTATGTCACATGTATTAGCCTTTGATCGGTGATATTTTTGACCATCAACTCCAACCATGGTTTTCTTGATGTCAAAAATAAAATAAAATCTATTTCAAAGTAGTAAATTTTAATTATTCTTTGCTTAGCTATCAGTTACATGATATTCTTAAGCTCTGTACATAAATATATCACGATTATATATATAAGATATCAACAACATGAGCCTATAATGGGCCATGTGTGGCATATTTAACTCGAGTTAGCATGACATAAAGTTTAATGGATAAAATAAAAACTTAACGCAATCTATCATGTACATACCATGAATGCCAAAGATTTTTTTGCTAAGGTTCGGTGTTCGATGACATAAAAGTATTCAGGGACTTAGTTGAGTTAGTCATTGAGGCCTCCAGGCATTGTGGATTATATGGACGACTAGAGAGTTAGTTTAGTTGCCTAAAGGCCTTGGTGTTTACCTTACGATATTTTCTTAGGTGTACTCAGATGACAAACTATGAACTCAACATACATTTTTAAACAACAAATATACAATTTGCAACTCCACAACACCATACCAAACTAACCCTAAGACTAGTATGTTGTGTCATCAACCTTCACTGAGAGATTTTTTCTTGAGTACTATGTCTCATATGAATTAACGACATATAAAGAAATTAATAAGTTCAAAAGACAAAGTTTAGGTTGCATTAAATATTACTTATTTTGCAAGTTAATGGTGTTCATATGTTGTTACTTTTAGTTTCTACTTATGTACTTTAATTTATATTATTTCTATTTCAAAACTCCTTGCCTATCATGAAAACCCCAAACCTCTATTCCTTGTGTAAAGTATACTACTCTACACTACTTAACTTAGTCATTGGCTTTTCTTTGTTGATGATTAAATCATCTATATAGTATTGTATGATAGTGGTGTTTCTCTCATTGAGCGAGTAGCTCACAATCAACTAAAACATATTTTCAATTCATACCTTTTTTTGGAGGAGTATTTAGAAGAATAGAAGTAGGATTATTTTCAAAGAAGATAGTCATAACATTAGTTAGCATCTCAATCTATGACCTTTTTTCTTGATGAAAAGTTGCAACAAGTATGATATTCAACTTGGCCATTCATGCTTTAGTTTACTTATTTGATTATAAATCAATGCTTCAATTTCTATTGTGATTTGTCTTTTTGAGTTTAAAAATGTGTGTTCATCAAAATGATAAAGAAAATAATAGGTTAATGTTGTTTCTGCATGCTTAAAAGTATCTTGGTTAGTTTAATCTTTCCATGATAGCACGTAAATATGGGGTTTGAGTGACACATTTTATATAATATTTAATGGGTTCTTTATCATTTTAGCTTACTGCTAAAATTCTACAATCTATAAATCTTAGTCCCTATAAAAATGCCAAGCCATGATTCAACTATTGATTTTTGTGGTTGCAATGAAGGGTTAAGTATTCATTATAAAAATCAAAGAACCAATGAGAATTACTGTTGATCTCATGCTTAATATATCTCCTAGGGAAAGTTTGAGGATTTTTATTTGCCTCTGTTCAAAGTTATTAGCCCAATTCTCAAAGGATGCAGGCATACAAAATCTTAGAATGGTAACTCAAACAAACACCATAAACATCCACAGATCTCACAATATTGACCATTAGCTCTAATTATAACAACTGAGTAATGTAGTATAAATTTTGAGTGAAAGCATCAACACCCACTATAATGTGTGTTAATGCACCAATATCTCATTTTGTTAGTATATTCTCAAAGATGACCTACAAGGACACGAATAATATATGATCGACATGCCTTCCATCAAATTTCATATTCATCTAGATTTCTATGCATGAGGGCACCAACTACACAACATGCCTTCTCTATCGAACAATCCATTTTAAATTGTATGCACAATCAATCATTTCTCAAGACCATTGTGCGAGCAACACAATCACATACCATAAACCTTTCCCAAGTTTCATGGAATTCAATATATATTTTTACATATATGTGATCTAGTAAGAAAGGAAGTATTTTTCAAAAAAGGAAAAGATCAAACGAGTTGGCTATGTATGAGAAACATTCAAGATATTGATTCCATGAGAAAATGGAAAAATGAAATAGTTTATTTCATGAGGTAGTGAAACCTTTTGATAAGGATGCACCCATATTCTTATTTTATCCTAAGGTTGAAGAATGATATACAATTAAATCATGTCCTTCGACACTTCATCGATCTCCCGTTCCACAATTCTGCAAGTCTTCAAGAATACCAAACATGTATATTTGAATCCTTAGTAAAAACATCCAAGTTGATCCAATTGCAACAAGAACAATGCATAATACAAGAGTTCCAAATGATTGGTGTTAACACAAAGGTATAGATTTTATTCCTTTAGGATATGAACCAATACAATCTTTCATTGATATGTACTCACTTTTTAATGATGTGGATGATTAGTTATACTGTCAATTGCACATACCTTTGCTAGTTATATTATTATTTACATCTTACCTCCTAAAAGAGTCCATTTCATCATGAGACCTTCATTTACAATATCAACATGATTGTGGTTCTTTTCTTAGGAAAATAGAAAGAAATTGTATAAAAAGGCAAGGACTGATCAAGTCAAATACAAAATTTCAAAAAAGGGAAAATAGTATAAAACTTTTGTTTCATTAGCGATGGAATCAACAAGATTAAGAACATTGAATATTCATCACAAGTAATTGCTTTCCTGTGTAATGCTTACAAAATTATTTCCTTAAGTTATATGAACTAGCTATCAAGAATCCAAAAGTTAAAATTTTACAAAATTAAATTACATAATGTAATGAAGATACCATACATATAACCATGTGAACATGTAATTTTGAATACGAGATCAAAATATCCTTACAAAAATAAAATAGTTTATGAATTATAGGAGCTAGGTTTATGACAATGAAATTTAAAGTATCATCCTCGATTTTATGAGTACTCATATTTAACAACAATTTTACATCAACGTAATCATTTCTATCTTTCACAACAGAACAATGTACTTAGAGGAGTCAAGTTCCTACTTACAACCAACTTTGATTATCTTTCAAAAATTGTGATGCTACATTGGTTACTTAAGGAAATTAACCAACTTTCACAATTTACATTCTCCACTATGATTGTAGACATCCAATGTTGGTTTTCACTGTGGGATTCAATACATAAAGTGTTCCAAGCACATATACATGAAATTAAAATTTAGAATTTGGATGATAGACAAATACTTTATTAATAGAAAGTAATACAAAAATTGACATAATGGTCATCAATGGGTTAGAAACTAACAAATTAAACAAAAAAACAATAATAGTAATGCTAACGCAAAAGATAATAATAATAGTAATTTAGACAAAGTGCACCACATTGTGGGCATGTTGTGCTTTTAGAGTATTCTCAAAATACACATGTAGTACGTGCCATGGTTCAATTTTGTTGCCTTTTAGAAATTCAATATATGTAGTTGGACAAATTTTGATGTAATGGGTAATGTGAAGTATCCATGAAGGATCTTCACTCTTCTATTGTAGTGGCCAAATTAATAGCATGGTAATGTATGTCATAGGCCAACCATGATACATTCCAATAAGTGGTGCTAAGATATATGGTAATTGTTGCATTTATAAAATGATTTAGCAGATCCTTGATTGAAGGTTCTTTTTATCATTATATGTGTGGCAATGTTATCATCTTGACAATAATGAAATTTGGCATTTGAAATATTTTCTTATTTTCTTGATTAATCTACATAGAATCATTTGAAACCCATATTATATTGTGTATGATGTGAAAATCCTCCTTTATGCGAAAAGGAAAACATGAGGACTGTTAATATGAAAATGACTAATTTGGACACAATAGGTATTTGCGTCATGAAAAAAAACTTTAGTGGATGTTTGAAGATTAAACATAATTTCCCATCTTATGAACAAATAAATCAACTAGTATATTCAACTTATTGTTGGCAAGCATGAAATTGTTGTGTTATTTGCATGCGGCAAAAACATGAAAATGAGAAAGAATGTGAGCATCTTAATGAGTGATAATTGGTTCAATCTTATTTTAGGTATGCAAGTAATGATCAGACAATAGAAACATGAAGTCCAAGAAGTATGACATGCATCATTAAACTGCCCATGGTACATATTTGTCCCTGATGGAAGAATAGTACAATTAGTCACATGAATCACATAGGGTAACCATACTACAATGAGGTCTTTCAATAAAGGAAATGAGTCAAAGAACTATTAAGACATATTAGCTCATGATGCTTCATATAGTTTTGGTGACTTTATCTACCATGTGATATTTTCTATGAGAAAATTAATTTATCTTTGTTGTGATAGGAAAAAATGTACATGATTTATTACGTACATACTAGAACTAGAAGGAATATGTCAATCCTAGTGGCATTCACATGGCGTCGATTTATTTTACATAAAAGTTGTGAATGACATCTACTTATTTGTATACTTGTCTTGAAGAGTCCTAGATGTACAAAGAAAAATAGGAAAACTTCATACATAGTTGTATGCTCATCATTAAGTCTAGTGACTCTACTATCTCACCTTCTAAGAAATATAAAATATAATTTATGGGAAAAAAACTTTGTTTGCAATCTTATTGTAATACATGTTTTAAGTTGCTTGTTTATTAAGTCAAATTGTTACCTTTTGGTTAGTGATGCACCATTAGTTTGATTAGTACTATGGGGCTCATTAGAATAATGAGTTGAAGCATTTTGATATACGTCTAATGATTAGTATGTGGAAATACACACAAATAGTGCAAATTGTGGCAAGATATGGACAATAAACTAGGAGAATGTAGAAGTAAATTTGGTTTTAACGCATTCACTACTCTTGCAATTAGCATAGGCATCGTTGTGACATTCCCATGCATCCTTGACACTAATGTGTGAATAGTAAAAATCATTACGACATATGGCAAGTTAGTTTTTTAGTCTTTGGAGAAAAGGAAGTATGTAGATGGCTTCTACAAAGATGGCATGCATGAAAAAACACTTACAGTATAATTAATAGTGGTTGAGAATAGAGTGTCAAGCGACCCTTTGTGAAGTTTCAATATCCATGCGAATGTAAAGTTGAAGCTCTTCCACTGTCTATTCAACGACGTGGACTTGTTGTTTGAAATTAAAAGTGTGACGAAAATAAGACAGGTGGATGTCAACTTGTCATGTAAATCATGTCCCATTTTAGAACATAAAGTCAAGATGTTGTCATCCATGTCTCTTGGGATTTGGAACTAGCCATGGAACCTCCTAACGTTATCATTTTCAAATTATTAAATGTAGAATTGACTGCAAATGAGTTACATATATATTATATAAGAAAGCCCGCATAGGTGGCTGATTGCAATTTTCTCCAATTACCAATTGGTCCCTATGAGTGTACATTACACTTTTATGTTTTATTTTTTAAATGATATATTGTGTAAGGAGACTTATCTATACTATATAAGAAAGCCCATAGAGGGGGTTGATTACAATTTTCTCTATCATTTTGTGCAATTACAAACTTGTCCCTATGAGTCGGGTTGTAAATGGGTACGGTAGGGTAGGGTAAATGCTTACCCTTACCCTTACCCAGTCGAAATTGTGGGTAGCGTGTGGGATAATTATCCTTTTCCTAGAAGCCTTTACCCTACCCTTACCTGCACCCTTTTACATGTAGGGTAAATGGGTAGGGTAATGGGTGAAATGGGTAAAGCAACATTAAGGAAGGTATACAATATTTTCAACAATAATTTCATATAATATTCCCTACATCAAACACAAGACACTCTTAAAAATATTTTTTTATAGTAATAACTATGTTTCTGGTGATAAACAACAAAATATTAATGCTTCAACCCCATATTATTCTAAAAACAAAGTGTAACCTTTTTAATATATTATTTATTATCGATGAATGAACTTTTCTCTCTAATAGATGACTATGAAAGGGGTGGCATGCTACTTATTTGTTTACATAATCGTACAAAGTAAGAAAGTAGTGGTGTTTCTTGTTGGAATTTTTAGTAGTCATAACACATATTTTGAAATGAAATTATCAATTCAAACTTGTACTAATGGGTAAATGGGTAAATCGGGTAGGGTAAATCTTCTCTCTTATCCTATCCTTTTTAGATACAGGTAAAGCATGTGTAGGGTAAACAGTTGGTGGGTAAAAAAATATTTACCCTTACCCTATCCTACAAGGTATGGGTCATGGGTAAACAGGTAATACCCTGCCCACATACAACCCTACATGTGAGTATACACTACACTTTTGTATTTTATTTTTTAAATGATATATTGTGTAAGGAGACTCATCTATACAATATAAGAAAGCCAGCAGAGGGGGCTTGTTTCAATTTTTTCCATCATTTTTAAATAATATATTGTGTAAGGAGACTCATGCAAGAATCTAAATTAATTTGTTTCCCATAATTTTAAAATTACAAATTAGTCCATGGTGTGTAGAACATTTTTTTTACTTTAGAGTTATAACTTGATCTTTCTATGTTTTGATAAAGTTGCATTTACTTTTAAGAAATCCTATGGAGGTGTATAAATGTATTTGTTCCAATTTTTTAGAATTATGAGTTGGTTCATGTTAGTACATATTTTGTCCTTACTTTTAATAATTATATACTATATAAGAAAACCCATGGAAGGATTTAAATAAAAACTTTCCACTTTTTTAATTACAAATTAGTGTTTGTGTGTAAAATACAATTTTGGATTTTCATTTTAGAGTTATGAATTTATCTTTTTGTGTTCTATTGAAATCAATGTACAACCATGATGTCCTTAAGTCTGTATGATAAACATATTCATGATATATATTGTATTTTTTTTCAATTTTAAAAGTACACATATTATTCTCGTAAGGTAGTTGCATGACACACGATTTTTTGAAAAGTGTATGGAGGAAGTTAGATGCAATATTGATCTTTTTTTCTGAAGTTATCATTTGCCCTTCTTTTGTTTTTTATGTTAATATATTTATATATTAAAGTACATCCTTCATATTATTTGACAAGCATTTGTTTGTTCAATTTTTTTAAATAGATTGCAAGCACTTACTCCAAACACTAAATTCAAGACTCCAAACCCTATCTATCTATCACATACCTGACATGTGTATAGATTTGAATTTTTAGTGGGTTTGCCTAGACACTTATCTATATATGTATATAGTAATAAAATTTAGAAAAATATTATCGACTAATACATGCAGTTTATATGTTTCATTTGTAAAATTACCAAAGTTATAAGTTAGAAATTGATTCCAACCATATAGTTGGAAATGATATTACCTTGATTAGAAAAGTTTAAAATATCCTATTTTTTTCAAAGACAAATAAAGAATCATCCAATCATTTTTACATTATTTGTTTCAATAATGGTCAACAATTTGGCCAAGATGATTTTTGAAATGTATCTAACAAAATAATATACACCCAATGTATATGGTTAGATTAGGTTGTAGATTGTTATAAATATATTTGAAATCACATGGGTTCATATAACTTAAATGTATGTTTGTCTATTTTTCTTTTAGCCTTATTAACATGACTGGTTAGATATAGTTTAGATAAAAGGTAATTTAAAATGTTACTATTCATGAATCCTATAGAGATATATGTTATGTATGCATAATGTTCTATCTACATGTATAAATAATGAATCAAGATATATGAGTTTTTGGGTTTAGGTTTACCTTGACCTGGCCATGTATTTTTTATATAAGTTAGGCATGTAAAGGTTATGCAAACATGTTGGACAAAGATCAGGCCTACTAGGACCGATGCTCATTCATATCTAAAATGATATGAAGGTAGTTGGTTGTAATTTATAAAAGTTTGGATGGAGGTGGATGATATATATATATATATATATATATATATATAGAGAGAGAGAGAGAGAGTCAGGCTAGAATACACTCGAGTGTATCTGGAGCGGAATACACTCAAGTAGTTTTTCATGATGCAATATTTTTTTGAAAATATAATCTGTTGATCTTCTTAAACATCTTGTGAACAACTCATACGCAAAATTTGAGTACATTTGGATACGTATAGCTCATGTTATGAAGACCACAAAAATTATGCATTTCAATTAGTTTCACGCGTCGATTTTGTTGCCCTTGGATGAGTGACTTACACTCATCCAAATGGGCTCAAAATTTGTATGTAGCCTACTTATAGTATGACGGTGAAGATCAACGGTTTACATTTTGCAAAAAATAGTCTTGATATGCAAACACACTTGAGTGTATTCGTACAATCCGTACACTCGAGTGTATTCTAGCCTGACTCTATATATATATATATATATATATATATATATATATATATATATATATATATATATATATATATATATATATATATATAAGGTGGATGATATATATATATAGAGAGAGAGAGAGAGAGTCAGGCTAGAATACACCCGAGTGTATCCAGAGCAGAATACACTCAAGTAGTTTTCCATGATGTGATATTTTTTTTAAAAAATCTAATCTGTTGATCTTCTTAAACATCATGTGAATAGCTCATATATAAAATTTTAGCCCATTTGGGCATTCATAGGTCATGTTATGAAGACCACAAAAATTATGCATTTCAAATTAGTCTCGTGCGTCGATTTTGTTACCCTCGAATGAGTGACTTATATTCATCCAAATGAGCTCAAAATTTGTATGTAGCCTAATTATAGTATGACAATGAAGATCAATGGTTTACATTTTATAAAAAAAAAATTATGCAAACACCACTTGAGTGTAGAGTGTGATCTATACCTCAAGTGTATTCTAGCCTGACTCTCTCTCTCTCTCTCTCTCTCTCTATCTATATATATATATATATATATATATATATATATATATATATATATATATATATATATGGCCCATATTCAATCCCTGCGCGGGTAGCTAACTGCCCCCTCTTTTGGGGTTTTTTTTGGAGTTTCTTACTTTACACATGTAGAGGGTTACTTTACCTTACAAACTGTTATTTTTCATGCATAAACAGTTACATTTATAACAGCTATAATAAATATACAATTACATATATATTTGCTCTGTATTATGTTTGGTTTTATTTTTTTAGTCGTACAGTTACTTTTTATTAATATAGTTATTTTTTTATCCAGAGAAATACTTATCTGACTATGTAGTTACTTTTCGAGATGGACATGTAGTGAAAATGCAGGCTACCCGGATAAACTATGTATGAAAAAATATAGCGGGAGTTGGATAAATTTTATACTTTATTTTTCTAGATTACAAGTTGATAAGCACATGTGCATAGCACAAATTTGTGCCTATGTGACATATGTCACAGTAAGAACCTATATAATAATGCTACTCCTTGATTTCCCAAGTTAAGGCACGGGGTTTGATCTTAATGATTATACAAAAGACGTCGTCGGTGTTCCAGTAACGTTGAAATGGAAAGTACACACCAATCATATGTTTGAGTATAACCCCGGACTCGCTCTTTCAACATTGATAAAAATCATCTAAAAGGGCCCGTTTGGTGCTGGTGAAAACGAACGGGTGCAGTTGCACCAACACATCAGGTTCCAATTCTTTTGTTTGGTTCCACGTAGCTGCAACTCACGGTGGAAAAAGGAACCGCACGGTGAAGTTGAGGACAGTAGAAAATACGGAAAACAACCGCCCTAAAAAAGGACGCGGTTTGTTTTCCTCACCGACTCCAGGGTTACAGCCACCGTCCAATAATAAGTATATACTATGGAACTCTCATGCAGTGAGTGTCCGGCAGGTATATTAAACAACATACCGGTAACTTCATTTTGGTAACTAAATGGGAGTGGATGCGTCGTCGTATATGTAGCTGCTAATTCAGGCTATAACAACATTGTACCAAACAAAACAAACCAAAATTCTGAGTTCGATTTACATCTAACCAAACCAAAAATGTTGAACTGTAATTCATGCCTTCTTATTTCATGAGTTTGAATTCCTAATGTGGGATGATTTTACAAAGAACCAAACTTGCCCTAAATGCACACCATATTCAATTGGTAAATAAGTGGACTTGAATGAAGATGACCACTTAGTAACCCCAAGAGACAACGTAAAACCCTCGAGTGCCGCCCACCTATGAACAATTTAGAGCGCATAGTTGTCCGGACAACACGATGATCATCTTCAGAAATAATTTGGCAGCAAGCTGATCAATTTGAACGCAAGCTAGTCGTTCAAAACAATGTTCAATTCCACATTTGAGTTTAGTGTAGGAGATCACGAAGGACACAGGCCAAGCTGATTTGTTTAAAAAAAAAAAAGATCATGTGTCATGATCCACAACAAAATAGGGTAAATCGTGCTTTCTAAAGATTGTAATGGTAGTAGTACTACCATGTTTAATGATTCTTGTTTGATTAGTGGATGTATTTTATCGCTAGATTTGCTCGCAAGGGGAGGGCGGGATGAATAAGATAGCCTCCCGACTTTTCTAAAATATATATATATAGGGTAAATTGTTAAAATAACAAAAATGCATGACAACATAATCTTTCCTACTGGGAACATTTTTTAATCTCTTTTATATCTTTATTCTCTTGCGGAAAATATATCTCTACATTTAAAATGGATACTTATAACGAACTTTTTCATTAAAAAATCAGTTTAGGCACTTAATTAGTACTGCAAGTGTGTTGGATACTTGAACTAGCTTGTTCAAAAGTTTAACGCTACAATGGCGATTCATTGAAAAATGTTGGAAGAATATATGATGCCTTCATTTTCTTCTCTTGAGACTCACAAGCCCAAAGGGTCAGTTGGTACTGGATTTACTTTTATATGTAATGCAAGAGGTGAACTTGGAAACATGGGACACTTTTAAACAACTAGAGACAGATCTTTCGTACATATATTGATGTATCAGCAAACTGACAGGTTGAGCTTTATTTAGAGATGGTTCTTCTCTTTGAAGTAGGCGTAAGCCTAGCCAGTTGTTTAAAGGAATAACATAATTGTCACTTGTTATATCATGTCTGGGAAGAACGTAGATGAAACAAGCTTACACTCGGGACCAAAAAAAAAACAAGCTTACACTCCCCCAAGAGGATTTAACCCCTCGAGGGTCTCCCCAATATGAACCACCCTTCAAACATACGAACCAGTGATCCAGAGAGGTAACTAATATAGCCCCTCCCTAGTAGTCATGAGCACTTCTGTGAAGGATAAATTCCCAAGTGTTAGTGGATGGCTAATCATATTTCCTGTGCTTAACGTGAGCATGGTGTCATTGTAACCTTCTATTTGGGAAAAGCCTTGGGAGATCATATGATGGGTGAAACAACGGTAAATGAGAAGCTTAAAGATATAAGCCTTGATTAGACTCAAAACTGACCATTCGAGAGCATAAAATAAACTAATAGGTTTAATTCAAGATGTTGTGGTCTAACAAAGTATAAATCTTTATCAATCTTTAGGTTTAATTCAAGATGTTGTGG